>OX453310.1:861263-1508606 GCA_949710035.1 Crambus lathoniellus | reverse complement strand
AAAAAGGGGATACCTCAAGGTATTTTAACCGACTTCGAAAAAGGAGGTTTTGAGTTTGATCACATACCTATTTACCAGAAAACACGTAAATTGCCTGCACGATGCACTAAAAAGAGTGAAATAAAAATTATTTTTATAAAAAAATAAAACCGCCTTCAAAAAAACCACATCAAAAAAGTAAGAAATAATTCCTCACCAAATAAATAACGTAAGTGCTTTGAAGTCGGGCGGGTTTTAACAAAAACAACAAAAAATTGTACATGTTTCACGCCCGACTTCAAAGTACTTACGTTATTTATTTGGTGAGGAATTATTTCTTACTTTTTTGATGTGGTTTTTTTGAAGGCGGTTTTATTTTTTTTGTTCATTTAAATGTCAATAATTTTAAAACTATAATAGTCAGATTACTGAAATTTTATGTGCAAATAGCTTGTTTATGTTTATATATAAGGCTTTAAATTTAACAGAAAAATTGTAACGTTTTTTAAAGTAACTTTTAAGAAACTCTTCAGTTTGATGTAAATTATGTTTTATGACTCTTTTTTCGATTAAAATTTCGAACTTTCAAAAATAATAAACATTTTAATGTACCTAATCACCATTACTTTTATTAAAATGCTTCAATATTAATAAAAGATAACGAAAAAGTAACCAAAAAAAAAATAAAAAAAATATGAAAAACAAACTTCTATCGAAGTTTTGGCCTTATTTAAACTTTAACTTTTACTTTAACTTACCGTTAAAGAGTCACATTACAAGTTCATACGCTTTTCTGGCGATAAAGAGTCACATCACACGTTAATACGCTTTTCTGGCGACACAGTACACGTATAGTCTGTATTAACAAGTATTAATACAATAATGTTGACACTGTTCACGCCGGTGATCGGAGCGAAACAGCTTCGTGAAAAAGAGAACTTAGCGTCATCTAGCGGTAACCTTGCGCAACATAATAACGACGTTTTTGCAGCCGAACAAATGAAAAACGCGCTACTCAATGCTGTGATTGTGTCATTTTGTACCCAATATGTGTTGTGACACTTTTCTTGCCGGGAAGCGACATAGTATAAAACAAAGTCGCTTCCCGCCTGTCTGTCCCTATATATGCTAAAATCTTTAAAACTACGAAACAGATTTCCATGCGGTTTTCACTAATAGGTAGCGTGGTTCTTCATAAAGGTTTTAATATATAATTTATGAAAGTTTTGTGTAAATTGGTAGAAATATAACGATAATTGTCGAAAGTGCCGGCAAACGGCAAGCAGCCCGGGAGCTTTCAGCAATAACGCTGCCTAATCCTTTCGAAGTTTAAAAAAATGATGCATGTTGGGATATTCCTCTTCTATAGATCTACAAAAAAGTCCGCGATGGCATATGTCTATCTTTTAAGGATAGCATATTATAGCCATATTTATCTCTTAAAAAATGGTTACGAACAATGCGGTAATTTGGAAAGCTATTTAAATGGATACAGTATTAACCCTTATCAATCTAAATACGTTAGTTGCATTAAGCATTTCATGCACATTATTTTACTTTTTTACACCATATAATTTAAATGAATATCTTAGGAGTTATCGCAAATAAATTAACGCACGCCAAAATAAATTCCAGCGCCTTTCTCACCAATTACACGTAATATATCTAGCACCAAAAATATGGTTTTTGAAATTTTGTTTATCTGTCTGTCTGTTGTCCGTGTTTCACGCAAAAACTACTAAGCGGATTTTGATGAAACTTTTTTTTATTTTAATTTTTAATTTTTTGCATTCACAATGCAATTTTTATTACTGACTCCGTAGCTCAGTGGTTAGAGCAGTCGCCCGGAAAGCGAAAGGTCGTGGGTTCGAGTCCCATCGGAGCTAGTTGTGAGACGGGTCGATTTTTTCTAAATACTTCATTTTCCATTTTTCAGAAACTTTTTTTGTTATAAAGCTAGCTGTAGACATTCAATAGAAGTTAAAAAAAATTTCACCCTGCCTCAATTCATTATGATTTCGGTAAAATTACCCTGTCAGGTACCTTTCACTGGTAAGAGGATGAACCCAAAATTCTTTCTGTCTTCTACGTCTTCATACATAAAGTAATAAAGCAAGTAATTGCCGACGTTCCAAGGAACTCATTATTCCTCTCGTTTAAAACGCGTCCGTAGAGTGTAGTTTCAAAGAGATCACTGCGCTGCCCCGGCCAGTAAAAAACCGGACAAGTGCACAAGCCAATCATCCGTGTTTTTCATGCCACGCCGGTCCGTAAAAAAACGGACCGCCCCGCCCGGATCGGTAAAATTCAGTGTAGTGCACAAACGCCCTAAGGCTCGACGCGAAGCTAATAGAGTTGGAAGAGGCAACTAGTTTTTGATGTGGAGAGGCACGTGGATCAGCAGTGGTGGAGAACGGGGCTTGCAGCGATATGAAAACACGGCGTAGTTATTACAGTCTTTTATTTCACAGAATAAATACAGTAATAACTTGGTCAAACGTAACACAATAACACGAGTACAAATCTCACAGGAAATTATATCTAAATTATTTAATAAAACAATATAGCAATCAAGCATGGTGACATTGTAGGAGTCGAAGAGGGAAGAGCAAAGACAAATCAGTCCGAATACGGATCTTCGTCATAGACAAGAAATAGTGTTGTCATTATGGAAATAATGTTTAAGGCACATTTACAATACTTCCCCTTGACTTAAACATATTTTATTTACATTTCCCAAAGTAAACAATGTAAAATTTCAATTTCTACATATGACTCTACACAAATTATGAACTCTACATGGTCATTAAAATTATTGAATAAAGTACTCTACAAATTACAGTCTTTCAATTACATTCATATTTTTAATAAAGTCTCTATGTTTTTGGTTACCTAATGGTTTAGTCAAAACATCTGCTATCATTCTCTCTGTTGAAATATACCTAACAGATATTAAGTTGTCTCTCACTAAATCTTTCACAAAATGGTACCTAATATCAATATGTTTTGAACGCTTGTGACATAACTCTTTAGATTCTAATAGTTTCTGAGCACTTTGATTGTCATTATAAACAATACATTCAGTTAAAGTGTTACAAGTCAATTCTGAAAGCAAGTTCTTAATAAAACATATATCTTTACATACATCTCCAATAGCAAGATATTCTGCTTCAGTACTAGAGAGCGCTACGCATCTCTGTTTTCGAGATTCCCAATTGATAGTTGAATTACCTAGCTTTATTACATAGCCAGTATAAGACCTACGATCGTTTATATCATTAGCCCAATCGGCGTCAGTATATGCGCTTAATTTCCAATCAATACTTTTTGTAAAACACAAAGAGTAATTAATTGTACCAGCTAAATACCTAAGTACACGTTTGGCCGTGAGCCAATGGCTTTTATCAAAACAAGTGCTAAACTGGCTTAAGTAACTGCAAGCATATGCAATATCTGGCCTTGTGCTAACACATAAATACATAAGACACCCTAAAAGTTCCCTGTATTTATATACACTATCATCAAAATGTGCACTTGCATTTTCAGGTTTTTGTAATTTACAATTTAGTGGCATAGGTGTGGCTACTGGTTTACAATTGGTCATTCCAAATTTTACAAGTAATTTCTTTATGTATTCAGATTGATCTAAACACAAAGTGCCCTTTGACCTATCTCTTGTGACTCTAATACCTAAACAATTTCTCAGTGGGCCCAAGTTTTTAACATTGAATTGCCTTTCCAGAATCTCTTGCAAATGGATTTTTATTTTACTATTTTTACTATAAAACACATAAAAGTCATCTACATATAAAGCTAGAATAACAATATCATCACCCACTGTTTTACTATAAACACAAGGTTCAGATTTACATTGTTTAAAGTCATGAGAAACAAGAAGGTCATTCACCTTTTCATTCCACATTTTACTTGATTGTTTTAACCCATAAATGGCCTTTTTTAATAAACAAACTTTACCATTACATTTGTCTAAAAATCCTATAGGTGGCTCCATATAAATTTCCTCATTAAGATCGCCATTTAGAAATGCCGTTGTTACGTCAATGTGATCAATTTCGAGGTTTAATTGATTACTCAAATTAAATAAAATTCTCATAGTGGAATGACGTACTACAGGAGAGAATGTGTCATTAAAATCAATGCCCTGACGTTGCGTGAAACCTTTGGCAACAAGTCGTGCTTTGAAACAGTCAAACTGACCATCTGAGTCATGCTTAGCCTTATATACCCACTTGCATTTGACAATATTTTTGTTAAATGGACGGTCAACCAGTTCCCACACATTGTTAGCGACTAACGAATCGTACTCACTCTGCATAGCAGCTTGCCAGTACTCACGCTGAGGAGAATCTAACGCTTCGTCATAAGATTGTGGCTCCACAAACAAACCATCATGCATAGACATATAACATTCATAATCATTGTACCTTTTTGGAGGAATATTACGCGTCGAGCGTACATTACGACCAGTAGAACCGATTTCTCCATTGGAAGCTTCCCCTCCAGCCGACGCCTCGCCAGACGTTAGAGGCTTAGGGCTTCTTTCGTCAGCAGACTCTTCAGCAGAGGACAAGCTGGTAGAGTTGTCATTCTCAGGTCCGGTACAGAAGTCGTCGTCGTCTCTTGATCCTGAAATGTCAGAGACAGAGCTCTCATTAGTAAAATTATTATTATTTGAATTATTTTGTAATAAATTATCATCAATTTGATTAATTTGGGAATCATTATCATTATCAATTATATCACAGATATTATCACAAGTCTTATCAATTAAAATAGAATTATTATGTGATAATGAATTATTAATAATATTATTGTCATATAAAAATATCAAATTCTGTCGGTCATTCTGAGATTGATTATGGCCCAAATCCTTGTAATATTTATTTTCAATAAATGCCACACTGCGCGACATAACAATTTTATGAGGATTTGACGGCTCAATAAGTCTGTATCCTTTGCAGGTTTCACTGTATCCAACAAAAATCGACAACTTAGACTTTGGATCCAGTTTTTGTCGTTTTTTAGATGGAGTTAGATAGTACGCAAGACAGCCAAATACACGTAAGTGACTGAGGTCAACTGGGGACCCAGTCCACACTTCCTCTGGTATACGTCCAGCTAAAGCAACTGTAGGGGACCTATTTTTCAAGTAAATTGCTGTCATCACGGCCTCACCCCAGTAACGCTTGCTAAGACCAGCTTCCAAAAGCATACATCTAACTTTGTTCATAAGAGTACGGTTAAGTCTCTCGGACACCCCATTCTGCTGAGGGCAGTAAGGGACAGTCAACTGATGAATAATACCCTGCTGTTTAAGATACTCACAAAATCTTTTATTGCAGTATTCACCGCCGTTATCAGATCTCAGAACTTTAACAGGCAAACCAGTCTGTTTCTCTGTGCATGTTTTAAAATGAATAAAATGTGTCATTACCTCTGATTTCTCCTTCATTAGGTATCCAAAGGTTTTTCTAGTGAAGTCGTCAGTAAACGTCACTAGGTATCTCGCCCCACCCCAGCTAGGCTCCTGCATAGGCCCGCAGACATCTGAATGAACCAGCTGCAGTGGTTGTGTTGCACGCGTCCCGTCTCTAGGATAAGCCGCAGCTGTCAGCTTCCCCTCAAGACATGGGACGCAGTTTTTCAATGAGTTTTCATCCTGAAACACAATATTAACACCACATGCAACCTTTTGTAAGGTTTTCATACCTTGTAGGCTCAAGTGTCCTAGGCGTCTGTGCCATAGCTCTGCCGGTAAGCCTGCTGCTTCTGCGGCACTCAATAAGTCCTCTCTGTCATCAAGGAGTAGAGAGTGCTCCTTTGGCGATAACCCGGATGCCATTAAGTTAACACATTCAGACACAAACACATTTAACTTATACAAACCACCCAAACATGCAGCAGATGCAATTAAGTTGCCAGAAGTTTTACCAACATTGTCATATATAAAACATCCATCTTTATTAAAATTCACACTATAGCCTGATTGCACTAGTTTTGAAACAGAAATTAGATTGGCCGTTATCTGAGGAACAAACAAAACATTATTCAAAATGCTCACCTGATTATTAGTTTTCAATTTCAATGTACCAGAGCCTTCACAAACAATTTTATCATTATTAGCCATATTAATTTGTACATTTTTATTGTTTTTGAAGTCTTGAAGTAAATATTTGTTCTTCACCATGTGATTGGTAGCGCCGCTATCAATATAGAAGTCATCCGATAATGTTTTCAGCTGTGACAACAGGACAGTCGCAGAAAATGTCTTCTCTCCATTTTGCATCTTCTTGAACTTTTTCAATTTAAAACAGCGTGTCTTAGTGTGACCAGTCTTCTTGCAGTAATCACAGAAATATCCTTTACTCTTAGAAATATAAGCAGAACCAGCGTCACTGTTAGAATTTGCGTTTTTGCGTGAAAATTCCTGCAACAATCTAGTGCGCACCAACTCACTCGATACTTGAGCAGTAACCGAAGCCGTAGACAGGTTAGAAACAAGGGGATCATACTCGGCCGGCAGTCCACTCAACAGTATTTCAGCAATTTCAGCGTCTTCAATGGTTTTCCCAATATCATGCAATTGCTGAACAATAGTGGTGATCGCTTCGATGTAGGTATTCATGCAGTCATATTCAGTAAAAGTAATGCTATGCAATTTTCTCAAAAGTAGTACACGCCTGTAAAGACCTTTGTCTTCGAAGACCTCAGATAACTTAGTCCAAGCTTCTTTAGCTGTAGCAGCGTTCCTCACATATTGGTACAGCGCGGGTTTGACAGAAAGACAGATGCGCGCCAAAGCACGTTGTACAAGCACAGCATCATTTTCAGTGCCCTCAACCGCCTTCCATAGACCTTCTAATATTAGTACATTCTTTATAGAAAATTTCCATGAGTGATAATTGGCAGCTCCTTCGAGCTTTTCAATGCCGTTTAGGTTATGTTGTAACACGCGGTCAGTGCCATTGATGCCATTCGCCATGATTCAAGCGCGCTCACACACAAAGCTCTCATAAAAACTCTGATCGTGTTTTACTCACAATTTCAGTGGTATTCTGGTCAGCCAGCCTGGGCCCCATAACCTTTTGATGTGGAGAGGCACGTGGATCAGCAGTGGTGGAGAACGGGGCTTGCAGCGATATGAAAACACGGCGTAGTTATTACAGTCTTTTATTTCACAGAATAAATACAGTAATAACTTGGTCAAACGTAACACAATAACACGAGTACAAATCTCACAGGAAATTATATCTAAATTATTTAATAAAACAATATAGCAATCAAGCATGGTGACATTGTAGGAGTCGAAGAGGGAAGAGCAAAGACAAATCAGTCCGAATACGGATCTTCGTCATAGACAAGAAATAGTGTTGTCATTATGGAAATAATGTTTAAGGCACATTTACAATACTAGTAAGTTACATTGGGATATCATTGGGTTATCTGAAGTCCGAAGAAAGGGGTAGGACTCGATTATCCTGCAATCCGGTAACTTACTATACCACCGGGAGGGCGACTAACAGTCCCTAGGTGGTGTCGGGTTCATCGTCCACAAGTTCCTTGTCAACAACGTGATCACCATCGGAAGTGTCTCGAGCAGGGTAGCATACCTCATACTCAAAAAATCGAAACGATATTATCTGAATGTCATCCAGGTCTACGCTCCGACCTCGATTCGATACACGACGATGTCGAAGTGGAGGCTATGTATGAGGAAATCTCTAAAGCCATGCATAACTATAAAGCCATTAAATTAACACGGTTATGATGGGGGATTTTAATGCAAAGCTGCAAAGCTGGGCCAACGCTGCGGTGATGAGTTGAGAGTGGGGCAATTTGGATTTGGGCAACGGAATAAAAGGGGCCAGATGCTGGCAGACTTCATGGAGAGGGGAGAACTCCTTCTGTAAGAAGCCCGTAAGCCGCAAATGGACCTGGATTAGTCCCGACGGTAAAGTCGAGATCGATTTTACCATGTCGACAAAGAAGTACATATTCAATGATGTCATTGTGATCAACGCAGTTAAGACAGGAAGCGATCACCGCATGGTCCGAGGCACATTGAATATCAACGTCAAGCTTGAAAGATCGTGACTGATAAAATCCACGCTTCGACCAATACCGGCTTAAATTTAAAACTCCGAGTAATCAATCAATTAATACAGTAATAAATCAATAAATACTTTTCCTAACATAGAAAATAATATTTTTTTAAATCTATTTGATAAAATAATTCCTCACTAGAAATATTAAAATTCCAAAATTTTGAAAGAATCTTCTCATTCTGGCATCACTGGGCTGACTGGCTGTTTTGTGTATGTGTGCGTAGCATGCGGCATGTGTGCGTAGTATAGTCACAGGATAAGAAGAAGCAGTAGAATAGCGCTCCATAGCCATAGTACGACATGGAGCTTTTCGGCAGATTTCTCCGTCAGGGTGGTTGTCTCCATCCGATAGGTGAAGAAAGCAAGACACATTGATTGAAAACCTTTGTCTTGATAAAGATACATTGAAAAATGGAAAATGAAGTATTTAGAAAAAATCGACCCGTCTCACAACCAGCTCCGATGGGACTCGAACCCACGACCTTTCGCTATCCGGGCGACTGCTCTAACTACTGAGCTACGGAGTCGTTAAACGACATTTTTCAATAATAAAAATTGCATTGTGTTCAGTACACCCCTGCCTAGACCGCGGAGTCAGCATTGGCGCAGTGGAAGGCTATCATGAGTATAGACTCCGGACAAATCTTGGTTTCAGCCGGGATGTAACTGAACAATAGGACTGCGATACACAGTGGAGAGAATGTTAAGTAAGGTGATTTCACATACGGTTCTGTGGTGTCGAAAATCTCCTCGGCTGCGGCGAGACGGGGCGCGCGCCCCAGGTATCTTCTTCTTCTGCAGACCTTACCAATTAGTGACCTCACTCACAACACAAATAACAGCGTTCACAAGACACTGGGCGTTTCAACAATAGATACACAAAGACACACACGGGGGAGCCTCTTTTATTATGATTTACAGTCCCAACAACAAGCGCGTGTGGTAGAAAAGGTTATCTTTCAAAGCATCCGCGACCGGCCACTCCAGAGATGGCATCAAAACCTTGGTCGTACAAAACGGGATCACATAGATAATTTTAGATGGATTCAAACTCGATATGCCAGGCACATTCAACGCGAGCGACCTTTAACAAATTCAGCAAAATTATTCCGACATTTTTTTTGCCACGAGAATTTCAATCAAGTGTGGTTGTCAACTTCAAGTGACAGCTAATGTCAATTTGACGTGACATTAGAGTTGCGTTCAGAAATGTCGATCTTTTCCGAACATCCCCCCGCCCCGGACCGTTAAGAACGGTACGTCAATCTACGGGTAATCGGGAGAGCCCACTAACTGCTCTCTTCAAAACCGAATCTCGAACCAAAACCTCAGCAAAACGAGGAACTCCGTCAGTTCCGGGGTAGAGTTTAACAATGCGCCCCCTTCGCCAACATAGGGGCGGCAGGTTAGCATCCTTAATCAACACGAGGTCGCCAGTCTGGGGTGGGGTGGTTTTATCTGTCCACTTCACGCGCTGTTGCAGGATATGCAAATACTCCATCGACCAACGTGCCCAGAAGTTTTGGGACATCTGTTTCAAAAGTTGGTATCGCGACAAACGATGGGATCCTACATCCTGAATCGGATATTCAGGCAACGCCAAAAGGGGCTGTCCGATCAAGAAATGACCTGGCGTCAACGCTTCCAGGTCATTCGGGTCCGAAGACAACGGGCACAAGGGTCGCGAGTTGAGGACGGCCTCAATTTTACAAAATACCGTATCAAGTTCCTCAAACGTGAGAATAGTTTCTCCAATCACGCGACGCAAGTGTGTCTTGGCAGCCTTTACACAAGCTTCAAAAATTCCTCCCCAGGTCGGACAAGCTGGAGGGCTAAACTTCCAGATTATCCCACGCCGGGAGAGGGTGGTTCCAATGTCTATTTTATTATCAACAAAAAACTTAACTACTTCCTTAAGATAATTACACGTTCCCTTATAATTAGTACCACAATCGGAACGTATCAATGACGGCAGTCCTCTACGGGAAACAAATCTGCTCAAGGCGGCGACAAAGGCTTCGGTAGACAATTCCGAGACAATTTCCAAGTGGACAGCCTTGGTGGACAAACACACAAACACGCACAAGTACGCCTTATAGGTTTTAGCATTACGCAGTCTCGAAGCCTTTACAGTAAAGGGACCGGCGAAGTCGGTGGCGACTCCGGCAAAAGCTCTACATTCCGTGACGCGATCAGCAGGCAAATCACCCATCTGGGGCTGCATGGTCGCGGCCTTCAATCGATAACAAGGCAGGCAACGGAAAACCACAGTGCGAATGGCTCGACGAGCAGACAAAATCCAAAATTCACGCTGCAAAATGGCCAACAAAGCATTACAGCCAGCATGTTGTGCATTCACATGGCGATCTGTTATTATCAGTTGAGTCAAATGTCCGGCTTTAGGTAACAAAAGGGGGTGACGAGCTCCATACGGCAGGTTCGCATTTCGAAGTCTTCCGCCGACTCGCAAAAGCCCACTCTCGTCCAGGAAGGGATTCAATCGCGATACCGCGCCCTTCAACTTGCGACGGCCTAAACGCAAAATTTCAATCTCGGACTCAAAACTATCAGCTTGTACTCTCCGGACCCAAAACAAGAGCGCGTCCCTACGCTCGTCCGGAGTGAGAACCGACGAATCACGCCTCGCGCGTGGGTTTCTGCAATTGTACACAAAACGTCTGATCCAAGCGGTAACACCAAGCAGCTTCTGTAAGGAGCTGTACCGATCCAACAACAAATCCTTTTCCCCGGCGGGGTTAGTCTCCAGGACGCATGCCCGCATATCAGGAACGGCTACGTTCGACAACGCTGGAGAGGGCGGCCACTCCGACTCAGGCCGCATCAACCACTGTGGGCCCCACCAGAGGGGGTGGTTAATTAGGGTTGGGGCTACACAACCCCGAGACGCACAATCCGCGGGATTCATGGTTCCCGGCACGTGTCTCCAAATCAACTCGATGTCGGAATTACAAATCTGCGACACTCGATTGGCCACAAACACGTCCAAGGTGTGCGCCGGAGCCTTCAACCAACAAAGGACGACCTGACTGTCCGTCCAAGCATAAACCTCTTGTATCTTAATAGATCGACCTAATGTGAGCCATACGTGGTTCAACAAACGCATTAGGAGGGCAGCTCCACACAATTCCAACCTCGGGATCGTATGACGAGTCCGAAGGGGAGCGACTTTGCTTTTCGCTATCACCAGATGCACAGCAACAACTCCGTCAACAGTAACGGTGCGGAGGTACACGGCCGCAGCAAATCCACGTTCGGAGGCATCGGAAAAGCCGTGAAGAGTAACTTTACAATTTTCAGAAGGGAGGAATAGCCTCGGCAAATGCACTTCATTAATCTCGGGGAGGGATGAAACGAAGCTCGACCAATCTCGGAGTAACTCGTCCGAGAGGGGTTCATCCCACGACACACCCGAAGCCCATAACCGTTGCAAGAAACACTTGGCCATAAACAGCACGGGGCAAATCCACCCATTGGGGTCAAAGGTACGTGCGACAGTAGACAATACTAAACGCTTGGTCCAGACTTTCGGTGGTCGTAAATCCACACAATACGTGAAAGTGTCAGAGACCGGTTTGTACTGTACGCCAAGGACGGTCACCACATGGGGATTATCAACATTTTCGAATAGGTGGGGGTCCTGCTGGTGCTCTTCGGGCAAACCTACCAGTACATCAGGCGAGTTGGATATCCATTTCCTCAACTCGTAACCTCCCGACTTCAAAAGGGCGGTGAGTTCGTCTCTCAGGACAATCGCCTCTGAGACAGATGAGGCGCCCGTGCAAATGTCATCCACATAGACGTCACTGGCCAAAATGGCGGAGGCGCGAGGGTATCTCAAGCGCTCCTTCTCGGCCAACTCCAACAAAGAACGAATCGCAACAAACGGGCTCGAAGCCAAACCGTACGTATTCGTATTCAATTCATAGATCAACAAGGGGTCCCTAGGACTCTCTCTCCACAAAATCAATTGGTACCTCCTATCCTCGGGATGGATGACCGTTTGTCTGAACATCATCCGGATGTCAGTCATAAATACAATTTGGTGCCGCCGGAAGTTGGTCAAAATGTCTGAGATCTCCGTGTGCAGCTTGGGACCTACATGCAGACACTGGTTCAAGGACGCTCCAGTAGAGGTGGGAGCCGAACCGTCAAAGACCACCCGAATCTTTCCGGATTTCAAAACGGCGTGGTGCGGCAAAAAGAAGTGCTCAACGGAGCGCCAATCCAAATCGCTCACGGACATGTGCCCTAACTCCTCATACTCCCGCATGAATTCAACATACTTCTGGCGGAAGACCGGATCCTTGCTCATGCGACGCTCCATCGCCACTAGCCTACGTTCCGCTAGCGGTCGGGATTCGCCCAGAGGAGGTCGGCCGGCACGAAAGGGGAGACGGGTGATCAAACGACCAGAGCGGAGGCGACCAGTGTTATTCTGGTAATACAACTCGCATTCATCCGCTACTGGGTCAACCCGCGGGGCTGGTGGAGGTTCCTCAACCTCCCAAAACTTCTGCACCACTTCGGAGAGAGACACATTAAAAACAAGACCGCGATCCTCATCAAGGGAATCCAAAACGCGGCGAGCAGGGCCCATCACAACTGTACCGAGTGTCGTCTGCAGAGCTACCAAGCCATCTGGCTGCAAAACTCGCTTCCCCGTCAACAAAACTCGCCCCAGGACATCGGCTCCAAGGAGAGCATCAATCGGGCCTGGGCGGAAGAAATTTGGATCGGCGAGTGGGGAATCAGACACCAAAGACAACATACTCGGTCCCAAGTCAACTGAAGGTTGACGGCCAACAACTGTGTCCAACACAATCGCCGAGGTCTTAATGCCTGGCGTGGACTTATTACGTGATGTAAATGTGAAGTCAACATGCCCTAACAACCCGGGGACTTTCACATCGCCAACACCTCTCACGCCTTCCGTGTGGGGGTGCACCTTGAGGCCCAACCGCCTAACTAACCAAGATGACACAACACACCCCTGAGCACCGGAATCCAACAAGGCGCGAACTTCCACAAGGTCGCCATTCAATCCCCTGACAAGTACAGAGGCCGTGGGCAACAAAACGGTCTCTGGAGGGGTGGCTACAATCGACCGTAAACACGTTGATTGCTAGTATGTGGGGTCCCCAGACGTCCCCCCATGGTAAGGGGGTCGCTCATAGCGATCCAGTGGGTCCCAATCTCCCACATACTGCCTACGTCCAATTCGCCCGGCATCAGGCGGGTTATATCTCCCGGCCCCTTGAAGACGGGGCGGGCGCCGCTCCAAACGCGGGTATTCGGCGAGCGGTGGCGAGAATCGGTGCCTATCATCCACCGTGTACGTCGCCCCATAGTCGCGGGGGCACGGTGACCGATTTTCAGAGGGGGGGTCCCGGGGACCCCCGGCTGTGCGAGGCTCAACACGTTGCGGGGGGCTTCTACGACCTCCCGCATCGCTCGCAAAATCGAACCCCCTAGTTGGGGACCGATTTCCCATGGGGGGGTCCGTGGGACCCCCGCCCGTGCGAGGCTCAAAACGTCGCGGGGGGCCTCTACGACCTCCGGCAACGCCCGCATAACTCATCCCCATCCTTGGGGATCGGTTTCCCATTGGGGGGTCCCTGGGACCCCCGCCCGTGCGAGGCTCAAAACGTCGCGGGGGGCCTCTACGACCTCCGGCAACGCTCGCATAACTCATATCCATCCTTGGGGATCGGTTTCCCATTGGGGGGTCCCTGGGACCCCCGCCCGTTTGAGGCTCCAAACGTGGCGGAGAGCGTCTGGGGCCACTCTGGTGGCCACTAGAACTGCTGCGGGATGCAAACACCGCGGGGGGTCCGAGACCCCCACCCATACGCGGTGATCCTGCAGCGACGCGCTGCGGCGCTCCGCCGCCCTCTGGGCTGTTCATGCAGAGGAGGGGATGGTGGTTGCCCTGACAAAAGCGGCATGGGTGCGCTTGGGTACATTCGCGCTGCATGTGCAGGCCCAAGCACGAGTAGCACCATGTCCGTTGTCGCGCGATCGCTCGACGGCCTTGGACGCGCTGGTCGAGGAACTTATCACAACGGATCGTGCTGTGACCCGGTTCCCGACAGTACAAGCAGCGGGCGGTCTCCTGGACGGCGGCATAGCGGCCGGGCGCGCGAGGGGCCATACGCCCCCTACGGGGGGGTCCGGTGGGGGATCTACTCTGTGGCACAGGTCGTTCGGGTCCCATAGGACCGGCCAGAGAGGAATTATCTGCCAGTCTACTTTCTCCTTCCAGGAACGTCAAGAGGTCCGAGAAGGGTGGCAGATAAGTCGCACTATCCCCACCATACTGCTGCTCAAAACGGACCTTAACAGAGTCCGGCAACTTTCCCAGGACAATGTGCAGTAACAAAAACGACCACTGCTCCACTGGGAGTTTTAAGTTTTTTAATGCGTTGTATGCCACCAACAGCGGATTTAACAAAGCCACTCTCAAGTGCATCACGCTGGCAACGCGGGGTAAATTCAAAATGGCGGCAACATGGTTGTCCGCCAGACGTCGTACGTTCTGGTACCGACGGGCAATCAAATCCCTAGCAATAGGGTAGTTTTCATCCGAGGGGGCCAAATGTTGAACCGATTCAAGGGCCTCCCCTTCCAACACGGATAACAAATAAGCTAACTTCTGGCCCTGGGTCAAATCGTCCCGGGCATGTACAAGACTATCAAAAATATTAATAAAGCCCTCCCAGTCCTCTAGACGACCAGCAAAGCGCCTTAAGTCTAAGGGGGCCAATCTAGCAAAGAGAGGGGGCATACTTTTAGATGTGACCGGGGACGGGCTCGGTTCATTCTCTCTTGCCACTTGCAAAGGTCGAGCTACCTGGGTAATTCTGTCCGCAAAATCATAACACTGGTCCACATCCAAACCGACTTCTTGTCGCATTTCCACCTCGGCCTCAACAGTCCTTTCCAAAAATAAGGCATACTGCTCATCAACAACAGCCAAACGTATGGGCAGATCTACGTATCTGTTCAACAAGGCCTCCGTTCTATCCGGTCGATCCAACAACGCGACCGCAGAAGCCAACCACCGTAACTCAGAACGTATTTTGGCTTTAGCAGAGGAGGCCGTCATTGTAACGTCACAAATTTATCAACAAAAACAACAAATTCAAAATATTCACTATAACACAAAATCTCCAATATTTGGAGGTTATTACTAACCACAAAATTCCAATATTACAACAACAAAGTATTTATAATGACACAAACTCTTAAATATCTGGAGGTTATCAGAAAACAACAAAACTCACTGACTATTGAAATTCACTTGGATATCAACACAACATACTGTTACACAACAACAAGTTAATTTCAATTATTTCAAAGCACAAGTTTCAATGAGTTTCAATGTGTAAACAATGTCCCAAATCATTTAAGTTTCACTAAGTATTGAGTGCAAACTTATTAGCTGACCTTTTATTAGCTATTATTTTAGCAACAAACTTGTCAATATTCACAACTCAAGTTTGCTGACAAAACTAAATAATAATTATTATGAACAAAGAAAGGTATCTGTTTACATTTTGGAACTTCAATACATGACAATTAATTACAAGACATGGAACCAATAACAAAGGAATGCCCTTTACTTTTCAAATGCAAGTTAATTACCATTTACAAGTACAAATTAATCTAGTCCGGACCAGACTGGGTCATCAAACGGCACTGATTAATACAAAGTTTTGGCGTGGGCCTCTCAGGCCTTCAAGCTACGCTCTTGGCTACCAAAAAATGTTCAGTACACCCCTGCCTAGACCGCGGAGTCAGCATTGGCGCAGTGGAAGGCTATCATGAGTATAGACTCCGGACAAATCTTGGTTTCAGCCGGGATGTAACTGAACAATAGGACTGCGATACACAGTGGAGAGAATGTTAAGTAAGGTGATTTCACATACGGTTCTGTGGTGTCGAAAATCTCCTCGGCTGCGGCGAGACGGGGCGCGCGCCCCAGGTATCTTCTTCTTCTGCAGACCTTACCAATTAGTGACCTCACTCACAACACAAATAACAGCGTTCACAAGACACTGGGCGTTTCAACAATAGATACACAAAGACACACACGGGGGAGCCTCTTTTATTATGATTTACAGTCCCAACAACAAGCGCGTGTGGTAGAAAAGGTTATCTTTCAAAGCATCCGCGACCGGCCACTCCAGAGATGGCATCAAAACCTTGGTCGTACAAAACGGGATCACATAGATAATTTTAGATGGATTCAAACTCGATATGCCAGGCACATTCAACGCGAGCGACCTTTAACAAATTCAGCAAAATTATTCCGACATTTTTTTTGCCACGAGAATTTCAATCAAGTGTGGTTGTCAACTTCAAGTGACAGCTAATGTCAATTTGACGTGACATTAGAGTTGCGTTCAGAAATGTCGATCTTCTCCGAACACATTGTGAATGCAAAGAAACAAAAATTTAAATAACATAAAGATACGCTTTGTGTTTTTTGTAGATTAGTTTTCGAGCTTGTTTGGAGTTCTTTTCTTGTTATTTCAAAAAATGTTATGTTGGGTGCGTTTTATCCATCAGCATCATCATGTCAACCGAACGATGCCCACTGCTGGGCATTGGCCTCTCCCAAGGATCTTCACAACGATCGGTCCTGCGCTGCCCGCATCCAGCGGCTTCCCGCGACCTTGACCAGATCGTCGGTCCACCTTGTAGGGGGCCTGCTCACGGAACGTCGTCCGGTACGCGGTCGCCATTCGAGAACATTTCCGCCCCAACGACCATCGGTTCTCCACGCTATGTGTCCCGCCCACTGCCACTTCAATGACGCAATCCTTTTTTGTATATCCATACTAATATTATAAATGTGAAAGTGTGTTTGTTTGTTTGTTTGTTTATTTGTTTGTTTGTTTGTCCTTCTTTAACGTCAAAACGGAGCAACGGATCGACGTGATATTTGGTATGGGGATAGTTTGGGAGCTGGAGAGTAATATAGGCTACTTATTATTCCGGAAAATTGAGTAAAAATTGTAATTTTCTATGAAAAATCGTTTAACTGTCGTACCTTCGATACAAAACTGTCATTTCTTCCACTGCCGTTTCCAAAGAGTATGTAATCACTGACGTCTGCGCGGTCAAAATAGAATACTAATCTTTTCCATAAGCTTAGAATAAAAAAATGTCTCTGAGTACTGAATCCTATGGAGATGGCATATTGTTCTATATGAACTATCGGTTATACAAATATGAGCTAAATCGACATTGTACTCATAAACCTATAGCCATCTTGTTCTATCTTACCTCCAAAACTTCATGTAAAAAGAGACAGCAATATATTTATTCAACCTATTTTTTGGCAACATTGAAACGTGACGTCATCGTAATGCATGATTGAAGCCGGTCGCCATTTAGGTTTCTCGGTATGTGAGCTGTCAACGCGAGTTGTATTTGCAGTGTTTTGTGATAAAAGTCTTTTAATTTGAGACTTTCATGTGAATAAAAGGTATTAATAAGTGAGAGAAAGCAACAAGGAACATGTCTAATTGCAGTGTGGTAGTTTGTGGCATCAAAAAAAGTGAAAATCGTCCAAACATTACATTACACCGGTACGTACTATTTATTTTGCAAAAACACCATAACAATGCAATAAATGGCTTGTGTTTTGGTTTTCCTGTGAATAGTTTACTTAGAATTCATACCAAATGTAGCTTACTACTTATTTTGGTGAGTTTTGTTGGTGTATTTCAAGAAAATATAAATCTGTTTGTTTTGCGCTAGAGTTGCCCTTATAGCATTTTTCTTATCGAATTATCGATGTTTTCAAATTTCAAGTGTAAATCGAGTGTATTAATTTTAAACTGTTTTTATTGTTTTAGGTTGCCTAAAAATAACAAAAAAGAAAAATATGACTGGATACAATGCGAAAGGAAAATTTAAAGACTCGTACGAAAACTATTATAGTTTATGTGCTCTTTTCATTTTGAAGAACAGTTTCAAACGTCAACGACAGTTTAAGTTTTGAAAAAGACGTTAATTAGGCCACTGGCAAAATCTAAAATATAGTGCGATAACGTTTTCTGTTCCGGTTGCCAAAAACTGGATACTTATATATAAAGTGTTTTTTTAATGTCATTTTGCTGTAAAGTTGTTGTCCAACTTACATTAATTCTAGCACATTAAAAGTAAGTATATTTTTTACCACTAGATGTTGCTTTGCTATATTTTAAATATATAAAAAATATGCTTGCTAGTAAAGATCTCGATTCAAACTGTTTATTATTTTATTACTTAATAATGCTTGTTTTTTTTTTGAGACATTTCTTTTTTTATTGTAGGTAGGTACCTAGTAGGCATTCTCCTTTGTGATTTATATTGTAATGTGTGTTATGTAAAAAAAGTCAATCCTTGTTGTATAAACATAATAGGTTTTTACAATATGGAGCTTTTTGTTTTATTTCATTACCTTTTTTTTACTTAAACTGGTTCTCGCGACCTTTGATCTGGAATTATATGGAGGTACTGAGGGGCTTTAACTCCCAGTACAGGATGGCCGATCATGTTGGCCGACCATGATGGGCCATCGTGTACAGGGCCAGTTTGCGTTACTCGCAGACGGCAATCACACGCAAACCGCCCCTGTACAGGATGGCCCATCATGGTCTGGGGGGGTGGGGGCTTAAAGGTTCGCGCACATTATGTCGGGGCGCAGCGGGCCGGGCCGCAGCGAATCGTATTGACGGATTTGAGTATAGCACATAGTGACGGGCCGGGCCGCAGCGCATTGACGGATTTTGAGTTCAACCAAATTTAAACATCCAATTTCTTCTACATAGTGTGCGATAGTTCATATAAAATACATACGAGCGATTTGGACGGATTTTTGCGCTGCGGCCCGGCCCGCTGCGCCCCGACATAATGTGTGCGAACCTTTACAGTTGTTGCGTCTCACGCGCGCGGTCGGGCCAATGATTGTGTGCGTACATGTACAAACACGATCCTCATTGTGTCATTGTCATAAAGAACTTAATTATGTGCAAATGTAGGTATGATTTAAGCACATTATTAAGTTTTATTATTCTAAAAAACTAGGTATATATACACTATAATTCCGTTTTAAATTATCGAGGTGATTACGAAACTGCTTTTATTAAATATAGGGTGATATAGGTAGGTAGTCACAAAAATACTTGTATCTATAACTTCATCAATAAATATATCGATGTACAAATAGGGCAGCACTACGGAAAGGCGCCATTTTGGTTTCTCGGTATGTGTGCTTGTGTGTGTGTGTATGCTTCAATTTTTCGTAGGTATGCCATCTCCATAGGATTCAGTACTCAGAGAAAAATGTACTGTAGCTAGCGCCAAAAATGCCCCAGTCGCGCATGCGCGCAGAGTTATCTGACACTCACTCTACTTCACAGAGTAATTTTTTATATGTAGGAAATAGAGACCAAGCTTGGGCCCCTTTATTGGTAGTGTGTAACTAGCGCTATCTGTTGTCTGGTGTAGGTAGGCAACTTTTGGTGTATAATAAACACACACACACAAGATGTTGGTGACCGGGTCCAGTATTATATGGCAAAACAACATTTGCCGGGTCAGCTAGTATTATATAAAAATATAAATATATTTAGTTCTCCTGCGGATCTCATTATTTCTGATTCGATCTAGCAGGGAAATACCAAGCATCGCTCTCTCCATTGCTCGCTGGGTGACTTTGAACCTTCTTGTGAGACCCATAGTAAAAGACCACGTTTTACTTCCATAAGTCATTACTGGTAACACACATTGGTAAAAGACTTTCGTCTTGAGACATTGAGGTATTTCGGACGCAAATATATGCCGGAACTTCCCGAACGCTGCCCATTCCGTTGCGTCCATGACCGTTTAAAACTGCGGCAGACTGGTACCGAACGTTAATACGCGTTATTGTACCGACGTGTCGTCGGCCAGACGATGAGTCAGAATCAGAAGTATACCGTCGCGTTCAGACCTCTATATGAAAATAGAATACTGGCACTCGTAGTTCACTCTGACTATCTATAGTACGCATGCGTATGATGAGCGGGATGTCAAATTAACCCAGCAGCGGCGGCGGACGGAATGATTTACTTAGTTGAAGATTTTATAATAAGTTTGACATAATAATTACTATTATATTTTTGTGTTTTAATACGCTTTAAGCAATTTTTTTAATAAGTTTCTTAGCATACTAAAAAGAGAGATCGTAATTAAGATAAGATTAGATCTTTCAGAGTAAAGCGAGTACGAGTTAGATTTTTTGTTTGTTTGTAATGCCTAAACTCAATAAACCTACTGGACTGATTTTCAAGGCTTTATTATTTCTGATTGACATGAATATATTTTAACACGATATTCCTACGAAAATGGGTACCACGTAAAACACCGTGGAGCCCCTATGTAAGAATAAAATAGTTTCCAAACTATTAATAATTAAACTTGAAAGTAAAAAACATACTTTATTTTAAAGCTATATTTCACCCGCGGCTTCACTCACTCGAGTTAGACTCGGAGTAACGGAGTTCACTCGTTAGATCTTTTTTTTATTAACAACTAGTGTCTTCTTTGCGGTTTTACCCGCGTAGTACTCGTTCCCATGGGATATCTGGATAAAATATAGCTTATGTCACTTGGGAAGAATGTAGAGTTCTATGGTGAAATAATTTTCAAAAACGGTCCAGTATTTGAATTTATTCGTTACAAACAAAAATACAAATCTTTTCTCTTTGAGATTTTAAATTATTTTATGCATTCACAATGCAATTTCTGTAAGTATAGGAAAAATGTGATAGTAAAAAACCAGGAGCCCTATAAGTATATTCCGCCTGAAAGCTCATTTCTTTCTATCTCTTTTTCCTATATCTTTTCTCTTTATAAAATTAGTATGGATATTCTTTCCTATTTCTCTATACAAACGTTTGACCCCGTTTCCCTCGACCTGGAATTTTGAGTAATACATTCCTAGCAGATGCCTAGGTATAATAACTATCTGCATGCCAAACTTCAACGCAACCCATTCAGTGACTTGAGCTTTGCGTCGATAGATCAGTCAGTAACGGTTGTTGCCTTTAATATTATGTCGTAGGATGAATGGATTAATCGTTTTTGTGAAAATACTAGATTTTGCAAAAACACGGATAGTTACACAATGATTTAATACTTACCCTAAACCCTATTTACCCTTTATTAAGTAAGATTGAGGAATGTCATAATCTATGTCTATATATCCTTAGAATTCTTAGTATTTTGTAAATTAAACTATGCAGAAAACTGACATTTTCAACGGCACGTACAGTCACGAGCAATAATTATGTATACAACATAGAACTTTGTCACATTGAAGCGTTCCGAAAGAAAACGATCAGTGTCACAGAACTTCACAGAATACATTCAATATTGTAATATGACACAGTCCTATGTTGTATACATATTATCGCTCGTGACTGTACATACCTACCATTAATATCTAGTCGTTACGATTCAGGGCTTGACACTTCAATGCTTTTCGACTTCAGATACTAAGCCCTAAGTTTGCAAAAAGTGATGCCGAGACCTGTATGTCATTTTGTAATTGAAGTTGAAATGTCAGTTTAAAAAATACTAGTCATCCGCTCGCGACTTCATCTGCGTGGACCCCTTTTTTACCTCCTTAGAGCAGGAATTTCCAAAAATCCTCTCTTAGTCCCCCCTAACACTCCCCAAGGAAAATACATGCCAAATTTCAGGTTCTTGCGCCCAGTAGCTTCTGCTGTGCGTTGTCTGTCAGTCAGCCAGTAATGCAAGAGCTTTATATTTTGTAAAAGTTAAAATTATAAACATAAAAAAATTAAATAAAATAAGTAAGTAAACTTTAATTTTTACTTATTTACTTCAAAGTTTAAATATACAAATAGTTATTATTTAAAAATGAAAAAAAAAAACACTCCTGTATTATAACTTTTACCCGGTAGCGACAGAATATATTTTAGAAATGGGCACGCCTCCCGCCGGGTTAAGACGCGCGATTATTTCACAGCAAACAGCGATTTTTTATTCGCGCGATTTTTAAATCGCGAGTGCGTGTACCTACATACAATTCCATGTGTTACAAAATCGCGATTTTTAATCGCGCGAATTTTAATCGCTGTGCGGGCTTACGCTAAACGCGCTAATCTCAGAAACTACTGAACCGAATTGAAAAATTCTTTTATTGTTGGATAGTCCATTTAGAGAGGAAGGCTATAGACTATATTTTATCCCGACATTCCCACGGAAACGGGTACCACACGGGTAAAACCGCGAGGATCCACTAGTTAAGCAATAATTGTTTAACCGATAAATAAAAATAATATTAGTAATATGTTTCAGTTTGTTACCTTTATTAGTCCTTCTTCCGAAATTGAAATTTATCGATATTGCTGCATCGACAGTTGAGTCCAGCCCTATTTACGTTGAAATCGAGGCAATGTGTGAGTGAGTTGTGACTCATCCGTACACGAATTGTCGCTGTATTGTTTCATTTTCTATGTGTTAGTGTCGTCTTTACAGTATTGTTTTTGTATGTAAGTATACGGAATTGCACTTGTGTGCACATTTCCCCCCCCCCAAAAAACGACAGAACTATTTGAATAGAGTAAACTCGCTAAGGCTACTCCCTTCCGGGACGGAAGACCCGCGTTGCTCGAAGCAAGGTAATGATAAAGGCATGAGACCATAAACATTGCTCACTCGCTCAAGCAAAAATAATCTATGCTTTCTGTGTCATTTTGTCTTTGTTGGTCTCGTCAGTGTCACAGGGTAAAAAAACTATAGTCAGTGTGTTTTGTTCGCTTCTGTTTCTGGTTCGTTGTTTTCGTTTGTATTTTCCGTGGATTATTATAACCGACGACTTTGGCTTTTCCTTCTGGTGCCTGTCCTGACGACTCTTCTATGCATGATAAGATAAGGGCTAGCGCGCAAGGGTGACTTAGTTACGCGGCAATTTAATTGTCACTGTCGCCGGCCGTCTCTTCGCCGCGAAAAGATGCGCACACGAGAGCGACAGCGACACAACTTTTTTGTAATTTTTGCTCGCAGTCATCAACATGGGTTTCGAAGAGGCGGTTGTGATCTGTGCACTTGTCTAAAGAAGCCGAAGACGACAACGAAATAAAAAGCAATAAGGGGTGCATCCATTATGGAGTGATAGACTGACACTTGGAAAAACCTGGAAACCTGGAATAGCTGATGGCAAACTTCTCCTTAAGCTTAAGATTTAGCATGAACATTTGAATATTCTTTTAAATTTTTATTGTATAACAGTTAGGCGCAGCGCAGACAACAGACTATCCGTGACGCACTTTTTAGTCTGTGAAAATGCAAAAAGTCCGGCGCACAAAAAATCCGTGTAATTCGGGCAGACCGTGCCGCGCCGCACAAAAGTGTGCGAAAAAATAGAACGTTGCTTCAACGCGCGCTAACGCAGACGGCGCACACTTTAGTCTGTCCATAGCGTATTTCCATAGCGTCTACGTCCCTACAGTTCAGCCGACAGAATGATCGAAGATGTGCGTCGTGTGCGTTGAGTCTGTGAAAAATCTTTTGTGCTCCGCAGACTCGATCACACAAAAAGTGTGCCGTCTGCGCTGCACCTTATCAATATCTTCTTCTACTGGCATTTTAAAAAGTATTTTAAATTTTAATATTATTAAGGATATCCTACTTCCTACTAATATTATAAATGTGAAAGTTTAGATGTTTGTATGTTTGTTACTCAATCACGCCAAAACGGTTAAAAGGATTTGGCTGAAATTTGGCACACAGATACTTTGTAGCCTTGAGAGGAACAGTAGTCTACTTTTTATCCCGGAAAAATATCACATTCCCGCGGGATAACGTCGTGTAGTCCTATCGGGCGAAGCCGCGGGCGGAAAACTAGTTAACTATATTTTAGATCGATAGTAGGAAGCGTATGTAGATTTTCCGTTACTACACACTATCACCGCTATCACCCCGGGCGACGGTTGAGTAGCTAAGTACTGGCTGACCGGCAACTTATTTGTCGCCGTGCGCGCACTTGCATTGAAATCAATAGAGAAGGAGACAGTTGCGTCGCGGGCTTGTCTTCGAACCCGCGGACAAGAAAGTCTCCTGGGTCATTATTCTGTGCCCGGGTGTCGCGTCGCTACGTGCGCGCACTTTCATACTAACCTGTAGATTTGATGCGAGTGACAAAATAGTTGCGGAGACAAAAACCCTTGGCGTATTCTACGAACTTTGAGATTGCCTTTGCGATTTGGACAAGACGTTTGAACGGGATTGGCCGTGCCGTGCATCATGGACAAGGACAAATATTATTCTGTGACTACGGATCGTGGTCACTCGCTGCTTTGAAAGCAGAGCTGAAGAAAAGAAATGCGAAGCTTACGGGGAAAAAAGCTATTCTCGTGCAAAGGTTCATAGTTTTTATTTAGTTATCTATGTTGTTTGTATGCTTTTTTATGTTAAACTGCAATCTCAATCTTTAAATAATAAATAATAAAATTTATTTGTTTTATTGATAGAACCACAGACTACTTATATACTACCAATATGCTAATATAAACTGTGCTACCAAACCTCTGAGTACTGAATCCTATGGAGATGGCATACCTACGAAAAATTGAAGCATACACACACACACAAGCACACATACCGAGAAACCATAATGGCGTCTTTCCGTAGTGCTGCCCTATTTGTACATCGATATATTTATTGATGAAGTTATAGATACAAGTATTTTTGTGACTACCTACCTATATCACCCTATATATTAAAAAAGCAGTTTCGTAATCACCTCGATAATTTAAAACGGAATTATAGTGTATAATTATATACCTAGTTTTTAAGAATAATAAAACTTAATAATGTGCTTAAATTATACCTACATTTGCAAATAATTAAGTTCTTTATGACAAATACACAATGTGTATGTGTTTGTGCATGTACGCACACAATCATTGGCCCGTCCGCGCGCGTGAGACGCACAACAACTGTAAAGCCCCTTGGCCGACCATGGTCGGCGACCATGACCAATACATCGTACATTGACACTTTTGAACGAACAAGTTTAAAAACGTTCTTTCAAAAGTGTCAATGTACAATGTAATGGTCATGGTCATCGGCCATCATGGGCCATCGTGTACAGGGGCGGTTTGCGTGTGATTGCCGTCTGCGAGTCGCAAACTGGACCTGTACACGATGGCCAACATGGTCGGCCAACTTGATCAACTTTGCGTGTGATTGCCGCCTGCGAGCAACGCAAACCACCCCTGTACATGATGGCCCATCATGGTCGACGAACATGAGTGGCAATCCTGTACTGGGGGCTTCAAGGCGAGAAGAGCCGCCAAGTGCTTCCTCATCTATAGTAATATCGTAAACAGGAAAGATTTGATTGGTTGTTGTTTGAATTTAATAGGTTCCAAAACTACTGGACTAATTTAGAAATTTCTTTGACCATTTGAAAGCTACATTCTTTCCGAGTGACATAAGCTATATTTTGTCGTGATATTCCCATGGGAACGAGTACCATGCGGGTAAAACCGCGAGGATCCGCATGTTATTATTAAATTTATTACTTGTTAAGTACATAATGTATCAAAAATTCAAATGCAGATACAGATTAAAAATAAGGTCCGGTAGTTTATTTACAAACTAACCTTAGTAAAATATAGTTCCATGTTGCAGTTGTAGTAGATAAAAGACCAACCTACTATATTTTACTGAGGTTATAGTTTGTAAATAAACTACACAACCTTAGCTTCAATCTGTACGATTGTAGATACATTAATACTTAGCGAGCAATAAATTTGATTGAGGGCGCCCCACTTGTCGGCTCTACTCGCCTTTACTTAGAAACTGCAATGTTATGATCAAATTTTTTATGTTTTCCGAGTCACGCGTCTATACACATCTACACATGCGAGACCCCCACAGAATTCCAGATCAAAGGTCGCGAGAACCAGTTTAAGTAAAAAAAGGTAATGAAATAAAACAAAAAGGTCCATATTGTAAAAACCTATTATGTTTATACAACAAGGATTGTTTTTTACATAACACACATTACAATATAAATCACAAAGGAGAATGCCTACTAGGTACCTACCTACCATAGAAAAAAAGAAATGTCTCAAAAAAACAAGCATTATTAGGTAATAAAATAATAAACAGTTTGAATCGAGATCTTTACTAGCAAGCATATTTTTTTTATATATTTAGAATATAGCGAAGCGACATCTAGTGGTAAAAAAATATACTTACTTTTAATGTGCTAGAATGAATGTAAGTTGGACAACAACTTTACAGCAAAATGACATTAAAAAAACACGTTATATATAAGTATCCAGTTTTTGGCAACCGGAACAGAAAACGTTGTCGCACTATAATTTCGATTTTGCCAGTGGCCTAATTAACGTCTTTTTCAAAACTTAAACTGTCGTTGACGTTTGAAACTGTTCTTCGAAATGAAAAGAGCAAATAAAAATAGTTTTCGTACGAGTCTTTAAATTTTCCTTTCGCATTGTATCCAGCCATATTTTTCTTTTTTTGTTATTTTTAGGCAACCTAAAACAATAAAAACAGTTTAAAATTAATACACTCAATTTACACTTGAAATTTGAAAACATCGATAATTCGATAAGAAAAATGCTATAAGGGCAACTCTAGCGCAAAACAAACAGATTTATATTTTCTTGAAATACACCAATAAAACTCACCAAAATAAGTAGTAAGCTACATTTGGTATGAATTCTAAGTAAACTATTCACAGGAAAACCAAAACACAAGGCATTTATTGTATTGTTTTGGTGTTTTTGCAAAATAAATAGTACGTACCGGTGTAATGTAATGTTTGGACGATTTTCACTTTTTTTGATGCCACAAACTACCACACTGCAATTAGACATGTTCCTTGTTGCTTTCTCTCACTTATTAATACCTTTTATTCACATGAAAGTCTCAAATTAAAAGACTTTTATCACAAAACACTGCAAATACAACTCGCGTTGACAGCTCACATACCGAGAAACCTAAATGGCGACCGGCTTCAATCATGCATTACGATGACGTCACGTTTCAATGTTGCCAAAAAATAGGTCGAATAAATATATTGCTGTCTCTTTTTACATGAAGTATTGGAGGTAAGATAGAACAAGATGGCTACAGGTTTATGAGTACAATGTCGATTTAGCTCATATTTGTATAACCGATAGTTCATATAGAACAATATGCCATCTCCATAGGATTCAGTACTCAGAGTACCAAACTATATCTATGGCTACCAACGACCATAAAATATATAATGGTTTGACAGCTGACTCGAAATAGTGACATCTATTAAAAGATTTGGAACTAATTTTGACGTATTATCTGTCAAAGGAAAACCGCTAATTTGATCGCTTTGCCGAGTCATTGTTAATGACCATTTTGGATGTTTCCAAGTATTTAGTGACTTGACTGCTACCCACTATATGACGCTAGCTGTGCAACAAAATTACCTATAAATAGATGAAACTTTATTTACTTAAGTTACAGTACCTACATCGGTAGCCGATTGTGATTAACTTCACAAATAATAAAACTGATCTCAAAAGATCTTGTTACCACATGACTTCTTGTATGTTTCTGAAGTGAACCGTGATTGTCTAACTCAAGTTGGTTGGTCACTTGGCACCCAAAGATTGTTAAGTTGATTGCTGAAGATTTTATTTAAGTTAAGATATTACCTTTGCATAAGTCGAAAAAACTTAATACCTAGGAATTTAAGACGAGACTTATTATCATCCATACTTCCATTACATACTAATATTATAAATGTGAAAGTGTGTTTGTTTGTTTGTTTGTCCTTCTTTCACGTCAAAACGGAGCAACTGATCGAAGTGATATTTGGTATAGGGATAGTGTGGGAGCTGGAGAGTAACATAGGCAACTTATTATTCCGGAAAATTAAGTAAAAAGTAAAAATTAAAACGATTTACTGACGTACCTTCGATACAAAACTGTCATTTCTTCCATAGCCGCTTACAAAGAGTATGTATTCACTGACGTCTGCGTGCGGTCAAAATCGAATACTAATCTTTTCCATAAGCTTAGAATAAAAAAATGTACTGTTAGTAGCGCCAAAATGCCCCAGTCGCGCATGCTCGCGGAGTTATCTGGCACGCACTCTACTTCACAGACAAATTTTTTATATGTAGGAAATAGAGACCAAACTTGGGCCCCTTTATTGGAGTTATAACTAGCGCTATTTGTTGTCTGGTGTAGGCAACTTTTGGTGTATAAAACTATAATTTATATTGCAAAACAACGTTTGCCGGGTCAGCTAGTAACACTATAAATAAAAAAAGGACTGATTTAAAGTTATAATTATTTTGTTGTGATACTTATTAGAATAAATACTCTGCCATAAAGTTATTACTTTTTTTATTTGTATGCTACTACATAAAGTCAGCATTAAAATATATGTAAGTAATGTTAAAAAACGAACAAAAACAATATAGTACCGAAATTCCCGAAAATCCCAGTATTTCCCGTTTCCTTAGAGTACAGTCCCGAAAATCCCGGTTCCTCAAAATAGGACCGGTTCTCGATTCCCTAATCGTGGTACTCGTGATCGTGTGTCATTATGTTTCCTGTTAACAGAAAAAAGATAGACATAAGTATTGTATAAAACATGTTGCAAAGTTGTGTGAACTAATGGGTCCTCCGGGCTATGTCAGTTCAGTAAGCACTTTAGCAATGAGGAATTTTCCAAAAGGTATCGTAAGCTTATTTCAAATAGGTGCAAGAGATGGCGCTAGCGAAACTTTTCTTTTTTTTTTTAATAACAATAGGTACCTTGGACGTTTGTCAGCCTACGCAAAACAAAATAAAATTTTAAAATGTAAATAAATATGTAAATAATCTTGTTATATAAGGTTTTATTTCTAAATTACTACTTTTAGGATATGACTTAAAGTTCAACCGTAGGTTTTTATCCATACTTCGCTATTTTTGTTGTACCTATAAAAATGTACAATAACTGTCAAGTTGAAAAGTTTGTTCAAGTTTGTTTTTGCATCTAGAGAATGAAAATTCAGTACATAGGTACTAACTTCTTAATTAATTTGAGCTATTAATTTCAACTTTTTCATGAAAATGCCAAATTTTCAATCAATTTTCTTTCTGACATTAACAGTTATTTAAATTAAAATATAATCAAAATCAGGTAAAATAAGAAAAAACGATAACTCAATAATATGTATACGCAACAAAATTCGTGAAACAATACATTCAACTTTCCCGTAAACTGGGGAACGCAAAAAAACATACCTTATAGTGTGCCAATCTTTTCTGTTCCGGTGATTCTCTTTGGAACTAAAACAGTTTTCATACGACAGTCCATTTTGACAGGTAATTTCGTATTGCAAGTGGCTCCTCTGTCACGACTGTCACCGGAACAGAAAAGCTTGTGGCACTATACATGAAAATTAAGAAAAAAAAGAAAAGTGGTCGCAGCGACATCTATTGAGCATTATAGTACCTACTGGAAAACTTCTCATTACTTTATCATTTTTTTACTAATAATAACTATTATTTCTTAAAACAAAATACGGGTATTTATGTAACACCTTGTTTATAAAATAATCATACATTATCTATACATACCTATGTACCTACATCATATACTTAGGTACACTTCTAAAATGAATAGCTTAGGTACAGAATTAAATTTTATAGTTAACAAATTCAGAATACAAAAATTACCTGCTGAACGTTTGCTGGTATCAGCATAAATCCGTATATTTTGTTTGTAGCACTCGTATTTTTTTTTTCAAAATGCAAACTGCATACTCTTGCATTTTTTGGGGGAAGCCAGTCTGCTCTTCCTATATTTTTAACCACCTTAATTTAAATCGGAGTCTGACCTGTCTGACGGAAAGCTGAAAATTAAACATATTGTTTTTAAATTAAATTTGCCATACGAACGAATAAGTAGGTACTTACACACATAAAATAAAAGTACTATGATTGAATACTGAGAACGAAAAAATATTGATTCGATTATCGATATCTTATCTGCAAAGTCCCAACACTACAAGACCAATGGCGAGTAAATGAAATGTCAAACAAAATGTCGATTGATATCTTACAAAAGATTTTCATTTATTTGTTTTATCATGGTATAGTTACGTGTATGAAAATAAAAGATATGAGTTTTCTACAGTATTTTTGCAAAGAAAGGCTTACCAAAAATGGCCTAGTTATTTGAATAATTGGAAAAAACGGAGGCTCACTCACCGATGAAAGGATATTATTCCGAGTTTGTCCTTTAAATTACTGTAGGAACTTTTGCAGCTCCTTGCAGCACAAGCCATGGTGTATTGGCAATACCCACAGAAAGATTTTTTCACTAATCTTGCATAAATTAAACACAATTAATAAAAAACCACGAACACTGATGTAGTCCACTCTGGCCTACAGAAACTCGGCTGGTGGCGCGCTAGGTTTCAATACGGAGCGTTGCCTATATTGCTATCTCTTTTCAATACACGCTGAACTGTCATTTAGGAGGAAAGGAAAGATATATCGTTTCGTTGTTCAACTTTTTAGTATCCATCTATGTTTAATACCATTTTAATACTCAGAACAATAACTAAAGCTTTAATACTACATCTTTGGCCGGTACGGGGGTTGCGGTTGCCGGTTGGTGACAGCGGTGGCGGTGCTTTCATCACTGAGCTCTATTTATTTGAGGTCAGTGGGTGCTATTTATTTTTGTCTTTCATTCTTCATGGCTCCTCTTCACAATGGGCCATGTTGAGCCAATGAAGACATTCACGATTGTGTAGAGGGTCAGGGGGGCTACCGGCTAAGAAATATGGTTATGGGTATGGGCTTCAACTTCAACTGTCATTTGAATTCCTTATTTTGATAGATTTTTGCTGCTTTGTTCTATTGAACGTTGCTAGCTAGTTATCGTTATACCCGACGTCACAAAACAAGGAAATAATAGCGACTATTTTCTTTATAAAATTGACTTAAAGTTCCCAAAAACGTATGAAGTTCATACCCATAAAGTTACGCGGTAGCCCCCCTGATTGTCTGTGATCGGCCATCATCGCCGGTATTCGTGAGCAATCGGTAAGTTGTCGGTACATCAAAAGGATATTGGCCCATGATTGCTTGCGCGTCATCATATACAAATCTATACATACATACAAATAAATAAAAGGAGTAACTTATGCTACTTTTTATACCGGAAAAATATCACATTCCCTCGGGATAACGTCTTGTAGTCCACGCGGGCGAAGCCGCGGGCGGAAAGCTAGTAGTTTATAATCATAGTTTTTACAATTCTTTTTTCGCGCACATTAAGTAAATGATTATATGAGCTGAGTAAAAATATTGCCGCAGCCTAGCCGCGATCACTTCGATATCCATCTTCGATACGTCTTATCGTAACAGTAGACAGTCAGTTAATGAATGTACATACACGAATGTGTGGAGAGCTGCCCGGTCATGGCGGCGAATAGGGGCGATCATTTGATGAGCCATCATGGGCCAACATGGCCCATTGTGAAGAGGAGTCATAACAATGGGCCATGTTGGGCCAATAAAGACATTCACGATTGTGTAGAGAGAGGGTCTGATTGTTTGTGATCGGCCATCATCGCCGGTACAGTGCCACAAGCTTTTCTGTTCCGGTGACAGCCGTGACAGAGGAGCCACTTGCAATACGAAATTAGCTGTCAAAATGGACTGCCGTATAAAAAACTGTTTTAGTTCAAAAAAAAAAATCACCGGAACAGAAAAGATTGGCGCACTATATTCGTGAGCAATCGGTAAGTTGTCGGTACATCAAAGGGATATTGGCCCATGATTGCTTGTGCGTCCACATAATCGCCGATCATGTACAAATCTATATCTATTCAAATAAATAAAATTGGAGTGTCTGTTTGTAATATTAAAATAACCGCTTTTTACTACATGCATATGATTATATATACGGTACATATACCAAAATAACATTTTTTTAAGTTGTTGTCTGTCTGTCTGTTTGTTCCCGCTAATCTCTGAAACGGCTGGTCCGATTTTGACGGGACTTTCACTGGCAGGTAGCTGATGTAATAAGGAGTAACATAGGCTACTTTTTATCCCGATATTCCCACGAGATCAAGAACCACGCGGGTGAAACCGCGGGCGGCCGCTAGTCTATACATACATACATACAAATAAATAAAATTGGAGATTGGAGTGTCTGTTTGTAACATTAAAATAACAGCTTTTTACTACATGCATGTGATTATATATACGGTAATGTACGGTCACTGATCTCTATTATACCCAAGGAAGTTATAATACAACAGGAAGGTGCACTGCTGCTAAAAAACGGTCCTAATGAGATAGTAAGAACGAGGTCAGTGTATCTCACTCCATCCCATTACGGCGGCCACGAACATGCGCGACGGGCGGCGGGCGGCGACGAGCGAATTGCGAACTTGACACAACGAAGACGGAAAACGTCATTCGGCTTGTAATGTTGCCACTTTAACATTCTGAAATCTATCATTCAAATTCTTTTCTAGGATAAGCCATAAAAAACTTAAACGACCTGATACATTTTTATGCATGGTAATACCTAAATTAATATGCGATGTTTTCTATTGACTAAAAGTAATACGAAGGGTAAATTTTACGAAATTTAATTTTTATAACGTAAGTTGTGAACCATAAATCTACTAAACCTGTTATTTAAGAGTGCTGGCAAGTTTAGAGAAAGGGACACCCTCACCTCCTTCTTGCGGTCTCAGCTGGTCTCAGCTGGACCGTTGACATTTTGTATTGAAATATAAACCTTATCTCTTAAAATTAAAGTGTATTTTTAAATACACAAAAATACGGAGTGCACCTTCCTGTTGTACGTAGTACTTATAAATTCCTTGATTATACCACTGGATAGGCTGTCTCCATACAAATGACAGCTAATTTTGTGTAACAATAGGTAACAATTTGAAGCGCTACTAGTGTCACTACGATGGTACTGAGAACTAATTTTGACGTGAGATTGTGACAGCCGCGAGTATTTTAAAAGTCTTTATTTTATTTTGTGTTATTTTGGTGTGATTTCATATTTAATTCTGAAAGTTATTGTGAAAGTTAAGCTCATAAACATGAGGAAATGTGTGTTTGTAAAACTCGGTACGAAAAAAGGGAGTAAAAAGTTATTTCACAGGTGAGTGTATTAAATTGTTGTTTTTAGTCAAAATTGACCTTAAACTGTGTGTAAAGCATTTGATTACTATCTGAAAATTGTTTGCAATGATATCTTATCAATATGTAGGCATTATAATGATGAATTTTGAGAGAATTATGAAAAAAATGTTTTGTTTATAATTCACTAGTGATTGACAAATTCTTATCGACAAAATGTCGATATTCAATACCAAAAGTTGATAGAGCTCAGGCTTATTCAGTAGCTGTTGTACACCCGTCTTTCGGCATTATGGTAGTACCTAGCTCTCCGCCTGCGGCTTCGCCCGTGTAAACTACACGACGTTATCCCGTGGAAATGTGATATTTTTGCGGAATAAAAAGTAATAAGTAGCCTATGTTCCTCTCCAGGCAACAAAATATCTGTGTCTCAAATTTCAGCCAAATCTGTTCAGCCGTTATGGCGTGATTGAGTAACACATACTTCCTACTTTTATAATAAATCGACCTCGCATAGCATGTGGGGTCGACCCAGGTTTTATTTTTTTTATGCTACCCATATTTTTTTAAAAGAAGTAGTTTAGTTCTAGGATTAATTATTAATCCTAGAATTAATAATTAATTTTAATTTTTAGTTTTTTGCATTCACGATGCAATTTTTATAATAGAAAAATGGAAAATGAAGTATTTAGAAAAAAATCGACCCGACCGAGACGGGTCGATTTTTTTTCTAAATACTTCATTTTCCATTTTTCTAATAGTTAATTATTAAAAATATGGGTAGCATAAAAAAAAATAAAACGTGGGTCGACCCCACATGCTATGCGAGGTCGATTTATTCGACAATTGAAATTCGAGTCTTATAATACGTATGCAGAAAATAGTCGTGGTTTTAGTAATAAATCTTTTTTTGTTTTAAATTACACTTGTAGATCTTAATTTTAAATTAAAAAAATAAAATTTTAATTTTAAAAAACAATTCAGAATTTGGTTGTTATCCCATACCATTTATGACTTGAAAGAATTTTTTGATATTAAGTAATTAAGTATGTTACATTTGATTAAAATGGAACATGGAATAACATATTTTTTTTTCGTTATTTATGTCTATGCTCGGCATTAATTTAAAATAAGTCTATGTAATTTGCATGCTAATTAATTTTAGCTAAACATGTATGGTCCTATCAATAATTTATAACAACTTTTATACCATGTTTATTAGCAAATAAAAAATTCTAATTCTAATTCTAATTCTAATTCTAATTCTAATTCTAATTCTAATTCTAATTCTAAAATTTTATCAATTATTTTTGCAGATTTCCTTCCGAACTGAGTCTAAGAAACAAATGGTTAGAAAATATGAAAGCCCTAAACAGGACCCCGAAGGAAACAGATTCACTTTCTTCAAAACATTTTGACACCTAGTGTTTCTTCACACATAACACGTTTTTTTTAAATAAACTTGTTACTTGAGCAGTACTTATTTCCGTTTTTTATTTTGTATAAGCTACCCCTTTATAACATGAATTAAGTAATATAACGTCAATTAAGGCTGTAGTTGTGTGTGTCAGTAAACGGTACGGATACGTACCTTGTAGTACCTCGATGGAAAAAAAGATTACCACAGTATTTTAACAGTTATAACACATTTTTGGTGGCCGGGTTGCAATGCATAGGACCCAACCCGGCCACGCTTCTATCGAAATAAATACTAAGTTTATGATGCAATTTTGGTACGGGGTGATGGTACCTATCCTGTACCAACGAAAATGTGTCCGTTTTTCCGTTAAAATCGCAATTAAGTAAATGTTTTGGGCATCGAAATTTCTGACAAAAAACGCCTGACATTATTGATTGATCGACACAAGACGTCGAGTTACGTATATTGCTCAATCATGAATGTCATGCGTTTTTTGCCAGAAATTTCGATGCCCAAAACATTTATTTAATTACGATTTTAAAGGAAAAACGACACATTTCCGTCGGTACAGAATAGGTACCATAAGCCTGTACCAAAATTGCATCATAAACTTAGTATTTATTTCGATAATAGCGAGGCCGGGGGCCGGCCACCAAAAATGTGTTTCACTGATGAAATGCTGTGGTACTCTTTTTTCCATCGCCGCCGGCGCCGTGGCCGGGCCAGAACGTAACACACGTATTTACAAACAAAAAAGTATTTAAGTAAATATTATCCGTTATCAAGTTCATGTAGACAGTTTCTTAAGAAATTTACTATGGGCTTAGATTGTTAAAAAAAATCTATTTATTATGTTTATTATCACTGTGATTATCATCGATATATTATCATTACCACAGTCGACCTAAGAACATCACTAATGTTAGTTCCAAGTACTTTCGTATCTGCCTACAGCGCCAAAATGGCGATACTCAAATGATCACAAAAATATTTTACGTCAGCCAGTCCAGTGGTAGGTATAATAGAGGTCAGTGTGTACGGTACATATACCAAAATGACATGTTTTACAATTTTTGTCTGTCTGTCTGTCTGTTTGTTCCGGCTAATCTCTGAAACGGCTGTACCGATTTTGACGGGACTTTCAGTGGCAGGTACCTAGCTGATGTAATAAGGAGTAACTTATAGGCTACTTTTTATCCCGGAAAATATCTCATTCCCTCGGGATAACGTCATGTAGTCCACGCGGGCGAAGCCGCGGGCGGAAAGCTAGTAGTTTATAATAATAGTTTTTTTTAAACAATTCTTTTTCGCGCACATCAAGTAAATGATTATATGACCTGATTAAAAATATTACCGCAGCCGCGATCACTTCGACATCCATCTTCGATACGTCTTATCGTAACAGTAGACAGTCAGATAATGAATGTACATACACGAATGTGTGGAGAGCTGCCCGATCATGGCGGCGAATAGGGGCGATCATTTGATGAGCCATCATGGGGATCATGGGCCAACATGGACATGGCCCATCGTGAAGAGGACTGAGGAGCCATCACAGCGATTTGACGAACAGGCCCTCCTACCACACGCTAATTAATTAGCTATACGATTGAAAAAGTAATAAAGTAATCGATTAATGCCATTGCCAACACTGGTACCTACCAAGTGGCATTGCTTTACTCAAAAACGTAGTTTTTCCCCTTAAAAACCGGACTATACAGCCAGTTTTGCAACTTTTGCATTCTTTTGTTGAAATTGAAACGCTGTTACGGTTTCACAGCCTTTATTTACGGATTATTTTTTGTTTATTTTTAATTTAATTAAAGAACAGATTAAAATATTAAAAAAACAGTCTATGTGAATATGGTAACATTAATAGTGCAAAAATGCTAAAAATGCTAAAATGGTAAATTTGATTTTCCTTCCCGCCGGCTCTTGACGGTTTGGTTTTGGACTTTTGGCACGTGCAATTTTCAATCAGATTTCTTGGAATAATAATTCCGATTTCCAAAATACAGTTCGACACTGATGCTGACTATTGGGAATTATCATTTCGGTAAGTGTTTTGTAAATGTTTTTCATGCAGACGCTCGTCCTAACATTTGCACGTGTTGTATATCGTAGACAGCAAAACAACCATTTGCATTCGCCAAACGATATAGCTACGATATGGTTTTGTGGTCAGTTTTATTAAGCTTTTTTCTTTTTGTTATTTATTGTAAGTAATTCAATCGATCCACCTAAAAACAATGATATATTATTATTCGTCTTTATTGGTGGAAGCGTCATTTGTTTTTGTTTACCTTCAGATCCTTAGCTGTTGTACAATGTCGCCTTCTCCAATCCGCTGTCGTGGACCCTGGAAAATTCATAAACGTTCCTCGGAACCTGACAGATGGCTAGATGAAATGGGCTTTTTTCGAAAACACACAGCTAGGGACTCCAGCTGTCTCTTTAGAGCTGTGTCTGAAAACATCTATAACACCCAGAGATACTTTCACAAAGTGCGTCTAGACTGTGTGCAATTCATGATTACAAACAGACATCTATTTGAAGGGGTAGGATTTATTTTCTTATTACCTCTCATTATTGATATTTCTTCATAATTTGGTGATGCATTTATACCTACTTATAAATTTAAATTTATGTTGTAGTCCTTGAATTGTAACTTTGAAAACTATGTGAAAGAGATGTCAAACTCTTCCGAATGGGCAGGGTTTACTGAAATAACTGCCTTGAGCCACTTGTATAGGTAAGAAGGCTGCAAAGTCTAGTATACATTTTTTGTCACTTCCAAAATTACATAAACATAACTTCTTGAAACCCCATTTCAGACGTGACTTTATTATATTTGAAGCTAACAACGGCCCACAGACAAAGATTTCTAATGGCTATGGGCAAACCATTTACTTGTTTCATTCACCTGAAACTAAACACTTTGATGTGGTATATACTAAAGAAGTTATAACTACATCTGCATTTTGTCAATGTAAGTTAGCAGCTATCATGTTTTAACAACATCAAAAACTTAATTACTTTTAACTCGTAAAAAAAACAAATTAAAATAAGAATACATCTTTATTCTATGACTATACTGCTGCTTGTTGTCTTGTGTGATATTTTTATTTGACTATGTCGCATAATTTTATTTGTTTTGCACTTTTAGTTTGATTCTGTTTAATTTGCTAATTGTTGTGTGAATTTGTGGTTATTTGTAGCGTTGGTTTATGAAATACTTTACGATGGTGTGTACCAACTGAAAGATCTGCCTTATGCTGTGGATAAAATGCTTCATGATAAAGTGCCCACCAATCACATAGAGTACTTCATGTCTGAAAATGTAGAGCGTCGCAAGAAGCAGAAAGAGAGGGCAAAGATTTTTATTGAAGCCACTAATGAAGACGGAAAGGATAGAAATAACAATGCAGTTGCATTGAAGTGCAAACATCACACTGAAGATTTGGAGCGTGCCAGCCTGTTGAAGGAATCTCTCAGTATTTTTGTGTTCAACCGCAGCCTCATACAACTTGAAAATGTCTGCATGAATTGTTTAAATGTCAACAGTGCAAAAGATTTGCTTGATAACGGCATCACCCCTTTTCCATATAAAGTTGCAAAGGCTTTAGATCCAGATATTTACCGAAATATTGAATTTGATGTTTGGAGTGAAATGCGACGAGGTACCCTATCTTTCTTGTCATAATTGATTTAAAATTATTGAGTTGTGTGGTAAACTAATTTGGTTTTGCAGAGTTGCGTTACGGTGCTAGATATTCTGATGGCACCACTCTTCAAGTAGGTGTGAAGTGTAGGTGTAGACTGCAGCCAGAGCAGTCGGTGGCGTATCACTGCCACATTCAGGAGATGCGACCTGACGGCGGGCCGGTGCTGGTGTTCATTGAGGAGTTAGGAGAGAAGCGTGTGCTTAATTACGAGCAACTGGAACCCTTGTCCCAGGATGAGGTCCGCCCGTGGGCTCCACCTTACAGATTCTCTCGAACCAATTCTCAATTCTTGACTCTTAGCCAAATGTTGCAACAGATAGGTGCGATATTATTTACTTTTTAGTGCACGAGTTAGGCGCAATCAGTTCCATCTCAAGCTGTGTTTAGTTAAGCCCTGCTAGGTCATTTTCCGAGAAACGGAAATCATTACTTGTCATAATCATGCCCCTAACTCTTGCACGTCTATCATGTTGTTCTCACAAAATCCACATTTAAATGTAATTTCACAAAATCCAGGCAACATCACGCGAAAGCAAGGCTTGAGCAAGACCCGCGGTAAGGTGAAAGGCGCTCCTGAAGATCCCAAAAGCCCAGACAAGGCTGTGTCGCAAAAGCCTAAACTGAATTGGAATGAGGAGAGGCCCGAGGGCGGCGACGCGCCTCCCTATGTCACGCAAACTAATGTTGACTTCTCCACATATCAACAAATGGACTTTATTAACTTTGAACCGATGCCTGTTAGTTTGTCTTTAGTAATGTAGTTGTATTAGACGTCTATGTTGTCATAAGCATGTCATTTGATTTCACCTTCGACCTTTACCTTTATGTTACTTTACCTTTACCTTTACTTTTACCTATTATTTCATAAAATAAGTTTTCCGTGTGTTGGTTGCGGCTTTCGTCGGACGAAATCGTAAACGTTACTTTGTCTACAATAAGTAACTACTATTTGTGAGTACTCAACTTGAATGCGTAGAACAGGTGTTCAAAACAATGAATCGCCTGCAACATATATACTGTGGTATTATTAATAATGCTATCTTTGTGAATGGATAGGGAGTTCCCTGAAATCCAATGAGGTGCTTATGAATGGGGGGGACCCTTGGATCTGCCATATCGTAGCTATAGTCGCCGTTGGACGCTTTGCTTTTTTTGTAGTTAGTAGCAGTTTCGCCAAGGTGAGTGATTCCAGGTTGCAATGTTGGCATCGGCAGTACATATTTGATAGAGGTAGTTATTATAAGTATTTTAAGTTGAAGGTGTAACATATTGTTAAATGATCTTATTACTAATTGTTGTAGTTGAGTCCAGACTGGTATGTTGGTTTGTCAAGGATGACAGGTCAGGGGAACCGGTGGAGAAGCTACTGCCAAGTCAATTCTATAATCTATTTTTAATTTCGCTGTCAAAAACTTATTGTTGTCGTGCAATTTTCTTGTGAGGCTAAAATTACTGAACGAAATTCTTCGATCAACAATAGTACTAGATGAAGGCTCACAAACTAAATGAAAACTTTATATGACACAGACTGACTTTTTTTAAATGGAGAAAAAGGTTACAAATGTTACGATCTTACATTATAAATGACAGGAAGCGTTCCAAGTTTGAAATACCTTAGTATTATTGACACTGACAAAATAATCTACTTATAATTTTATACTCTCAAGTGGGCCTATAACGCTCGGCCATGTCTGTCACTCCAACTGTGTATCTAGAACTAGGTGTTATTGTTGATCGAAGACGAACTTACATTGAATTTATGCGGGTATTACCCGTGGCCCCACCGCTATGACCCACTGGTGGGTTCATAGGTAATTTTTATTCCCTGTAGACCCACTGCTTTACAGTGGGACTACGGGGAATTGAAACAAAACTGACTTTAACCGTGGTCCCACTGCTTTTATGTTTGGAAAAGTATGAATAATAATAATAATTTTTATATATATTTTAATTTGTATTTACTTATATAATATTTTACTTTGAAAAATGGATAATGAAATATTTAGAAAAAATCAACCCGTCTCACAACCAGCTCATTTTCCATTTTTCAATAATAAAACTTGCACTGTGAATGCAAAAAAGTAAAAATTTAAATATTTTACTTTTTATTTTTTCTTTGAGGTAAGGAGAACCTATATTTTTACCCGACTACGGCAAAGCAAAAAAAAGGAGGGTTATGAGTTTGACCGGTATGTATGTATGTATGTATGTTTGTATGTATGTTCATCTGTTCCCGCATAACTTCTAAACTGCTGATCATATATACACAATTGAGGTATCGTTGGAAGCGTCTTGATTGTCTGCTGGTTATAGGCTATGTCACGTCACATGAAATTGAATAAGGCGCCCTCTAGACGACATAAAGTTGTCAACTAAAAAACTTTTTTTTGAGAAGAATATCGTGTTTGGTATCAAATGAAAGCTCTTGGTGAGCTCGTTTCAAAAATATATATTTTATTAGTTGTTGCTTGTGGCTTCGCTTGCATAAATCGAATCTTGTAGGGGGCCTGTCCACGGAACCGGTACGCGATCGCTATTCAAAAACCTTTCCGCCCCAACGGCCATCGTTTCTCCGCGCTATCTGTTCCGCCTTCTGCCACTTCAACGGTACAATCCTTCGAGCGATGTCGGTTGTTTTAGTTCTCCTTTGAATCTCATCGTTTCTGATTCGATCGAGCAGGGAAATACCAAGCATCGCTCTCTCCATTGCTCGCTAGGTGACTTTGAGCTTTCTTTTGAGACCCATAGTAAAAGACCACGTCTCACTTCCATAGGTCAGTAGGCCAGTAATGACTGGCAACACACACTGGTCAAAGACTTTCGTCTTGAGACATGGAGGTATTTCGGACGCGAATATATGCCGAAGCTTCCCGAACACTGCCTATCTGAGCTGAATTCGTCGAGAGATCTCTTTCTCGGAGTTGGACTTACTAACTGGACCGATGGCCCTAGCTAGGTAAACAAAGTGGTCAACAAACTCGAGCGTAATGTTCCCAACGACTGGAGCGGGTGAAACATGGATATTGGATATGATTTTCGTTTTTATCCATGTTCATCTTTAGACCCACTCTTTGAGAAGCATTACAGATCTACGAGCATTATGTTCAGGTCTTCCAAGGTCTCAGCCATAAGAACTACATCATCGGCAAACCGTATGTGTGTTAGGTGCTCGTCATTGATGTTGATGACGCATCCTCTCCAATCCAGAAGCTTAAAAATATCCTTCAACGCAGTTGTGAACAGTTTCGGACAGTTGACGTCTCCCTGTCTCACACCTCGCTGTAGTTGGATAGGATTACAGCTCTGGTTCTGTAATCGGATTGACATGGTGGCGTTTTGGTATAAGTACCTGAGCACATCGATGTACCTGTGGTCTACTTGGCACCTCTGGAGAGACTGCAGCACCGCCCAGCTCTTAATCGAATCAAAGGCTTTCTCGTAGCCCACGAACGCCTAGCAAAGTGGTAAGTTGTACTCTTCGGTCTTCTGTATAACTAGCCGCAGCGTATGTATGTGGTCTTTGGTGCTATAGCCTTTCCAGAACCCGGCTTGTTCGGGAGGTTGGAAGTCGTCGAACAACTTATAGATATAGCTAAGAAACGTGATGGGTCTGTGGTTCTTCAAAAGAGTCCTATCACCCTTCTTGAAAAACGCTTCTGCCCCATGCCTTTGGCGTTTTGCCCTCGAGGATGATTGAAATGAAAAGCTTTAAGTATCGGCTTTCCGCCCGCTCTCAGAAGCTCTGTTGTGCCCGCCCGCCACCTTGTTGTTTTTAAGCTGCTTGAGAGCCATTGTTTTAAATTTGAGCCGGTATTGGTCGGAGCGGGGATTTTATCAGCCGCGATCTTTCAAGCTTAACATTGATATTCAATGTGCCTCTGACCATACGGTAATCGCTTACTGTCTTAACAGCGGTGATCACACTGACATCATTGAGGATGTGCTTCTTGGTCGACATGTTAAAATCGATCTCGTTTTTGACTTTACCGTCCGGGCTGATCCAGGTCCATTTGCCGGTTACGGGCTTCCTAAAGAAGGAGTTCATCATAAAGAGGTTCTCCGTCTCCATGAAGTCTGCCTACATCTGGCCGCTATCGTTCCGTTGCCCAAATCCAAATTGCCCCACTCTCAACTCATCACTGCAACGTTGCCCCAACTTCGCATTGAAATCTCCCACCACAACCGTGTAGTGGGTTTTATAGCTATGCATCGGTTTCGAAACCTCCTCATACATAGACTCCACTTCGTCATCGTCATGTGTCGAGGTCGGAGCGTATACTTGTATGACATTTAGCGAATACCGTTTGGATATTCTGAGTATCGGGTGCGCTACCCGGCTCGACACGCTTCCGATGGTGATCACGTTGTTGACTAGGGACTTGTGGAATGTGGACAACACCTAGGGACTGTTGTTCGCCCTCCCGGTGGTAAAGTAAGTTACCGGATTGCAAGATAATCGAGTTCTCTTCGGACTTCAGATAATCTAATGATGTCCCAGTATAACTTACTAACAATCTCTTCCAACTCTATGAGCTTCGAGTCAGTCGGCAATATGCTCGTGTTGTAGGTTGCCAGGTCAAGTCGTCTGTGTTGGTAGCCTGGTCTTACCCGGGGATTCTCAGCACCCCCTGCCCCGCCGTTACCATAGCCGCTAGTAGCTAGGAATAGCGGGGCCGCCGTGGACTGCGGGGTTGATTTTTTTGGTGTAAAACCATTTGGGGGGGGGGGGGGGGGTCGCCATAATCGCCACGCGATCGCAGTATGTCCTGCTGTTACATGGAGACGCTGCTGTCCCTCTCTTGATGGCAGTTTTCCCTCTGTCACCTCTTACGACACCCTCGAGAAGAGAGGGGGTAGTGCTATTATTTTTATGTGCCGGCATTACACAGCGCAAAATTATGACCCCAAAATAATGTAAATAAAAATTAAGTTCAAAAACTAAAACCCGACTACTGAAAAATCACGCTCTAAAAAGTATGAAACAAGAAAATATTCTCATCTGAAATTGCCGTGGTCGTATGCCCACGACTATATAAGTAGGTACTATAACAAAACAATATTTTAATTCTAGGGAAAAGTGGCATACGACCACGGCAATTTCAGATGAGAATATTTTCTTGTTTCATACTTTTTAGAGCGTGATTTTTCAGTAGTCGGGTTTTAGTTTTTGAACTTAATTTTTATATTCAATAAAGTAAGTTTTTATATTTTTGCTTTTATTAAATTTTATGTCAAGTGGGGCATTGCGGTGGGAGTAGAGTCAAAAAAGGATAAAAATATTATGCATATTTGGCATATGTTTAGTGTAGTGGGTCTACGGGGAAAGAAATTACCTGAGGCTATTACCCGTGGTCCCACGGAAACTGACACATTGAAAAGCATAATTTAAAACTCTATTGCAGTGGGTCTACAGGGAAAAAAAATTAACTGTAGACCCACCAGTGGGGCAAAACGGTGGGGCCATGGGTAATACCCGAATTTATGTTGTTGTAAGATGAAAAAGATTTGAAGCAGTAGCTTCGCAAAGGTTTGGCAAGTGCATAGTAAGCTGGTGTAATGTTTGTCCGTTGGTCCGCAGGTTGAAGTTGAAGCACTGCCCCTGATGGTGGACTGCCGGCCGACCGCGGGCGCTGCGCCCCACGAGCTCGCGCACGCCGCGCCCAACGGAGCCCCGCCACCGGATAACCATCATAACCAGGTAATCTTGGATTTGACACGCTTAGCGCCAGTGTGAACTATAGTATACACCCCATGCCTTTTGTCTCAGGCCAGTGTATCCCTGGATATGTCACCACAGGTGTCATATTGAAAGGGCAGACTATTTGTACCATTTATAACTAGTTAAGTGCTGTATACACCTGTAAAGACAATGCATACAGTCCTATATTTCTATCTGTATTATTATTTTTTGTGTTATTGTTGATGGTGTGTCAATAAAAAAAAAATAAAAAAACAATGGGGGATTAAAACGGTTTGGGTGAGTGAGTGAGAGAACTTCACATACTTACTATATTAGTGCTAGTAGATGTAATTTTTCCAATTCTCCAAAAATTCTATTCTCGTCGGAGAGCTTGGCGCTAAGCATGTTAAGCCCTCCACTTGCCGCCGACACCGCGACTGCCTACACTTACTATAACTAAATGTTTCTAGGTTTCATCCCCTTTTAGCGATGCGCCGACTAATTCAAATAATTGGTATGAGGGAAAGAGATAAAACGTTTCGGGTCTACACAACCCCTTAATAAAATTCATCGCAAGTCGAGTTCGTACGCGTCATAAGCGTATTTGTACGAATTTTACTCGATCCAAACCTTGCAAGTGCTATGGGTGCGCGCAGACTGGGTGTGAGCTTGTCGTACGTATACGTACGTCAATTTGTACGACCTCGAGCGCGTTTACATATTCATATCCAAAGTGAGCGAGCGTAACTCAGTCTCAGTCGAGTGCGAACCAAACGCTCGAAGCGCCCCCTCGTCGAGGCTCGAAAGTCAAAATCAAAATCAAAATCAAAAATCATTTATTCATTTTAGGCTGATACAGCACTTGTGAACGTCAATGAAGCTACGCTATCGGTTCGCAAAACCTACGGCGGGAGGCCTTGTAACGAGAAGAACCGGCAAGAAAATCGCCAAGGGCTATTTTTTTCTCCCTGTCATATTTCATACAGAGTCGTCAAATTGAAAAGTGACTTTGACATAATATAATATGTAAAGTCACTTTCCATCACAAATTAATCTTAAGTTTAAAAACAAAATAAAAAACCCGGTAATCATAGCAGTAAATAATTTTCAATAACTAAGAAATAGACATACAAAAGGTAGTTTCTTTAAAATACACACCAACCAAAAACGTAGCAAATAAAATAATAAATATAAATGCCGAACAAGGGTAATAAAACTTTGAATATTTTAAGAACATAAGAGTCAATAATAAACAGTGCCATACAAGCCACGGTAAAATAAAACTAATAACAATAAAACATTAAAAATCTGCATATTTTGAGACAAGAAGCCAGGAGCAGACCCATCCCACTGGTGGCACCCGTTCACAAGCATGACGCATGAACCAGCCATCGCTTCGCTCAACCATATTTTAGGGAACGTAACGACCCGCCTCACACGACACCACCGCAGAAATGTTTACAGAGAGCATAGAGAGAGTCGGTCCACACTACCGTGATTCTCACACTGCACCACAGAATAAATAATAGTGCTAAGGCACAGAAGACTCACTCTGCAAGCTCATTCAAATAAAAATAAATCTTTCTGCGTGGAAATAAAGTCCAATTCCGGTTGCTTTGTCATCGCTTGCCTACTGTTATAATAACCTAGAGTTCGCGTATGCAAGCAAAACTGTACCCAATAGCTACGCGCGAGCGTTTCTATTTCTATGAATGCCTCAAACAGCTCGCTCGCCGGTTAGGGTTGCGAGCGACATGCGAGTTCGGTTTTGGTTGTTTATTTTGTTTTTTCTTTTATTTAGACACCCGTAAACACAACAGTATCTTATATACGGATTATAAGAACGTTTAGTAGTCATTGTTCGGTGCACAAAAATCACAAAAATGATCGATCGTTTTACGCGCGAACGTGGAGCGTACGAGCCGAGCGGCATCCTTCTGCCATTCGCCTGCCCGGCAGGCGCGCCGGCCGAACGTACCTAAACTGCGGAGTGACACCCCCCTGACTGCACCGCACACAGCTCCGGTTTGCGGTAGTGCGCTTCTTAACTTTGGTTGTAGAATCTTGATTTTCCTACAAAACCCGCAGTGTACTTATATCACACTCACGCCGCATCTCCGTCCACTGGGGAAACTGGCGGCAGTGTGTAACGGTACGTTCACACGGAGACATAAATTTCTGAGCCGGATCTGATTTTTGCAGGATACGGTTTAGTCACAATATAATAATTTATATGTATGAGTTTACACGTGCATTCGGTTTTAAGATCCGGTAAAGAACCGAAACGGGCAAAACTAAACATCCGATTTTTCTACTGCAATCAGATTCGTCCTCATGGCAAAATACCGAGTGACAATCAATGATATTTTATATGTAGATACGTTATCTGAACTAAAAAGTGGCGACGAAAAAGTAAGGTAATTGCCCGAAGTTTACTCAGTCAAACACACACCCTTATCGTGGCAACGCGCTGTAACAATTTTTCCATTACGCCTCAAATAATAAACTTAATGCCTTCCTGTGTTTAGAGAAGTTTCAAAATCTATGCCGGATCTTTAAAAGACAAGAAAATTGATTCATTTCATACGTAATTATTGAAATTATAAATTAAAATGAAAAATTAAATAATTAGTGATGACTTTTGCGCTGTTGCCAGTTCGACATGCACGAGCGAGTAAGCTTGTAAAGTTTTGTGAACGCATGAAAGAGACAGAAAACTGACACATAAGACAGTGCTTGCAATAATTGTTTATTTCTTTTTGACAGTGGGGGTTTGTGTATATATGTCTCTGACTAACATAATTTTTGGTGAAAAAATTATAGATATTCGGAAATGCCTGTTGTTAGGAAGAGATAAATATATTTTGACTACTTGTGCTTGTTTTTTGTTTCTTGTATGTCATGAAAAACAAATTCGCCATTTTAAAATGCAATTTATTCGAGTGTAACGTGTCTATTAATAAAACGTCATTGGTGACAATAGCATTTTATTTTAATACATGCGTTCATACTAGCGCAGATTCGGTTTTTTGCCGAATGCTGCAAAAATCGGCAAGTGCATAATACCAGTATATGATAGCAAGAGTGTTCACGTCCATCGCTTCCAAATGATAGTGGGAGACTGAGCGATATCCTACAAAAAACCGAAAATCATATTCACATGATGACACACCATTCAGTTTTTGCAGAAAAACAAAACCGAACGCCGTGTGAACACATTATTCGGTTTTGCCATATACGGTAATAGTTCTATCTGGTAAAACGTGTCTCCGCCGCGTGAAAGTAGCGCTAACCGGCTACACGAATTTGTGCTCGGCTCGTAGTACTGGCAATTCTTGAGTTTTATGTATATTATTATAGTTTCTTATGTTTTCATTAGAATGTAGGTGTGTTACATTCCAATGCTTCTTGGAGTATTTGGCGTCAAATATGTCGAGTCGGTCTTCTCGGTAATTCTTGCTGAGGTAGTCACCACTACAATAAAACACTCGGCATCACGTTACCAAGATAGCGAATATTTTGATCATTCCACGCACGTCCAGTTGCGTAGACACTTGAGTCACAAAGCCTACTATGAAACAAATTGCGATTAATTAAAATATCCACATAAGCTAACCCGCCAAAATGGCGCCAAAAACTCCGTGCTCGGCTCGTCTAGCGTAGATCTTATTTTGGTGTGTGATGTGGAATGACCGTGTCTGTTGCAGCAGCCGAGCGGCAACAACGAGATGGGTGGGCACGCGGTGACGTCACCCGCGAACGTGCGTGCCTCCACGCCCGCCACCTCGGGCGCCGTGTCCGCCTACACTGGAAACGTTTATAGTAAGCATTAATTTTATTTAATCTATGTGACTTTAAGGGCATTTGAGTCAGTAGTTTTTGAACTATACTATCATGCAAATCATAAGGCACTGACTGGTAGTAGTAGTAAAATAAAACGTCATTTTGTAGGACAGGCAAAGACATTGAGCCATACTTCCAATTCTTGAATATTATTTTAGGTTCTTAAGTTAATTTTCATAAGAATGTACATGTGATACATTCTAATGCTGCTTGCTTGTTTATTCACTTTAGGTTGTGATTATAACACTTGTAAACGTCAAAAAGGATACACCCATAGCCTTAGGTTCGCAAATCCTACGGCGGGAGACCTTGCGAGAAGAACCGGCAAGAAACTCGTCAACGGCAATCTTTTTCTCCCTGTTATATTTCATACAGAGTCGTCAAATTGAAAAATGACCTTCACACATTAGTAAGGTCACTTTCCATCACATCACAATAGAGAATACTTAATTAGTTACATTTGCTCTTAAGTGCCCCGGTGACGGTCAATCGTCATTCGTCAATTGTTACGTGATTGACCGTTTCATTTGAAAGTGCGAATGATGGAGCTTCATTCGATGCGTCAATTGCTCGCTCACATTTGTTCCGCGATGTCCGCCATGTTTCTCGACTAGCGAGCGAACAAATTACCGAAAAATCTGTCAATCACACAACGAGTTCAATTGGTAGCGTCATTTGCGATTGTCAATCACCCAATTGCAGGAAGCTCCATTAAAGTTAATGCTTCATTAAATCTATTGCTGTCACTTTTTATTTCTTGACAACGAAAAGTGACAGCAATAGACTTAATGGAGCATTAACTTTAATGGAGCTTCCTGCAAGTGGGTGAATGTAGTCTAAGCAAAATAAAGTTTGGGGTCACATTGATTGCACCTTTATGAAATTTATTTTTAAATAATAGTATTGCCATTTTTTTGAGCACTCATCGTGATTTTGTAGGTATACGGTGTGCGTTCGTGAGAAATACCTAAAGTTGTGTTTTGGCCGTTTATAATTATTAGACAAAAAAAGCACTTTAGGTGAATATTATAATTTAATCTATGGATACCATTTAGATTATGATATGCAAGTAATCACTGACGTAAGAACAATATTCTGCACATTACGCCGTTTTTTCTGTCACGATTAAATATCACTCGGGAGTGCCATTTTTGATATAAAATTAGAAAAAAATTGATATAGAATATTCGAAATAAACCGACCTTGACAAGATATTTTTATTCCTCAATGAAAGCATTCTAAAAAACTCTAACATGAACAAAATCACCAGTTTTCTATTTTTTGTTCACACCCAAATTGTATTTTCTTACTTTATTTATTAATAAACCAACAAGTACGTAGTTAATATCAGGGATTATTCTGATTTCCGGTTTTTCAAGTATTCATTTATTCTAAATTATCACCCTAAGTGCTTAAATTGAATTAAACCTACTCCATACAAAAACATTTATTTTGACTGGACTAATGGGCCTTCCATCATTCACCGTCAATCTCGTAGTTTCGAATAGTTTAATAGGCAATAATCTCAATGTCCCCACAGCCCACCCCGCGGGCATGAACCCCGCCAACGTGGGCTACCCGACGGTGGGCATGGGCGGCATGAGCGGCGGCGTGGGCATGGGCGCGCCCGGCGTGGGCGGCGCGCCCTACGTGTGCGGCGTCAAGTCGCTCGTGTGGTGCGCGTCGCCGCCGCCGCCGCACGCGCCGCCGCCGCCGCCGCACGGCGTCAACCCGCACGTGTTCAAGAGCGTGCAGGCCAACGGCGCGGACCTACCCATGAATGGTGAGTGTGATATGTGAATAAAAAGTTTTGAAAAACCCGTCAATTTCTAGAGTCAAGTCCGCTGTCTTTAAGGTAAGCAGTATCTGAAATTTCGTGATTCTTCAGGTTATCCTCTTAAGACAGCGCTGAAAATAGCAAGAGATGAGATCTCTTCGTCTGCGCGGTGACTTGTTTCGCTCTCGTCACACTACACGCTCGCTCACTTGTCTTGTAGAGTGGGAGTGGTTTATTACGTGTGTCAAATCCTCAGTATAGTGCGCGTCCCCGCCGCCGCCGCACGGCGTCAACCCGCACGTGTTTAAAAGCGTGCAGGCTAACGGCGCGGACTTGCCCATGAATGGTGAGTGTCTTGTAGGCTGGGAGGGGCTAATGTAGGCTGGGAGTGGCTAATGGAGGCTGGGAGTGGCTAATTGTAGGCTGGGAGGGGCTAATTGTAAGCTGGGAGTGGCTAATTGTAGGCTGGGAGGGGCTAATGTAGGCTGGGAGTGGCTAATGGAGGCTGGGAGTGGCTAATTGTAGGCTGGGAGGGGCTAATTGTAAGCTGGGAGTGGCTAATTGTAGGCTGGGAGGGGCTAATTGTAAGCTGGGAGTGGCTAATTGTAGGCTGGGAGGGGCTAATGTAGGCTGGGAGTGGCTAATGGAGGCTGGGAGTGGCTAATTGTAGGCTGGGAGGGGCTAATTGTAAGCTGGGAGTGGCTAATTGTAGGCTGGGAGGGGCTAATTGTAGGCTGGGAGGGGCTAATGTAGGCTGGGAGTGGCTAATGGAGGCTGGGAGTGGCTAATTGTAGGCTGGGAGGGGCTAATTGTAGGCTGGGAGTGGCTAATTGTAGGCTGGGAGGGGCTAATTGTAAGCTGGGAGTGGCTAATTGTAGGCTGGGAGGGGCTAATTGTAAGCTGGGAGTGGCTAATTGTAGGCTGGGAGTGGCTAATTGTAGGCTGGGAGGGGTTTATGTAGGCTGGGAGTGGCTAATGTAGGCTGGGAGTGGCTAATTGTAGGCTGGGAGGGGCTAATGTAGGCGGGGAGTGGCTAATTGTAGGCTGGGAGTGGCTAATTGTAGGCTGGGAGTGGCTAATTGTAGGCTGGGAGGGGCTAATGTAGGCTGGGAGTGGCTAATTGTAGGCTGGGAGTGGCTAATTGTAGGCTGGGAGGGGCTAATGTAGGCTGGGAGTGGCTAATTGTAGGCTGGGAGGGGCTAATGTAGGCTGGGAGTGGCTAATTGTAGGCTGGGAGTGGCTAATTGTAGGCTGGGAGGGGCTAATGTAGGCTGGGAGTGGCTAATTGTAGGCTGGGAGTGGCTAATTGTAGGCTGGGAGTGGCTAATTGTAGGCTGGGAGTGGCTAATTGTAGGCTGGGAGTGGCTAATTGTAGGCTGGGAGGGGCTAATGTAGGCTGGGAGTGGCTAATTGTAGGCTGGGAGGGGTTTATGTAGGCTGGGAGTGGCTAATGTAGGCTGGGAGGGGTTTATGTAGGCTGGGAGTGGCTTGTACGTGTGCGGCGTCAAGTCGCTCGTGTGGTGCGCGTCGCCGCCGCCGCCGCACGGCGTCAACCCGCACGTGTTTAAGAGCGTGCAGGCCAACGGCGTGGACCTGCCTATGAAAGGTGAGTGTCTTGTAGACTGGGAGGGGCTAATGTAGGCTGGGAGTGGCTCATTGTAGGCTGGGATGGGAGTGTCTTGTAGACTGGGAGTGGCTCATTGTAGGCTGGGATGGGAGTGTCTTGTAGACTGGGAGTGGCTAATGTAGGCTGGGAGTGGCTCATTGTAGGCTGGGATGGGAGTGTCTTGTAGGCTGGGAGGGAGTGGCTCATTGTAGGCTGGGATGGGAGTGTCTTGTGGCTAATGTAGGCTTGGAGTGGCTCATTGTAGGCTGGGATGGGAGTGTCTTGTAGGGCTGGGAGTGGCTCATTGTAGGCTGGGATGGGAGTGTCTTGTAGGCTGGGAGTGGCTCATTGTAGGCTGGGATGGGAGTGTCTTGTAGACTGGGAGTGGCTAATGTAGGCTTGGAGTGGCTCATTGTAGGCTGGGATGGGAGTGTCTTGTAGGGCTGGGAGTGGCTCATTGTAGGCTGGGATGGGAGTGTCTTGTAGGCTGGGAGTGGCTCATTGTAGGCTGGGATGGGAGTGTCTTGTAGGCTGGGAGTGGCTCATTGTAGGCTGGGATGGGAGTGTCTTGTAGACTGGGAGTGGCTCATTGTAGGCTGGGATGGGAGTGTCTTGTAAGACTGGGAGTGGCTCATTGTAGGCTGGGATGGGAGTGTCTTGTAGACTGGGAGTGGCTAATGTAGGCTGGGAGTGGCTCATTGTAGGCTGGAATGGGAGTGTCTTGTAGACTGGGAGTGGCTCATTGTAGGCTGGGATGGGAGTGTCTTGTAGGGCTGGGAGTGGCTCATTGTAGGCTGGGATGGGAGTGTCTTGTAGGCTGGGAGTGGCTCATTGTAGGCTGGGATGGGAGTGTCTTGTAGGCTGGGAGTGGCTCATTGTAGGCTGGGATGGGAGTGTCTTGTAGACTGGGAGTGGCTCATTGTAGGCTGGGATGGGAGTGTCTTGTAAGACTGGGAGTGGCTCATTGTAGGCTGGGATGGGAGTGTCTTGTAGACTGGGAGTGGCTAATGTAGGCTGGGAGTGGCTCATTGTAGGCTGGAATGGGAGTGTCTTGTAGACTGGGAGTGGCTCATTGTAGGCTGGGATGGGAGTGTCTTGTAGACTGGGAGTGGCTAATGTAGGCTGGGAGTGGCTCATTTTAGGCTGGGATGGGAGTGTCTTGTAGGCTGGGAGTGGCTCATTGTAGGCTGGGATGGGAGTGTCTTGTAGACTGGGAGTGGCTAATGTAGGCTGGGAGTGGCTCATTGTAGGCTGGGATGGGAGTGTCTTGTAGGCTGGGAGTGGCTCATTGTAGGCTGGGATGGGAGTGTCTTGTAGGCTGGGAGTGGCTCATTGTAGGCTGGGATGGGAGTGTCTTGTAGGCTGGGAGTGGCTCATTGTAGGCTGGGATGGGAGTGTCTTGTAGGCTGGGAGTGGCTTGTACGTGTGCGGCGTCAAGTCGCTCGTGTGGTGCGCGTCACCGCCGCCGCCGCACGGCGTCAACCCGCACGTGTTTAAAAGCGTGCAGGCCAACGGCGCCGACCTCCCAATGAATGGTGAGTGTGTGGCAACATCTAGACGACGCGCACATAATTATTATGTGCTGCCGAAACAGTATGGAGAACCTGCATCGCGCTTACGGAGTTCATATCACCACTTTCTACATATAGAATCTCCTATCACAGTTGCTTCATACTACAAGTGTCTTGTAGGCTGGGAGGGGTTTATGTTGGCTGGGAGTGGCTCACTGGGAGTGGCTCATTGTAGGCTGGGAGTGGCGAATTGTAGGCTGGGAGTGGCCAATAGGGTATTTTACTGTTGTTGAAATGTAGATATTGAATGATGACGTTAAAAATTATTTCAATTAAGAATAACAAATGTGAAAAAAAAATTTGAATCTGTTTTATAATAAACTAGCTGACCCAGCGCGACTTCGTTCCCGTGGCCCTACCCCCTACTCTACCCTACCCCTACCCTACCCCTACCCTACTCCTACCCTACCCCTACCCTACCCCTACCCTACCCCTACCCTACCCCTACCCTACCCCTACCCCTACCCTACCCCTACCCTACCCTACCCCTACCCTACCCCTACCCCTACCCTACCCTACCCTACCCTACCCCTAGCCTACCCTACCCTACCCCTACCCTACCCCTACCCTACCCCTACCCTACCCCTACCCCTACCCCTACCCCTACCCTACCCCTACCCCTACCCTACCCCTACCCTACCCCTACCCTGCCCCTACCCTACCCCTACCCTGCCCCTACCCCCCTACCCTGCCCTACCCTACCCCTACCCTACCCCTACCCTACCCTACCCTGTCCTACCCCTACCCCTACCCCTACCCCTACCCTACCCTACCCCTACCCCTACCCTATATCCTTCCTTGGACTTCCACGAACATATCAAGACCAAAATTAGCCAAATCGGTCCAGCCGTTCACGCGTGATGTCGTGACCAAGGGAAATAGGGATTCATTTTTATATATATAGAAGAATTATAGTCTGTTTGATTTTGACTATAGCTGTCTCTTTCTAAAACGAAATCTTCAATGGCGTGACTATGACGCTACTAACCCACTGACGTCACTTAGATAGCGTCCTGTCCTTGTCTAATTATAAAGTTTGAAGTCCTATATCTTTGAAAATATTCAAGATAATTCAAAATGAAAACTTGTTTTGTGTAGCTAATATTTCGAAAAACATTTTAAAGAAATAAAAAAAAAACAGTAAAATACCGTATTGTAGACTGGGAATGGCCAATTGTAGACTAGGAGTGGCCAGTTGTAGGCTGGGAGTGGGTTATTGTAGGCTGGGAGGGGCTAATGTAGGCTGGGAGTGGCCAATTGTGGGCTGGGAGTGGCCAATTATAGACTGGGAGTGGCCAATTGTTGACTGGGAGTGGCCAGTTGTAGGCTGGGAGTGGGTTATTGTAGGCTGGGAGTGGCTTGTACGTTGGCGGCGCACAGTGCGTAATTCTGATAATCTACTGAGACAAATGTTAAAATCTACACTAGTCTATTCTGGTAAAATAGTTATTTATATTCAAAGAAGACGAACCAAATTACGTGTTATTAAGGTTTATTTTCCAATAACTCGCTCCACACAATATAAAAAGGGTCAGAATATCTGACTACCAGCATTGCATCGACCAAGCGCTCAAAGCGATCGCGTCATTCGGCTGAGTTTACTCGTTGAATAAACTGTGTTTATGTGCGCTTCTAGTTGTCGTGAGTTTTTATTGTTTTCTTTGGAGTTTTAAGGTAAGTTTCCATATGCATTTGTTTTAATGTGTCTTAAAATTTAATCACAAGCGCCATTTGAAAAGACATTGATTATTTTTAGTCGAAATATTACCAAATTAATTTGTTGTTGACTTTTAGTGCATTATATCGAAGTATACAGATCCCTTATTATATTTATTCGAAAGAACAATTTGTTAGCTGCAAGAAAAATATTCATTCATTTGCGAATATTTGCGACACTCATATAACTTTTTTTTATTTTCAGAATGACTTAATAAATCGGTTATATAACTTCAGACCCCTACATTGCGAGCTTACGTGCTGCTCCCAAAACTAGACGTAGCAAAATGACTCCTGAAGTCTGTGAGCTTTTAGAAATGAGAACTCCTGATTTTGAACACGAAGGAATTCAGTCTGAACACTCCGATTCTGATACCCATAGCGAGTTTGAAGAATCTCATTATTCTGACTGAATGCCTTTGTGTTCAAGGTTTTCGTGATTATTCAAACGATATTAAGCAATATTTATATCCCATTGTGATTCTGATATGATTTCATTCTGATTTTTTGTCTAATAATTACATGTTTTTTTCGATGTGTATTGTCATTTTTGTGTTAAGTCAGATAATAATGTTGCAATAAATGCCTAAAGCCGTCACAATGTCTTTAAATTTCATTCAATACACTTTATCGCGTAGTAAATATGTTCAGTTTGGGTACAAGACTGTTGTCCCTCTAGATTATTAAAATTACGCACTGTGCGGCGTCAAGTCGCTATCGCATGGCGTCAACCCGCACGTGTTCAAGAGCGTGCAGGCCAACGGCGCGGTCCTGCCCATGAATGGTGAGTGTCTTGTAAAGTATTCTTCTTCTTCTTCTTGTTCTTCTTAGTCAGGCACTCTTGACAGAGTCGTCGTGGCTGTCGGTGGACAGGGTTGCGGCTCGCCGTCTCACCACCCGCTCCCAGGGCGGCCATGTCTCTCCATTTTTGTCGACTTTCAGCATTGCGAAAACACTGTTCTGCGGTCGAATGCGTATTTTTCTTAATGAGGTCGATCCAAAGAGTCGATGAGCAGCTTCGTAGTCTCTTCCCCTCTTTGTGGCCTTGTACTACGAGCATCTCTATCGATTCCTCGTTTTTGGAGATATGCTCAAAGAACTTAAGTATTGCTAAGCTAATTGTAAAGTGGGAGTGTCTTATATCTGTGTAACGCGCATCCTCGCCGACGCACGGCGTCGACCCGCACGTGTTCAAGAGCGTGCAGGCCAACGGCGTGGACCTGCCCATGAATGGTGAGTGATGTAGGCTGGGAATGGCTTGTAGGTGTGTGGCGTCAAATCCTTGTGTGTATATGGATATACAGATCTGAAACTAAGTGAAACCGTGCGGCAGTCGATGTAATGTGAAGAGGGCCGGCAAAGCACTGTTGCCGCGAGATTAACGCTCAAAAACGTTTTAACTTGTTAGCTACTGGTTAGGTTAGTGACTTGTAGAAGTACTAGCCTTCTACTTGCAGCTTCGCCCGCGTTGACTTCACGACGTTATCCCGCAGGAATGTGATGTTTTCCGGGATTAAAAGTAGCCGATGCCACTCTTCAGCTCCCAAACTATCCCCATACAAAAAATCACGTAGATGCGCTGCCTGATCCGTTTTGACGTGGAAGACGGATAAACATAATAAACACACTTTCACATTTATTAGTATAAAGAAACGCAGACACTTTCAACCCTTGTTTCACCACTCAAGCAAATACTTTTATGAGAAAAGGTTTTGCTTTTCTATACTCTCCTTAAGGCGGGTACTCATTAGCGAGCCGTAACCGTAACTTACGTGATACATACAGTGAAAAGATTCAAGTGTATGTATACGCGTGTTACAGTTTAGGCTCACGATGTCGTGTCGCCAGAACGCTTTCACCGAGCATACTCATTTTGCGATCTGTGGGTCTACCGCCTAAGCACCGTCGGCTCCATTACGATTACGACGCATCGTGCCATCCTTGTCATGTCGTAGCACATTTGGAATGGCATGACAAAGATGGCACGATACCTCGTATACCCCGAGAGCCAAACTAATTCGCTCTATGGAGACTCAACAATAATTCTATATCAGTAATTTCTTAACATAGAAAATTAGGTTATCTAGTTTAATAAATAACTCATTAGTAATCCACCAATATTTATGACAGCGACATTTAAAAAAAACAAATACAAAGCTATAAAAAATCTTTAAAAAATGGGCAAAAATGGTATAAGTATTATTCACTTTTAATTTGAATACATTTATTAATTATCTTTCGTAAAAGTATATAATCCCCCTATAATTGTATATGAAAAACAAATAAATATTTAAAAAAACTTTCTACGTAAACTCAAATTGGCATTACACCTATGTTAAAAATGATATCAGAAACAACCGACTTCTTCCTAAAGTATTAGTTTCCCGTTTTATATCTTTATGGATTTCGACTTTGGTGCTTAGATATGGTGAACATAAACACATGTTCACGGTGAAATTGGTGATAGCATATTTGCTGAATAAATTGCACCATTTTCGGGGTATAACTTTTTTTTTATACCTTCCAATGCGATATTATGTTGGATTCCAAAATATAGTCTCTTGAAATTATATTTAAGGGCCGTTTACAAAAATTTGGCCTGTTATTGAATTTTTTACAAAAATATCGGATAGCTCTTGGGCTAGTAACGTGGCGATCAGATAGAGCAATAGCCCGTGTAGCGACGAGTTCAAACACGTGCGTCCGGCGGCTCGAAATGCAGCGTTCGCACGCGCGATCACTGGGCGGCCGCGTTCAGTTGATATTGATACGAATAAATAGAAAATAAATAAATAGAAAACGTGAATGTTTATATTTAATTCTTTAGAAAACATGAGAGGCAGCGGGGTAGCCGCGGTTGGTGGGCGGGACGCGCGTGAGTGAAATAAAATTGCAAGCGAAGGCGACGGAACGAACACGATCAGATCATTCCGATTGTTTGCGGATGCGAAATACGACATTTTGGAATCTCATATCTCACAATCAAGTTATCTCCGCGCTCTTAGAGTGGTGTCATAGGAAAGGGGATATCAAAATCTACATTATCCATAAAAATAATCTACAAAAAGCCTGCCGCGCGATACTAATGCCAACCCTTTATTTATTTCAAATGAGCTGGTAGGTGTACACCTCTTTTTCTTTTCTTCGTCTTCAATAACTGCTGTTAGTAGAAAAATTTCAGCTTTGATTTAACTTTTGCTATCATCCAATATCATTAAATTCAATACGAGAATATGTTAGTATGAGGACGCAGACTGGACTGAACGCGTAGATCGCGTGTTTGGTGTGTACTGGCCTTGCACGCGCAGTGATCGCCACCGCGGACGCCACCGCGGCCGCGACCGCGAACGCGTTGGTTTGTTCGGACCTTAACTGTAACCAAACTGATACAGTAACGAGGTTCTACCGGTTCTAGTGTGTACAAGAACTCCACAACTGTGACTGCAATGACGATCCGGATATATCTGCAGTTTGTCACTCGCAAGTGGTAACAATAGTGTGTTTGCGCAGACATCCCGACGCTGCGCTACTACTTCAACCTGGGCGTGGAGTGCATGTGGTCGGCGTACGGCCCGCCGCCGCCGCCCCCGCCGCCCCGACACTACTCGCCCCGGGACATCACGCAGGTACCACACACATACATCACACACGACACATCACATACGTGTGCGCAGACACCCCGACACTACTCGCCCCGGGACATCACGCAGGTACCACACACATACATCACACACGACACATCACATACGTGTGCGCAGACACCCCGACACTACTCGCCCCGGGACATCACGCAGGTACCACACACATACATCACACACGACACATCACATACGTGTGCGCAGACACCCCGACACTACTCGCCCCGGGACATCACGCAGGTACCACACACATACATCACACACGACACATCACATACGTGTGCGCAGACACCCCGACACTACTCGCCCCGGGACATCACGCAGGTACCACACACATACATCACACACGACACATCACATACGTGTGCGCAGACACCCCGACACTACTCGCCCCGGGACATCACGCAGGTACCACACACATACATCACACACGACACATCACATACGTGTGCGCAGACACCCCGACACTACTCGCCCCGGGACATCACGCAGGTACCACACACATACATCACACACGACACATCACATACGTGTGCGCAGACACCCCGACACTACTCGCCCCGGGACATCACGCAGGTACCACACACATACATCACACACGACACATCACATACGTGTGCGCAGACACCCCGACACTACTCGCCCCGGGACATCACGCAGGTACCACACACATACATCACACACGACACATCACATACGTGTGCGCAGACACCCCGACACTACTCGCCCCGGGACATCACGCAGGTACCACACACATACATCACACACGACACATCACATACGTGTGCGCAGACACCCCGACACTACTCGCCCCGGGACATCACGCAGGTACCACACACATACATCACACACGACACATCACATACGTGTGCGCAGACACCCCGACACTACTCGCCCCGGGACATCACGCAGGTACCACACACATACATCACACACGACACATCACATACGTGTGCGCAGACACCCCGACACTACTCGCCCCGGGACATCACGCAGGTACCACACACATACATCACACACGACACATCACATACGTGTGCGCAGACACCCCGACACTACTCGCCCCGGGACATCACGCAGGTACCACACACATACATCACACACGACACATCACATACGTGTGCGCAGACACCCCGACACTACTCGCCCCGGGACATCACGCAGGTACCACACACATACATCACACACGACACATCACATACGTGTGCGCAGACACCCCGACACTACTCGCCCCGGGACATCACGCAGGTACCACACACATACATCACACACGACACATCACATACGTGTGCGCAGACACCCCGACACTACTCGCCCCGGGACATCACGCAGGTACCACACACATACATCACACACGACACATCACATACGTGTGCGCAGACACCCCGACACTACTCGCCCCGGGACATCACGCAGGTACCACACACATACATCACACACGACACATCACATACGTGTGCGCAGACACCCCGACACTACTCGCCCCGGGACATCACGCAGGTACCACACACATACATCACACACGACACATCACATACGTGTGCGCAGACACCCCGACACTACTCGCCCCGGGACATCACGCAGGTACCACACACATACATCACACACGACACATCACATACGTGTGCGCAGACACCCCGACACTACTCGCCCCGGGACATCACGCAGGTACCACACACATACATCACACACGACACATCACATACGTGTGCGCAGACACCCCGACACTACTCGCCCCGGGACATCACGCAGGTACCACACACATACATCACACACGACACATCACATACGTGTGCGCAGACACCCCGACACTACTCGCCCCGGGACATCACGCAGGTACCACACACATACATCACACACGACACATCACATACGTTTGCGCAGACATCCCGACACTACTCTCCCCGGGACATCACGCAGGTACCACACATACATCACACACGACACATCACATACGTGTGCGCAGACACCCCGACACTACTCGCCCCGGGACATCACGCAGGTACCACACACATACATCACATACGACACACATACGTGTGCGCAGACACCCCGACACTACTCGCCCCGGGACATCACGCAGGTACCACACACATACATCACACACGACACATCACATACGACACACATACGTTTGCGCAGACACCCCGACACTACTCGCCCCGGGACATCACGCAGGTACCACACACATACATCACACACGAGTACACGACACATCACATACGTTTGCGCAGACATCCCGACACTACTCGCCCCGGGACATCACGCAGGTACCACACACATACATCACACACGACACATCACATACGACACACATACGTTTGCGCAGACACCCCGACACTACTCGCCCCGGGACATCACGCAGGTACCACACACATACATCACACACGACACATCACATACGACACACATACGTTTGCGCAGACACCCCGACACTACTCGCCCCGGGACATCACGCAGGTACCACACACATACATCACACACGACACATCACATACGTTTGCGCAGACATCCCGACACTACTCGCCCCGGGACATCACGCAGGTACCACACACATACATCACACACGACACATCACATACGACACACATACGTTTGCGCAGACACCCCGACACTACTCGCCCCGGGACATCACGCAGGTACCACACACATACATCACACACGACACATCACATACGTTTGCGCAGACATCCCGACACTACTCGCCCCGGGACATCACGCAGGTACCACACACATACATCACACACGACACATCACATACGACACACATACGTTTGCGCAGACACCCCGACACTACTCGCCCCGGGACATCACGCAGGTACCACACACATACATCACACACGACACATCACATACGTTTGCGCAGACATCCCGACACTACTCGCCCCGGGACATAACGCAGGTACCACACACATACATCACACACGACACATCACATACGTGTGCGCAGACACCCCGACACTACTCGCCCCGGGACATCACGCAGGTACCACACACATACATCACACACGACACATCACATACGACACACATACGTTTGCGCAGACACCCCGACACTACTCGCCCCGGGACATCACGCAGGTACCACACACATACATCACACACGACACATCACATACGTTTGCGCAGACATCCCGACACTACTCGCCCCGGGACATCACGCAGGTACCACACACATACATCACACACGACACATCACATACGTGTGCGCAGACACCCCGACACTACTCACCCCGGGACATCACGCAGGTACCACACACATACATCACACACGACACATCACATACGTGTGCGCAGACACCCCGACACTACTCGCCCCGGGACATCACGCAGGTACCACACACATACATCACACACGACACATCACATACGTGTGCGCAGACACCCCGACACTACTCGCCCCGGGACATCACGCAGGTACCACACACATACATCACACACGACACATCACATACGTGTGCGCAGACACCCCGACACTACTCGCCCCGGGACATCACGCAGGTACCACACACATACATCACACACGACACACATTTTTGCGCAGACACTCCGACACTACTCGCCCCGGGACATCACGCAGGTACTACACACATACATCACACACGACACATATGTTAGCGCAGACACCTCGACACTACTCGCCCCGACACGACTAACATGAGTGTAGATAAAGGTTCTTTCAAAAGAACCAACGTGTGGAGCCGACATAATACTTTTACTACACCATGAAACTATTTGTTTGTAGGACATGCAGCAAATGAATATCCACGACCGTAACGTGGGCGGCAACAACGTGGAGCAAACGCACAAGCGGGCGACGGGCGACAAGCCGCCGCCCGCCGCCACCAAGCCGGCGCAACGCCCGCTACTGGGGCCCAGGTGAGTGGGACATTACATGTTACTGGGGCCCAGGTGAGTGGGACATTACATGTTACTGGGGCCCAGGTGAGTGGGACATAACACGCTACTGGGGCCCAGGTGAGTGGGACATTACATGTTACTGGGGCCCAGGTGAGTGGGACATTACATGTTACTGGGGTCCAGGTGAGTGGGACATTACATGTTACTGGGGCCCAGGTGAGTGGGACATTACATGTTACTTGGGCCCAGGTGAGTGGGACATTACACGCTACTGGGGCCCAGGTGAGTGGGACATTACATGTTACTGGGGCCCAGGTGAGTGGGACATTACATGCTACTGGGGCCCAGGTGAGTGGGACATTACATGTTACTGGGGCCCAGGTGAGTGGGACATTACATGCTACTGGGGCCCAGGTGAGTGGGACATTACATGTTACTGGGGCCCAGGTGAGTGGGACATTACATGTTACTGGGGCCCAGGTGAGTGGGACATTACATGTTACTGGGGCCCAGGTGAGTGGGACATTACATGTTACTGGGGCCCAGGTGAGTGGGACATTACATGTTACTGGGGCCCAGGTGAGTGGGACATTACATGTTACTGGGGCCCAGGTGAGTGGGACATTACATGTTACTGGGGCCCAGGTGAGTGGGACATTACATGTTACTGGGGCCCAGGTGAGTGGGACATTACATGTTACTGGGGCCCAGGTGAGTGGGACATTACATGTTACTGGGGCCCAGGTGAGTGGGACATTACATGTTACTGGGGCCCAGGTGAGTGGGACATTACATGTTACTGGGGCCCAGGTGAGTGGGACATTACATGTTACTGGGGCCCAGGTGAGTGGGACATTACATGTTACTGGGGCCCAGGTGAGTGGGACATAACATGTTACTGGGGCCCAGGTGAGTGGGACATTACATGTTACTGGGGCCCAGGTGAGTGGGACATTACATGTTACTGGGGCCCGGGTGAGTGGGACATTACATGTTACTGGGGCCCGGGTGAGTGGGACATTACATGTTACTGGGGCCCAGGTGAGTGGGACATTACATGTTACTGGGGCCCAGGTGAGTGGGACATTACGTGTTGATAATTAGATTAATTAGGCACATGTTGTTAATTATACTTATCAGTATTTTCACTTCACTACATAGTATAAAAGAAAGTCGCTTTCCGCTGTCTGTCCCTCCCTATGTATGCTTAGATCTTTAAATCTACGCAACGGATTTTGAAGCGGTTTTTTTTTAAATAGATAGAGAGATTCAAGAGGAAGGTTTATTTTTATTAGTGATGTAACGAATGTTAATTCTTTTTTGCGAATATCTGCCGCTGATATTCGCGAATGCGAATACGAATGCGAATGTTTCACATAAGATTCAAAACGTATTGAAAGAAAGGCTCAAAGCACTTAATAAACTGTCACAACCGCCTTACAAAACGTACAAAGATCAGAACACTCGAATTCTACTCAAGACGACAAGAATATAGAAAAGGCACGTCTCAAGATTAAACAAAAGTGTCTTTCTAGATGGAACAGCAACTTTTATATAATACAGCGTTTTTGGAAGACCAGGAAAATAAAAACCAACCGACTTCTGAAAAGGGCATATTTTTTCTTGCGCTTTTGATGCGAATGCGAATGCGAATATTCGTTACATCACTAATTTTTATGTATAATGGTGTCAAATGCCACACTACACCGAAGCGAAGCGAGGGCGGGTCGCTAGTAAATAATAATCTAAACGTGTTATAGTCTGTATACCAGCTACATTAAAATACGTTTTTGTGGTTTGCATAGGTTCAAGCGCGGCAACAACCAGGACGGCAACCAGAACAACCACGGCCCGAACAAGGGACACAACAACGTCGCCAACAAGGGACCCAACAACAGGTAACTAAACAGGAGAGAACAAAATACGTATTTGTTGTTTGCATAGGTTCAAGTGCGGCAACAACCAGCACAACCACGGCCCGAACAAGGGACACAACAACGTCGCCAACAAGGGACCCAACAACAGGTAACTAAACAGGAGAGAACAAAATACGTATTTGTTGTTTGCATAGGTTCAAGTGCGGCAACAACCAGCACAACCACGGCCCGAACAAGGGACACAACAACGTCGCCAACAAGGGACCCAACAACAGGTAACTAAACAGGAGAGAACAAAATACATATTTGTTGTTTGCATAGGTTCAAGTGCGGCAACAACCAGCACAACCACGGCCCGAACAAGGGACACAACAACGTCGCCAACAAGGGACCCAACAACAGGTAACTAAACAGGAGAGAACAAAATACATATTTGTTGTTTGCATAGGTTCAAGTGCGGCAACAACCAGCACAACCACGGCCCGAACAAGGGACACAACAACGTCGCCAACAAGGGACCCAACAACAGGTAACTAAACAGGAGAGAACAAAATACATATTTGTTGTTTGCATAGGTTCAAGTGCGGCAACAACCAGCACAACCACGGCCCGAACAAGGGACACAACAACGTCGCCAACAAGGGACCCAACAACAGGTAACTAAACAGGAGAGAACAAAATACATATTTGTTGTTTGCATAGGTTCAAGTGCGGCAACAACCAGCACAACCACGGCCCGAACAAGGGACACAACAACGTCGCCAACAAGGGACCCAACAACAGGTAACTAAACAGGAGAGAACAAAATACATATTTGTTGTTTGCATAGGTTCAAGTGCGGCAACAACCAGCACAACCACGGCCCGAACAAGGGACACAACAACGTCGCCAACAAGGGACCCAACAACAGGTAACTAAACAGGAGAGAACAAAATACGTATTTGTTGTTTGCATAGGTTCAAGCGCGGCAACAACCAGCACAACCACGGCCCGAACAAGGGACCCAACAACAGGTAACTAAACAGGAGAGAACAAAATACGTATTTGTTGTTTGCATAGGTTCAAGTGCGGCAACAACCAGCACAACCACGGCCCGAACAAGGGACCCAACAACAGGTAACTAAACAGGAGAGAACAAAATACGTATTTGTTGTTTGCATAGGTTCAAGTGCGGCAACAACCAGCACAACCACGGCCCGAACAAGGGACCCAACAACAGGTAACTAAACAGGAGAGAACAAAATACGTATTTGTGTTCGCATAGGTACAAGCGGAGGAGCCCGTGGCGCAGTGGATAGCGCGCTTGGCCTGCGATCGTTGAAGTTAAGCAACGTTCGCAATGGTCGGTCACGGGATGGGTGACCAAAAACTTTTCATCTCGAGCTCCTCCGTGCTTCGGAAGGCACGTTAAGCCGTTGGTCCCGGCTGCACTTGCAGTCGTTAATACCCACCAATCCGCACTGAGCCCGCGTGGTGGGTCATGGCTCATTCTCCTTATCCATCCATAAGGAAGGCCAGTGCCCCAGCAGTGGGGACATTAAATGGCTGATGATGATGATGATGATGAGGTACAAGCGCGGCAACAACCAGCACAACCACGGCCCGAACAAGGGACCCAACAACAGGTAAGAATTTTATTGAAAAATTTCATTTTTATGACCAGCTTTTTTGCTGACTGTACTTTAATATTGTATTGTCATCTGAACCAAACTTGCATACAAAATTTCAGCTTCAAAGAGATAGAACAAGATGGCTGTTTATGAGCACAATGTCGATTTAGCTCATATTTGTATAACTGTACCCCTAGTGTAAGTTTTTATGTCAAGCAAACGCAAACTATTTCGATTACGTATTTATGTCAATTTGTATGAAAACTATAAAAGCGCGCTACTCGCCGCTAGAGGCGCTAATACAGTTTTCATACAAATTGACATAAATACGGAGTCGAAATAGTTTGCGTTTTTTGACATAAAAACTTACACTACGGGCACGGATAGTTCATATACTTAGAACAATATGCCTTCTCCATAGGATTCAGTACTCGAGGTTTACTCGCTGTTTACCTGTCAAACGGTGTCAAATCAACTAGAAATGCGACGTTGCCAACTTTATGCGCACGGCTTGTAGAAGACGATAGAGACGGCTGTGCCTGAAGCCATGGTTAAAGTTTTTGCAACGGTGCCCCTAACACCCTGTATTTACGTTAAAGCCGGGTCTCCAGCGCGTGTTTTGCCCTACACAATCAACAAAAACATCTCAACATTCAACAAAACTGTCTACACAAAACATTATTTCACTACACATTTTTGTTTGCATCAACAATGTTTTTGCTTTCCATGCCCGGTGGAAAACACGTACACAAAACTTCCCCCGCGCGGGTCGAGGGGCAGGGTACTGTACATAATCTATCATTTCCACAACTTTTAACTTTTTTATATTTGATAACTCGCTAGACAATGGCCGATTTTCTGTGTAAAATGGAAGAAGCCATTACAAAAAAAAAGTTTGGTTTTCGCTCCAAGTTTGATTCTACGGTGGTTTAGAGCAATGCAAGTAAATATGGATTGGAATAAATATACGATCTGAAACTACGTCTTCTTCGTCCGAACTCATTTTGTTTGCTAGAGAAACTATTGTTTTGTGTACACAGACCAAGAGAGGTATAGACGGCGCATGTCAAGAAACATTTTTCAGAAACAAAGTTTTGTGTATGTGTTTTTGTTGAAAATATCTCATAAATGCTCAGCAGGAGATAGGAAACATAAATTTGGACCAATCACACATTTGATGCCACACCAAAACATTATATTTGGACTGAGGTATGCCAATCTGTGGTCGGGACAGGTGATGTGTAGTAAGTAGTATGTGTAGTTTATTTATTTTTAATATATTCATTTATTTGCTTGTAGCTCCTCAATTTAGTTGTTTATTTAATATAAGTATTTGCCGTTATATATTTTTATTGATATATTCATTTATTTGCTTGTAGCTCTTCAATTTAGTTGTTTATTTAATGTAAGTATTTGTGGTCATATATAAAATATCATTGTTTTTATTTTTAGTATCGCATTGACGTCCACGTGTCAAACTAATTCTTTGGGGTTCAGTTGAAAATCAGCGTCGGCTTTATTGCTGACTCAATGCTGAACTGGACACCCATTTGGTACTGACGTGGGACACTGGTTACGTTTTGTGTTTATTATAAGTTTTTCACTATTATTTTATGTACCTACCTGCTGTTTGTTTTTGCTATGTAATGTTTGCCCTATGTCCTATGCCTGGTACCAAATAAAACATTTTGTATTTGTATTTGTATTTTGTATTTAAATGTTTTCAAAACACTTTCGCTGGAGACCCGGCTTAAGGATGTCGTGTTCGTTGTCGCAGGCAATGGTTCAACAACAGCCGCGGGCAGGGCTCCGGCGGCTACGCGGGCGGCGCGGGCGACGACCTGGCGCCCGAGCCGCCCATGCTCACGCTGCCCTACATCCCCTACCCGCCGCCCATCTACCCCATACCCTACTACCCCGTCGAGTCCGACCCTGGTGAGTTTTATATGAGTACCAGCAGACCCGGTGAACTTCGTATCACCATACAAGTGCAAAAATATTTAATCAAAATTTATGGAACAGCTGATTTTTCGTAGTTTCAGTTTTGGTCCCATTATTTTTTTTTTATTATTTATTTATTTATTAAAAATACAATATTTTTCTTATGGCTAAACAAGGTCCCGCAAAACCGTGCTAGACAGTTTGTCTGCGGGATCAAAGTCTCAATAATACAAATTAAGTAGGTAATAGTTTATAAGTGATACATAAGGCAGAGTTACAATGGAGAATGAGTAGGTATGGTGATTTATATTGATCAAAGTATAATTAAGTGACTAAATTGTGGAATGTAGGTAGTTAACTAGGTATTTTTTAAAAACTTTGATATTATTTTCACATCTAATAGATATAGGCAACGAGTTGTACAGGTAAGGAATGCGTTTTTTTAAAGTTCTATCACCGTAGTAGTTTTGTACTCTAGGGACATCAAACTTAACATAATAAAAGTTGTTTGTTTTCATGGGTAGAATAATCCCTGAAATTATCCGGGGTGATAAAAAAATATCATGTATACTGCCTACCACAAATGTCACTTATTAACGGCCAAAATTAATAACCTATCCATAAATAGGGATAGGTGCGATCCAGATTAGTCGCTATGCAACGCTTGATATTAACATAGAATTTACGACAGTTGTCAGGGTGTTGCTAGGTGTTGCCTAGCAACTAATCTGGATCGCACATATCCCTATCTGTGGATAGGTTATTAATTCTGGCTGTAAAAGTAGATAGACCAAACCGGCTAAAATAGTGTTTTACATAATGCACAGATAACTTTGAGAGCTTTGTTTGCTTAGATAATTTTGAACACTCTGACTGCTCATATTTAACCGACTTCTAAATCAAAAAGGAGGAGGTTCTCTATTCATCTGTATGAATGTTTTTTTTTTCATTTTTTTTTGTGTATGTCCACCGATTACTCGAAGACGGCTGAACCGATTGAAATGGTTCAAACGTTATTACATCAGGTTGGTTTTGAAATTTTGAAATCGGATCAGTAGTTTTCAGGAAATCTTGAAAATACTGTCGTTTTCGTTACCACTTTATGTAAATTTAATACGTATCTTTAGGCATAACTCCTTTGTTTATAAACCGATTTAGATGATTCTTGTTTTGTTAAAAAGGGGATACCTCAAGGTATTTTAACCGACTTCGAAAAAGGAGGTTTTCAGTTTGATCACATACCTATTTACCAGAAAACACGTAAATTGCCTGCACGATGCACTAAAAAGAGTGAAATAAAAATTATTTTTATAAAAAAATTAAACCGCCTTCAAAAAAACCACATCAAAAAAGTAAGAAATAATTCCTCACCAAATAAATAACGTAAGTACTTTGAAGTCGGGCGGGTTTTAACAAAAACAACAAAAAATTGTACTTACATGTTTCACGCCCGACTTCAAAGTACTTACGTTATTTATTTGGTGAGGATTATTTCTTACTTTTTTGATGTGGTTTTTTTGAAGGCGGTTTTTTTTATTTATATAAATATGAAACAATGAGTGCTAAGATACTTTGAACACCTTGCGTGCTTACAACAATATGATGATTCGAACTGCTTAGATCAAATTGCGTTTATGTTTTTCAGATGTTTTTGACTACTCTAGACGCTTATATCAATTTGACGCTGACTGTACTTTCAGTGTAATATAGAACTGTATATAGGATGATAAATAATAATAGAAAACTGCAATGCAAACAAAAACATATTCCGACAAGTTCGCCTGACCGCCAGGCGCCCCGGCACCTACCGGCCGAAAGCGTAGTCACAAACATTGCCGATGTCACCCGAACTCAACCGAATGCAATAATCGACTCGGCCGACTAGTCGGCCATTTTGTAGCCGACTAGTCGGCTAATCGGCCGAAGTCATAGTCGTTTTTTATAGTTATATGGGGGTCTGGTGACTTGTACGGTGCCACAACCTTTTCTGTGCCGGTGACAGCGGCGCAGAACGTTTTTCTTTTTTTTTGTAGTAATTTAACCGGCCCTGACTTCTAAGAACTGCAGCCGCCAGCAGCGCTATGGTTGGACATCAACTTGACAGCAAAATGACATTAAAAAAATCACGTTAGTTTCACATTTTGGCCACCGGCACAGCAAAGTTTGTGGCACTGTAGATTGCAGGCTTCCATTTAGGAATCCTTTTTCAGGCTCCAGTTCCTCACAATTTTGGGCCTTTCTTAATATGTTTTTATTTTATTGTAGCAAAGCCTTGTACAAAATTGTGAAGAAAAAATAAAGATTTTTTATACAGATTAAAATTTTATTTCCCTTCCCCAGCGATGATGGGCATGATGAGCGGCATGGGCTACGTGGGCTACGAGGAGGGCGGCGAGTACGGCGCCATGGCCGGCTACTACCCGCCCTACCCGCCCCCGCACCACCAGCACCACCACCAGCCGCTCGAGCACAAGTGAACGGGCCGCTACTACGAGCGCGGATCCGGGGGGCAATACTAGCTAATTTAAAGTTTAGAAATTTTTTTTTTGGGAAAAATGTGTTTTGGGGGGCAATTGCCCCCTCTCTACATCGGATCCGGGGGGCAATGTTAGCTCATTTCACGTTTCGAAAAAAAAATTTTTTTTGGTTAAGCAATTGCCCCACTGTCCCCTCCCTGTATCCGCGGCTGTCTTGCGTAGCTCACTGTGTACACGCGGATCCGGGGGCAAACATGGCTCCTCTCCTGTCCCGGCGCTCGAATTCAAGCGCTAAAAGTTTTTTTGAAAAACGAATTTATAATTTTTTTTATTAGGCTCCGAGAAAAAAAATCATACGGATCTCCGTATGATTTTTTTTCTCGGTTAGCCTGTTAATTCCTCTTTCTTTGAAATGCTTAGCAATCACTTGAGCATAGAATAAGTTTAAAAAAACTAAAGTCCGGGGTCAAGTGGGTGTCAAATTACAAAGAGGCCGGGGAGCCAAGAGGTTAATTCAGGTTTCGAAAAAAAGAATGTGTTTTGGGGGAGCAATTATCCCATTATCCCCTCTCTACATCTGCGCCCGTCTGGCGTAGCTCACTGTGTCTATTAATCAGACGCGGATCCGGAGGACAATCTTGGCTTATTTCAGGTTTAAAAAAAATATTAGGTAAAAATGTGTTTCGGGTGGGGCAATTGCCCCCATTGCCCCCTTAGTCTATCCGCGCCTGTCTTGCGTAGCTTACTGTGTCTACTGATCGCTTTCAGTTTTTGTGCTTATGTTCAATACAATTTGTCAAACTTTCTCTATCTAAAGCTTTTAAGATTCAAAATCCATTTATGAAGTTTGTAATTTTTAAAATTTGTTCGTTGTTATCCGGTCTCGTTATTTTCTATCAGCTACTTTGAGGTACCTACCTAAAACCTCAAACCTAGTTATACAAGGTGTCAAAAAAATAAGCAATAGTATTTTAGGAAGTGTTTCTACCGGTGAAACTACAAAAGTTTCCCTTTGAAACTTGGGTCGAAGTATAAACATTTTTTTTTCGTCCCATACTGCTTATGTTTATATATTTCTTATGTTTCTACGATGAGGACACTTATGTTTCTACAGGAAAGTTTTGCTGTTTCATGGGTACAATCACTTCCTAAAATATTATTACTAATTTTTTATACACCTTGTATTCATCTGAAGTTTTGGGCACTTACCTCAAAATAGCTGATAGAAAGTAGGAAACTAGATATACTTAACTAGAAACCACTTTTAAAATTACAAATTTTATGAATGGGTCTTAAATCTTAAAGTTTAAAATAGTTTAATTTGACAAATGATGTAAAATTCTCTGGTTGGCAACTTAACACCATTGGCTTATTTAAACAATCATAATTAATTCAAACTGAAAGCGATTGCGATAAACACATGAGTTACTCAATTAGGAACAGCTTCAACTGAACTGAAACCGACTTGAGTAGGTACTTTAGTTTTAATATCAATTCTTCTGTTACAACATTTAAAAGTATGTATACAACGTTTTTGCAATAGAACAACAGAAAAAATCTTACTTCAATTTTAATAAATTACAAATTAGTAAAATGTTTAAAAAGGCCCTATCAGATATACACTTTATATCAAACCAGTTTTAATTAAAGACTCGATACTCTTAAGTTTTGTTAAGATAAACCATTGTATTACTCATCATGTAAACAAATAATTTCTCTTTATATTTCGCATTAAGTCCTTGACTATAGTTTAGAACTGCTCGGTTGCAGTACTTGTTAGTCTAACTACTTACGGTATAAATTTCGTATCAACGTTTTATTAAATTATACTTCGTTTGTTTTCCAAAAGGATTAACCACTAAAATAGATAAATACTAGGATCTGTATTATTTAATATCATTAAAGCAAAGTATAAAGAAATATGAAGAGAAATTATTTAAATTATTGTTATGTAATTTTAAACTGCAATCATTTGAGGGTAGCATGTGAGACACGAGTAGTTTTGTCTACACTGTAATGTCGCTTTTGGCAGTTGTAAACAAAAAAGTATGTCTTGAAACGAAATGTCAGTTTGACACTTTCGTTATCAACAAAAAAACTTCGCTTTTCATGCTACAGAAAATAGATTGAAACTGTTCAATGTGCATTATCACAAGTCGGTTTTCAGTAATTATTGTTTAATTCATCGTTTAAAGTTTAGAAGGCGATTATCGGTAGTTAAAATCAAATTTAAGAAGCTGTTCCTTGTAAAACCACTGGTTATTGTAATGTACCACATCTGTTTCGACGGCGACTGTTGCTATCACTTATGAATTTAGGTTATCACTAGGTTATTTTAATATTCATACAATTTTGATATTACAAATTAAAAAGTATTCGTAACTTAATTCTTAGTTTAAAAAAAAATAGGTAAGATAACAATTTTATAAAATTAAAAGTATACACTTTTGATGCATTTTTATGCATCTGCCTATTGGCATTAGGAAACCTAAGACATTAAAGACGATTGAATTTATTTCTTACATTTTTAGACAGTCAAATGAGTTTCACAGCAAACCTTTCGTCATACAATGGCATCATGCATTCATGAAAACTAAATTAACGTGGAATGTCTTTGTTAAAATATGATCTGAGTAAAATTTTCATGAAATAGCGATAGTCGCCGACGATACAGCTAGTAGGCAAGCCTTAAGTCCAATTCTAAACAAACAGCTAGATCATTGTTTCTCTGATCCTTGTTTACTAGGAGTTGTGAAACAATGACCCAGCTGATAGGCCGCGGCCACCCATCCTTGGCCCGGTCTCATTGGCAAACAACGATATTGCTCAACGAAAACCAAGGAGATTCCACAAGGAAACTGGGATTTTCTGCATGAATAAAAAAGTGTACCCTGCAAATTTGACATTTAACTATGTAGTGGCTGTCTGTTGTCTTATATGACCATACGTTTTGTTTCAAAGAGTAGGTACCTAGGTGAGACGGAAGACAGCCACAGTCTACAAAAAAGTGAGTAGTACTACTCTCTCCAGTTTCCTTGGTTAAATCTCCTTGTCGAAAACGGTATACGATTTAGAGTCGTCATGGCGACGGTCGCGCCGCCGTGACGGCTCCTATGCTGTGTGTTATCTCATGTATTAAGTATATATGTAATTATAATTAAAAGTCGTCAATTATTCGGGCAATAAGTTCAATTATATTTGCATCGTTTCGGTTCCATTAGCTTTTTTTTGACGGTATTTACAGGATAGTCTGCCACAGCATAGTGGCGTTGTTGTAGAGTAGACGAGTGTTGGTTGGTGTATGTTAACTATAGTGTGAGTGTCGTGTAGTCAGGAGTGAGAGCAGGAGAGCTGACGTAGACTGACCGCAATTCTCGACCCTAGCACTATCCCTCTTCACGCGGAACGTTCGACAGAGACGGACGCACCCGCCGTGATCTATACGACTGAAACGTTCCCCTTTCGGTTTCCCCTCAAAATGGTTTTCAAAATTTTAATTCCTAAGTGTTCATTGGTGCTGCGAAATTTGTCGAGGATGACAGGGTTTTCGAAATATTTTTGTATGGATCGGCATTTAGATACTTACGTCGCGTAGGTGTAGGCGCTGTGTATCATTCCTTAATGTAAGGCGAACTGTAAATTATAAGCCAACGTTGTAATTTAGGTCGTACGTCGCAAATTTAAGTTTTTAGGTTTCCGCCCGACGCGTAGTATCCGCGGCTCGCCGTCTCGTTTCCACGAAAATCTCTTTAGTACATAGATAGATGTAATTTTAGTTGTAACTTTATATTTACCGTCTCGTTACTTTAAGTTCCTAAAGTGAACTTCTGTGAAGTTTATGAAACTTCGAGCTCTCGAGTCAATTGTACCGCGAACGTATCTGAAATCTCATAAGGCATGTTCGCACGTCCTAACAAGAACTTGGTGGACATGACAATTCTTACTATATGAGTGGACGTAAGGAAACCATATACGAAATTAACCTGAAATCAGACGATTGTGAAGAACCCAAAGGCATATAATTTCTTTAACATAGCTTATTCAAAAAGTCTGTTTACTGATGATAATTTTACGTGATAACAATATCTCGCCGCTCTTCGCGTCACAAGCCGTGCCAATCGCATCGCTTGCACGCGGAACGTGACACTTTTTCGTGCGTGCAGCCGGCTTTCATTTCAAGAACGTCACGTCAAAAAATTTGATTGTTTCAACAATTTTGATTAGCTGTAAACAGTGTTCAAAGTTCTTGATCGTTCGTGCGCACTTACCTTTTAGAATAAAATGCGTTAGTTATATCGGCGGGCGAGCCGCGAGCGCGGGCCTTAGTTTAGTTAGAGTAAGCGGTCCAGACAGATCTCAGCGACGACACCCGACGAGCGTCTTGCTAACAATCGAGTCCTACTATGATCTCATCGTAATTCTGTCACGAGACGATACAATCAGCGTCTAAATGATCTAAGCGTTTAAGTCCACCAAGTCCAAAAGTATCTGAAGATTTGGCAAAAATCAATCTTAGCACAATAGTTTAAGGTGTACTATCATTTGTTCTCAAACAACAAATGAAAATGCATCTTTACGTCTTGAGATAAGGTTGATTTTTGTCGAATCTTCAGATACTTTTGGCAGGTTTGAATGCTCAGATCATTTTGACTCTGACTGTACAATCCTGGTGCTTGGGTAGTCATTATATACTTGTATAGCGCTCCTCCCGACCGCTTGAGGCTAGTCTACGCATTTAGCACGCGGGAGCCCCGATCGAATGTGTAAAGGCCTGCGTAGACGAGGGACTTTTGTCCGCCAACATAACCTAACTGCTTGTCCAGAAAGGGCGAATTCGCCGCGATTTTAACAGCGATTTTCATGACATCACTGTCAATGTGGCAGATAAAACGCGGAACGCCAATACTTAGCGGTAGCGGTAATGTATGTTAAAACGCGTCTAACTTGCGCGTAGTTCTGGATAGGGACTAAATGTGGTAACTTTTGCCGCGAATTCAACGTATATCGACGGTTATTCCATTCGTGAAGGTCTAGCGAGGAATCAGGAGTCGCTAGGTAGCTTCATGGGCAGAATAACCTGAGTTTTCGTTGAATTCGCAGCGACTTTTAGGTTATGTCGGCGGACAAAAGTCCCCTGTCTGCGCAGGCCTTATCTCGAATATTATAATCTCTCCGCTGCAAAGAACGAACATTCTTATTGGGTGATGGTAGGTTAGTTTTTCTATAGTAAAGTGTACCCCCTCGTAACGTGTTTCCCGGTGTGAATTTATCGCGGTAACTTTTTGACTTGGATGTCCCAGTATAATATTAAAGGTTTATTCCGAAATTCTATTTTGGCGTCTAGGAAATTGGCTGTGAGTCGCTTGTAATCTCAGATGAGCTTGGAAATATGGGCAGAGTAATTTTATGTAGGTAAGGAGTCGAAATCACAGTAGGTTGGAAGTCGAAAGACTTAGTTTACCCATTTTTGGAGTCTTTATGGTATATTTAGCGAGCCCGACCTTCGTGTCGGAGTATGACTTGTGAAACTCTCAATCCGCCCATGATTTTTGATCCCTACTTTATTATTCCTGCATATGTATGACATATATATTTTAAGTATATATTTAAACGTAACTACTACGTAACAAAATCTTAAGTGTTTGTACAGAGCGTTGTTAAAAAAATTAAAAAGTAAAAAAAATAATAAGTGTACTCTTCTATAGGCATATGTGTGATGTTCAGTGTAAAGTCAATTTCGTGTTTTTCAGTATTAGTTTTAAATCACTAGGAGTTAGAATTTATGTTAGTCGTTAATTAATGTTTATGTAAACATAGTCTAGTGTTATTTTTTTTAAGAATACCCTCAGTTACTTTAGTCTCGTCAGGAGCCGCGCAGGAGCGGCGCGTTTTGTTCCCGCTAGTGTTAAACATTATGTGCCAATGTTGATCGTCTTTTATATAGAAATTGGCAGTTTCATCAGACCAATATTCATTCGACTGCCAAAGAACAAAATTCTTGTTGTCATATCAGTTTTACATAATAAATGTCTACAATAATTGTGTTGTGAATATACTATATGGATAGATGTACCTCGTAACTGTATGGTTGTATAGAGCTCAAAGTTAGCGTTGTGTCCGCCTTTGAGATGTTGTTTGTATTTTTTTTTTTCCAAATTCCATCAAATATAAGTCAACTGATTTTTGAACTTTGTGTTTTTTTATTTGAAATCTGGCGAACTTTCCGATAATCGGAAATATGCCGGGGCTTCAACTTAAAACATAAATTACGAAGTATGAAATTTGTTATTGTACTATTTGCCGAAGTTATTTGGAAGATATCGATGTTCCTATGACATCATGAAGCGTTGTTTGCCATTTTCGCGTTCTTTCTTTCTTTCTTTCTTTCTATTTTGGCCCGATTAGGGCTCGATATATCTGTTTTAATTTGAAGCCCGGCAGGTTTCCGAATGTCGGAGCGTTCGCCGGTACGGCCCCTGACCTTGGATTTCATTCCCAATAATCAATCGTTACATTAAGGCGATACTCGGAAAAAATGTGCTGAAGCGAGATAGCAATGAGAAAACGACGCGCGCGGGAGCGAGACCGATTTTGCAGATTAGGCAAAAAAAACACAAAATCACTCGTATTAAAAAACTACAGCGATTTAAAAAAAATGCTTCTATACGATCCTCAATATTATTGGTGTCCACTAATTAAACCAATTTCCAATAGTGTAAGTAACCCCATTTAAGAATAATCTTCACTTTTCGTATTTTTTAGAGGTCTTTTCGAAAATACATTTCTACGGTGGTGGCGTGTGAGGCGGGTCGTTACGTTCCCTAAAATATGGTTGAGCGAAGCGATGGCTGGTTCATGCGTCATGCTCGTGAACGGGTGCTGCCAGTGGGAATGGGTCTGCTCTTATCTGCTTGCTTTAAAATGTGTTTTCTTTTGTTTTTATTCATTTTATTAAGAATTACATTTGAAACATGTATGGCGCAACTTGCAGTATATAGTAGAATTGTCTTTTGTTTTTAACTAATATTAAAGCTTTAAGTAGAGTTCCTAAGTACTTAATTGAAAATTGTTCACTGCTATGATCATTAGTTCGCCTATACTTAACTGTATTTATCATAACCCATTGTGTAATTGTGATGGAAACTGACCTTAGTCATACCATGTTAAGGTCATTTTTCAATTTGACGACTCTGTATGAAATAAAACAGGGAGAAAAAAACAACCCTTGGAGTTTCTTGCCGGTTCTTCTCCAAGGCCTCCCGCTGTAGGGTTTGCGAACCGATGGCGTAGCTTCTATGACGTTCACAAGTATTGTAAATAACAATCTAAATTGAATAAACAAATTTGAATCTTGAATCTTGAATAAAAAGTGTCGAGGCAAAATCATAAAATCGTGTTTTTGAAACTATACAATTCTAGATAAAGATATGAAGAAATATATATCTTATTACCAGATTTTTAACAACTGTAACCGTCCTATAAGTAGTTTTAAATAAAAAAGTCTATATTTTTCCGAGTAGCGCCTTAATTAACTGTTGTTATTTTGGACCGATTAAGAAAAATATCTAGGTAAATACGCTCTAGCATGCCTATCCCTTACTGGAGATAGATTATTGGAAGCGGCAGTAGGCAGTCGGTCTTTAAACAAACAACACTTCGTGATATCAAGTACCTATATTAATATCAAATAGTTACATACTAACAAGTTTATCATTTCGATTCGAAATTGCGCAAGGATTGCAAAAACTTGCCTTCTCACATCATAGTTAAAGAAAATTGGACAAATCTCAGATAAACCGTAGATAACCCATACCTAACACTGATTATACGAGTAGTTGGCACTTATCCGTTTTTTATCTCGGATTATAAGCAAAATGGATAAATTTGATTAGATTTGGGTGACAACAAGCACAGTTGTGGCTGAATGAAACGCTTACACCAGCTCTTTGTCTTACACTTAATAAAAAGTTATTGCTCATTGGAAAAACACGGCTCATCCAATGAATAAAAAAGCCTCGCAGTAACGAAATCGAAGGGTCACTGCCGCCTCGCGTGATTACATAATAATGATGCCTTAGTACCTACAAGGCAATTTCAACCTTACTTATATAACTTCAAGGACTTAAGCGGATTGAAGAGTCTGAAGTCGTTACGAATCGTGCGCACACGCAGAATATCCTGACATTTACATTATAGGTAAATCAAGCCAGGCAACTGTCAAGCCGGTGTTTCTAAATTAGGTTATAGACCAAACGAAGGGATAAGGTGAACATTTATTGAATATCCATTGGAATTGCTGCATTACATCGACGTCGGCCACGTTGATATTCTTGATAATATTGTAAAAGGTATGTATGTAATCAATTAGGTTTATTTTTTTCATCCCATCGATTCGAAAAGCGATGATTGTTTATCTAATAACAGGGTCCAAAACGATTCATTGTTTACCTGTTATGACAAGAGGGTATAAATGAGATTTGAATTTTGAACAGCTTCATAACAGGGTCCAAAACGATGAGATTTGAATTTAGAACATAATTATAGAAGCATTGGTTGGGGTGTAGCAAAGGGTGTGCAGTACTTAAAAAATATTCAACTGATTTTGTATGGGGCCGGGACTTTTTTCGGGACCGAGAAATTTTCAAAAACGGAATTTTATAAAATTGAGAATATCTCGTAAACGGTGAGTCGTAGCTAAAATCTAACAAAATTTTCCACCCCCCTACGGCATCCCGGAGATACTTATAAGGAATCTGTGGACATATATTTTTTTACTGAAATTTTTTTATATTTCAAAACCAAATTTTTTTTCTTGCCCGACTAGCGCTATGATGTATCCGAACGACAAAGAAAGGTAGGTAGTTTGAGTTGTCTTTACTGCTTTTCTTATAGAGGGGGATGAAAAGCAGAGTGTATTACTCGGCCGCAAAATTATTTTCACCTCGGGCGGCGTATATTATTTTGCTCCCTTGTAATACAATCTACTATTTTATGCAGTTGTTTACTTACATGGAACTAAACTTGGAAGTAAGTAGGTAGTGTACTTATCGATTGTATGTTACAATACCAATATTTGTAAATTGAATATTTATATATTACTTAACTAAGTAGTTAGTTTTGAGTCGTTTTCAAGGACTACACTGGTAATTTTTTTGCAAGGAATTTTAATCTAGAAACGTAAGTAGGAATTATTATTAATTTTAATGTGTAGCAAAATAAAGAGTAGCCAATTATAATAATCAAAACAAATTATAGCTAACTAATTTCCATTTGCACATTCTGCTGCATTTTTGAAAATTTTATTTCTTTTTAACTATTATTGATAAGATAAATTCCTCTTGTATGCAGCAGTAATGTAATATGACTTGGTATGCGTCTACGTGAAGCTGAACGTCATTAACTCTAGTACTATGCCCTTGTTTATTCATCCGTCTATGAATGAATGAACTAATAAAAGCCATTAAGTATTGTGCATCATAGACCGAGCTTTCATGATGGACAGACGCTTATCTCTCACGCGGTTCATTATCAATAGGAGAGTTGTTTTGGTTTGCCGGTAAATTGACATAAATCGGCTGCGACGGCCGCCAACGCCTCATTATCGGCTTGAGTTTACCAGTGATAACACTACCTCTTACTTATACCTAATCGATTGTTGACTGGTGCAGCTTAGGTACTTACCTACTGTTTTTTTAATGTGAGTATTGGTTTTGTTACTAGTATTATAATTATAAGAGCCCTTATTTACAAGTGCTGGTTTAGTTGACTTACAATATCGTATTTATCTCATACTAGCGGATCCTCGCGGTCTTACCCGCGTGGTACCCGTTACCGTGGGAATATCGGGATAAAACATAGCCTATGTCACTGGGGAAGAATGTAGGTACTTAGCTATCTAATGGTCAAAGAATTTTCTAAATCGGTCCAGTAGACGTTATACTATTATATATTCTGTGCCAGTAGTTTCCGAGCCTATTTGTTGTTGCCTAGTTGTCTTGCTTACCCCACTAAGGTGTAAGCAAGACGGCTTGCCGTACCATTTCATATCGCGCGTTATAAGCCGCTCATGCTAGGCCGGCAGGTGTAAATCTGTTGTTGTCTCTGTCATCATTTTAGACAACATAAGTGAATGCCTATGCCCAGCATGGGCGTCGTTCGGCTGACATGATGATGATGATGATGAAGTGACAACAATACATTTACACCTAGTGTAGGCACAGAATAAATAATAGTTACCTACTAGTAACAGAAGCTGCACTCTGCGAGACCATTTAAACAAATAGCAACTCTAACTTCAACACGATAAAGTAGAATTCAGCTTGTACGGCTCTAATTACGAACGGCTAGACGTTGCTTCTCTTTCTATCGCGCTCGGGCGGGCGGTCCGCTGTAAATTGTATTGAATTGTATCCCGAGATATACCTACCCGAAGCGGTAGGCACTTTTTCTCGGGTCCTTGAGTGAGTGACGGACGCCTGCCCCTGTAGACAAGTGGCTTTCTATCGATATCGCCAGTAAGTAGAATAGAGAGAAATTAATGTATGCGATTGACATTAGCGATCGAAATGTCACGTGGCCGCTAATGTCAATCCCATACATTTTCTTTCTATTCTACTGGCGATATCGATAGAAAGCCACTTGTCTACAGGGGCAGGCGTCCGTCACTCACTCAAGGACCCGAGAAAAAGTGCCTACCGCTTCGGAAAGCCACTTGTTTAGGGGGGCTGGTGTAGGTATCTTTACACGACGATTATTATTAATGGGGTAATGTTTAAAAATACGTAAGTAGGCAGGCGTACCGGTTTTAGCCACTGTACCGGTTTTGGCCACTTTTTGCTCTAAAAGCTTTCTAAACAACTTTTAGCCTTTTTGATAAAGGCAATTAAAATAAGATATTTTAAGGTAGTAATAACAACCGTTAGAATTCCTTATGTCATAACTCATAAGATTTTTTTTCAATAAATTCCATTTTCTGTTTGAAAAAATGTTTTGTATGAAAAGTTTAAGAAATGGCTAGCGCATTAGAATTTAGAATATATTGATTTTACCTGGGTTTGGTTTTGATTTTTCGTAATACTTGCAAAAGTTTAACTATCAGTAAGTGGCCAAAACCGGTACATTTGGCACCTCTCACACATTGTGTGTAATATAAAAAAAACTATTTAACTTTTATAAATTTGAAAAAAATTACTTTAAAGGTAGATAAATTATCTATAATTTAAGATATATGTGTCTCAAATACCTAGGACCAATTAGTACTTAGTGCTTAAAAGTCAAAAATTCCTTAAAGTGGCCACAAAGGGTACCTCTGCCCTATAGTACCTAATGACGATGTTATTCCCCAGATGTCAGTGAAGGTACAGAAGGTGACGGAGCCCCTGGTGTTAGGCGAAGGCCCGCACTGGGACGCGGCGCAGCGCGCGCTCTACTTCGTCGACATCAAGAGCCAGACCATCCACAAGTACACGCCGGACACCGGGGAACACACCAGCACTAAACTCGGTAACTATATAGCACCATCTGTTAAAACTTAGTATTGAGCTGACTACTAACGAGACCATAAGAAACAATGAAGTAAAATTGGAAAAGATAATCGTCAGCTAGAATTTTAACCGCCTCTGTGGTCTAGTGGTTCACACTACCGATTTCAGACCAAGAGGTCCCGGGTTCGATTCCCAGTGGGGGTACATTGTATTCGGTTTGGTTGGTGGTAGGACCGTAGGACTTGTTCTTAGTCCAACTGGCTAGCTACCACCATCTTATCTAAGTCTGACGCCATAACAATGATGTTTTCAGCATTTTGTGTTCCGGCCTATATAGTTCCTCAGTGATTGAGGATTCCGAGAGTAGAGCGGTTCCACATTCAGCCTTATCACCACTTAACATCAGGTGTGATGAAGGCTAGCCAAGTGCTACCCAGTTGTGGATAAAAAAAATCTTTCGTACCTATTTACAGTGTACCTACCTAAAGTAAAAGAACACTGATCTTTGTGTTCTTTTACCACAAACACTTTTATAACTAACGTTTCAGTCGATAAAGCTATTTTCGACTCCTAATAATATAATCCCCCTCAATCTTCGTGTTGGAATCGACTTATTTTACTTTGATAAGATCACGAAATCGCAACATAAGTAGTTACTATGATTAATTAGATATATTATTTTTAGTACAGACATCAGATTCTTGTATCAAAAAAAAGTATCGGTTTTTTTTATCTACTACGGGGTAGCACTTAGCCTTCATCACACCTGATGTTAAGTGGTGATAAGGCTGAAGGTGGAAGCGCACTACTCCCGAAATCCTCAATCACTGAGAAACGGGCTATCTTATCTATAACTGCCGGAACACAATAATGCCGAAAACATCATTGTTATGGCGCCAGGCGGACTAAGAACAAGCCCTACCACCAACTAAAATATTTCAGTGCCCACTAAAGCAAACTTTGTCTAAATCCACAGGAGGAAGGGTAGGCTTCATAGTCCCGGTTGAAGGGACTTCCGACCAGTTCGTGGTCGGGGTGGAGCGAGAGTTCCAAGTGGTGGAATGGGACGGCCGCAGCGGCAGCGCGCCCGTACTGCTGCGCACGCTGGGCGAGGTGGACCGCCAGGAGCCCACCAACAGGCTCAACGACGGCAAGGCTGACCCCAGGGGCAGGCTGTACGCTGGTAACTATAGTCCCAGGTGGTAGAGTGGGACTGTGGGACGGCCACGTGTGCTGCTGCGCACGCTGGGCGAGGTGGACCGCCAGGAGCCCACCAACAGGCTCAACGACGGCAAGGCTGACCCCAGGGGCAGGCTGTACGCTGGTAACTATAGTCCCAGGTGGTAGAGTGGGACTGTGGGACGGCCACGTGTGCTGCTGCGCACGCTGGGCGAGGTGGACCGCCAGGAGCCCAACAACAGGCTCAACGACGGCAAGGCTGACCCCAGGGGCAGGCTGTACGCGGGTAACTATAGTTCCAGGTGGTAGAGTGGGACTGTGGGACGGCCACCTGTGCTACTGCGCATGCTGGCCGAGGTGGACCGCCAGGAACCCACCAACAGGCTCAACGACGGCAAGGCTGACCCCAGGGGCAGGCTGTACGCGGGTAACTATAGTTCCAGGTGGTAGAGTGGGACTGTGGGACGGCCACCTGTGCTACTGCGCATGCTGGTCGAAGTGGACCGCCAGGAGCCCACCAACAGGCTCAACGACGGCAAGGCTGACCCCAGGGGCAGGCTGTACGCGGGTAACTATAGTTCCAGGTGGTAGAGTGGGACTGTGGGACGGCCACCTGTGCTACTGCGCATGCTGGCCGAGGTGGACCGCCAGGAGCCCACCAACAGGCTCAACGACGGCAAGGCTGACCCCAGGGGCAGGCTGTACGCGGGTAACTATAGTTCCAGGTGGTAGAGTGGGACTGTGGGACGGCCACCTGTGCTACTGCGCATGCTGGCCGAGGTGGACCGCCAGGAGCCCACCAACAGGCTCAACGACGGCAAGGCTGACCCCAGGGGCAGGCTGTACGCGGGTAACTATAGTTCCAGGTGGTAGAGTGGGACTGTGGGACGGCCACCTGTGCTACTGCGCATGCTGGCCGAGGTGGACCGCCAGGAGCCCACCAACAGGCTCAACGACGGCAAGGCTGACCCCAGGGGCAGGCTGTACGCGGGTAACTATAGTTCCAGGTGGTAGAGTGGGACTGTGGGACGGCCACCTGTGCTTCTGCGCATGCTGGCCGAGGTGGACCGCCAGGAGCCCACCAACAGGCTCAACGACGGCAAGGCTGACCCCAGGGGCAGGCTGTACGCGGGTAACTATAGTTCCAGGTGGTAGAGTGGGACTGTGGGACGGCCACCTGTGCTACTGCGCATGCTGGCCGAGGTGGACCGCCAGGAGCCCACCAACAGGCTCAACGACGGCAAGGCTGACCCCAGGGGCAGGCTGTACGCGGGTAACTATAGTTCCAGGTGGTAGAGTGGGACTGTGGGACGGCCACCTGTGCTACTGCGCATGCTGGCCGAGGTGGACCGCCAGGAGCCCACCAACAGGCTCAACGACGGCAAGGCTGACCCCAGGGGCAGGCTGTACGCGGGTAACTATAGTTCCAGGTGGTAGAGTGGGACTGTGGGACGGCCACCTGTGCTACTGCGCATGCTGGCCGAAGTGGACCGCCAGGAGCCCACCAACAGGCTCAACGACGGCAAGGCTGACCCCAGGGGCAGGCTGTACGCGGGTAACTATAGTTCCAGGTGGTAGAGTGGGACTGTGGGACGGCCACCTGTGCTACTGCGCATGCTGGCCGAGGTGGACCGCCAGGAGCCCACCAACAGGCTCAACGACGGCAAGGCTGACCCCAGGGGCAGGCTGTACGCGGGTAACTATAGTTCCAGGTGGTAGAGTGGGACTGTGGGACGGCCACCTGTGCTACTGCGCATGCTGGCCGAGGTGGACCGCCAGGAGCCCACCAACAGGCTCAACGACGGCAAGGCTGACCCCAGGGGCAGGCTGTACGCGGGTAACTATAGTTCCAGGTGGTAGAGTGGGACTGTGGGACGGCCACCTGTGCTACTGCGCATGCTGGCCGAGGTGGACCGCCAGGAGCCCACCAACAGGCTCAACGACGGCAAGGCTGACCCCAGGGGCAGGCTGTACGCGGGTAACTATAGTTCCAGGTGGTAGAGTGGGACTGTGGGACGGCCACCTGTGCTACTGCGCATGCTGGCCGAGGTGGACCGCCAGGAGCCCACCAACAGGCTCAACGACGGCAAGGCTGACCCCAGGGGCAGGCTGTACGCGGGTAACTATAGTTCCAGGTGGTAGAGTGGGACTGTGGGACGGCCACCTGTGCTACTGCGCATGCTGGCCGAGGTGGACCGCCAGGAGCCCACCAACAGGCTCAACGACGGCAAGGCTGACCCCAGGGGCAGGCTGTACGCTGGTAACTATAGTTCCAGGTGGGGGAGTGGGACAGACAGCCCACCAACAGGATCAACGACTGCAAGGCTGACCCCAGGGGCAGGCTGTACGCTGGTAACTATAGTTCCAGCTGGGGGAGTGGGACTGTGGGACGGCCACCCGTGCTACTGCGCACGCTGGGCGAGGTGGACCGCCAGGAGCCCACCAACAGGCTCAACGACGGCAAGGCTGACCCCAGGGGCAGGCTGTACGCTGGTAATTATAGTTCCAGCTGGGTGAGTGGGACTATGAAACGGCCGCCCGCGCTACTGCTCACGTTTTTTTTTTTTTTTTTTTTACTTTTTTACTTATACCTCCAGCATTAGGTTGGAATCTGTGTTCACTGCTTCTCTTACATACAGTTCTCGCAATTTTTCTTCTCGCACTTTCATTCCGCATACGTGTTCTTTCTGTCATTCGTCCTCTTCTACTGCTCACGTTCACGCTACTGCTCACGTTGGCCGAGGTGGACCGCCAGGAGCCCACCAACAGGCTCAACGACGGCAAGGCTGACCCCAGGGGCAGGCTGTACGCGGGTAACTATAGTTCCAGCTGGGGGAGCGGGACTGTGGGACGGCCACCCGTGCTACTGCGCACGCTGGGCGAGGTGGACCGCCAGGGACAGGCTGTACGCTGGTAACTATAGTTCCAGGTGGGGGAGTGGGACTCCCACAGGATCAACGACGGCAAGGCTGACCCCAGGGGCAGGCTGTACGCTGGTAACTATACTGTAACGTAATAAATAATACGACGCTTGTTCAGATTATTTTGGTTTATTTGGCGACCTTTCTTTTTTATTTTCTTTTTTTAGCGTCAGACTTAACCACAGATTACTAAATAGTTACTATGTAACCGTACTTAACCGTAGATAAGATGGTGGTAGCTAGTCAGGTGGACTAAGAACTAGTCCTACCACCAACCAAACCGAATACAAAATGTACACCCACTAGGAATCGAATCCGGGACCTCTGGGTCTGAAATCGGTGGTGTGAAGAACCACTAGACCGCAGAGGCTGTTTTCTATTCTACTGCAACTGTTAAGGACTGCCTACACATATCAGGGCCGTGGCCGGACCGTTATCCGTCCGCCAATCACTAGCGGCGAAGCTTCAGGGCCGGGGCCGGCCGTTGCTAGTGGTTGGCGGACGGATCGCGGCCCGGCCACGGCCCATGTGTCTTGGGCCAAGACTCTTGGCAGTCTTTTGTGCCTAATATGCTATCGTCAAATTGAGTAGGTAGGGCAGAGGTACTCTTTGTGGCCACTTTAAGGATTTTTTGACTTTTAAGCACTAAGTACTAAATGGTCTTAGGTATTTAAGACACAAATTATATCTTAAATTATAGATAATTTATCTAAGTACCTTTAAAGGTACATATTTCAAATTTGTAAAAGTAAAATCGTTTTTTTTATATTACACACAATGTGAGAGAGGTGCCAAATGTACTGGTTTTGGCTACTTACTGATAGTTAAACTTTTGTAAGTATTGCGAAAAATCATAACCAAACCCAGGTAAAATCAAAATATTCTAATGCGCTAGAAACCAGTCAATTGCAAAACAACAATTCAATTGTAAAAAACAAAGGTTTATAAAGTATTTCATTAAAAACAAATTTCTTAAAATTGTCATACAAAACATTTTTGAAAACAGAAAATGGAATTTATTGAAAAAAAAATCTTATAACATAAGGAATTCTAACGGTTGTTATTATTACCTTAAAATACTTTATTTAAATTGCCTTTATCAAAAATGGCTAAAAGTTGTTTAGAAAACTTTTAGAGCAAAAAGTGGCCAAAACCGGTACGCCTACCCTACTACATCTTTATTTATTTGATGTTACATAAGAATTAGCAGTTAGCTTTATTCGACTAGGTCACAACTAAATCTATTACAATTTTCTCCAACAGGCACCATGAACGAAGGTGAGCCGGGACAGTTCGAAAAGAACAAGGGCTCGCTATTCCGGCTCGAAGGACCAAAACTGACGACGCTGGTGAAGGGCGTCACCGTGTCCAACGGGCTGGCCTGGGACCTCAGCGAGAAGGCCATGTACTACATCGACTCATTGGAGCACAACATTAGGAGATACGACTATGACGTGGAGACTGGAGATATCAGTAAGTTACATTTCTTACCGAAGCTGGTGACGAGCGTCACGGGCTGATGACACCTCCCCCCTCCCTTTCGGCCTCACGTGATTGATGGACAGCCCCACACGGGCTGACCAGGGACCTCGGCTAGAAGCCATGTACTACACCGACTCCTTGGAGAGTTATATTTCTTCTTGTAGATTCAGGCGCAGATCCATGATTTGGTTGGGGAGGCAAAGGGGGCAGATATGGTTGAGAGGGGGCAAATTTGGTTGCGGGGGAGGCAAATTTGGTTGACTGGGGGGCTTATGTTATTTCAAGTTAAAAATAATGAATAGAAAATATGTAGATAATAGGGGCAATTTTATCCTTGTATCCGCGCCTATGTAGATTCTAATTATTACGACTACTTCAAGAACACTTATTCCGTAAAAATTAGGCCTTCTAGAGACTTAAATGTCTGTAACCAACATAGTCCAAGGCCTATCTTTTACTAGAGTTGAACGATTGAAACTGGCCATAGTATTGGTAAAATGGTTTTAAAAACTCCGTCCTAAATGTTCCAGCGAACATGCGCTACATATTCGACTTCAAGAAGAACAGCATAGAGGGCGTCCCCGACGGCACGACCATAGACACGGCGGGCAACCTGTGGGTGGCCGTGTTCGACGGCGGCTGTGTACTGAACATCGACCCGCGCACCGGCACGCTCATACGCAAGATACACATACCGGCCAACCAGGTCAGTTGTCAGCCAGCCAAATAGCTTACGAGCAAAGGAAACAATGTTATAGTAAAGGCCCCAGTACAGTCAGCGTCAAATTGATATAAGCGTCTAGCTAGAGTAGTCAAAAAGATCTGTGAAACATAATCGCAATTTGATCTAAGCATATATATGTAACACCATATTGCACAGATAACTTAGAGAGCTTTGTTTGCTTAGATAATTTTGAACACTGACTGCTCATCACTACATCACTTCACTACATAGTATAAAACAAAGTCGCTTTCTCTGTCCCTGTCCCTTTGTATGCTTAAATCTTTGAAACTACGCAACGGATTTTGATGCGTTTTTTTTAAATAGATAGAGTGATTCAAGAGGAAGGTTTATATGTACTTTTTATCCCGATATTCCCACGGGAACGGGAACCACGCGGGTGAAACCGCGGGCGGTCGCTAGTATACATATAAAACAATGAGTGCCAAGATATTTTGGACACCTTGCGCGCTTACACAATATGATGGTTCGAACTGCTTAGATCAAAGAGCATGTAATCACACGGCACGACCATAGACACGGCGGGCAACCTGTGGGTGGCCGTGTTCGACGGCGGCTGTGTACTGAACATCGACCCGCGCACCGGCACGCTCATTCGCAAGATACACATACCGGCCAACCAGGTCAGTTGTCAGCCAGCCAAATAGCTTACGAGCAAAGGAAAAATTGTAATACTAAAGGCCTCAGTACAGTCAGCGTCAAATTGATATTAGCGTCTAGCTAGAGTAGTCAAAAAGATCTGTGAAACATAATCGCAATTTGATCTAAGTATATATATGTAACACCATATTGCACAGATAACTTAGAGAGCTTTGTTTGCTTAGATAATTTTGAACACTGACTGCTCATATAAATATAAAACAATGAGTGCCAAGATATTTTGGACACCTTGCGCGCTTACAAATCAAATTGCGATTATGTTTCACAGTGAGTGTCATGTCAGAACAGCGAGACCAAAACATGGTTGTTATGGCGTCAGATTTAGATAAGATGGTGGTAGCTAGCCAGGCGGACTTATAACATGTCGTACCACCAACCAAACCGAATACAATATGTACCCCCACTGGGAATCTAACCGGGACCTCTTGGTCTGAAATCGGTGGTGTGAGCCGTGTGAGTGAACCACTAGACCACAGGGGCGGTTGAGCTTACGAGTTAAGGAAATATTGTGATAGTAACACCACCAGTCCGGCAAGTAACTTTCAACTTTCAGAATAGCATTGTGATTGCATAACAATATTATAAAATGAAGGTTTAGGAGCAGTTGAATAAAACAAATGTTATGGGAAGTTTGTTTGCCCATCAATACTACCACCAGTAATATAACGGGTAATAATTAAAAAAGACGCATTGGTATCTATAGGAAAAATGTGATAGTAAAAAACCACGAGCCTTATAAAGTAGCTTTCAGGCGGGATTCGAGCCCGCGCCTCCGGGAATCCGGCCCGATGCTCTGACCAACTAAGCTACCGAAAGGCTTACACGACTCGTCGAATTTTGCTATTACTTATTACGCTGTAGAGCTGCGTTGCTTCATCAATATGTGGAAACCCTCTCACATCCGAAAGAAACATTTATTAATTATTTCTATTATTTTTATGCATTGTGAATGCATAAAAATAATTTAAAATCACAATTTAATGGCGTTGTTACTTACGTTACGTTGGCCTACAGCGTAACACGTGATATTTTAATGGAGTATTTAAGAAAAAATCGTCCCTAATTGAATTCATTTTCAATTTTTCAATAATAAAAATTGCATTGTGAATGCAAAAAAGTAAAAATTTAAATAACTTTTATTTAATTTATTTAAATTTGTGAACAGGTGACCTCAGCCACGTTCGGCGGGCCCGACCTTGATATCTTGTTCGTGACGACGGCCAGCCTCAACATCTCGGCTGAGCAGCAGCCGCCGTGTGGCGCCACCTTCATGCTCACCGGCCTAGGCGTCAAGGGCCACCCTAATGTTAACTATAAGCTATAGGAATTCAGACATACGTAACTAAGTGAGATTAAAATCTGTCAGTCGGTTTGAGATTTATAGAAAATCTTGTATTCAAGAAATATGATTGAATTACCTAGGTATTCTTTGTGAGCGTCCTGCCTGAGTGACGGCGCACCGCGTAATGCTGGGGCTTCACCTGCGTGTCGCCTAACGTTGAAATAACGCATGATTAGCGTTCATTAAATTGTGCACTAAACTATGCGATAAATGAGTGTCCACACTCACTTATGTTTGATTCAAGCGTCTAGCGGCTTAGTTAGCGTGTGATATGTGGATACTAGTCTATATAATTTGTGTAGTATTATTATATTAGATACCATGCTAGACATAAACCAAGAGTAAAAAGGAGAATGAATGTGACCGTGTTTTGACAAGTTCGTCTGTAGTACAGTCGCCAGCACGTCAGGTTACTACAAACTGACAAATTTCTTTAAATAAAATTCAACCTTATGTCCAACGGATAGAGTTCAGTTTAAATTAATAAATTTTGACATTTTGTAGTAACCTGACGTGCTGGCGACCGTACCTAGACCTTGGTGTAGCTACAAAAACGCACTAGAGACCCGCTAAATCCCTTTAACGTATCGAAAGTTACCGTCGTCCGAGCTATCGCCTAACGTCAAATTTCAGCGCGCTCAGACCCGGCCACTCCTGCGTACTATATGAAATAGCGCACTAATTAATGGCATTACACGCAGGTGAAGCCCCAGCATAAGGCGGATTGCGGAGCGGATTTACACTACATACAATATGTTTTTGGTGCACGCGGCAAGTTGCGCGCGCGCTCCCATTGCGACGCTCCCAAAATTGAGTCGCTTTCGAGTATTCGGGCATTATATAGTCCTTCCTTCTGACATCTTCTATTGGAACCGACTAAAGTAATAGGATATTACATTCCATTTTCACCGGCCATCTGTGAAATCAGTCCTCCATTGCGTGTTAGTTTATATTTCATGTGAGACCAATTTATTATCTTTGTTTTTAAACAATCAATTATTGAAAATGTATTATATTGTTGTTATGATTATAAGAATTATTATACTTATTAGTGGAAAGTTCTATTGTCTTATTTTCCCAACTAAATAACAATACACATTATCTTTGTAGGTATAATAAATTATTGGAGTCTTTTCTGCAACAAATATAATAACTGTGATTGCCTTACACAACGAATAGTTAAGGCCCAAAATTGAAACCTTGGGGTACGCACTATTTTGTATGTGAACCAGTTTATTTCGGGATCTGAGAGAAGCTCATTCGATTATTTGAGTGGACTGTAATAAACTCATTAACTTAGAATCCTACTTCCTACTCTAGTAATTAATAATATATTAATATTAATATTATAAATGTGTAAAATGGAAAATGAAGTATTTAGAAAAAATCGACCCGTCTCACAACTAGCTCCGATGGGACTCGAACCCACGACCTTTCGCTTTCCGGGCGACTGCTCTAACCACTGAGCTACGGAGTCGTTACGAAAAGCGTCGAATTTATCTAATACTTCTTACACGCTGTATAGTCAGCGTTAATTTCATCAATGTGGAGATATTACTACCCTCACACGCGAAAGAAATACCTTTCCAGGTATTTGGCAATCGCTAAAGATGAAATTACTATTGCAACTTATTTAAATTTTAGTTTTTTGCATTCACAATGCAATTTTTATTACTGAAAAATGGAAAATGAAGTATTTAGAAAAAATCGACCCGTCTCACAACTAGCTCCGATGGGACTCGAACCCACGACCTTTCGCTTTCCGGGCGACTGCTCTAACCACTGAGCTACGGAGTCGTTACGAAAAGCGTCGAATTTATCTAATACTTCTTACACGCTGTATAGTCAGCGTTAATTTCATCAATGTGGAGATATTACTACCCTCACACGCGAAAGAAATACCTTTCCAGGTATTTGGCAATCGCTAAAGATGAAATTACTATTGCAACTTATTTAAGTTTTTAGTTTTTTGCATTCACAATGCAATTTTTATTACTGAAAAATGGAAAATGAAGTATTTAGAAAAAATCGACCCGTCTCACAACTAGCTCCGATGGGACTCGAACCCACGACCTTTCGCTTTCCGGGCGACTGCTCTAACCACTGAGCTACGGAGTCGTTACGAAAAGCGTCGAATTTATCTAATACTTCTTACACGCTGTATAGTCAGCGTTAATTTCATCAATGTGGAGATATTACTACCCTCACACGCGAAAGAAATACCTTTCCAGGTATTTGGCAATCGCTAAAGATGAAATTACTATTGCAACTTATTTAAATTTTAGTTTTTTGCATTCACAATGCAATTTTTATTACTGAAAAATGGAAAATGAAGTATTTAGAAAAAATCGACCCGTCTCACAACTAGCTCCGATGGGACTCGAACCCACGACCTTTCGCTTTCCGGGCGACTGCTCTAACCACTGAGCTACGGAGTCGTTACGAAAAGCGTCGAATTTATCTAATACTTCTTACACGCTGTATAGTCAGCGTTAATTTCATCAATGTGGAGATATTACTACCCTCACACGCGAAAGAAATACCTTTCCAGGTATTTGGCAATCGCTAAAGATGAAATTACTATTGCAACTTATTTAAATTTTTAGTTTTTTGCATTCACAATGCAATTTTTATTACTGAAAAATGGAAAATGAAGTATTTAGAAAAAATCGACCCGTCTCACAACTAGCTCCGATGGGACTCGAACCCACGACCTTTCGCTTTCCGGGCGACTGCTCTAACCACTGAGCTACGGAGTCGTTACGAAAAGCGTCGAATTTATCTAATACTTCTTACACGCTGTATAGTCAGCGTTAATTTCATCAATGTGGAGATATTACTACCCTCACACGCGAAAGAAATACCTTTCCAGGTATTTGGCAATCGCTAAAGATGAAATTACTATTGCAACTTATTTAAATTTTTAGTTTTTTGCATTCACAATGCAATTTTTATTACTGAAAAATGGAAAATGAAGTATTTAGAAAAAATCGACCCGTCTCACAACTAGCTCCGATGGGACTCGAACCCACGACCTTTCGCTTTCCGGGCGACTGCTCTAACCACTGAGCTACGGAGTCATTACGAAAAGCGTCGAATTTATCTAATACTTCTTACACGCTGTATAGTCAGCGTTAATTTCATCAATGTGGAGATATTACTACCCTCACACGCGAAAGAAATACCTTTCCAGGTATTTGGCAATCGCTAAAGATGAAATTACTATTGCAACTTATTTAAATTTTTAGTTTTTTGCATTCACAATGCAATTTTTATTACTGAAAAATGGAAAATGAAGTATTTAGAAAAAATCGACCCGTCTCACAACTAGCTCCGATGGGACTCGAACCCACGACCTTTCGCTTTCCGGGCGACTGCTCTAACCACTGAGCTACGGAGTCGTTACGAAAAGCGTCGAATTTATCTAATACTTCTTACACGCTGTATAGTCAGCGTTAATTTCATCAATGTGGATTCGTAACGACTCCGTAGCTCAGTGGTTAGAGCAGTCGCCCGGAAAGCGAAAGGTCGTGGGTTCGAGTCCCATCGGAGCTAGTTGTGAGACGGGTCGATTTTTTCTAAATACTTCATTTTCCATTTTTCAGTAATAAAAATTGCATTGTGAATGCAAAAAACTAAAAATTTAAATAAGTTGCAATAGTAATTTCATCTTTAGCGATTGCCAAATACCTGGAAAGGTATTTCTTTCGCGTGTGAGGGTAGTAATATCTCCACATTGATGAAATTAACGCTGACTATACAGCGTGTAAGAAGTATTAGATAAATTCGACGCTTTTCGTAACGACTCCGTAGCTCAGTGGTTAGAGCAGTCGCCCGGAAAGCGAAAGGTCGTGGGTTCGAGTCCCATCGGAGCTAGTTGTGAGACGGGTCGATTTTTTCTAAATACTTCATTATCCATTTTTCAGTAATAAAAATTGCATTGTGAATGCAAAAAACTAAAAATTTAAATAAGTTGCAATAGTAATTTCATCTTTAGCGATTGCCAAATACCTGGAAAGGTATTTCTTTCGCGTGTGAGGGTAGTAATATCTCCACATTGATGAAATTAACGCTGACTATACAGCGTGTAAGAAGTATTAGATAAATTCGACGCTTTTCGTAACGACTCCGTAGCTCAGTGGTTAGAGCAGTCGCCCGGAAAGCGAAAGGTCGTGGGTTCGAGTCCCATCGGAGCTAGTTGTGAGACGGGTCGATTTTTTCTAAATACTTCATTTTCCATTTTTCAGTAATAAAAATTGCATTGTGAATGCAAAAAACTAAAAATTTAAATAAATGTGTAAGTTTAGATGTTTGGATGTTTGTATGTTTGTTACTCAATCACGCCAAAACGGCTGAACGGATGTGGCTAAAATTTGGGGCATATATATACTTTGTAGCCTGGAGAGGAACATAGGCTACTTTTTATCCCAGAAAAAAAACACATTCCCACAAAATAAAACACAAAAATAGCAACAGTATTATTTAATCAAGCCGAACATTAACATTGGGCAGTCCCTTAGCCCCCAGCCCCGTGACCCTGAAGTTGGCCCCGCATGGCGACGGCTGCGGCGCGCCCCGGTCCATGGCCGCTGACGTCACAAACAGCTCGACAAACGCCCGTCGGTAGGGCTAGGGTAGAGGTAGGGTAGGGATAGAGTAGTGGTAGGGTAGGGATAGAGTAGTGGTAGGGTAGGGATAAAAAATGATTTTCGAATGGACCGCATTATTGTCATTTGTTTATACAAAGGTAGAGTTAAAAATTAAACATCTCGTAAAAGTGTCCAATTGCTTTTATGCGACGCTTTGAGTCATTACCTACTCATAAATGTAATTCCCGTCGCGTTAAGTATAAACATGTCGTCGGGATAGCGATAACGCGCGCTCAGGTGCTTTGTTTACATTAAAAAAAGGCCCTTAAAAAGCTAGTACAAAATAAAAGACTCATTAAAATAGTAACAGTATCATTTAATCAAGCCGGACATTAACATTGGGCAGCCCCTTAGCCCCCAGCCCCGTGACCCTGAAGGTGGCCCCGCATGGCGGCGGCTGCGGCGCGCCCCGGTCCATGGCCGCTGACGTCACAAACAGCTCGTCGAACGCGCGCCCCCCCCACGTCGCTGACGTCACTTGGAGTGCGGGGATGGGGACTTTTTGGAGGATTTTACCGGTTCTAGGGTCTATTTTTATGACCTGGAAAAGAAAAGAAAAAGCTTTACATCTCTTTCAGGGATAAGTCCACCTTTGCCGAACATACTTATTTATTTTATTTTCATTTTATTTAAACTTTATTGCACAAAAGGCTACAAAAGGCGGACTTAATGCCATAAGGCATTATCTACCAGTCAACCAGAGAGCTGGGTACTGAGATCATCAGAGGCGGTGCAAAAATCTGATAAGAGAATAATGTTAAATTAAAATATAAATGTTCATACTAACAACATGTTCTGAAAACATAAATACTTTTTCAACACACTTGCTCATAAAGTGAGCCTTATTACATCGATCTTAGGGCCATAAACCGAACTATAACCCACGCGTGCATAATAATATTACAGTACTAGTTGCGTAATAGAATTATCCCTACAAAGTTAAGTAAGTACCTAACTGCAAATTATATGCGAGTAAACAGAGACTTTTTAATTTAACCGGGTAATACAGTATCCTTACAAAGCACAGATAATATAATACTATACTAGTACAGATGCCTCATCCCATACAAGAAATGTGACCGTTCCTAGCGGGCAAAAACTTGCGGGCAGTTTAGTTTCCTCTTTTATTTCGCTAGAGGTCGCTATTGAAGGGAGCTATGCTTTGTAAACCGAGCCCGTTTTTCGCTTCCCGTCAACAGATAGCGTTAGTCATGTAACGAACTGTTTTAAGCCCCTGGACAAAAGGTGGCGCTAGTAACAAACTTTTTCAATTCAAACTTTAAAAATAGTATAATAGTATAGTGCTACTTTACTGGGTTGCGTAGCGTACATGAACATGAACACGCACGCGTTGCAATGCAACTTGCCGATGCGATGATTAGGTGATAAGGTAGGTACAGTCGAACCAATTGAATCATGTCATGACCTATTTTACTAATAATTTGTTTGCAAGCGTCAAAACTATAAAAGTCAGTGTCAATGTCAACAAGTTTAAATCGCAACCTTACAGAATTTTAAAATCTGTTAGGCTGGTTACACAGCTCTTTCACACACCGGATTCGGTAGATTAAGTACCAATAGTCGGGCCGTACGGACCGACCCGCGTTGTGTGATGTGAAACGATGTTCTAGCGCCTCCCGTTTCTCCGTTCCGGGCTCCCGTGTGCGGGCGGGTGCGAGCGGTTTATGGTGGGTCACGCCACGAACCAATCACGATTCACGATTCAAGTAGTTTGACTGTTGTACCCTACCTACCCAATATAACTTTGCCCGAACAAGCTTTTTATAGTTTTTATAGTGTTTAATTAAAGTACAGTAACGCAGTTACAGTCGAACTAATCGATTAGTTTACCCACCGAAAGTTCATTTTTTAAAACAGATAATTATTGAAACTCAAACTTGTTGACATTGACATTTAATTTACCTTTATAGTTTTGCGTTTTCAAACAAATTAGCAAAATGGGTTGCGATTCAATTGGTTCGACCGTACATAAGAAGAAAATAATACCTATTTTAATAAACATTGAAAATGAAGTACTTATCAGAAAAAACAATGACTCCGTAGCTCAGTGGTTAGAGCATTCGCCCGGACAGTGAAAGGTCGTGGATTCGAGTCTCATCGGAGATAGTTGAGAGACGAGTCGATTTTAGTAGGTACCTACCTACCTAAGTAAGTAGGTACTTTTTTTCAAGGTATAGTAAATAAAGTAGGTAGGTAGTTTGTTCGCGATTATCTCGCGTTTGGCTGAACTGATTTTGATGCGGTTCTCAGGAAAGTATTTGTTACATTTACGAGAAGGTTTTAGTATTTTAACCGACTTCAAAAAAGGAGGTTCTCAGTTTGACCAGCATGTATGAATGTTTGTCCGTGAGATGCGGTTTTCAGAAAACTACCTACTTATTTAATACATTTAGGAGAAGGTTGTAGTATTTTAACCGACTTCAAAAAAGGAGGTTCTCAGTTTGACCCGTATATAAGAGTATGTATGTTTATCCGCGAGATGCGGTTTTCAGAAAAGTACCTATTTGTTACATTTAGAAGGTTTTTGTATTTTAACCGACTTCAAAAGAGGAGGTTCTCAGTTTGACCAGCATGTATGTCCGTGAGATGCGGTTTTCAGAAAACTACCTATTTAATACATTTACGAGAAGGTTTTAGTATTTTAACCGACTTCAAAAAAAGGAGGTTCTCAGTTTGACCCGTATGTATGAACTTATGTATGTTTATCCGCGAGATGCGGTTTTTAGAAAAGTACTTAGGTACCTATTTGTTACATTTAGGAAAATGTTTTGGTATTTTAACCGACTTCAAAAAAGGAGGTCAACAGTATAACTATTGCATTAGCATGTCATTCAAAAAGAATTTCGTCATTATGATTTCGTCATGTAGTACACACGGCGGCAAATCAGACTATAATTGTTGACCTTGAGACCGCCTTTATGCCCTACGTAATAAAAGCTGTTATTGCAGTTCAACTGTATAACTTGATGGGCTGTCGTGTGTACATTAATGTACATTCATGTATGTTATTGTGCGTAATTATCTCACGTTTGGCTGAACCGATTTTGATTTGACACACTTCCGATTCCGGTACGCTCTATTGACGTACCTAAGGTCTGTCTGGTACACCTGATGTCGAACCCTAGCAGCACAGCTAAACCATAAGATATATAAATATAGCGTCTTAAGGAAAGTTGTTCAGCGTGATTAGTATTTTTTATTGACCTACAATAATCTAAAGTCTGGTACCTACATCTGATGTCCCTCAAGAGCCCAGCCCTTTATGTTAAACTGATAAAGTTTAAGATAGGTATACGAATATAGCGGCCTAAGGAAGGTTGTTCAGCGGGTGAGCACTATTTGTTTAAGTATTCCAGATATTGAGAAAGATAATTTGAATTAGAACCATACTTAACCACACCAACACCACACAGCGCGATATTATACTTTTTACAAACTTCTTATACTTAATATCTTGAGAATTCAAATAAAAATTTTTCTTTAGAATTTATTGAAATATCCATGTAAGTAAGTACTTACTTTAATCAATTCTTTAAAAAATCTTGATTATAAATTGTAATGAAAGTGCATTAATAATAAAAATTCGTAAATAAAATAAATTACGAGTACTTACCTACCTACCTACCTCTACGTGGTGAAGGCGGAAACAGTATAAGTACTAGTCAAAACTACTATTTTAATACAATCTATTTAAATGCCTTCGGGCTCATTGAAAAGAAATACAAATTAATTACGTCCAGGGGTCTTCCTAAAGGAACCTAATAATAGATGCCAAAAATTCGGTCGATTTTTTCTAAATAGGGCAGGCGTACCTACCGGTTTTGGCCACTGTACCGGTTTTGGCCACTTTTTGCTCTAAAAGGTTTTTAAACAACTTTTAGCCATTTTTGATAAAGGCAATTAAAATAAGGTATTTTAAGGTAATAATAACAACCGTTAGAATTCCTTATGTCATAAGATTTTTTTTCAATAAATTCCATTTTCGGTTTGAAAAAATGTTTTGTTTGAAAATTTTAAGAAATTTGTTTTGGATGAAATCCTTACTTTTTATATTATAAATGCGTCTCTGTCTGTCTGTGTGTTACACAATCACACCTAAACTACTGAACCAATTTGAATGAATTTTGGTACAGAGATAGTCTAGAGCCTGAGAAAGGACATAGGCTACTTTTTATTCCTGAAAAATATCATCTTCCCGCGAGATAACGTCGTGTAGTACACGCGGGCGAAGCCGCGGGCGGAAGGCTAGTACTTTATAAACCTTTGTTTTTACAATTTAATTGTTGTTTTGCAATTGACTGGTTTCTAACGCATTAAAATATATTGATTTTACCTGGGTTTGGTTTTATTTTTCGCAATACTTACAATAGTTTAACTATCAGTAAGTGGCCAAAACCGGTACATTTGTCGCCTCTCACACATTGTGTGTAATATAAAAAAAGCTATTTTACTTTTATAAATTTGAAAAATGTACCTTTAAAGGTAGATAAATTATCTATAATTGAAGATATAATTTGTGTCTTAAATAGGTACCTAAGACCATTTAGTACTTAGTGCTTAAAAGTCAAAAAATCCTTAAAGTGGCCACAAAGGGTACCTACCTCTGCCCTACTTCATTTTCCATTTTTCACACTAATGAGTGCTAATAATTTTATAATCATTTTGTAATCATCGTAACTCACATAAATTAACGCTGCAAAAAGCACAATGAGAGTGACTCTTTGCTTCTGATATAAACATTTGCATTTTTTTGTTAAACAACGGAAAAAATGCCGTCGTATTAAGTAGTTCATATAGAAAAACATTTAAAAACCCCCGACATAAAATAAACTTATAAAAGTAAAAAAATAAAATTTCTCTATCAATCGGGGGACCACAAAATAGAAGTAGGTAAGTAGGTACCTAGGTACTAAAAGGGTATAATTATACGTTGAGGGTCCCCCGACCGAGAGAGAAATTTTATCTTTTTACATTTGTAATTTTTTTTTTGATTCGGGGGTTTTTAAGTTTCTTAAATTTTATTTTTATAAGTAAGTATCTTCCTTTTTAAATTACCCACATACAAAATTAAAAAACACTGCACTAAAATCGCTTGATCCGTTTAGGCACTACGAATAGGTAATAAAAGTTTAGTATAGTTATTCTGTGGTATAGGTACATATAGACAGACAGAATTTACCATTCCATTACCAGGTACCATTTTTTTTATTGCACCTAAATTTGCCCAGGGTGTAGGTAGGTACATCTTCGATCATATAAATCGAAGAGGTAGGTACATTATTTTATTGAAAGCATCACCTCTGTACCTTTTACCGTTTCGGCAGGCAGTTGACCATCTCCATAAATGGCCGGATAGATTTTCATCAAACGTGGCTAAGAACCATCTTGATTAATTTAGCTTTCAATTAAAAAAAACCGCATCAAAATCGGACCAGTCGTTTAGGAGCTACCTACGTTGCCCCAGACAGACAGATACAGACAGACAGACAAAATAAAATAAAAAAAATAAAAATACAAACACACGTCAAAGTTATAACACCTCTCGTTACCTATGCGTCGGCGGGGGCTAAAAACTTCTAGTATAACACCCCTTTTTGCTTCGGGGGTTAATCAATACAAACCAATAAATTTAGATCTTTGTATCTTTGGGACAATATTTTGAACTAAATCCCGCTAGAATCGAAATTGTGTTGTGCTTGTGCGACAACGACGACGACGACCGACCGCGACGTTGCCAGTTCGCGTCGCACGCGTTGTCGGCATGCGCTCACACTCGAACGACCCGCGCGGAGACAGAGGTGCTGGGCTGGCAACGCCGCCGCCTAAAGGCCGGTACACACATTCCGATCCGACCGCCCCGCGCCGCCAATTTGGTCTGCTCCGAACCAAATCTGGGGGGCTACCGCGTAAATTTATGGATATGAACTTCATACGTTTTTCCGAACTTTAGGACAATTTTATAAAAAAAATAGCCGCTATCTGTTCCCTCTTTAGTGACGTCGGGTATAATAATTGCTAGCAAAACAAGAACAAAGCAGCAAAAATCTATCAAAATAGGGAATTCAAATTACACTTGAAGCCCATGCCCATATCCATATTTCTTAGCCGATAGCCCTCCTGGACGAGTGTAGCGTGGTCGTCCAAGGTTTGAGGGATTTTCAGAGGATTCAATTTAATTGCTCTTTCATTACTTTTGCGTAGGACTGAACGAACAAAAGGTTTTAATCTGTCCATTTATGCAAATATTATTATTTAAACTTTTTTGTTTATTTAATTTAATAACTCGCATTTTGTCGTAAAACTTAATTAATATAAAAAAGGCATAACACCTCATCAATAAGTGCTGGTTTAAGTAAATATTAGAAATGTGCCGAGTACAAAGTTTACCGAGTAACCAAGTAGGTACCGAGTAATACTGCGTTTTGTCTTTATCAAACCGAGTACTCGGTCGAGTAAGGGCGTTTGTGCACTACCACTGAATTTTACCGATCCGGAAAAAAGCGGATGCTTGTATTTAATTAATTACTATTATAAATGATTAATTATTAAAATACAAGCATCCGTTTTTTTCCGGATCGGTAAAATTCAGTGTAGTGCACAAACGCCCTAACTCGGTTCAGTTTATAAGTATAGGAGTAAATACTCGAAAAACACGTTCAAACATGACCGCGGAGTGCAGCCGGCGAGCGAGCGGTACCTCGCCTCGCCGCCCTCATCCCCTTCCTTCACCCAGTTGCGTCCAGGTACTTTCACTCCTAGTCAGTCATTTCTTTACAAATTGTGTACGGATGATGCGTTTGGTGGTTTGGTTTGTAAAATTATTTTATGGTGCCAAAGCAATTTTATTGCTCAATTCTTATACTTTTTATATTTTAAATTACATTTTATATCATAAATAATATTTTCCAGTGACCTATTCTGAATTTTTTCTTCATGTGATTCAAATTAATAAATTTTAATGTTAAGTACCTAATTACCCTAATTAAATATGCATAATACTACTATTATCCTATTATTAGGCCTATGCTTAGTAGTGGACGTCGTATGGCTGATGATGATGACTACTATTATCGCTCTCAAAATTAAAACCATTTTTTTTCTAATGTTTGATTATGTACTCGGCTTTTAAAACGAGTTACTCGGCCGAATACGAGTACTATAAAAATTGCCGAGTACGCCGAGTAACGAGTAATAACTTAGTACTCGGCGCTTCTCTAGTAAATATTTATCAAGTTTTGGTATCTTAATGAAAATAACAGAAAATTAAAAAATAATGAAATACTTAGAGTTTTTATAATAATTTAAACAATAAAAAACCGGAAATATTTTTGTTTGTAATCTATTTATTGGAGGCAAATCTATGTTTTCAGTATTCAAAAATAATATTAATATTGGGAGATTAGCAGTGGCTGGCAACACATGCAACCACAGCTTGGTGTGGCCTGGGGCCTTGTTATTCTGTGGCCTGACCAAATCGGAACGTCTGTAGCGCCGACTAGATTCGGTGAAGCAGACATTGCTTGAATAGCCGCTACACACGCTCCTATCCGACCGCCGATTTGGTGCGGGCGAACTTCACTACAGATCTGATCCGCGCCTACACACGTTCAAACCAAATCTGCCAGACTAAATCGGTCGGCGCTACACACGTTCCGATTTGGTCTGGCCGACCTCTAGCCGTTGTTGCAGTGTTGCCAGCCACTGCTAATCTCCCAATATTATTATTATTTATAAATACTGAAAACATCAATTTGCTTGCAATAAATAAATTAAAAAGAAAAACATTTTCGGTTTTTAATGTTTTATTACTATAAAAAAACAATTTCATTATTTTTAAATTTTCTTTTATTTTCAAAAAAATACTAAAACATGCTAAATATTTACTAAAAGCAGCACTTATTGATGAGGTGTTATGCCCTTTTTATATATATTTAGTTTTACGACAAATTGCGAGTTTTAAATAAAATATTCTAAAAAAAAACTAATAGATAAAAATAACCTTTTCATAAATGGCCATATTTAAACCTTTCGTTCGTTCAGTCCTACGTAAAACTCATGAACGAGCATTAAATTGAATCCTCTGAAAATCCCTTAAAGTAATTCTATCTGCTTTAAATATTTCCGCTTTTACATATTTTCTCCCTAAATCTAGGGGAAAACCTCCAAAATTGTCAACACTGCCAAGTTGGTCCGGTCGGAAGCCTACACACGTTCCGATTTGGTAGGAAGTGAAGTTCGTGCGAACCAAATCCGGCCGACCGCGTCAAACACGAATATGGTCGGACGACTACGCTACACACGTCCAGATTTGGTCTGGAGCAGACCAAATCGGCGGTCGGATCGGAACGTGTGTAGCGGCTAGAACGTGTGTACCGGCCTTAATACTTTGCCATCACAAAAACGCCTAGCGGCGAGTAGCGTATTAAGGCAAATAAAATAATATGATAACATTCTATCGGAGTCTGTGGATTATATATTATCCTATCGTATTTGCGATAGTTAAAAAAATGTTATTCAAAAGCTTCTTTATGAATTACAATTCCCAGGGTTTATTACGACCTTTAAACTTTATCTGAGCGCCACGAGAGCCATCTAGTGTTGAATAGCAGGTATCACACAACTAAGCGAGCAAAAAGCATAAGCTAAGTGCTTTCGGGCATGCTTGCGGGCAAGAAAGGTATTGATATTATTGAATTTCTAAAATGCTCAAAATAGTATTGTAAATACGAACATTTTGTAAATCGATTATTTTTTAAATATGACAGTTAATTTTTGACACTTTCCAGTGGCTTTTATTGTGTTTTTTCGTTTAATTTGATATGACAAAACCGTAAGCGAAACACGTATCGCCATCTATTGATACAATTATGAACTGATTTTTTTTGTTCGCGATTAGACCCCCTGCTACAAAGTTAAGTTAGTACCTAACTGCAAGTTATATGCGAGTCAACAGAGCATTTTCAATTTCAGCGGGTAATAGATACAGTTCTTTTTTTGTAACAACAAAGAGGTTTTATACGGCTGAAAATCCATTTACGTTTTTAGAATAAATAAATGTGTCCCTAATTAAGACAAAAAACATAATTAAGTATATTATTATCAAATTATTTATAATTCACAATAATTTGTTATAAAACGTTTGCATTTTATCACTATTATTATACTTAATTATTTTCAAGTAGGCTGTATGGCTGTATGTAATCAATCACCTCACATTTGGCGCGTGCAAAAAAAAAAACTTGCGCGCTTTTTCCCTTAGTTAATATTAGGATAATACAATATGTATGCAATAAATGTTTGTTTTTCCTCGCAAGTGTGTTGAAAAAGTGCGTATGAAACTCGTGAGCAACTTACTCACTAGACACTCGGCTGATTGACGCCCTCGCCTGCGGCTCGGGCTGCAACCCACAGCCTCGTGTAGAATGAGCAACCTAAGCTCACTTGTATCATAATATACTAATACATTGTAAACCGTAATAGTATTATATTATCTGTGCCGTAATATATAATTTGTGCAATAAAGAATAAAGATAAGAAGAAGAGGTTATTTTAGAATCACGACGACACTAAAAATACAATAAGTGGGTAACACTAAAATATTAATAACTTAAACTTGCTAAGATAATTAGTGTCATGTGATGCCAAAACAAAAAAAGGTGGCACTCATTTAAAAGTTTAGACACGTACAGCTCGTGAATAGGGTATTTTACTGTTGTTGAAATGTAGATATTTAATGATGACGTTAAAAAATATTGCAATAAAGAATACCAAATGTGAAAAAATAATTTGAATCTGTTTTATAATAAAAGAATTATAGTCTGTTTGATTTTGACTATAGCTGTCTCTTTCTAAAACGAAATCTTCTATGGCGTGACTATGACGCTACTAACCCACTGACGTCACTAAGATAGCGTCCTGTCCTTGTCTAATTATAAAGTTTGAAGTCCTATAACTTTGAAAATATTCAAGATAATTCAAAATGAAAACTTGTTTTGTGTAGCTAGAATTTCGAAAAACATTTTAAGGAAATAAAAAGAAATCAGTAAAATACCGTATTGTCGATCTATAAATGAGGATTAATTAATGGCTGTGACGATGTGTTTACCTGGTGGTTATCGAAGTTGGCGACCCAGAGGTTGCCGTGGGTGTCGATGGTCATGCCGTCCACGATGCCCGCCAGCCCGTGGTCGGCGTACTTGAAGATCAGACGAGGGTTTGCTGTAAGCAATTAAAGAAAAAAGGACATTTTTCATTTTCGGCTAGGACATTGTACACTATTCGTACTAATAGTAAAAAATATAGTAAAGTCAAATAAAATATTAAAATTCTCATTGTCTTTCTGGATAAATGGTACAAAAATAAACTTTGAAATAAAAATTCTTTGCCATCCATGGTCACACTGGCAACCATATTTAAATCACGTTCGGAAACTTTGATGTTTCTGTACGAAAAAACGATGACATTGACCACTGATGATAATCTGTCAATGTGAACCTTTTTTTTAATGTTAGTGTGACATTTTACCGCCATATTGAATCGGGGTTGCATAATTACTAAGACTAGATAATGCTTTTGTACCATCAAACGCGTTAGCTTATTGCGTTATAATTAGTTTTCAGTTATATATTTATCTTTTGCTTGCCTATGGTATAGTGTACAAAGTCCTAGCCGAGGCTCCATACAAAACTGAAAAATCTACTTTGTCTAAAAACCCAGAAATTGTTTCAATCCGTAACCACCAGTACTATGGAAACTGCAAACATCGACATGCGTTACCACATACCTACAGATAGAAAAGTTGGGTTTCGACATTTCTCCGTTCGGGAATCGAACCTAAGCCCTTTTTTTAGATCTGCCCCTGTACCGGCTAAAAATATTGATATGGACATGGGCTTCATGTGACATTAGAAGCCCATATTATGCCCATATAAGGACAAAATATGGGCTTCAAATGTCAAATTTAGCCCATGTCCATGGCCCGCTATTATTTCTCGGCTGCTTGCGCTCCTACAGGCCATGCTGCTCGGATTGGCAACGTCATAAATGTCAATGCCGCACCACTGCTCCTAATTTCTTGTATGCATGAGATGAGATGAATTCCTGATTATAGCGCCTTAAAATCAAATAATACGCGTACATAACTAAGGGTTGTTTTATTTTAACTATATCACAGTCACAAAAATGTTTATTAAACACTCCTACTGATGTTGTAAGCTCCCAGTCGGCTCGAGGTATCGCACGAATCCATCGCTGACGCAGTGTTCCTCCTTCGGGAATCCAAATCTTTCGAGAACCAAAGGTTTCATAAGTAATTTCCAACAATGATCACGTATTTATATGCACTAATTATACAATAAATATTGTATTAAAACACCCACAAAGCATTCAAGAAAATTAAACAGCCACGTTTCTTGACATGACCAAAGAGTATTCCGACTTGCCACATCCAGATAAAAAAAATATCCAAAATGTGCAAAAATAATAGATTTTTCTGAGTTGAGTTCTTTCTGAGCAAAATCCGAGAAAGTGTATTATTTAAATGAACAGTTCGCGCAGAAATCTAAGATGTGAATTGAATTACGGCGAAAGTTATTTTTTTTTATTATATTATATCAAGTTTAGCCTAGTCAACGAAGAGATATAGAGGGAAATGTTTGGAACACAATTTTTGACTTTGGAACTTTGTTTGGGCTAAAAGTTTTGTATAATACTGTATATATTTTACCGGCCAAACCCGATTTCAGGACAAACTAGTTCTTCCTAGGCCAAACTAGTTCATCGCGTTGACATTTCAGAGAGCGAGTTTGCCTCGGAAGTCCTGTAGAACACGTGATTGGTTAAAATGGTGGTTATTTTTTTTGTGTCATGTTCTACATCTACAGGTCTACCGAGGCAAAGTCGCTCTCTGAAATGTCAACGCGATGAACTAGTTTGGCCTAGGAAAAACTAGTCTGTCCTAAAATCGGCTTGAAAAAAAAATGAGACCTTCAAACCGCCCTCTATACTGTTCTTCGAGTGTTCGTTGATTTTTACTTCCACATAATTTGAGAGTTATCGCCTAACCTGGCAACACTACACGATTGTTTATTTATATAGAACAAAGAGTAAAGTGTATAGATCAACAATCTTTTCTGTTCCGGTGACAGCAGCGCTGGGTGGACAGTGCAACTTGACAGTAAAATGACATTATGAACAAAACACGTTAGTTCCAGTTTTGGCCACCGGAACAGAACACGTTGACGTATTCGACTGCAACGTTGCCGCTTTTCCAAGGAGCATGGCTTGTTACAAGTGCAACGAGTGAGATAGAAGATGGCTTTGCCATGTCCATTTCTGTATTTTTACAAGTTTTTATTAACTTGCCATGTTAGTTAGTTAGTGGGGGACAAATCTTGCAAGCTTAATTTGACCCACTTCCCAGTGTCCGATGGAGCTAAAATTTTGTATACAGGTTTGGTTGAGATGACAATACATTATTAAAGTACAGTCAGCAAAAAAGCTTGTCATAAAAATGAAATTATTACAAAAAAAAACTATACTTATTTTACAAGCTTTTTATTAACTTGCTATGTTAGTTAGTGGGGGGACAAATCTTGCAAGCTTAATTCGACCCACTTCCCAGTGTACGATGGAGCTGAAATTTTGTATACAGGTTGGGATGACAATACAATATTTAAGTACAGTCAGCAAAAAAGCTTGTCATGAAAATGAAATTTTTACTAAAAACTTATTTAGCTGGTAGCCCCCCTGCACGGCACCATAAAAGCCGATGCGCCCACCATTCACCACGTTGTAAATACTCACATATGTCCCCAGGACGCAACAACACACCTGACAGATGACCACTGGTCCCTGGCCAAAAAGGTGATAACACAAGAAAAGGTAAGAGCCGCAATAAATAGCTTCTCGCCTTTTAAGTCAACAGGGACGGACAACATCTTCCCAGCTCTTCTACAATGGGGTGATGAACAACTTGTTGTGGTCATTACCCATCTTCTTCAGGCCTGCCTTGCGCATGGATATATCCCACACTCTTGGAGGGAAGTCAGGGTAGTGTTCATACCTAAACCTGGTAAGTCCGACTACACGAACCCGAAAGCCTTCCGACCCATTAGCCTTTCCTCCTTCATGTTGAAGACCATGGAAAGGGTATGTGAATGGTTCATACGAGACGTAATACAAATGACACATCCTTTACACAAACATCAGCATGCCTACAGTGCTGGCAAATCTACAGAATCGGCGCTCCATCAATTAGTCGGTAAGATAGAGGAGGCGTTTCAAAACAAATTGATATGCCTTGGTGCGTTCCTTGACATTGAAGGGGCCTTTGACAAGACTACCTTCGACAGCATTGAGGATGCGCTGAAAAAGAGAGGTATAAACAAGGTGCTGATAGACTGGATTGTCAACATGCTTCGCTACAGAGTGGTACAGGTATCTGACGATGGGTGCCACAGGGCTCTTGTGGCGAGAGGCTGCCCCCAGGGAGGCGTTCTCTCTCCACTGCTCTGGAACCTGGTAGTAGACGACCTAATCTCACTCCTTAACTCAAGTCACTTTTACACCATAGGTTACGCTGACGACATCACCATTTTAACAATGGGACCGCAAGCGAGTATAACTTGTGACACCATGCAGGCTGCTCTGAAGAAAGTGGAAAGCTGGTGTAGGAAACATGACCTAGCCGTCAACCCAACAAAAACAGAACTGGTAATGTTCACCAACAAACGCCAAGTAGGTAATCACCGCCTACCTAAGCTGTTTGACACCTCTCTACAACTATCAAATGAGGTAAAATTCTTAGGTATTTTATTAGATAGTAAGTTAACCTGGAGCAATCACATTGAACACAAGGCAAAGACAGCTAGTGTCATCCTCTGGCAGTGCCGCAAGATGGTTGGTAAACGCTGGGGTCTTGCTCCAAAAATATTTCTCTGGCTGTACAATGCGGTCATCAAACCACTCATCAGTTACGGCTCGGTAGTCTGGTGGCCTAAAGCTGCTCAGACTGTCGGGGCAAAGAAACTGCAGAGTCTCCAACGTCAGGCCTGCTGTGCTCTCACTGGCTGTATGAACACTGCTCCAACTGCAGCGCTCGAGGTAATGCTGAACCTTACCCCACTGCATCTACACGTGCAGCAAGAGGCTGCGAAAGCAGTACTTAGACTAAAACACCTAGGCACTCTCAGGTTCAATAAGGTAAGACACATTAAAGGTCTACTGGAGGAATGGTTAGACACACCCCTTGTGGAGGCGATCTGTGATAAGGTCAAACCATCCTTCATCTTCGACAAGAAATACAAAATACAACTGGAGGACGCAGAAAGCTCTCGGGTACAACATAAAGCGCTTCTGATATTCACTGATGGCTCCAAGACCTCTGTAGGAGCAGGAACAGCCGTATTCTCAGAAGACCTAAACATACAAATTGCACTGCCACTAAGTTCGTACAACACAGTCTTTCAGGCAGAGTGTATGGGCATTCTGTTGGCAGCTCAAGCAGTCGCAACAAGGGAAGTAACCGGCTACGACATTCTCATACTTTCCGACAGTAAATCAGCACTTCAGGCTCTAAATGGTAGTCGTAGCTCATCGAGTCTCATACAGGAGTGTCATCACAGACTAAACATGGTGGGTACACTCAATAATATTACTATCCAATGGATCAAAGGCCACAGTGGATCACGTGGAAACGACCTGGCCGATGAGCTGGCGAGGAGGGGATCGGATAGGGTGATGATTGGCCCTGAACCGGTCGCACCCATTCCGGCGAGCTGGTTTGCTGGTAAGATCCGTGATCACACTACCCTTACGCACCAACATGAATGGAGCTCACTGGAAACATGCAGGCAGGCGAAAATGGCACTACCGCGCCTGGACGCCCGTTTGTCCAGAGCTCTCATTAAGCTAAGTAGATCACAGTTACGCCTGGTGACGGGTGCTATAACAGGACATGGAAATTTCAACAGACACCTTTTCAACTTAGGTATCACCGACAGCCCCCTATGCAGGGGTTGCATGAGGGCCGAAGAAACAGCTGCTCACGTCCTGGTAGAATGTGACGGAGTGGCCCCCTACCGGGCGAGGTACCTCGGCTCGCCGGGAAGCGTCCACGAAGCGGTCTCCGACGTGAGGGCGCTGGGTGCTTTCCTGGCAGAGCTGGGCTGGCTGGAGTAATCCGGCTGCACACCCTCCACACGCAAAATAGGCGCAATAAGACGTCGAGTTGCGGAAAACGCCCGTATCGATTGAAGAAGAAGAAGAAGAAGAAGAATGTCCCCAGTCTCCACATCGTATTCATATCTCCTAATGGCATACTCAAAGGAGTCTGCATAGTAGAAGGCTTTCTCTTTCACGTCCTACTTGGGCTCGTGGTTTTTTACTATCACATTTTTCCTATAACCGTACTATATTGAGACTTGCTGGCGTTTTGGAATACTCTGTAAGCCTACAAGTTGTTTTGTATAAATAAATAATATAAGTTTTTAGTAAAAATTTCATTTTTATGACAAGCTCTTTTGCTGACTGTACTTTAATATTGTACTGTCATCTGAAACAAACCTGTATACAAAATTTCAGCTCCATCGGACACTGGGAAGTGGGTCAAATTAAGCTTGCAAGATTTGTCCCCCACTAACTAACATACTAACTAACTAACATGGCAAGTTAATAAAAAGCATGTAAAATAAATACTCACAGATGTCCCCAGTGTCCACATCGTAGTCATATCTCCTGATGGCATACTCAAAGGAGTCCGCATAGTAGAAGGCCTTCTCTTTCTCGTCCCAACACAACCCGTTGGATATGTCGATGTCTGTGGCGACCCGGCGCGCGCCGCCCGAGCTGTCGATGCGGTACAGGGAGCCCTTCTTTAGGTGGAACTTGCCCGGTTCGTACTCGTGGCCCATCGTACCTGGCCAGATATAAATAAAAATAAAAAATAAAAAGGATTTAGGTATTTGTTCCAAATTATTATTACAAAATTGTAAAGTATACTCTCATGCTAACTTGAAACAAAAAGGAATTGTAGCTCAGCATCTGGCAGTTGAATTAACAGCTGTCGCTGATATTCTGCCACAACCATAAGTACTTTCCATTATATTACAACATTTATAACATCTGCAAGTTTGGGACATAATGAACAATAACTTATAAGAAAATAATCTATTACAAATTATACACAATTTTGGCCGCTTCGTATTGTTGATCCAGTAAGTAAATATAAATTGATTACTGACTACTTGTAGTGCTTCCTTCAGTCCTGTAGTATTTCGACCACGGAATTCCTAGCTTCAGTAGAAATGTTACGTAGAACTCTAAAGCAAGCCTTCCTCTCGGATCAGCCTTGGCATCGTTGAATGAACCTGTTGTCAGGACTGTGGTCGTCGACCACGGCGACTGTTCTTAACACATTATAGGACAATACTGAGGAAGCACCACAAGTCTTGTGGTGCTTCCTCAGTCTGTTCTATAATACTTCGACCACGGAATTCCTAGCTTCAGTAGAAATGTTACGTAGAACTCACCAGCAAACAGCCTTCCTCTCGGATCAGCCTTAGCATCGTTGAATCTGTTGTCTGGACTGTGGACGTCGACCACGGCAATTGTCCTGAGCACCTGCGCCCCCCCTTCCGTGCCGTCCCACCGCACTTCCACCACGGATCGCCGCAGTCCGACCACGAAGTGGTGCTTCTTGCCTTCGATGGGGATTATGAAGGTGGGCATGCCATCTGTAATAATATAAAGGTAAGCTGTTAAATAAATGTTACACAAAAAGTTGTTAAATAAATGATTTTTACCCTAACTTCTATATTTTAGGTTATTGAACATATCTCTGTTGTCCCAACTTTAAAAGCATAGAAACAATTAACTTTTTTGTTAGTCTAGCATAGTTTTTATGTACCATTAGATTTTTTCCATGAACGAGACCTATAAATCGAGGTTAGAAAATACATAGAAGTTCGCCAGGCCAGTCTCCTTTATTGTTAAAAATTGGTTGTAATTTTACGTGATAACAATATGCCGCTGTCTCTCTTCTACTCGGACGCATCGGCTGATGGAGTTGAAGAGAAACGAACGCTTAGACCGATCTCTAGCCGCTTAGGCCTCTCTATCGCTTGTTCCGCGCTCTCACTTGCACGCGGAACGTGACACTTTTTCGTGCGTGCAGCCGGCGTTCATCGATTTATAAGACGTTATCACGACCAAATATAACATACGTTGGAGAATATTTAACATTGTTAAGGGCATATCTATTCACAATTAAACTATTTCCCCTTTATTACAAAACGTGGACTAACGTTAGACCTAGTTTAAAACTGATGCTAATTCTGTCTTTCATTTGGAAAAAGAAAGTGACAGCACCAGTTTAGTCACAGAATAATATTTGTGTTTAGTACCAGTTTTATACCAGGACTATTTTAGTCCACGTTTTGGAATAAGGGGTTTAAGACTACATAATTATACTAGAAAAATGAGAAATAAGTTTTAAAAGAATTAAAAAGATTTTACAAATTTGTAATGGGATTTTAGATATCCCGGGCGTCTCGGTAAATGCATGACCTGACCATGTCTCCAGGACATTATTTTTTTCTGGTGAGGTCAAATACTGTCTTTACGTATACCACACGGCATGTTGGACTCAGTCAGACACAGGGATGTCTCCAGGCCTACCAATGATCAACATAATAATAATAATTGAATTTTATATGTGTGTATTATTGAGTATAAAGATAGTAATGTTCAATATCTAATAGTAAACAAACATTATAGGCAAACAAACATAATAGATGTAAAGACTGAAGCCAATCTCACCTAATTTGATGCTCATAATCTAATCTATAGTATAGCATCAACAACTAAACATCTATCAAATAAGTGATCGGGCCCCAAAGTACGAATTATATCATTTTCATGTAACAGTGTTACATCATAAGCGAAATCCAACGTAATCGAACGCTAACATCTCTGCCAGATAACGAATCGGTGATTATAGAAATAATTCGCGTGGATGGTATTGATCACATTTTGTATTCAAGTTCTATTATATTAGAACAGTAAAAAAATAAGCTTTATTTTAAAATAATCTTTATAAAAGCATTTGTGATCGAAAACTAGTTGCTTATTTTATTTGATGGCTTAGTGATAAGTACACATAAAGTAGTGGCCCTCAAAATTCAAAATTCAAAACCATTTATAATAATCATAATCATTTATTTTTGTCAAACATGAGTATACTATGGTATACTACTACTACTATATAGTATGGTATTTCCCTGCTCGATCGAAGCAGAAATGATGAGATCCGCAGGAGAACTGAAACAACAGACATCGCTCAAAGGATTGCATCATTAAAGTGGCAGTGGGCGGGACACATAGCGCGGAGAACCGATGGCCATTGGGGCGGAAAGGTTCTCGAAAGGCGACCGCGTACCGGACGACGTTCCGTGGGCAGGCCCCCTACAAGGTGGACCGACGATCTGGTCAAGATCGCGGGAAGCCGCTGGATGCGGGCCAAGCAGGACCGATCGTTGTGGAGATCCTTATGCCCAGCAGTGGGCGTCGTTCGGCTGACATGATGTTGATGATGATGAGTATACATTAAATGCAGGTGATATGTTATTCATTTTATAGGTTGATACAGCACTTGTGAGCGTCAAAGAAGCTACGCCATCGGTTCGCAAATCCTACGGCGGGAGGCCGTGTAATTATAACGACAAGAACCGCGGCAAGAAACTCGCCAAGGGCTATTTTTTTTCTTCCTGTCTTATTTTAAGAGTGGTCAAATTGAAAAGTGACTGTAACGTAATATAAGTAAGGTCACTTTCCATCACTATCTTAAATAATAACCTCCGAGGTTTCATCTGCGTAGTACCCGTTCCCGTGGGAATATCGGGAGCAATATAGCCTATGTTACTCAGGAAGAATGAAGCTTTCTAACGGTTAGAGAATTTTTGAATTCGGAGTTTTTGAGTTTATTCGTTACAAACAAAAAATAGAAATCTTTTCTCTTTATAATATTAGTATGGAAGAAGTGATTGAAGCTATGCGGCATCGCCATCCCATTGGTTATGGAGGGTTGGCTCCCCCTAGGACCATGGGCTGGCAACTTGTTGCACTTCTTTGGCGCAAGTGCGACCCGCCTTGCTGATCGCTGTGTTACAGTGACGTCATTAATTTGATAAGTTAATCTATGATTTCATCTATGATAAGTCCCTTGATTACAACCAAAGTTAAGATTGCAATCATTTATTTACTTATATTTATTATTGATATTCTCGATAGCAAGTTAGCAACTACTAGTCTTCGGAGTTAAAGAGTTCGAGATGCTTAAGACTGCTGTATACTATAAGTTATTGTAAGAAAAATGTCGACTGCAGAAATTATAATATAACATAACATAGATAGCCATGAAAACCACCCGTAATATGTATTGCAATATTTTTCAATAGTTTCAAAGTCAAAGTCAAAGTCAATAAATTTTTATTCATATAGATTAATAAAATAATGCTTATGAATCGTCCAACATTTTTTTACCTACCACTTGTTATGGACATATTTTAACTGACAAGAAAACAGGCGAAAAAAACTCATCAGCTTTAACAGAAGCAACGCATTTACAAAATAATTATGTCGTTGCTAGACAAAATGGTACAATAATAAAATTTATACAAAAAGCTAATGCTGAAGGAAAGTTTTCACATAAGTACTTAAGATAGAAATATTTTCCTTTTATACATTGTTAGTGTTACTTACTATAATTATGACAACCATGCGTTATGATCATTTAAATAATCTTCTACTTTGTAATAGCCTTTGCATAAGAGCGTCTTTTTAACATGTTTTTTTAATTTATTCAAAGGCAGCTCGATTACTTCTTGTGGAACTTTATTAAAGAATGCTATGCCTTTTCCCAAAAAAGAGCCTAAAGTTTGTTATCCTAAATAAATAATAAAAAAAGAACCAGAAGCGCTAATGACTAAATGAAATATTATAAATCTGAAGAGTTTGTTTGTTTGGTTGGTTGAACGCGCTAATGTCAGGAACTACTGGACCGATTTAGAAAATTCTTTGACCATTGGAAAGCTACATTCTTCCCGAGTGACATAGGCTAAATTTTATCCCGATATTACCACGGGAACGGGTAGCACCCGGGTGAAACCGCGAGGATCCGCTGGTGATTAAATAAAAATCAACGTGAACATTAAAGCGGGCTACAGACGACATGATATCGGTGGCGATCTAGGGTGGAGAGTTGGGGATGCCTCCTAGATTGCCTCTAAACCGTGTCGTATGTAGGACCATCCTTAATCGTGGCCGATATCGCCTCCTGAATTGGCTGGCAAGAGCAAAAATGCAGCCGATGCTTCTTAGATCGGGGCACCGCCCCCTCCGCACTGCGTGTGTGTAGATTGACAGTGAGGGCTAATGCCAAACCAACACGCTGGTGTTTCGAAATAGTTGGAGGCATTTGAAACGCTCTTCAGCACATGCGTTATGCTCTACGTTCGAACACGCACTGCTCTGCAGGCCCGTGTGTAGAGTCTGCCCCGATAATGCCCCGATTTCTCTCCACCCTAGATCGCCACCGATATCATGCCGTCTGTAGCCCGCTTAAGTTTAGTTTTTCGCGTAAAACATAACACTAACGTTATGTTCTTCTTTCTTGTCGTGGATACACCGTTTCGGCCAGCAAATGCTTGAAAGGAGGATGTACAAAAGTAGTTAATTAACTGTATACGAACCTAACTGCGACTTGGTCTGCGCGCCCGTCTGAGGCACGTACTTGTGTATGGTCTTGTCAAAGATGCTGACGAAGTAGAGCGCCTGTTCGTCCGCGTCCCAGTGCGGGCCCTCGCCCAGCCACACCGGTGACGTCACCGCCTCCACTTTAGGCGCCATCTGCCGCAGAAGGGGAGTATTAAACTAGCTCATCTATACTTCACTACATAGTATAAAACAAAGTCGCTTTCTCTGTCCCTATCTCCCTTTGTATGCTTAAATCTTTGAAACTACGCAACGGATTTTGATGCGTTTTTTTTAAATAGATAGAGTGATTCAAGAGGAAGGTTTATACAGGAAAAATTTTTGACCAGTGCACAAATTTTTAGGATCAACTAGGAATCGGTAAGCGAACAACTTTCTCCTAGAAACATGGGTCGAAATACGACAAAAAATTTTGGACTCCCCATACTAATTTGATCACGTGATCAGTCCGATTTGTATGAAGAGTCAAAAAATTTTTGTCATATTTCGACCTATGTTTCTAGGAGAAAGTTGTTCGCTTACCGATTCTGAGTCGATCTTAAAAATTTGTGCACTGATTAAAAATTTACCCTGTATGTACTTTTTATCCCGATATTCCCACGGGAACGGGAACCACGCGGGTGAAACCGCGGGCGGCCGCTAGTATATTATAAAGAGGAAAGATTTGATTGTTTGTTTGCATCGAATAGGCTCCGAAACTACTGGCCCTATTTCGATAATTCTTTGACCATTAGAAAGCTACATTCTTCCCGAGTGACATAGGCTATATTTTATCCCGATATTCCCACGGGAACGGGTAGAACGCGGGTAAAACCGCGAGGATCTGCTAGTTTAAACATAAATATCGGTGGCAGCTAGGCAGACATAAAAAAAAAATTTTTGTTCCTTTATCGCAATATTTGCACGCCTACAATACTTAAGGCAGAATACCGTAGATCTACACGCACGTTGTCTTACATCGCAATATATCAACACTGTATTGTATTTGTTCACGCCGCGTTTGCGAGCGGTCAGTTGTCATTGTCAATGTCTCGAGACAATGCGCTCGGGCCGGGTGTAGGATTCATTCGTTAGTTCGCCGTAAGCCGCCGGGAGGCGAGGTTGTGTGTTCCTGTAGCGACGTGCCGCGCCAGGAAACCTACCGATATTGTGACCGAGATTTCGAGTTTTGCACCTACGAGTGCACCGGTCGGGGTACAGACTTGTGACCCGTGTGTGTTCGCCTTGAAAAGCGCCGGGAAAGTTTTAGCTGTCTATTAGGGCATTGTGTAGTTATAAGAGTGTTAGCTATAAGAGTTTCCCATCGGGGGTTGGGTGAAGATCGACTTGCCAGGCGCGCGCGCCGGCGAGACAGCGATCAGCCCCCCCGGATTACGGACAGTATCTTCTAGTTAAGGTAGGACTAGCTCTTAAGTAACTTAATTTTGCATGAGAAACATCCGTTTCAATAAACTGTGGAACACAGTAGATGGTCACCACAATTGTGCCTGATCATATTTTGGTAGCAGAGCGTAGTTGATATAATCCTTCCGTTCACATAAAACATAAAATTTCATAGTAAAAATAAAATTTTTTTTTTTGTTAAAATCTCGAGGGTATTCCGAGACGATTTGAAGTACTAAGAAATTGTTCTAGTAAATTCTCGAAGCGAATGTTTCTCACTTGGTGGATCCGATAATAGATCGACACTTATATAATTGTGGTCACATACTAGTGATTTGATACGAGTTTACTCGCCTAGATGTGTATATTTTTTTTGTGTGTCCGGATTTATTTGACGAATAGTTTCGTTCGAAAGTGTTGTTTATTAGTACCACATACTAGTGTTTGTTCCGAGTCCGCTTGCCTAGTTAAAAAAGTGGAACTAGTTTTAATTATTAGTAGTATTAAATTACGAGTATTATTATTAAAAATAGATTTGTTTTTGTTTGTTGATAACGGTTTAGTAGTTGATTTGCGAGGTTGACTTGGCCGTGCCGTTTATGCCATACCGTTAATCCTATACCGTTTTGTTTATACCGTTATATTGTTAGCCCTTGAAATTGGTAAGTTGTTAATAATTTATGAAAATAGTAGGGTCCGTGTATGTCGTCCGAATTTTAATTGTGTTTTATATTATCGTGACGCGACCTATTTCTATTGTTTTTTTTTTGTTGATGTTTACCACTTCTATATTTCTTTGTTTGCTTTGTTTATTAAACGGATTATAAATGGCTCCTACGAATCCGCCCGCCGTATCCAGGGCTGGCATCCAAGGAGTTTTGCGTTGGCTTGCTTGTGCGGTCACATTAATAGACCGAGCTGACCGGGTAGGCGCGTTGCTAGCTCGGTATGGCGGGCTGGCAGCTCAGCTGCAAGACCTGGAGCGCCACGCCATGGAGTATCGCGCGTATTATTTGGAGAACCCCCCAGCTGATGATGCCGTGTCGGAACAGCTGGAGCAGGATGTAGCCCAGGCCTATGAGCTGGCTGACCAGTTCACGGAGGCGGCTGAGAGGGCCCTGGCTGTTCGGAAGGGGGAGGCGGTTTTGAGCGGGGAGGTCAAACCTACCCCGACGGCGTTGCTAGGCCGATTGCCTACGTTGGAGATTCCCACTTTTAATGGGGATCTGTCAGCCTGGATGGGCTTCATTAACTTGTTTGACAGCTTAGTGGATTCACGACGGGACTTATCCCCTAGTGAGAAGTTGGCCTATTTGCGCTCCTCCCTGCGAGGAGAGGCCAGCGCGGTAATCCAGCACCTGCTCATCAGCGACGACAACTACCAGGTGGCTCGCCAGCTTCTGGTTAGCAGGTACCAGAATGTCCGGTTACTGGCGGACACCCACGTGGCCACGATTTTGGCCCTCCCGCGAATCACGCGGGTACACCTGTTACGGAGGGAGTTGCTGAACCCGCTACTGTCAGCGGTCAACTCCCTAAGGCGATTGGACCTGCCGGTGGATCAGTGGTCCTTTATACTGCTGCACATAGTCCTCGCCAAATTGCCCGCTGAAATGAAGGGGCGTTTCGAGCAGAGGTACGGAGGCGACAGCGCCTCGTATCTCCCGCCCTTCGCGGACCTCCTTCGTTTTTTGGAGGACGAATGTAGGGTGACGGACCACCTGGAGCCCGCCCCGGTTCCAGGTGTTGGTCGTATGGTGGCGGCGAGGGAACAGCCCCGTCGCCCGACCAATCGGTATGCTGCCTTCCAGCAGTCCCCTCCCCCCGCACCGAGTGAGCGGTGCAGGTATTGCAGGGGAGATAGGCACGTGGTGCACGAATGTGCCAAATTTAGAGGCCTCCGCCCAGAGGGACGGAGGGCCGTTGCGAGACAGCGCCAATGGTGCTATAGGTGTTTGGGGGGACACATGCAGTCGGCGTGTCCCCAGACAGAGGATTGTCGTCTTTGCGGAGGGAGGCATCACCCCCTCCTTTGTTTGGACCGCAAGGACGCCGGGAGCGACCGGGGTTCGAATTCCTCGCGCACGGGCGGGGGCCCGGCAGCCCGGAACCGGTCCCTTAGAGATTCGGCGGGGCTTAGCCCCCCCGTTCAGTCCCCCCCGGAGAGGGGGAACTATAGGAGAGACGCCCCCGCCACGGGCGGGGGTAGGGGGGTACCACAAGAGTACGCCACGGTGGCGATGGGCACGGGCCCTATTTGCTACTCCCCCCCCCTAATGGAGAGGCCTCGATTGGGGTACTATGCACCGAGGCACGCCCCACACGGGTATTACCCTGCACCTAGGAGTGCTGTTGGTCGGGGCCAGTATGTACCCGATTGGGACCCGCTCGCCCGGTACGAGCGTCCCACATTTGGCGCGCCGACTCAGGCGCGAGGGGGACAAGTACCCCCCCAAAATTTTTAATGGCGCCCCTGTCGGACCCAACCACCCCTCCGGAGCTTGTGCTGTTGCCAACAGCCTCCGTGAATGTTTGGGGACCTAAGGGCAATGTTGTCACGGTGCGTGCCCTTTTGGACTCAGGTGCCCAGGGGTGCATAATGTCCAGGTGGCTTGTCCGACAGCTGGGTCTTTTGCTTGTGCCGCATCACGAAGCGGTACGGGGGGTGGGAGACTCGCGGATCCCTGATCCGATTGGTCGAGTTGAGTTCTCCTTCTCCCCCCACTTCGCGCCAAGGCCGAAGATCGGTGCTTCGGCGATAGTTTTTGATAAGGTGGTTGGACCACTCCCGCAAGTGCGAGTGCCGCCATCCACGATTGAGCTGACGTCTGGACTGGCTTTGGCTGATCCTTCCTTCCACCGACCGGGCCCAATACACTTGTTGATTGGTGCGGATGTCCTCGGTCGTGTACTGTGTGGAAGCAAGCGAGTTTTGCAGACAGCCGATCTTGTCGCCTTGTCCTCGTCGCTGGGTCATGTGGTGATGGGAAAGGTACCACAGACACCAGAGACCCCGTCGGTAGACCGCCAGACCATTGTCGGTTCTACTTTGTCCGACGTTCTCCAAAAGTTTTGGGAGGTGGAGGAACCTCCCACTGCCAAGCGGTTGGATCCGTTAGCCGAGGAGTGCGAATTGTTCTACCAGAACAACACTGGGCGCCTCCTCTCGGGTCGCTTGATTACCCGCTTGCCCTTCTTGGCGGTTCGCCCTCCTTTAGGGAGCTCCCGACCGATGGCCGAGAAGAGATTGTTGTCCATGGAGCGTAGGATGGCCAGGGATCCCGCATTCAAGGAGAAGTATATAGACTTCATGCGGGAGTATTTGGACCTTGGGCACATGTCCATCTCGCAGTTGGACTGGCGTAATGTGGAACATTACTTCCTGCCACACCACGCTGTTTTGAAGACTTCCAATGGGAAGATCCGCGTGGTCTTTGATGGTTCAGCGCCCACGTCAACCGGAGTGTCGTTGAATCAGTGTCTGCATGCGGGGCCGAAGTTGCATCACGATGTCTGTGATGTTTTGACCAACTTCCGCCGGCACGCTGTCGTCTTTGTGGCCGATATCCGCATGATGTTCAGACAGACCGTGATTCACCCGGAGGATAGACGATACCAGCTCATCCTCTGGCGTGAGGATCCCCAGGATCCGATGTTGGCTTACGAGCTGAACACCAACACTTATGGTTTGCGGTCGAGCCCCTTTGTGGCGATCCGTTCGCTTTTGGAGCTCGCAGAGCGCGAACGGCTACGCTATCCCCGGGCATCTGCTCTTATTGAGGGGGGGCCTTATTTGTCGACGATATCTGCACGGGGGCCTCGAGCTTAGATGAGGCTCTCGTCTTACGTGATGAGCTGATTGCGCTCTTGAGGGCTGGTGGCTATGAGTTGCGGAAGTGGCTGTCTAACTCACCGGACCTATTGGCAGATTTGCCTAAGGACCACCAGCAAGAGCCGCTCCTCTTTGAAAATCCGGAGACTCCAGACATGCTGTCTGTTTTGGGAGTCCAGTATCGACCAGTCCCGGATTTGTTCACATATAGATTGGAACTGCCAGACCCAAAGGTCTGGACTAAACGCACGGTGCTGTCTACTGTAGCCCGTACCTTTGATCCGAACGGTTGGCTCAGCCCTGTAGTGTTTTCGATGAAGTGCTTCCTACAGGAGCTCTGGGCTGCGGAATTGTAATGGGATGAGCCCCTCTCTGGTAGCCTCCTACGAGAGTGGGTGAGGTTCGTGTCATCCCTACCCGACGTCAATCGGGTTTGTATACCGAGGCAAATGCTGCCTTCGGGAAAGTTTAAAGCCTCCCTGCACGGCTTTTGTGACGCGTCCGAAAGCGGATACGCGGCAGCCGTTTACATCCGAACGGTGGATGCAGCAGGCGTTGTCGCCGTACACTTAGTTACGGCCAAGAGTAAGGTCGCCCCCCTTCGGACTAGGCTAACCATTCCGAAGTTGGAGTTGTCCGGCGCCACTCTCTTAGTACGGCTACTCAATCATGTTGCCGACACCTTGGGAAACGGTGTCGACTTGGAGTCGATATTTGCGTGGTCTGACAGCCAGGTCGTCCTTTGTTGGCTGAAGAGTTCAGTCCACACCCTTGAGGTTTTTGTGGCCAACCGGGTCTCACAAATTCAGACTTCAAAGGCCCCGTTGATTTGGCGCCACGTACCGGGCGAATTGAACCCCGCAGATTGTGCCTCCCGCGGCTGCGAGGCGCCTGAGTTAGTGGACCACCACCTATGGTGGAGTCCATCATGGTTGTTACGGCCTGAGCGCTCATGGCCTGCCACCCCGGCTGTGGCCAGAGTCCCAGACCTAGGCATGCGTGTTCACGCCGTGGAGACGGTGGCGGCTCCGCAGATGGAGTTTTTGTTAGACCGCTACAGTTCTCTTGATAAGTTGCTCGGCGTGACTGCTTGGATGAGGCGCTTTGTGCGAAATTGTCGCCAGCCTCAGGAGAAATCGTTGTCTCCGGTCCTCGCCCCACAAGAGCGGCAAGACGCTCTGTTGCATTGGTTGCGAGTGACGCAACAGCGAGAGTTTGAACCGGAGCTGAAAGCCCTGCGCTCAAGTAAGTCCAAGTTGAAGGGACCCTTGGTGCGGTTGAATCCCTTCTTGGACAGTACCGGATTGCTGCGTGTCGGAGGTAGGCTCAGACATGCCAACCTGCCGTACGGATCACGCCACCCTTTGTTGCTCCCCAAGGATGGACCGTTAGTTAGACTGTTGATTACAGACCGACATGTAAAGAATGCTCATGCCGGTTGTAATGCTTTGACCGCGCTCCTCCAACGAGAGTTCTGGATTTTGTCAGCGCGGAGAATAATCCGATCCGTTATTTTTCGTTGTCTCCCGTGTTACCGTTTGCGCGCCGATACGATGCAGCCCCAGATGGGTGATTTGCCTGCCGATCGGGTGAACGAATCGATGCCCTTCTCAGGAGTTGGAACGGATTTTGCGGGGCCATTTACCGTTAAGACATCGCGGCTTCGTAATGCTAGAACGGAAAAGGCTTACTTGTGTGTATTTGTTTGTTTGGCCACTAAAGCGGTCCACCTGGAGGTGGTTAGTGCCCTCACCACAGAAGCCTTTGTAGCCACGTTGAATCGTTTTGTGTCTCGCCGCGGAATGCCGTCGTTAGTAAGGTCCGATTGTGGAACCAATTTCAAGGGCACCGATAGGTATTTAAAGGAAGTTTGTGAATTTTTGGATAGGAATAATTTTGAGATCGGATCCACGCTCTCTCGCAGAGGGGTACGATGGCAGTACTCCCCGCCATCCTGCCCCCACTGGGGAGGGATTTTTGAAGCAACTGTAAAGGCCGCTAAAACTCACCTTCGTCGCGTTATTGGGGAGACGGTCCTCACGTTTGAGGAACTCGCGACCGTATTTTGTAAGGTTGAGGCGGTCCTCAACTCGCGTCCGTTGTGTCCGTTGTCTTCGGACGCGAATGATTTAGAGGCCCTTACGCCGGGCCATTTTTTGATTGGCAGACCGCTTAACGCCTTGCCGGAATATCCTTATTCCGAAGTGCCCTCCGGACGGCTCTCGCGATTTGAATTGCTCCAGCAGCTTACGCAGAGTTTTTGGCGCCGTTGGCATCTGGAGTATTTGCACATTTTGCAGCAACGCGTTAAGTGGTCGGATAGGACGACCCCACCCAAGACCGGAGACCTCGTGTTGGTAAAGGATCCAAACCTGCCGCCCCTCCGCTGGCGTTTAGGACGCATTGTTCAGCTTCATCCGGGGTCGGATGGTGTGCCCAGGTTTGCCGAGGTCCTGGTGGGAGACTCTGTTTTGAAGCGAGCGATCGCTACCCTCTCTCGCCTGCCCTTAGATTGAGTTGGCGGACAGTTTGCTACTGTCCGGGACGGGGGGATGTTCACGCCGCGTTTGCGAGCGGTCAGTTGTCATTGTCAATGTCTCGAGACAATGCGCTCGGGCCGGGTGTAGGATTCATTCGTTAGTTCGCCGTAAGCCGCCGGGAGGCGAGGTTGTGTGTTCCTGTAGCGACGTGCCGCGCCAGGAAACCTACCGATATTGTGACCGAGATTTCGAGTTTTGCACCTACGAGTGCACCGGTCGGGGTACAGACTTGTGACCCGTGTGTGTTCGCCTTGAAAAGCGCCGGGAAAGTTTTAGCTGTCTATTAGGGCATTGTGTAGTTATAAGAGTGTTAGCTATAAGAGTTTCCCATCGGGGGTTGGGTGAAGATCGACTTGCCAGGCGCGCGCGCCGGCGAGACAGCGATCAGCCCCCCCGGATTACGGACAGTATCTTCTAGTTAAGGTAGGACTAGCTCTTAAGTAACTTTATTTTGCATGAGAAACATCCGTTTCAATAAACTGTGGAACACAGTAGATGGTCACCACAATTGTGCCTGATCAGTATTGTATTGGGCAAATAAAATATTTCATTTCATATCGCTCGCCGCCGAGTAGCCACAGCAGCGTCATGTCATGCGTAGCTGCCGCCGTAGGTACCTGAGTGACATTAGCCTTAAACATACCAGGACAAGTTCAAGTTTCAGTGACAGAAAGAGCAAATTTTTTTTTCTTTATTGATATTTTATTCATTCCTAAATTGAGCGACGCTGAAGTTGAGATTTAAATAAATCATTCGATCGAAGATAGCCAAGAAATGAGTTGTATTTAAATACAAGCAAATAACTTTACCTGTCATAATAAGTAGCTTATGACAAGTGATGCGAATACTATTACACAACCCACATGAATTATCATAAACATAGTTTTTAAATAAGACATTTAATTCTAAATGAATTTATGAGACGTCTTTAGACATAATAATATTGCATTCATATGGAAATAAAGATTTATTTTTATTTTATTTATTTGAACGTCAACTTAATCCATATACAATGAAGACGTAAGTTATGAAGTGTGACAGCCTACAATAATAACTTGTAATGTTATATCAGTTACGGGTGTAGACTTCATGATCATGTTTGATTTTTTTGATAAGTTAACTAGTAAATTCATATCTTAATTTAATTCAAAGAAACGTAACTTTATGGTGCTTATCTTCAAACAGATTATGTTTATGTTTGTTTGCATTGACTGTACTACTATAGTTCTATGTTTCATCGGATTATAATTCATTAACTAAAAAATAATAATACTTATAAGGAACCAAAAATTACTTAAGTAAGTACTTAAATCAAGTCAAATAATGACAGTTATTTAAAAAAAAATATACTTTTTTGCATTCAGAATGCAATTTTTATGATTGAAAAATGGAAAATGAAGTAAGTATTTAGAAGTATTTAGTAGTCCCATCGGAGCTGGTTGTAAGACGGGTCGATTTTTTCTAAATACTTCATTTTCCATAATGACAGTTACTAAAAAAAATCTCGCTCTTCCATTAGGATTTTAATTTTTAATAAAAAATACCCTGTCTTCAAGTACCTCAGGTGAGATTCGATCTCATGACCTTTGGATTTCCGATCCACTGCAATAGATCACAAGTACCTATGCTTTTTTCTAGTATTATTCGTCTGTTTTTTTTTTCACTTTTACTGAAATATTATTTAATTACTGAGTGTTATTAGATAAAATGCAAATTGATGGTCGGCTTTTGGGTGCGACCATTGTGACCACATTCCGGTAAGGTCGAAATGCCTCCGATGTTTCTTTGTTTGAAAAAGTTATACAAACGAAACAAAAGAACATATCGACCAGAATGTGACCATAAAGGGTGCACCCGGCTTCTTAAATGTCACAGTACCTACCAATAATTATCGCAACACCACAGTTACAAACGAAATTTGTTGACTTCGTTCATCAATTTATAGAATAGAACTTGACAAAATGCCAAGCGATTTGAGCTAACAAACTCTAATACTGGACCAAATCTAAACTAAATAAATCTTACTTTTTGTACAAAAAAGTAAAAATTTAAATAACTTACTTTTTGAAGTTAGTTATTGGGAAGCCAATAGTTATTGCTTGTTTTATTTACTAAACTCCAAATTAAAACGAATAATGTAAACTTTATTCTAGATATTATATCAGGATCCTGAGCCTGTTTTATAATAACTGAATGCTAGAGCTCGCATGTTGTAATTATTTGTTTTGATGATACTCACTGTTTTATCCAAGTTCAGGTAAAAAACACACTGGTACGTTCCACGGCGAGCCTGGCGGCGTAATCTGTCGGTTTATTATCTCGATCGCTATATATTCGCGAGTATCTAATCAAGCCATCGACGTTCAGATAACACATCTCAAACCTAAACGCTTTGTCGGACCTTTTGACTAATTACTAGCCGTGTTTAAATCCATATGATATATGAGAAAGTAACTCGGTCTGTCTGTTACCTTTCCACGCCTAAACAGCTGAACCGATTTTGATGAAATTTTGTATAGAGATAGGTAGGTAAGACCTTGAAGAAAGAAAATAGGCTCTTTATAACGAAAACTAAATAATTAGCGCAGTGTAACTGAATTCCACGCGTACGAATTCTCGGCAGACGCGCGCGGGAGCGAGACCGATTTTGCAGATTAGGCAAAAAAACACAAAATCACTTCTTTTTAAAAAACTATAGCGATTTTTTAAAAATGCTTCTACACGATCCTAAATATTATTGGTGTCCATTAATTAAACCAATTTTCAATAGTATTTGTAACCCCATTTAAGAATAATCTTGAATTTTCTTACTTTTTAGAGGTTTTTTCGAAAATAAAAAGTGTCGAGGCCAATTCATAAAATCGTGTTTCTGAAACTATACGATTCTAGATAAAGGTATGAAGAAAAATATATCTTATTACCAGATTTGTAACAACTCTAACCGTCCCATAGTTTTATATCAAAAAGTCCATACTTTTTCCGAGTAGCGCCTTAAGCCATTGGCCATGACCCGAATCAGCTCACATGATACTTTTTTACCAATATTCTCACGAGAAGGGGATAATAATTTAATAGTTAGGTTTAGGTTTAAAGAACTTTATTCTCATAAAGACCTAACATTGTCACTTACATGAGAACATTACAAATAAAAATACTAAAACAGTTCGTGGTCGCAAAAGCAAAACAAATTAAGTAGGTACTTACTAACAAAGCTGAGTAGAAATTATTTATTTGTTATTTTTTGCTAGAAAAATCCAGAGCCTCATTTCTGGAGAAAAGCATAGCCTTTTTTAATAAAGTTCCACAGCATATAATTGAACTACCATTGCATAAATTTAAATGTTACATTAAAGAGTCGCTGATGAGCAAAGGATACTATAAAGTAGACGATTATTTGAATGACCGCAATGCATGGTCATGCATGATGTAACACATAACATAATCACTGTTTAATATGATGTATTTTTATACTAAGCAATTGTTGTATTAGTAACGATATGTATATTTTTTTTGTAAATGTCGTTACCTAACTAAGAAACGCTGGCAAGTTTCTTGCTTTTTTTTCTTCTTGTCAGTTAAAAAAGTCTTGAATGGGTGCACAGTGCGTAATTCTGATAATCTATAGAGACAAAAGTCCAATTCTACACTAGTCTATTCTGGTAAAATAGTTATTTATATTCAAAGAAGACGAACCAAATTACGTGTTCTTAAGGTTTATTTTCCAATAACTCGCTCCACACAATATAAAAAGGGTCAGAATATCTGACTACCCGCATTGCTTCGACCAAGCGCTCAAAGCGATCGCGTCATTCGGCTGAGTTTACTCGTTGAATAAACTGTGTATATGTGCGCTACTAGTTGTCGTGTGTTTTTATTGTTTTCTTTGGAGTTTTAAGGTAAGTTTCCATATGCATTTGTTTTAATGTGTCTTAAAATTTAATCACAAGCGTCATTTGAATAGACATTGATTATTGTTAGTCGAAATATTACGAAGTTAATTTGTTGTTGACTTTTAGTGCATTATATCGAAGTATACAGATTCCTTATTATATTTATTCGAAAGAGCAATTTGTTAGCTGCAAGAAAAATATTCATTTGTTTGCGAATATTTGCGACACTCATATAACTTTTTTTATTTTCAGAATGACTTAATAAATCGGTTACTTATAACTTTAGACCCCTACATTGCGAGCTTACGTGCTGCTCACATAATCAGACGTAGAAAAATGACTCCTGAAGTCTGTTAGCTTTTAAAAATGAGAACTCCTGATTTTGAACACGAAGGAATTCAGTCTGAACATTCAGATTCTGATACTCATAGCGAGTTTGAAGAATCTCATTATTCTGACTGAATGCCTTCGTGTTCAGGGTTTTTGTGATTATTCAATCGATAATCCTTACTTATATTAAAATGCGTCTCTGTCTGTCTGTGTGTTACACAGTCACACCTAAACTACTGAACCGATTTGAATGAATTTTGGTACAGAGATAGTCTAGAGCCTGAGAAAGGACATAGGCTACTTTTTATTCCTGAAAAATATCACCTTCCCGCGGGATAATAATAATAATAAATAATAAAAATCTTTATTTTCTCTTCCACAATCTTTTTACAATTTTAGTACTTAATTAACTTAAAAATATTTTCAGTTACAAAGATTGTGAGAGACTGGTACCTGAACTGAGCGTTAAGCCTGTATCTCAGGATACCAGTACTCTCCCCCCTGAAAGGGAATAAGTTGAACACGTAACATATTTGCTCAAATACTAAGAAATTAACAAGTTATTTTACAACCTGGAAGAGGTGTAAAGATATAAAAGAATATAATTATGAAAAAGTAACATAAATAAAGACTAAAGCTCAGGTGCTTAACAAAAACAATAAAAATAATAACGGCAAGGAAATGTAAATTGAAAATAAAGTATGTGATTCCAAAGCAGGAGAGAACACGTTATGTGGTGGTGCGTATGAGGTCTTCTGATTCCTGATATGTCTGATTTTGGTAACGTCGTGTAGTACACGCGGGCGAAGCCGCGGGCGGAAAGCTAGTAAGCAATATTTATATCCCATTTTGATTCTGATTTGATTTCATTCTGATTTTTTTGTCTAATAATTACATGGTTTTTTCGATGTGTATTGTCATTTTTGTGTTATGTCAGATAATAATGTTGCAATAAATGCCTAAAGCCGTCACAATGTCTTTAAATTACATTTAATACATTTTATCGCGTAGTAAATATGTTCAGTTTGGGTCCAAGACTTTTGTCCCTCCAGATTATCAAAATTACGCACTGTGGGGTGGTAGGAAAATATTGACGATTCATAAGTACATATTTATTATGTCTAAGTGAATAAAGAATATTTTTATCTTTATTTCTTTATTAATCTACAGTATAATTTATAAATTTCTATGCAAGAAAATTAGCTATTGCAGTAGACTGCAGCGTGATATTGATAATTATGATCATGTTTATCGAAAAGATTGTTACTTAAATAAGATTTTGATTAAGATTCGAAGCCAAAGATCTCAAATTGATATAAATAAAAATATACCTACATTAAAATTATGTAAGTAAAGTCCGTTCGGTTAGATAGTGTCGGTACACCCGCACGGCATTGTGGCTCTTGCTATAAAATGCAGATATAAAATAATACACTCAAGTTGGATACCAAAGTCAATTTTAATGAAAATTTTGATATTTTTATATATAAGAAAATTAAATAAGTGATTTAAAAATAATAATATTTATTATTAATTTTTTATATGATTATTATGATTACTCATCATCGCTCGAATTGTCACAAGTCACAACTGTCATTACCACCTGTATTTATAATAAACATAGATTATTTAAGAAAATATAATTTAATAAATTCCGAATCCCAAAATCCAATTCCATTTGCTGGTGTACGCCGCACGCGGCTTCTTTTGTTTATGCGGCGGCATCCTTTGACAAGAAGCGGCACGTGCCAAGGCGGTGCGATAAAAGGGCGACACTATCTAAGCGAATGGACTTTACCTGATCTGATACACGCTGGCCCTGTTGCCGAGTTAATAACGGAATGTGTGGCTTATTAATTAGAGTACTTAATACAAATTATACAAGTGAAAGTCTGGCACTTTGAAAAAATTTCGTGGTCGATTTAGTACTTATATAATTTTTATAAACACCTGTATTGTCTGAATTTAGATGTTACCTTGTCCTATTTTATTTGGTGTGTGTATTTAATTTGTATTTAATGACTTGTGTTTAATAACAACTGTATAATAAGTGTATTAAGAGGCGTAATTTGAAACGGCTCCTAATCCACTTATTGTACATGTACAATGGGCAACAGCGTCGCTTAAACAGCTAGCGATACAATTCGGGTGCGCGCGTATCGGCCCTGCACGTATGTTGTGACGGCTTCGCGTGCAAGCCATTTTGACCTTAGAAACGGTTAAGCGATGCTGTTGCCCATGTTACATACAAACGAAAGAGTTATAAAAACGAAAATACGGTATTTTACAGATTTTTTTTTATTTCTTTAAAATGTTTTTCGAATTATTAGCTACACAAAACAAGTTTTCATTTTGAATTATCTTGAATATTTTCAAAGATATAGGACTTCAAACTTTATAATTAGACAAGGACAGGACGCTATCTTAGTGACGTCAGTGGGTTAGTAGCGTCATAGTCACTCCATAGAAGATTTCGTTTTAGAAAGAGACAGCTATAGTCAAAATCAAACAGACTATAATTCTTTTATTATAAAACAGATTCAAATTATTTTTTCACATTTGGTATTCTTAATTGCAATATTTTTAACGTCATCATTAAATATCTACATTTCAACAACAGTAAAATACCCTATTGTTCTTAAGGGCGAGTTTAGTCAATAGTGTCAACTGAAGGATTGACGTGATGTCGACTATATTGTGTACTAGCGGATCCTCGCGGTTTTACCCGCGTGGTACCCGTTACCGTCGGAATATCGGGATAAAATACAGCCTACGTCACTCGGGAAGAACGTAGCTTTCTAATGGTCAAAGAATTTTCTAAATCGATCCAGTAGTTTCGGAGCCTATTCGATGCAAACAAACAATCAAATCTATCCTCTTTATAATATTAGTATAGAAGTATAGATATAGATAATTAATTCTTAAGACCTCTTTTACAAAAGCAACTGCAAAGTTACTAATAATAATGGTCCAGAATCAGCGACAGGGAAATATGACATCAACTGTCGTTATTCGCGGTAGTTTCAGATAAGGTTATGCAAAAGATAACAACTTACGTAAGTGGCGTGCGCCTGCGCACACCGGGCGGCGGACGAGTGTCGGTCACCCATCCCGGGCCTAGCCGTCCCGGATTGAGACCTTCAACACCTCCATGCCTTTTCCGTACACGCACACTGTCATTGAATCCCTGTAAAACACTTTATTTTTAGATTTGAATGTGTCACCTTTTTACCCGACTACGGCAAAGCAAAAAAAGGAGGGTTATGAGTTTGACCGGTATGTATGTATGTATGTATGTATGTTCATCTGTTCCCGCATAACTTCTAAACTGCTGATCATATATTCACAATTGAGGTATCATTGGAAACGTCTCGATTGTCTGCTGGTTATAGGCTATGTCAAGTCACATGAAATTGAATATGGCGCCCTCTAGACGACATAAAGTTGTGAACTAAAAAACTTTTTTTTTAATAGAACATCGTGTTTAGTATCAAATGATAGCTCTTGGTGAGCTCGTTTCAAAAATATATATTTTATTGGTTTTGGCTTGCGGCTTTGCTTGCATAAATCGAATTTTGACATCTTTACGGGGACAGCGAACTAAGACTATTGCCCCTAGCAAATATTATCCTACATGATTAGGCCCTTATATAATAACAATATATGTTTATGGCATTCCATAGTTCACCCCAGCATTGTTTGACGAAAATAGGTAAGTAGGTAGAATATTTACATTATTAGGTAATAATTTAGTTCGTCATATCAGCCGAACGACGCCCACTGCTGGGCATAGGCCTCCCCAAAGGAACTCCACAACAATGGATCCTGCGCTGCTCGCATCCAGCGGCTTCCCGCGACTTTGGCCAGATCGTCGGTCCACCCTGTAGGGGGCCTGCCCACGGAAAGTCGTCCGGTACGCGATCGCCAGTCGAGAACCTTACCGCCCCAACGGCCATCGGTTCTCCGCGCTATGTGTCCCGCCCACTGCCACTTCAACGATGCAATCCTTCGAGTAATGTCGGTTGTTTTAGTTCTCCTGCAGATCTCATCGTTTTTGATTCGATCGAGCAGGGAAATACCAAGCATCGCTCTCTCCATTGCTCGCTGGGTGACTTTGAGCCTTCTTATGAGATACATAGTAAAAGACCACGTCGGACTTCTATAGGTCAGTCTCACGTCCATTACTGGCAACACACACCTGGTCAAAGACTTTCGTCTTGAGACATTGAGGTATTTCGGACGCGAATTTAAGCCGAAGCTTCCCGAACACTGCCCATCCGAGCTGGATTCATCGAAAGATCCTTTCTCGAAGTTGGACTTAACTAACTAGACCGTTTGCCCTAGGTAAACAAAGTGTTCAACAACTTCGAGTGTAATGTTTCCAACATTAACTGGTGCAACATGTGCATTGGACGTGATTTTTGTCTTATCCATGTTCATCTTAAGACCCACTCTTTGAGAAGCATTGCTGAGATCTTCGAGCATTGTGTTCAGGTCTTACAAGGTCTCAGCCATAAGAACTACATCATCGGCAAACCGTAGGTGTGTTAGGTGCTCGCCATTGATGTTGATGCCGCATCCTTTCCAATCCAGAAGCTTAAAAATATCCTCAAACGCAGCTGTGAACAGTTTTGGAGAGATGACGTCTCACTGTCTCACACCTCGCTGTAGTTGGATAGGATTAGAGCTCTGGTTCTGTAATCGGACTGACATGGTGGCATTTTGGTATAAGTACCTGAGCACATCGATTCATGTACCTGTAGTCTACTTGGCATCTCACACAGGTCTCGATCGAATCAAAGGCTTTCTCATAGTCTACGAACGCCTAGCAATAAGTAGTAAGTAAGTAAGTAAGTAATGTAGGTAAGTATAGTAAGTTACCGGATTGCAGGATAATCGAGTCCTTCCCCTCTCTTCAGACTTCAGATAATCCAATGATGTCCCAGTGCAACTTACTAACAGCCTCTTCCAACTCTATGAGCTTCGAGTCAGTCCGCAATATGCGCGTGTTGTAGGTCGCCGGGTCAACTTATCCGGGGATTCTCAGCACCCCCTCCCCCGCCGTTACCATAGCCGCTACCGTAGCTAGGAATAGCGGGGTCGCCGTGGAGTGGGGCTGATTATTTTGGTGTAAAGCCATTTTGGGGGGGAGGGGTTGCCAGTGCTGGCGATCGCAGTATGGCCTGCTGTTACATGGAGACGCTGCTGCCCATCTCCTGTTGCAGTTTTCCCTCTTTCGCCTCTTAAGACACCCACAAGAAGAGAGAGGGTAGTACTATTCTTTTTATGTGCCGGCACTACACAGCGCAAAATTATGACCCCAAAATTATATTAATAAAAATTAAGTTCAAAAAGTAAAACCCGACTACTGAAAAATCACGCTCTAAAAAGTATGAAACAAGAAAATATTCTCATCTGAAATTGCCGTGGTCGTATGCCCCTACTATAACAAAACAATATTTTCATTCTAGGGAAAAGTGGCATACGACCACGGCAATTTCAGATGAGAATATTTTCTTGTTTCATACTTTTTAGAGCGTGATTTTTCAGTAGTCGGGTTTTAGTTTTTGAACTTAATTTTTATATAACTTATGTTAAGGTAATGTTATGTTATGATCTTCGATCAACAATAACACCTATAGCCCGAGAGCCAAACTAATTCGCTCTATGGAGACTCAACAATAATTCTATTTCAGTAATTTCTTAACATAGAAAATTAGATCATCTACTTTAATAAATAATTCATTAGTAGTCCACCACTATTTATGACAGCGTCATTAAAAAAAACCAAATACAAAGCTATAAAAAATCTATAAAAAATGGACGAAAATGGTATAAGTATTATTCACTTTACATTTGAATACATTTATTAATTATCTTACGTAAAAGTATATAATCCTCCTATATATGTAAATGAAAAACAAATAAACTTAAAAAAAACTCTCTACGTAAACTTAAATTGGCATTACACCTATGTTAAAAATGCTATCAGATCAGTTTTTAATTACTTTTCTTTCATTTGCTTCCATTAACACGTATTGTACTAAATCCACTTTAAATATATAATGATAATGGAAAATGACTTTAGTGGTGAAAAAATACTAGTGAAAAAAATATAGCAGAAGAAAAACTAAGTAGACTTTTCTTATAGGTCATAATAAAGCATTCAAAATTAAAATCCACCGAAAAAACATTAGGAAACAATGTACAAATCGAATTGTCAAAACAAAGGGTTGCGCGGGGTAGAGAGCGCGTTCGCGGGGAAGGGCAAGGCAAAACGGACGGGGCGCGGGGCGTGTGTTCATACTTGTTTTGTTTGATTACGGAGTCGCGAGCGCACTGTTTACTTTAATTTACGTAATTCGACATTAGTGCAAATAGGTAATAAACTCGAGAAAAAATCATTTGAAACTTATACTTTAATATTAGTTAACCATATAATTAAGGTATTTGTATTTTGTAGTTTTATTAATATTGTCACTATTTTGTTTGGTTTTTAGGAAGAACTGATTTAGTGCTTGGTTTTATGCTAAATCGACTAGGTACTTTTCTAAACATCTACTGTAAAAATGTTGTAACTACTACCTACCTACTCAACTACCAGGGGTGGACTTCAAAATGGTTTATAATATAAATCATTTTGAAGTCGGTTTTTATTTTCGTTTGTTGCCCTTGTTACTGCTAATCTTTCATTTAAGGGTAAGAATAGGACCATTCAAAGAAAACATTAATTTTTTTCATTTTGAGTTTTGGTTTTGGAATTCGGTTTTTATTTGTTTGTAAAAAAGGTTTTTATTTATTGCTTTAATTAGTGTCTATAGATAAAAAAATATCATTTAAAATTTGCACTGACCGTTCAGTGAACTTGGGACTTTTTTTTTAATTTCGCCACTCGCATCGAGCGCTCGATTTCTCATACTCTTTTTCATGTCAAATATGAGTAAAATGTGGTAAAATATGACAAAGAGTAAGCGAGCGCTCGACACGAGTAGTGGCAAAATTAAAAAATAGACCCCACAAAGTACTTTCCCCTTGTTTATTTTAAAAGAAATTTATAAATGCCTTCTTCGTGGAAAGCCGACAACAGTCACGGATGATGTGATTGCAAATACCTATAATGTTATTCTAGTATCTACAAGAAATGATTTTCTTTGAAAACGAAAGAAATCATTGATGCATGTAAGAAATATTTGCTTATATTGATGTTTCTTTCTCATTTATTGATTTTACAATCAAAGTACTAAGCCCATTATAAAGAATGAGGACCAAACTGAAACCATTTTCTTTCCACTACAAAAAAACTCCTCCTTTCTTGGAAGTCGGTTAAAAACATTCAGTCTACAAGGTATACCTCGTTTCAAGAATACCGTATCAAATTGTATAAAGGGCAGGATCTTCTAAAAACTCTGTCTTTGTCTTATTCTTTACGTGTGAAGAGTAATGAAAATAACCTCACTTTATAATTTTTTCAATGTTTTTGTTGTTATTTTAAGCATCAATTCATTTTTTGGAAAAGTAGCCTGAGAATAATACACTATAAGTCATTACCTATTTTCTATATATTATTCGTAAATAAGTAATAATAATCTAGGAATAAAACCAAAAATATCTAAAAGTATAATGGAAAATGAAGTACGGGTCGACTTTTTCTAAATACTTCATTTTTAATTTTTTCAACCATAAAAATTGCATTGTGAATGCAAAAAAGTAAAAATTTAAATAACATATAAAAGTAATAAAAAAATTCTTTTTTTTTGAAAATTTTTATAGTCGAGTGAAGATACGAGTATCGTGTTTCTAGCCACAAAATAATCAAGATCGTTAATGAAACTTCAACATATATTTTTATCTGCTCAAAATAAAGAATATTGAGTCAATTTCAACAACTGATTTTTTTCTCTAATTTCCATGGAAATTTTCATTTTCAGGTTTTTACACAAACTTTGATATTGTAGTGCCATACATATCATAATCTATACCCATATTACATAATTATACATTTTCAAAAGGGGTAATACATAATTTATATTACTAAAAGTTAACATGCCACAGAAATTGTGCTATGTCCACTGAAATTGTCATGTTATTAAAAATAATGTTTTTATACAATTATATCTAACGTTTTTAATCATCATCATCATCAGCCACACGACGCCCACTGCTGGGCATAGGCCTCCCCCAAGGATCTCCACAACGACCGGTCCTGCTGGTCCAGCGGCTTGTAGGGGGCCTGCCCACGGTGGAATGTCGTCTGGTACGCGGTCGCCATTAGAGAACCTTTCCTCCCCAACGGCCATCGGTTCTTCGCGCTATCTGTCTCACCCACTGGCACTTCAGCTGAGCAATCTTTCATTTTTTTTTTTTAAACTAACAGCGTTTAAGTTTATACTTAAATTCTAACAAATAGGCCCTTTCGAGCGATGTCGGTTGTTTTAGTCCTCCTGCGGATCACTTCATTTCTGATTCGATCGAGCAGGGAAATGCCTAGCATTGTTCTTTCCTTTGCTTGCTGAGTCACCTTGAGTGTTCTTATGAGACCCATAGTAAAAGACCACGTCTCACTCCCATAGGTCATTACTGGCAACACATACTGGTCAAAGACTTTCGTCTTGAGACATTGAGGTATTTCGGATATATGCTGGAGCTTCCCGAACGCTGCCCATTCGAACTGGATTCGACGAGAGCTCTCTCTCTCAAATTGGATTTACCTAATTGGACTATATATCCCAGGTAAACATAATGGTCAACAACTTTGATTGTAATGTTCCCAACATTAACTGGAGTGAATGCAACATGGGGCGGCATTGGACAGGACATGACTTTTGTCTTATCCATGTTAATCTTAAGACCCACTCTTTGGCAAGCACTGGTGAGATTTTCGAGCATTATTTTCAGGTCCTCCAAGGTTTCAGCCATAAGAACTAAATCATCGGCAAATCGCAGGTGTGTTAGGTACTCGCTATTGATGTTGATACCGTATCCTTTCGAGCCCAGAAACTTAAAAATATCCTCCAACGCAGCTGTGAACAGTTTCGGAGAGACGACGTCTCCCTGTCTCACACCTCGCTGTAGTTGGATCGGGTTAGAGCTCTGGTTCTGTAACCGGACTGATATGGTGAAATTTTTGTAAAAGTACCTTAGCATCTCGATGTACCTGTAGTCTATTTGGCACCTCTGGAGAGACTGCAGCAGTGCCGAGGTCTTAATCGAATGAAAGTGGCTAGTTGTACTCTTCGGTCTTCTGTATAACTTGCTGCAGCGTATGATTGTGGTCTATGGTACTATAGCCTCACCGGAATCCAGATTGTTCTGGAGGTTGAAAGTCGTCGAAACTACGAGTGAGAAGATTCGTAATGACCCTTGAAAACAACTTACAGGAGCGAGATGGGTATCATCACCCGTCTTGAGTCTTATCACCCTTCTTGAAAAACAGCATCACATCGCTTGTGCCTCATCCCTTGGGGGGTTTGCCCTCAAGGATGACAGAGTTGGAAAGTTTCTGATGGACTTGAGTTATCGGCTTTCCACCCGCTCTCAGAAGCTCTGTTTTTAATCTGTCATCACCCGCCGCCTTGATGTATTCAAGCTTCTTGAGAGCCATTCTAATCTCGTACAGGCTGACGTCCGGGATATCTTCAATATATTGATATATATATCCTCTTGTGTGCCAGCGGACCTCCTCGAAGCCCCTAATTTTATACCAATGTGTGCCAAGCGACCTCCTCGAGGTCACTCTATTACATATGGGCGGATAAGCTTGGCTCCAGGGTCTTTAGCCTTGCTTTCAACAGGTGTTTGCGTGGAATATAACTGTCCATAGAAACTCCCAATCTCCCTCAGGATTTCAGGTGAAATGATGCTTTCCTCAGTTTTCACCACGTTAATTGAATTTCTCCGATAGACAAATCTCTCGCGATCACTTTAGAGCCTTTGTTTCGCTCAATGGCCTGTTTAATATGCTTTGGTATCAAATTGGCGAAGGTCCCTCCCCTCGTCAAGGACTTTGATATCTGTCTATTGAACTGCCAATAACGATGGGCATGCGCTGAGCTCTGTAGCTTCATTTCGTGTTTCTGATCTATGAGTGGGAGAGCCTGGCTGGAGAGTTTATTTAATTTTAGACTGCGGGTTTTAAAGTACTTGGACCCTACCGTGCTGACAGTATCCACCACTGTGTTTGAGTAGATTCTCCACATGGTATTCTCAAGGGCTTTGAAGCGGTTTTGGAACTGAAGCTGAAAGCACTTAGGGTTTTGAATTTGGGCTGGTATTGGTAGGAGCGTGGGTTTTATCAGTCGCGAACTTTCAAGCTTGACGTCGATATTCAATGTGCTTCTGACCATGCGGTGATCACTTTGAATATGTGGTTCTTCGTCGACATGATAAAATCGATCTCGTTTTTTACTTTACCTGAAGGACTGATCCAGGTCTATTTGAAGGAGTTCATCATATAGATGTTCTCCCTCTCCAGGAAGTCTGCCAGCATCGGGCCTTTTTCGTTCCGTCTTCGTAATGTTCTTTTAATATAACTAATTAATCGGTACAATTTCTGTGGAACCGTGCAATTTCCGTGGACACCTAGAAGCCACGGAAACCACAGAAATTTGTACACGGAAATTAGAAACGAGGTGTATTTTTTTTTAAACTAGCGGATCCTTGCGGTTTCACCCGCGTGGTACCCGTTCCCGTGGGAATATTGGCATAAAATATAGCCTCTGTCACTTGGGAAGAATGTAGCTTTCTAATGGTGAAAGAATTTTCTAAATCGGTCCAGTAGTTTTGGAGCCTATTCGATGCAAACAAACAAACACACAATCAAATCTTTCCTCTTTATAATATTAGTACCTATAGATATTAGTATAGATAATATTAGTATAGATAGTATAGATATGAAGTTCATGACTTTTTTTCTGTTATCTTAAACATGTGACAAAGGCTTATTATCATAAATAAAAACTATATTTTTATTTAAAAAAGAACTGTCTAAATCTAATCACACAGAAATTGCAATTTTTTATTCCGAGTAAACTAAAATCATGTACTTATTCAAATTCAAACCGCGCAAGGACTTATTGTAGGTATATACATATACCTACCTATAAATGGAACGTAAGAACGACGAAACAAAATGAGCATAGAAATTGCTACTTTCGCTCGGACAAAGCTTGCTTGACATGTCTTAATAAAAATATGGGTTAAAAAGTAAAATTTTCTTATTTTCTTGTATGTTACCTAATACTGAACATAAATAAAAATCTTTTTTATGTATTTCTTGAGGATTTTTGTTCTGTGAGGTGAATAATTATTATAGTGTGTCAAAGTGACTGTGGACAAGCCACAGAACTAAAAATTCGCCACTTATTGATTTTTCCCATAAAAATTAATTGCTTTATAAATTTAATTCAAGAGTCCTCATTGAGATACGTGAACTTACCTATCTTTAATGTCTAGAAAAAATCATGGTATTACATCTGTAAAGCAGAATGCGTTTTCAGCCTAGGCGCGTAAAATGTTCGCCTGAGAAATTCACTCATTTGATTGTTTACTTTTGAATCAAAAATAGGTTGATTTCGATCATTTCGAAGATCGTGCCCTTAAATACAGAATCCGGCCCTGTATGTTTACTCCTCGTACGTAGGTGCCAATGCGCCCGCGGCAGGCGCGCGACGCGGTGGCGGGGCGCGGTGTGGCGAGCGTTCTAAAATGATACTTACTGTAAAACGCTAAAGTCCAAATCAGTTTATGTACTTTTAGAAATTTACAAATATCATTACTTTTCGGTGGATTTTAATTATCATGGTGTTATCTAAGCTCAATATTTAAAGTCTACCTAAATTCATAACTGTTCGTTTTTTGCTGTCTGTGTAAAAAGATAAATAAAAATTACCTACTACCCAAATAAAAATAATGTTGGATTTTGAAAAAAAGTTGATTGAAACATTATTTGATGTAGAATATAACCTAAAAAAATCTGCTATTATTATTTTCTTAGAGTACATTGTGCAGTTAGTGAAACAACCGACTTCTTCCTAAAGTATTAGTTTCCCGTTTTATATCTTTATGGATTTCGACTTTGGTGCTTAGATATGGTGAACATAAACACATGTAAACGATAAAATTGGTGATAGCATATTTGCTGTAAAATTGCACCGTTTTCAGGGTATAACTTTTTTTTGATACCTTCCAATGCGAGATTTTGTTGGATTCCAAAATATAGTCTCTTAAAATTATATTTAATGACCGTTTACAAAAATTTGGCCTGTTATTGAATTTTTTACAAAAATATCGGATAGTTCTTGGGGTACTAGGTCTAGTAACTCTATACATTGTTGGAGTAACAAACATGGCCGAGCGATATACGCCCAGTTGAGCGTATATTTATAAGTAGTTGCTGTAATTTTTGACGATCGTAACATTATTAACCTTTTTCTCCGTTTAAAGGTGCCATAGAAAGTTGTGATTTAGTTTGTGAGCCTTCATCTAGTACTATTGTTGATCGAAGGTTATGATGCATAAATAAAATGCTAGCAGAAAATAGTCAAGATCATGATTTTACTTTATTTTTACTCATTCACAATGCAATTTATGCAAGTATGAGTTGTAATACAAAAAATCACCAGCCCCATAGAATTATTATTTAGAAAGGGAGACGCCAGCGAAGCCGGACGGGTAGACCTTGATAGGAACCATTTCACCCAGTTTCCCATATAGCCTCATAATAGAATTCAGACAGGATTGGAGCACCCTTGGAAACTCGAAATCCAATCATTTTTTTCTATTACAAACTTTTCCTATATTCAAGATTTTTATTGGAGCAAAATTATTTCTCCAGCGCCTTTATTGAAATTTTTGTAGATGAAATTCGAATGCACGATATAAGTAAACGCGATTTGAGATGTTTTAAAACCGTTTTAATTCTATATGAATCTCTACAGACTATAAATTTTATATGTGCATCTCTTTAAGAGTCATCATGTGCAGGACTGAGCATATAAGCGTAAATAAAGAAGGCTTTATACTTAATATTAGGTAGAAAAGGGGTAACAATGATTGTGACGATGAATAAGTAAAAATACACTCACTCGCATTTTTCCAGCACCTCTAACCCTTGTATATCAGCGACATCGCTGAACATTTGCCTCAGGAACACGCAGCTGATTCCATCATTAACACTCCACCTTGACAGGGTCACCCTCTGGTCAATGGAAGTTGTCAACAAATACTCATCGACAAACTTCACTCCCGTCACTTGGGAGCAGTGGTACTTGTCCGTAGACCATGTCCCCTTGACACAAGTGCCATCTAATAAACTAGGCACTTCTACCAAAGATAAAATTATAGCGTTATCATCGCCTCCCGTAGCTATTAGAACTTCCTTATCTGATAGTAACACAGTATCAATGCTGTTTATACCAGATTTGTTACTCATCATTGTGAAAAAGGGAACTATATCGTTTTCCAACGATTGTTGCAATTGCCACATTGCAATTACCCCTCTAGTTGTGCAGGTTATTAGGATATCTTTCTCGGCTATCTTTATGCAAACGGTTTTCAAAATACATGTATTTTGATGTTTAACTTCACCAACCAAAAGGAATTCTTTGTTTGAATAAGAAAATATTCTTAGGTAAGCATCTGAACAACCTGCATAGACAATGATTCTGTTATTTTCATCTAAAATAACATCAATATCCATGATTCTTGTTTCTGGATCGAAATCTATCGTACTTTTCCTCCAAGTTTGGTTATTTCTCCTCTCTTTGTCGGTTCCTTTGACCATGAAGTTCACCAACTCCTCTGACACAACTTTTAGATTGCCATTGTCACTAACAATCTTCATCCATCTTATGCAAATCTGCGCTCTACCTCCAGCTGATATTACTAGTACACCATCGTTATATTCCACTAATTTTAAGGTTCTAATGTTTGATAACTGCTTAAATACAACTACATCTTGAAATCTTTGATCTGAATCGACTGATGAAACTCTTAATGTTGTATCTTCTCCACCAGTCACATAGAATGTTACAGAGACATCGAGTTTACTATCAATTATCTTTAAACAGTTGATTTCTTTCGAATGCGAACTTCTTATTACATATTGCGATATAATTTTGCTCATTTGGAAAACGTGAGAATGTACATCAGAGTTTTTGATGTAAAAAAACTTGATAAATTCGTCAAAATCATCTCCAACTTTATCTATGTACCTTACTATGTCCCACGACCTGTGCCCACCGCCACAAGGTACTTCGAGAATCTTGCAATGATTCTTCAGATCAAATACTACAAATGTTCTTTCTTGGAATCCACATACAATTCTTTCATCTTTGTCAATGAATTTTTCTACCCATTGGAATTCTAAATCTTTACTGCTCATATATTTAGTTGATAACTTGTCGGCATTAGTTAATAAGAAATACTTTATAGTCCCATCACGCCCTGTAGTTATAACTTCACCGTGTTTAATTGTAATAGATGTGGGACCATATCTTCCATGAACCTTACTGAATGTTTTACATGGATTTTTATTTCCTTGAAAATAGACATGGACATTTCCACATCGGTCTCCGACAACTAGACATTTATTATTTGAATTCATGGCTGCTGAGGTCAGCCATCTTTCTTTACAAGCTGGAAGAATGAAATTGTCAAGAGTCTCCACTTCAATGTTCCTTGAACTTATCAATGTTATAACTCCTTTCTTTGAACAAAACACTAAATGTCTGTTCCCTGCCCAATGCATTGATAACAATCTACCTAAATTAAGACTAGTATCTAAAAGATTAGACAGCAATGCTTCACCCTTACAATTTTCTATGAAAACATCTAATTTCCCATTCATATCACCAACTGCTATTAATTGTTTACAATCAGATATACTGAACAATTTGTATGCTGAATCATGATTTAGTTTGTAATTTGTTTCAGTTCTATCATTCAAATTATAATAAATTAAATTATCACTATCATCAAGGACAACAAGGTTCCTTCTGGCGGTGAAAGCAATTTTCTTTGGATTTTCATTGAATTTAAAAATATCATTTTCTCCTTTGTATAAGGCTGTTGTGAGTGGATGACTAATGACCGCACAGTCGCCTCCACCAGTGACCACTGCGCTTGTATCAGCATCGACAGACCAAATGCATCCGTTTTGGTGCGTCAAATATTTCTTTTGCAATGTTCCTTCGTAACTCCAGTAACATATGGCCGAGTCCTCCCCTACAGATATGATGGACTCATCAGTAATGCAACTACGCATCACCCTAGCTGCATGCCCATACACTTCATGGGTGCATGTAATGGTGTTATTTCTCCAGTAATCAATATTGTCTGCTTTTATATTGGATTCAGACTCTGATCCTACTCTCCATATTCTAACTGACCTGTCGTCAGAAGTGGTGACCATGATTCTCTTGTTAAGGTCAGCAGATATAGAGAAAATTACTCCCTGAAAAGATAGATTTGGAAATTGTTTATTAAGACACTGTATAATGTGTCCCGTATCCCTTGTGTTTAGTTCAAGATTATTTAGCCTCTAGAGTCCACATGTCTTCAGATGAGTACATAGACACTAAAAAAATTGACTTATTATTATGATTATTATTTTTATTATAGAACTGTTAAAAATTAGAATTATTTATTTCTCTAAACAAATTAGAGCAGTAACGCCCAATCAGCAATGAGTGTAGCAAACATTTTTTTCCATAAAAAAAAGTCTTCGGACTCTAGAGACTATTACAAATCACATGATAGCAAATTGAATTAAATTTTTATGATATATTCAAGACAATTCAAAGTTTTTCTACTATAAACTATTATGATAGTTCTCTTAATACAATGATTGAACATGGTTTATGAAGTACTAGCTTTCCGCCTGCGGCTTCGCCCATGTGAACTACACGACATTATTCCGTGGGTAAAAAGTAGCTTATATTCCTCTTCACGCTACAAAGTATCTATGTTCTAAATTTCAGCCAAATCCGTTGAGCCGTTTTGGCGTGATTGAGTAACAAGCATTCAAACATCTAAACTTTCACATTTATAATATTAGTAGGATCATTAGCAGATAGAAATAAAGCTTGGACAAAAATAAAGATGGATAGAATGTGTGCCTAAATAATATGAATGAGAAAGGAGTAAATGAGGAGATGGTAGGTCAAAGAGTGAAGGCCAATGCTAACGCATTGTAGCGGCAAAGAATAATATAATATTGGTAGCGGTCAGAGCATCTTCAACCACGGGCTGAACGCTACCCACCCCGCCCTGCTCCACGCTCTGTACTCTGGCCGTACACTTAGGTTTATCAAATCAAATATACTATCATCAACAAAGCAATATAACAATTAGTTCATCAACAAGTTACAAACCCTGTGTCCTTTCAAGTAGTGAAAAGGCTTGTCATCAGTGGGGGTATGTATTATAACTTCAGAGAACACAGTCCCTGCAAATACCAGTATGCCATCTTGCAGGGCAAGCAGTAGCCCACTGTACAGTATTGAGTTTTCTTTACTGAAGTACTGAGATACTATATCACTTTTATTTATGTCCCAAATCTGCAAAATTATCAAATTTCATTTTAAAGAAATTAACAGCAACTTTATTACTAAAATTAAACTATGTTAATTACTTAATTAATCTTAAGAATGGAACTAGAATCAGAAACGAGGTATTATGATAAATTAACAGAATAACTTTAACAGTACCTGCACAGTATTGTGAGCAGTTAAAATCGCTATAGTATTTTCTGTGATCCAGGCACCTGAATGCAACCAGTCAGCGCAAACAATAGGATTCATGACACTCACTACTTTCAAATCACGTTCGCCATCTAACAAGCTCGCCAGCTTTATAATGGTAAATTGTTTTCCACCATAAACAAGTACATTGCCTTTGATTTCATGAGGTATGAATCCGTATATCTTTTGACCATTTAAACATTGTATCCTATGTAACAACTTGAAATTTTCCTTAAAATATATAAATACAGAGCTGCCAATTCCTGGAAAATAATAAATTAATAGCTATAAATGCTGCTGTGAATATTAAGCGGATCAACTTTTGTACTAAGGTTATTTTAAACTTACCAGCTAAAATATGTTTTTGGTATTTTTTTACTGCCGTTATATCAGTGCGTATCATCACAGACATTTTGAGGTCACGGACTTGTTAATTTATTTCAAAATTACAACTTTTTGTAATAATTTGGAGGTTATTGCACACAGACCTGCTTTGTTTACAGACTGACTGTCAATGTCAATGTCAAAAATATTTTTTATTTTTTTATTCGTTCCTAATGGAACAGGCTAGGGTCTGAGACCATACCGCCATATTTTTTTAACCAACTTCAAAAAAAGGAGGAGGTTATCAATTCGACTGTATATTTTTATTTTATTTTTTATGTGTGTTACCTCAGAACTTTTTAGCTAATGAACCGATTTGGATAATTCTTTTTTTATTTGAAAGGTGACGCTTCTCGTGTGGTCCCATTCAAATTTCATCAAGAACTGACGAGAAGTTCTAGAGTTATCCTGAATAATGCGTATTTAGACTTTAGTTTGGTTATTTAGACGACTTCCTAATTTCATCAAAGTGGGGATCATTTTCAAATATATTTTTTTTCGAAAGTTTGTACTTCTAATGTGATCTTATTAACACCAAGTCAGGATCAGGAGATTCAATCCCAGGAAAATTGTGAGAAATTATCTAATATAGGCAAGCCTTATGCGTTCCATTTATTTTTGAAGTTAGTCAAGTATTTGCATCTGGAGTCATCATCTCATAGTGATGAGCTGGTGATGAAGGCTACAACTCCTTAACGGTTAGGAGCTGGAGAATAATTCCTTAAGTATTAATCGTACGTATGAACTAATAGTTATATTCTTTCAGGTTATTAGGGTGAGCAGATGATGAGAGGTGAAACTCCTCAACAGTCTGTCAGGGTTGGGGAGCACAAAAGCCAAGATCTAGCTTGCACGTTTGGTGTCCCCCAGGGCAGCACGCTAGGACCAACTCTGTTCCTGGCATACATTAATCAACTGTGCGAGCTGGATCTTGAAGCATCTGTCATTACTATGTATGCCGATGATACTGCAATCATTTTCCATGGCAGCACGTGGGATGAGACCAAACGCTTGGCTGAGAAAGGATTGCATAAGATTGCTGATTGGCTTGAAAAGAGTCTCCTGTCACTGAATGCTTCTAAAACGTCATATCTTTGCTTTAGTAAGACTAGTGTATCAAGTCCTACAAGTGAATTTTTGCTTCAAATACACTCCAACAATTGCATTACAAATCCGCAAACACCTCAGAATACATGCATTTGTCCAAAACTCACCAGATCCAATACTATTAAATATTTGGGTATTACTGTCGATGATAGATTGCAATGGGCCCCTCACATAAAGACTCTATCAAACAGGGTAAGGAAACTTATATATGTTTTTAAATCATTACGTACAGTGGCTGATTCTAGACTTTTACTACAAACATTCAACGCACTCTGTCAATCTGTCATCACATATCGTCGTTCGGCATTCAATACCGCGAACGTGACATTTTTACGAAATTTTTTTTTTTGTTTTATTTGATTCTAATCGTACAAATACGCGATCCTACATATAAATTTTGGCTGAAACTTACTCCAATCCTGTTATATTTAAGTCGGTCAAAACCGCGAACCTAATTTCCCGCCAACAAAACCGCGAACGTGCCAGTTTCTCATTGCCGCCCCATAGCAATCGCGAGTGCAAGACTCTTCCGTAGTTTTTCCTGTTTGAAGCATTATAATATAACACAAGTATTTCACATGAATGTTTGCAATTGCATATTATGATAATTTGCTACATAAAGATTAATTAACTTATATAAAAATAATAAGATATATAAAATAATAAACGTATTAAAAAAAACTACCCCTCTCACAACTAGCTCCGATGGGACACGACCCACGACCTTTCACTGTCCGGGCGAATGCTCTAACCATTGAGCTACGGAGTCGTTGTCGTCAGTGTTTAGAGCATTCGCCCGGACAGTGAAAGGTCGTGGGTCGTGTCCCATCGGAGCTAGTTGTGAGACAGGTAGTTTTTTTCTTATACCTTCATTTTCAATAACTTGGTTAGTACCAAACCATCTACAAATTATATTAATATCGTAAGATTTTCATAATTTTCCTATAACAAGACTGTGGATTGCTTTAATTAGATCTTACTATAAGGATATTGCTGCAGTCTCTCCAGAGGTGCCAAATAGACTACAGGTACATCGAGGTGCTGAGGTACTTATACCAAAACGCCACCATGTCGGTCCGATTACAGAACCAGAGCTCTAATCCTATCCAACTACAGCGAGTGAGAGACAGGGAGATGTCATCTCTCCCAAACTGTTCACAGCTGCGTTGGAGGATATTTTTAAGCTGCTGGACTGGAAAGGATGCGGCATCAACATCAATGGCGAGTACTTAACACACCTACGGTTTGCCGATGATGTAGTTCTTATGGCTGAGACCTTGGAAGACCTGAACACAATGCTCGAAGATCTCGGTAATGCTTCGCAAAGAGTGGGTCTTAAGATGAACATGGACAAGACGAAAATCATGTTCAATGCCCATGTTGCACCCGCTCCAGTTAATGTTGGGAACATTACACTCGAAGTTTTGACCACTATGTTTACCTAAGACAGACGGTCCAGTTAGGTAAGTCCAACTTTGAGAAAGAGATCTCTCGTCGAATCCAGCTCGGATGGGTAGCGTTTGGGAAGCTCCGGCATATATTCGCGTCCGAAATACCTCAATGTCTCAAGACGAAAGTCTTTGACCAGTGTGTGTTGCCAGTAATGACCTATGGAAGTGAGACGTGGTCTTTTACTATGGGACTCACTCATAAGAAGGCTCAAAGTCACCCAGCGAGCAATGGAGAGAGCGATGCTTGGTATTTCCCTGCTCGATCGAATCAGAAATGATGAGATCCGCAGGAGAACTAAAACGACCGACATCGCTCGAAGGGTTGCATCATTAAAGTGGCAGTGGGCGGGACACATAGCGCGGAGAACTGATGGCCGTTGGGGCGGAAAGGTTCTCGAATGGCGACCGCGTACCGGACGACGTTCCGTGGGCAGGCCGCCCCCTACAAGGTGGACCGAAGATCTGGTCAAGGTCGCGGGAAGCCGCTGGATGCGGGCGGCGCAGGACCGATCGTTGTGGAGATCCTTGGGGGAGGCCTATGCCCAGCAGTGGGCGTCGTTCGGCTGACATGATGATGATGATGATGATGATTAAAATTAAATAGATACTTCCCAAAATTGTTCACAAAAAATTAAATCTGTTGGGTTTTCTATAAATCATATATAACATAACCGCGAATATGATAGGAATATGACCAAAAGTAATTGAATAAAACCGCGAATGTGACTTACACTTGCAAATACTAGCTTAAAACGAAAAAAATGTGTTGCACCCAATGATAAGATATAATTTTAGTTCAAATAACATAATTTTAAATTTATAGTAGGTGTACAGTACAATTTACGAAGTTTTTTTTGTCTCCTGTAAAATTTGACTAATGTTGTATTCGCGGTATTGAATGCCGAACGACGATATGGAATCTGTTCTTGGGGTGGTGCAGGCAAAACTTGCCTGATTGAAGTAGAACGGGCCCAACGTGTTGTGCTGAAAAAGTTGCTTTATCTTCCATACAGACATCCCACTGCACTCGTCTATGAAATTGCTCAGGTACTGAGTGTCAGAAAGCTGTATATATACCAGTGTATAAGGCGATTTCATAGATACTGTGCAAAATTACTAGTTCCAGTAATAAGACACCAAAGGAGTAACAAAGGAGATAGATACCTAGTTCCCAAAACAAAAAGTGCTTTTGCCGCAAGACAATATTACTACTTGGCCCCGTATTTGTACAATAAATTTAATAAGTTTTGTACCAGCAAAAACTTAAATCAACATTTGATTAAAAAAGTAATCATAGATTGGCTACAAAATTATGACTACGAAGGTACAGAAAAACTCCTATGTTAATATTATGTGGTTACCTTAATTTCTACTTGTTTTTGTATGTTTGCATTCACACTTTTGAATTTACACCGACCCACACCCACACACACGCACACACACACACACACACGCACACACACACACACATACACACACACACACACGCAAGCGCACGCATTTTAACATTTAGTAATATGACACGATACTTTTGGTGAGATTATTATTTTTATGTTATTTTGTGTTTTTTTTTAATCTTAATTGTTTTACATTGCATTATTTCAACAATACCTGATGAGCCTTGTCATCTCAGGAAGGAACTGGCTTCTGAGACACAAGTTAACTTAAATTCAGAAGCCAGGGTTTTATTAATATGTTATCTGGTAACTGTTGCAATAAAGATTTTTTCATTTTCATTTTTTTCATTTTCAGTTAGGAGTTATTATGATGTTTTATAAATACCATAATGCACGAATGGACCTTCAGTTGTATTCCTTCAAGTTATCTAAGAAGCTAAAGATGGAAATAACCGCCTTCAAAAAGTGTCTTCAAACAAAATTAACAAACACTAAAAAACGAAAAAAATAATTAGAATTTTTAATTAAAAGGATGAAAATGTGTGACTTTTTCTAACTTATCTTGCTACTTAATGAACTGTTTGAAGTCGGTGCCAAGCCAAAAAGAATAAGAACGAATTATACTGAGTGAAATAACAAACATTAAAAAAAACCGGTCCCAAGCGTGAGGTGTAGGCAAAGATATTATAATATAACAAGATTGCGCACTCATAAGTTACATCCGAGCCGAGCGAGATAGCCCTATTATGGTGTGCGTCCCTCTCTAATGAGAGAGACGTGATTGACTACACGATTTGGTTTTTTCGAGGACAATTTATAGTTAACCAGACTTGGCTCACGTAGGATTCGAACACCACGCTTCCTAGGGAGCTCTTGTAGCTAAAACAAACATACATTTAAACATCCGAACTCACTTTCTATTTATAATATTAGTTAAGATGAGGACTCCGCGAGGCAAAGCATAGAGGGTACTTTGCATCACTTATGAGGCAATAATGTGATAATCGACACATACACATATGCTTTATAAGCATACTTACTTTTGAACCGACTTCAAAAAAGGAGGTTGTCAGTTTGACCTGTATGTACTTATATGAAATGTATGTCTGTATTTCTGATAGGCGTATTTTGCTAAAATGGATAGAAATAAAAAGTCCACGTACAGTAATGAAAATCTGTTTATTAGTTAGACTATACATTGCTAAACAAAATTGTATTTCGGATCTTTTGACGCATGGAGGCTTTGTGTCCAATTAATTTTAAAGATTCGTTTTTTGCGTCGTAGGTACCTACTTTTTTAACCTTAAATTAAAATACAGATTTTATAATACATTTAATAAGTTCTGTTTCATGCCTATTTTCTGATAAAGTTCTTCTTCTTTTTCTTCTTCTGCTGAGTATTGTGTAATTTTTTCAGGTATGACGTTAAGCCAACCTTTTTTAATTTCTTCATCTTTAGGAAATCTGAAACAATGAAAATTTATGTTTGGGTTAAGTAAGAAAGTAAATTCCAGTCTATAGATTACAAACGAAATGGACACCCTACTATACGCAAGAATAAAACTTTGGCTAAATACTTACTTATGAAAAGATACACCGCTACGTTTATATGATGCGCTTTTGCATCCTTTCACACATCAAGTGAGAACCATTTTTATTGATTTAAACGTAATTTTAAAATGATAATTATGATCCACACACTAACTTTACACACATAAATTAATTTGCCGTCGCCATATTGATGATGTCTTTATTTTTATTAAAATTGTCCAGACGCAAAGTGTTGCAAATTTATTATAATTAAAACTACCATAACACCGACTCTTACATTAAACAAGTAGTTTTTCAAGGTTTTAAATAATACAAATGATATGGACTTTATTATTATCAGCTTAACATTCCTTATAATTAATTAATATTTTGAAAATTCTCGAGAACAGGAAATATGAGTTTGAATTAAGTTCTACTACAACCAAAAATATTTCATGGTGGCAGCCCAGTAGACAGGGATGCAATCCTATTTAGGAGCCTCTCGCTCGGCTCGTTTTTCCGTTTATCGTAATGTCATACGAAAATAAACCTTATTGTAACTGCATAGAATCGAATTGACATTGCTTTTATTTTCATAGTGCACAATCTTGTTATATTATAATATCTTTGGGTGTAGGACGTAGGTATTTACCTCAAATACTTAACTTGGCACCGACTTCAAACAGTTCATTAAGTAGCAAGATAAGTTAGAAAAAGTCACACATTTTCATCCTTTTAATTAAAAATTCTAATTACCTATTTTTTTCGTTTTTTAGTGTTTGTTAATTTTTCTTTATTACTTACCTATGTTTTCATCCAAAGTTCATGTTGGTTGGTAAAAGTCTCAGAACAATAATTAAAGCTATAGCTTTAGTAACGTAGTGATTACATGCTCTTTGGCTTTAGTTATTGTTCTGAGGTTAAAGCACAGAATAATATTTGTAGGTTAAAGTCCTCTTTTCCTCATTTCTCTTCCTTTGTCAAAAATCAAACGAAGTAAAATGTCACTAAGGCAACGTATCGGAATCGTACAATCTAGAAGTAAAAGTAATTAATTTTTCGTCAAGAAGAGAACTAAAATGGTTCATAAAATAAAAGAAAATCACTTAGAAACGACAATTTATTCATAAATTATTAAAATAAATTACAAGTTTTGCATGACACTGTTTTATTCAGATTTGAATTTATCTAAAGGATAATGTTCTCCGTAAGTTTTAAGATGTTCTTCCATTTCTTGCATTTGTTTCCTGTAATGAGAAATTGTATTTAGGTCATATATTCGGGCAAAATCGTGTCAAATCGTGGAACAAGCATTGGCACTTACTGGATCCTGGGTGGCATCTCGTAATAGACATCTTCTAACATTTCCTTCCACGGTGGGAGTTTCTTCTTCTCAGCTTCTTGCATTGTTTTCACAACGCGATCACGAGCCTCTTTCTGCAACGCTTTGTCAGAGTCAGCATCCCAGTAACCTTAACAACAAGCAAAACACGTAATTTAATATTGGTCCTTTAGAAAAAAGATAACTTCAGTACCCCAAGTACGAAAAAGTCTTGTTCTCGTAATCGTAATGATACTAGATATTTTGTATGAAAACAGAGCAGCGCAGCTGCGATCATTTACGGAACTGAAATTCAGGCAACACTTGCACAGCTAGAGCTACGGTAGCTTGAAGGAAAGTAGAGTGCGCGCCAGTTAAGTCTGCACGCGCTCGACATCGTTCGAATACTCAATCAATCAATCAATCAAATATTTATTTGTTCACCTATACATAATAAGCATGTACTTATGAATCGTCAATATTTTCCTACCACCCATTCTATACCCATACTAATCGCTTAGCATATCATTAGAAAAGAAATCTACTGAAACTAGCGCCAAAAATGTCGCGCGCAGACTTATCTGACAACCACTCTATTATGATTACATTACAAGAACGAGTGTTTTCTGTCCTTGGGCCGCAATACTATCTCTAACAATAATCTTTGTTTGAGAATTTGAAAATTACCCTTTTGTTCCAAATAAAGCTTGAACTTGTGGATGGGGCTTTCGTCACCGCTCCATTTTTGTATTTCTTCGATGCTTCTGTAGGCAGTGCTGTCATCAGATGTAGAATGATGGCCAACTCTGTAAGTAAATTACAAATAATACGATACAGACATTTCGTCAAGGTTGCCAAGATTGAACCAATGAGACGAGGCTAGACGAGTGATTAAAAAGCAACTACCAAAACTAATCATCTCGGAATCATCCATGCTTCTGGCGCCATGTTGAGCTGTTGGTTCAGTTCAATTCGCATTGGACCCGTGGTCGTGTAATGACATACCTACATTTACTGATGATCCTACTAATATTTTAAATGCTAAAGTTTGTGATTGTGAGTAGGTAGGGTTGGGTGTATAGATGTTTGTTACTCTTTCAAGAAAAAAACTACTGAACGGATTTGGATGAAATTTGCAACAGAGATAGATTATAGGCTGGAATAACACATAGGATACTTTTCATCCCGATATTCCCACTAGAACGGGAATCACGCGGGTGAAACGGGCAGCTGCTAGTGATGAACATACCGACCTGTAGGACATGGCCTCGATGAGCACGGGCCTGGGGGCCACCGCGTAACTTTATGGATATGAAATTCATACGTTTTTGGGAACTTTAAGTCAATTTTATAAAGAAAATAGCCGCTATCAGTTCCTTCTTTTGTGACGTCGGGTATAATGATAACTAGCTAGCAATGTTCAACAGAAGAAAGCAGCAAAAATCTATCAGAATAAGGAATTCAAATGACAGTTGAAGCCCATACCCATATCCAGATTTCTTAGCCGGTAGCCCCCCTGGGGGGCTACCGCGTAACTTTATGGATATGAACTTCATACGTTTTTGATAACTTTAAGTCAATTTTATAAAGAAAATACCCGCCATCAGTTCCTTGTTTTATGACGTCGGGTATAACGATAACTAGCTAGCAACGTTCAACAGAACAAAGCAGCAAAAATCTATCATAATAAGGAATTCAAATGACAGTTGAAGGCCATACCCATATCCAGATTTCTTAGCCGGTAGCCCCCCTGTTCCCGGCCACGACGTCGCGGCGGCCCGCGCGGCCCTGACGGCGGCGTACACGGCGAGCGGGTCGGTGCCGTCCACGCGCGCCGTATGATGATGATGATGAATATACCGACCTGTAGGACATGGCCTCGATGAGCACGGGCCTGTTCTCAGTCACGGCGGCGGCCCGCGCGGCCCTGACGGCGGCGTACACGGCGAGCGGGTCGGTGCCGTCCACGAGCGCCGTATGATGATGATGATGAATATACCGACCTGTAGGACATGGCCTCGATGAGCACGGGCCTGTTCTCAGTCACGGCGGCGGCCCGCACGGCCCTGACGGCGGCGTACACGGCGAGCGGGTCGGTGCCGTCCACGCGCGCCGTATGATGATGATGATGAATATACCGACCTGTAGGACATCGCCTCAATGAGCACGGGCCTGTTCCCGGCCACGGCGGCGGCCCGCGCGGCCCTGACGGCGGCGTACACGGCGAGCGGGTCGGTGCCGTCCACGCGCGCCGTATGATGATGATGATGAATATACCGACCTGTAGGACATCGCCTCAATGAGCACGGGCCTGTTCGCGGCCACGGCGGCGGCCCGCGCGGCCCTGACGGCGGCGTACACGGCGAGCGGGTCGGTGCCGTCCACGCGCGCCGTATGATGATGATGATGAATATACCGACCTGTAGGACATCGCCTCAATGAGCACGGGCCTGTTCCCGGCCACGGCGGCGGCCCGCGCGGCCCTGACGGCGGCGTACACGGCGAGCGGGTCGGTGCCGTCCACGCGCGCCGTATGATGATGATGATGAATATACCGACCTGTAGGACATGGCCTCGATGAGCACCGGCCTGTTCTCAGTCACGGCGGCGGCCCGCGCGGCCCTGACGGCGGCGTACACGGCGAGCGGGTCGGTGCCGTCCACGCGCGCCGTATGATGATGATGATGAATATACCGACCTGTAGGACATCGCCTCAATGAGCACGGGCCTGTTCGCGGCCACGGCGGCGGCCCGCGCGGCCCTGACGGCGGCGTACACGGCGAGCGGGTCGGTGCCGTCCACGCGCGCCGTATGATGATGATGATGAATATACCGACCTGTAGGACATCGCCTCAATGAGCACGGGCCTGTTCCCGGCCACGGCGGCGGCCCGCGCGGCCCTGACGGCGGCGTACACGGCGAGCGGGTCGGTGCCGTCCACGCGCGCCGTATGATGATGATGATGAATATACCGACCTGTAGGACATGGCCTCGATGAGCACCGGCCTGTTCTCAGTCACGGCGGCGGCCCGCGCGGCCCTGACGGCGGCGTACACGGCGAGCGGGTCGGTGCCGTCCACGCGGGCCGTGCGCAGACCAAACGCGGGCCCGCGCGCCGCGATGCCGTCGCCGCGGTACTGCTCGCGAGTCGGCGTCGAGATCGCGTACCCGTTGTTTCTGCTGCAAGTTTAAAAGAGGTTATTACACCATCCTAAATATCGGATAGTTAGGATCCTAATTTAGCATAAATTGCTTTCTGTGAGCTTAGTTTTAGCAAGTGATGAAATCAAAACAAGCAATGTATGCTTAATTAGGATCCTAACTATCCGATATTTAGGATGGTGTAATAACCTCTTAAAGAGGAGTGTGTAGACAGCGGTCTTCATACAAACGGCGATGACGTTTTCCAACCTCTAACTAAACCTTAACATACAGCAATGAATTTTCGGTAGATATTTAATATTCAATTTAATTTAATATTTGAAAATATTAGCACTTTTTTGTTTTGCATGAAACAACCATAACAAACACTTAGCTAAGTATATTTCAAAATATGTGATAAATGCTTCGATCAACAATAACATCTACTAAGGATAAATGTAAAAAAAAAACAAAACGCACAGCACAGCCCTCTTAGGCACTTCAACAATATACCGAAAATTCATTGCAGAGGGTGGAAAACGTTTTCACCGTTTGATATTTTAAAACGTATGTGTGTTCATATTCATAATGAGAAAGGATTAGTCTTTGATTGGTTGATTGTTGAGACCGCGTACATCCGCTGATTTGATTCCTACGGTGGTGTCGTGTGAGGCGGGTCGCTATGTTCCCTAAAATATGGTTGAGCGATGGCTAGTTCATGCTCGAGAACGGTTGCTGCAAATGGAAGTTGATCTACTCCTTGGGGTCTATCTACTAAACTATGGATATGGACATGGGCTTCATTTGACATTTGAAGCCCATATATTCGTCTTATATGGGCATGATATGATGGGCTTCAAATGTCAAAATGAAGCCCGTGTCCATATCCATATTTTTTTGCTGGTAGACCCCCTGATTGCTTGTCTTAACGTGTAGTTAAATATATTCTTGTATTTTATATAATTCTAGTTTATATTTGAATGTACGGCACAAGTTGCAGTTTTCTTATTAGTAATCTTAAATGAATGAGATGTGAAGGTAATTTTTCAATTCGACGACTCTGTATGAAATTCATCAGGGAGAAAAAGATTGCCCTTGACGAGTTTCTTGCCGGTTCTTTTCGCAAGGTCTCCCGCCGCCGCGCGCCGTAGGATTTGCGAACCGATGGCGTAGCTTCTATGACGTTCATAAGTGTTTTAATCACAAACCTAAATTGATGCTAATAAAGAAATTTTGAATACAATTTTAATATTACAACAACACTGAGCTTGGATATTAAAGGATTGAACATCCATCACTCTTCTACAATTTCTTAAAACACAAAAGAGGGATCCCACAAGGTAGCGTTTTGGGTCGAACTTTATTCCATGCTGTAGTATAAATTTAATGTAAAAATGACAAAACTACTATTCTAATACTTTAAAAGAATGTCAGCCAGCTATGCCCTTACCACAGCATGACGACAGGGCACTCGAGCGTGGCAGCGAAGTTAAAAGCGGCGTGGGCGTCGCCTTCCGAAGCAGCGCCGTCGCCGAAATAGCACGCCACGCAGCGGTCGTTGTTGGGAATACGCTTGAACGCGTATGCAGCGCCCACTGCTTGGGGCATCTGGGTGGCTGGAAAGTAAACAAAACGCATTTTGTTGCCTAGTTTAAAAAGACAAGTAAGTACATACATAAAAACAATGGAAAGTGGACACAGTAAAGAAGGTGATTGCTGATAATTCATATTGCATATTGCTTCCTCATCATCATCATGTCTGCCGAACGACGTCCACTGCTGGGCATAGGCCTCCCCCAAGGATCTCACACAACGATCGGTCCTGCGCTGCCCGCATCCAGCGGCTTCCCGCAACCTTGTCGAGATCGTCGGTCCACCTTGTAGGGGGCCTGCCCACGGAACGTCGTCCGGTACGCGGTCGCCATTCGAGAACCTTTCCGCCCCAACGGCCGTCGGTTCTCCGCGATACGTAGAACCTACACATGGTGCGGAGAACCGAAGCTTACTAATTTGCCATAAATGCTAAATGAGTGTAGAACTATAAAGTTAATTGACATTGTTATGAAGGTTAAGTACAACAGAAACACTGTTAGTGGCAGGCAGGATTGTGTTGTGATAGTCCAACTATTAGTAAAACTTCCCGAACTCTGCCTCGGCAAGTATCGGTGGGATTTTAGCAGGTTAACCTTTCGTCTGCTTAGGCACGGATATGTGCCACCCCCGTTGTATGCCGAGACACGGATCCGGGACAAAAATATTTTATTAATTATATCTGATATAACATTTATTTTTACGTAAAACAACACTCGTATTTTTTTGTCCCGGATCCGTGTCTAAGCATACAACGGGGGTGGCACGTATGCGTGCATAAGCAGACGAAAGGTTAAGGCAAGGCAAGTTTCCTGGGACCCCCTGGAAACCTCAACAGGACGTGCACCGTTGAACCCTTCATTTGATGGTGTCCAAATATTTCTAAATTTATCCTACTAATATTATAAATGTGAAAGTTTGTGAGTATGGATGTATGGATGTTTGTTACTCTTTCAAGTACTGAACGGAGCTGGATGAAATTTGCAACAGAGATTGATTATAGGCTGGATTAACACATAGGCTACTTTTTATCCCGATATTCCCACGGGAACTGGAACCACGCGGGCGAAGCTTCAGGCGGAAAGCTAGTTATACATATTTGTTACCTAAAGGACTAGACAAGGTGACCAAGTTAAGTTGCTTGCTGCCGTAATGGACTGGCATCTGGCGGCCCTTGCCCGGGTCCTCGCAGTTGCCGTAGCACTGGTTGAGGATCTCCGTGAGCGTCATGCCGCGGTACAGCACCACGCCCACCTCGCGGTACTGCGCGAATATCAGGTCGGCTGGGGACAGGGCCGCCGCACTGCCTACGTGGATGCCTTCCTCGCCGTAGTTCGTCATGTAGAACGATATACGGCCCTGCCTGGGGAAGAAGAAGGATTTAATTAATCGATAGTTTTACTCCCGTTTGCTGCAAACTTGAGACCGGCCTCCACGAATGGGTAGAAACAGGTAAAGCGTTTTGTAGATGGCGGTTTTGTGATTGGGGGTCCACTTTCTACCTAATTTGTGGGCTAATAATGTTCATCAATTTTGACAGATATTATGATTGGTTGTTATTGTGGCGTTCTGTCACAATAACAACCAATCAACAAAACACCCCCCCAATATCACCTACGCACGCCCTCTGTCGTGATAAAAAGATAGTTTTCCTCCCCATTGTACGAAATACATCTACGAATGGTCCGCAGCGGTTTCCATCTCTCACTCGATCAATCATTGCTGTTCGCTGAATATTTAATAGCCATCGTTTATTCCGTCAAGGCATCCCGCACACAAACCACCGGTTGCAACAAAGTTTTTTTACATTATACTTTTACTTTTACAGGGACACTCATCTGAATAGCAGTGATCGTTTCGTATCGTAGAATGTAAGTAAATAAATACTCGTAGGTAGGTAGGTATATTTAACTAGCTGACGCGACGGCACCTATGCTTGCCACAGCTCGCGCTTGTGAAGCCTGTTCTCATCTCAGGCGCGAATCTCTAAAAAGTGAGAAACAATTTTTGAATTACGTATAATTTACCAACATAGCTGTTACGGTTACCTTTGAGACTCATATAAGATCTTGTCCAGCTGGCTCAACTGCACCATGGTCTTGTACATGTTAAGTAACGTGTCTTTGTCTATACTCGGCTCCTCCCTGGCATCGATAACCTGGAAGACAGAATAGTGAACAGCTGGATCTTGGTTTAAAAGATGACTCACGTTAAAAGTGCCGGGTCCGAACCTCGGTCTCTCACGTTACCTAGCCCCCCCCCCCCCCCCCCCCCATGAGAGCTTAATGGTAATGAAGTAAGTTAAGAACCCTCTCAGCCCCTCCTTAGGCCGGGTTTTCCGCTGACGCGGAGCTGGACGGAGGGGGTGAAGAGCGGTGAAAAGTGGTATGTGATTCCACTGAAGTGGTGCAGAGCGGAGTAGTGAAACGGATCGGAGCGAAGTAGTGAAGCGGAGCGGAGCGGTGTACTGAAGCGGAGCGGACAACCTCGCACTACTACACAATCACTCCACTACATAACCTCGCTGTCCTCCGCACAGCACCGCCCCGCCTGTCACAGGGTAAAAAAAACTACTACTGTGCCGCTGTCCACCGCTCCGCATCGCCTCGCTGTATTATTATTATGAATGGAGCTGAACGGATAGTTCAGCTCTGCTCCACTCTGCTCGTGCTGTTTCCTTTGAAGCGGAGCGGAGATTTCGAGCATAGTGATTGGTCAATTCCATGCACCGCTAAGCACCTCTTCGCCCGCTTCGTCAGTGGAAACGGCCTTAATCTTGAGAGGCTCAGAGGCACTTAGAGGGTGCATGGGCCAATGCTTACCTTTCCATTGTTGTCGAGCACCCTGTATATCGGGATGGGGTCGTAGCTGGCCTCGCTGAGGAACTTCAGCTCGGTGACGTAGGGGGCGCGCGCGCCGGGGAACTCCGCCACTTTGCCATTCTGCGCGGTCTCCGGCCGAGTGTGCGTCGAGAGGAGCTGAAATGAAATGGAAAACCAGTGCAGTAAGCTTTGCTTGCTGCGTATACTGAGTTGAGCGCAGTTTTGGCATCACGCGACGGTACACAGTGTTTTAAGTTAGTGTCCATGTTTGTGTTTTGTGTAATACTGTGTACTTGTTGTGCGACTCGAAATAAATTACTTTTCTTTCTTTCAAAGAAAAAGGGTTGATAAATAGACAAATTACCTACCTAGCTTAGCTAGGTAGGTAATTTAACACTAGAGTTCTACAAAATAACTAAACACAATGTCTGGTATAGTTTAAATGATTTCTTCGTAAAATATTATGCTTTTGGTTATAGTTCCATTGCTATAAAGGACTTAACAAATATATATAAATGGAATGATAGCATCAAAACCGCTATTTTCTTTTTATTGCCGCTTGAACTTTTCTTTTTGACCCTCCTACCGGTTGACTGGTAAATAATGCTTCATGGCATTGAGTGCGCAATTTGCTGTTCATAATACAATAAATATAACAACAAAGTTATACTACCTACAAAGTTAAATATCTCACAAATGTACCTACCTATAACAATCAAGGGAATTATACGTGAACACATTGGAGATGGGTTGATGTTTATTTTTGATAACAATATTATAACATTATCTGTGTTTTGATAACAATATTATAACATTCACTGGTAAAAACAGCTTGTGACGAACAGCAGCAACTGCGTGACGTTTCTTATTTACATGTGATTTGGATTAACACTGATTACAAGTTGATTAAACAAACCTATCACTGTGGCAAAACTTTTATACAACTTAACACATTAAACCTCGTAACACTGGTACTTATTTATTTATTATTATACTTATAGTAGTATAAAATGCCACCGTACCCGCAAGGCTTGCCGCAAACTATTGAGCCTAAACGCACGCGCGCTGCTCTGGAGCGCCATGTTGATACTGACGAAACTTGCTCGAGTATTAATGAGTTGGTGGTTTGTTTGTTGTACGTTTTCACATTAGCAAGTATGATAAGGAGTTTGCCTTATCACAGTGTAGTTGATAAGGCAGTAAACTTAGTTTTTATGTCGCTTTACCGCATGCATACCGATCCGATGCCGAGCCGAATGCTTCGACGAGGCCCGCCCTAGACCCTAGATGTATAATGCAATATATACGCCGTTGATTCCCTACTACTTTATATATTGTATGGTTTAGCTTGTTTGTTGATCAATCACGCGTAAACGGCTAAACGGATTTCGGTGAAATTTTGTACATGGTAGAAATACACCAAGACAGGTTTTAACCGCGGACGGCTGCTTTTTTTATATTACTGTTTTTGTGGGCTATCCATATTATCTTAATTCTTACCTGCTGTTTCGTTTCGGCTACTAGCCTTTATGTGTTCATGTGTACATTTTAGTTCTAAATAGTGATACATTGATCGAAGAGTGATACTGATCTTCTTTGTTATACTATAAAACATTTTAGATGATCTCGCTTTTAAAATAATTTGAATTAGAATACCTAGGTAGGTACATACTTTAAAAGATTAAACTTACTGACTTATTTTTTTACGTCACTCACGGACAGGCGGGGAGGGTCATTTGCTATCACATTTATAACATAACATTACATTACAGTATGCAATAGTATAGTATAGTATAAACAATTTATGTAAGTACCTATGTGACAATGTCATTTTCTTTCGAAGTTCGGAACGCTTCAATGTGACGAAGTTCTATTTGCTTACAAATTATTGCTATTGGCTGTACCTGGCATAAAACGACTGTTTTTTTAGAGTTCGTAAAAAATTAAAGCACTAAGATTTATTTATTTTGGTTGGATACCTAAGTATTTCTTTTTTTTATTAAAAACATTTTTCTACCAGTAGGTAACTAAAAAAATAGGATAGGTGCCTATTTCGATTACTGTAGTACCTAATAAAATAGTGTTACTCTTTATGGTAGATGATGAATACATTTTTTTTGTTAAATTCGATCGCAAACCTTATTCTATAAGCATTAATAACAAATCAAATACAAAAGGGTTATTTAGCAGGAGGCCGGCCTGTCCTAAAAGTTAGTATCTCTGCGATAACAAGATAATTTTAAATCAAAGCTCAAAGTAACTAACGAAGATAACAAAAGGTACTATGCGATTATTATAAGAATAGGATAGGGACACCGCCATGTTGTGACGTCAAGCTGTCAAAGTGCTGTCAAACTAACTTCACTTCACTTCAGTATGGTGTGCAAAAAAATAAATTTATCGTGAATCAGGGGGCTGATCATGGCATAGCTTACGATAAATAATGATGTTCGTGCAAACCAAAACATATGAATAATTTGCAGATAAATACAAATCATTAACTTGTTTTTTCGGAAAGTATGCTTTTACGAAAATGATCAGGTAATTTGAATTTCACACAAAAACAAAGTATTTAAAAAAAAACTTAATGGTAAAGAAACCCAAATCATTTTATGTAAAAATTGTCCGAAGTCTACCCGGGCTCCCCTACCTAAACCACCTTCTGCCAAAATAAAAAAAATATTTTCATTTTGTTTTGCACTTTCTTGCAAACTGTACCTTTTCAGAGTGAAGTTTGTCAACAACCCGTCCTATTCTTATAATAATCGCATAGTACCTATCATTCGTGTCGTATAACTTTGTAAGTGTAATGTAAATAATCAATGATGCTATCAAAATCTGCTGCTGTGTGTTGGCTGTGTGCATCATTTTGATTTGTCGATCGAATTTAAATGTAGATTTTTGAATTTCGCTTCTTCTCTTTTTCATTGCTTGGATCTTGTTTTATATGAGCCACTAGAGTTAGATTGATTGAGTAGGTACAGTTGGGTGTTCTAAGTCGTGGGCCACACTGGAGCGACCGCGTGGCACGGAGACAGAGGCGACCTGCGGATCCGCAGGACGCGCGATCACCTACTATTCCCTTCGCCGGTCGCTCCAACCGCCGGACGCGCCAGTGTGGCCCCCTCTCATGCGTCTCAATAGGATATTTGTTTTTCCCGCTCAACGCGGACGCAAGACGCGCCGCTCCAGTGTGGCCCACGACTAAGTAGGTATTGTGGAATAGAAAAGGTGTCTAAAGTAGGGCAGAAGCCCCGGTTTTGGCCACTGTACCGGTTTTGGCCACTTTTTGCTCTAAAAGTTTTCTAAAAAACTTTTCGACATTTTTGCTAAAGGCAATTAAAATAAGGCATTTTAAGGTAATAATAACAACTGTTAGAATTTTTTATGTCATGCGATTTTTTTTCAATAAATTCCATTTTCTGTTTTACAAAAAGTTTTGTATGAAAATTTTAAGAAATTTGTTTTTGATGAATAAACCTTTGTTCTTTACAATTAAATTGTTGTTTTGCAATTGATTGGTTTCTAGCGCATTAGAATATATTGATTTAATCTGGGTTTGGTTTTGATTTTTCGCTATACTTACAAAATGTCAACTTTCGTCAGTTAAAAGAGTCCTGAATGGGTGGTAGGGCAAAACTGACGATTCGAAAATACATTTAAAAATGTTTATTTGAATAAAGGATATTTTTATTTCTATTTCTATTTCTATTTCAATAAGTGGCCAAAACCGGTACATTTGGAACCTCTCACACATTTTGTGTTATTATACAAAAATCTATTTAACTTTTTTAAATTTGAAATTTTACCTTTGATGGTAGATAAATAAGTATAATTTGTGTATTTGTATTTGATACCTAAGACCATTTAGTTGGTACTTAGAGCTTAAAAGTCAAAACCTTAAAGTGGCCACAAAGGGTACCTCTGCCCTACATATTTTTATAAGTATCAAGTAATGTTGTCTGTCAAGGGCAGCGTTTAAGCTTCGGTATATTATTATATTTTTTAATGTCTCAAGACGAAAGTCTTTGAACAGTGTGTGTAGCCAGTAATGAAATGACCTATGGAAGCGAGACGTGGTCTTTTACTATGGGTCTCATAAGAAGGCTCAAAGTCACCCAGCGAGCATTGGAGAGAGTGATGCTTGGTATTTCCCTGCTCGATCGAATCAGAAATGATGAGATCCGCAGGAGAACTACAAACACCGACATCGCTCGAAGGATTGCATCATTGAAGTGGCAGTGGGCGGGACACATAGCGCGGAGAACCGATATGGCTGTTGGGGCGGAAAGGTTCTCGAATGGCGACCGCGTACAAGCCCGGGGTCTACCGGCTAAAAATATGAAGTTCAGATCCATATTTCTGATTTCAAGCCCAGACCCATAATATGGGCTTCAATTGGAGCTACCGGCTAACTGTTTTTCCGGATCTGGATTTCGCGAGTGAATGATAGTCGCGTCTTGTTGCATCATTTCAAATAAATACCAATATTTAACAAAATATTATTATTTCTCTGCATTTTTTACTCTTATTATTTATATTTTAAATGACAACGGACAAAGTCGATAAAAACAATTAATTTAGTTCTTGATAGTATTAAAAACAAGTATTCCTAAAATAAATAATGTACGTATCAACTAATAACCAAACGCAAATGACAAGCCTTTCTACAACAGTATTCCACCTATGAAAGATCTTAGTCCAATATGCATTTGATCAAAGAATTTACCAATGAAACCATTTGATAAGTGGAATACCACCCTTAACTTTACTTTTTGAATTATGTAAATAACACAAAATTAATAAAAATAACGAAAAAGGCGTATCTTTGAGGGTCAACTATGGTTTCTCTTCGATTTGTGTGCGCTAATTACGTGATCAATTTGACAAATGACCCCGTCATGGCAAAATTTTGTAGAAGTTATTGTTTGAGTCATTTTGTGGTTAATGTTCTTCATTTCCTCTTATGATACTACCCGTAAGGCTCATTATCAGAGCAAGGTTGCAGATATTTATCAAGATTTAAAGAAAAGCAGGCCGAATGTTCCTTATAAGTTTAATATTGACATGATGGAATGGACGGCTACTCCAAGACAAGAACATTGTTTATAAGATGATAATTACAGAGAAAATCATTCAACAGAACCTTTAAAAGATAAACAGTACAAAGTATACCGTAATAATGTCTTAAAATATGTGTTGTGAACTTGTGACAATAACAACTTGGTTAATAAATGTATGATGACACCATTTTGCAGTTCTTTATTTCTGGTTGTTAATTTCTTGTACTTACCTACTTATACCTTTGTGTTTACATAAATTATTAGTATATTGTGACAAATTCAGACTAAACAAAGCCAATATTCTCAATTAAGAAGTGCCACAACACAACCCTTCCAGAATTGAAAATAAGCAATGTTTAGTTTCTTGAATTCATATTTTTAACACTTATATATGTAACATAGGTAGGTACTTATTTTTATCATGATCTTTATTTTATATAAATTTGCTATGAAAGAGAAATAAAATTACTATCATTCATGAGGATGATTAAATAGTTAGACCTGTAAATACATAAATTATTCATTTCTTCAGCGGCCAAACATTATTTTTTTTTCTATGATTTTTCAGTTTAGCACATCTTATGTTTTCAGTTGCTAACTTAAATATAAATAAGTGGCTTTTTGACATTACAATTTAACAGCAATTAAGAAAATTAACAAATTGTCTATCAACTCATAATTTTATTTGAAAAATATGAGCTTTAAGCACTGTCTCATAAGAGTTGCACACAATAGACAGGTATAGATGTGCATTGTAGCTATGCTATATTGTACTTAGTAAGTACAACATAGCATAGCATATTATGTAGTTGTACTACTTACTACAAAATACTTTTACAAAATAGCACATAACGTGGATTAGGTACTTTGAATAGAAATTGCTAAATAAATTGGTTAATAATATGGTTTATTTATTCAGTAATTCTGAAATAATTGCATCATCCCGAAACGAAAAACAGACAAACTAGAGTTAGTCTGTTAAGTCTATTAAGTTGACGACCGATTTGGCGCAGGGGTAGGCTACCCACCTTCTGCGCCAGTGGTCTCGGGTTCGATTCCCGAACAAGACAAATAGTTGTGTGCATGAACATGTCTATTTGTCTTGGTCTGGGTGTTTTCTATGTATATTAAGTATGTATTTACAAACAAAAAGTGTTTAAGTATATATTTATCCGTTATCAAGTTTTCCATGATACAGTTTCGTAATGAAATTAAAATGGGCTTAGATAATTGGTGTGAATGTAAGAAGTTATTTATTTATTATTATTATTTATTATAGAGTATCTAACAAATGATAACAGATGGGAGCTTTTATTGAAATTTATAACTTAAACTTCTATCGATTAGGTTAAAAATAAAAAGATATTTGTTCGACAGAAATGATTAAAAGTAAGCAATGATTTAACTGTTCAAATAAAATAAAATTCCTTTATTTCTTTGCTTACTGACTATTTTAGTACAAAATCACAATATTAAAATTAAAATAGGCTACTTATGTTAACATAAAGTTTCACCTAGCAAAATATGGAGAGACTAACTTCTCTCCACTCTCCTCAGAATGCCTTTGAAATAAGAAGCCAGATGCACTGCAGAAACGTGGAAGCGCCAACAAGGATTTAAAGATGTTAGTGTATAACACACGCAGGGCATTGTAGGAAAGTTGGATAAAGTTTGACCACAGACTACTGGTATAAAAATTTTGACAATAGGCTTTAAATAAAGTAAAATTTACTTCTACTGTACACCAAGCAAACCTGTGTCTCACCATGTTACCACTGACCAACAAAGCCCTGCATCCCTATCCATCTATATCAGAATAAATTGTCATACAGAGTTTCAGTTACTATATGCCCAAGGTATTTAAACTGACTTACACGGCCCAAGGGAACCCTGTTCAAAAGTAACAGGGGCACATTTTCAAGTCTCTTAATGTTACCCCTGAAGATCATGAATTCACTCTATTTCTTGTTGTACCTTAGGCCGTGCTTCCATATATAGTCCTCGCAGGAGCTTTTTGGGGCTACCCAGCGGTAGGCTGAGCAGCACAGCACCATGTCATCAGCATAACTGATATTATTCACACAGACATTATCTATATAACAACCATGTGTGCTGCTCAGCCCAGCGATGAGCTTGTCCATATATACATATATAAGAGCGAAGTCAGCCCCTCCTGTCTAACACCACATAAACTCTTCAGAGCATGTATTTCCCCACTTTACCACATTTTTCTGATTACCATACCAATGTGCCAGTAGGTACATTTATAACCTCAGCCAACGAGAAACATCTTTAAGTTTTGTCCAAAGGTCCAAAGCTTATCATAACTTCATAACACACAAGATCAAATGCTTTGCTGAGGTCTTAAAACATGCATTTATAGGAAGGAGTTAGCTTTATAACATAATAAATAACAGAGAACTTTAACACAGCTCAATATCACTTGTAAAATAATATGTCAATCAAATGCACTTTCCGTAGACAATATCCACAAAAAGTCGCTATTGATAATATCACACAACACAATTACTCCAAGGAGGATAATAAGTATTATCTAGCACTTCAGCACACTTCAGCCAGAATGGTGGCTAGGCTAGGCTAGTGATTTGGTTTAATTTTTGTGTTTCGGATAAAAATCCTCAAAGCAGTAAAAACAAAATATATAACCGTACCTACATAAAATAAAACTTTCCTATTTTTGATTTAGATAGTATCTTCATTACTTTAAGTAAATGCCTAATTTTTATCAAAAGTAGGTCAACAATTTATCTTTAAAGTTATGTAAATTCCGATAACGAAACAAGAAACGAAAATTTGAATTTCGCGGGTAAAATTCCATTACATGACTTCGAGAGAAAGGAACAGCGAAATAGCAATTTGTGTTTGTCTCTTTCGCTCCATCTTTTCGCTCAGCTTTTATACTCTCTTCTGCTAAAGTTCAACGTTTTACAAGTGCTAGGGGTATATTTACTATAAATGAAGTTGATTACACTCAAAAGTAGCAAGTTATTTCACACAAATTGAGAAATTAAACTTTTCCATGAATCTTCCGATACCAAAATACTCGCCTGCTTCATTTGACATAACGATATGAATCTGGGTTTCGAGTTTTTACTTTTTAATTTTTACAAAATACCGATTCTGGGCTTCAACTGTCAAAAATGTATAGAGAATTTTCTTCGTCATTCACTCTTTTTCTGACATATGGGTATGGGAAGAAATATGAAGTCCATGGAATTAGGCGGTACCGCCAAGTTCAGATTATGGGCTTCAAATGTCAAATAAAGCCCATATCCATATCCAGATTTTTTAGGCGGTAGACCCCGGTCGCGGGAAGCCGCTGGACTCCCGCTCACGAAGGGAGTATATATGTTCTGTGCGCTGGATGCAGCAACGGTCGGTCCTTTGCTGCCCAGCAGTGGGCGTCGTTCGGCTGACATGATGAATGTTGTCTGAATAACTACAAATAAACCATCTTGAAGGATTGTAAACAAAAAACAATTCAATTCTTTTTATTTCTGGATGTATGGGCATCAAATTCTTTTGCCTATTGAATATTGTTAAAGATAAACGTTTGTCGTGTTCTGTTCGTTCTTATAAAGCCCCCAGCCTGCCTTCCTGCCTAGCATGACCATCATTATGAATGTGGACATGGGCTTCATTTGACATTTTAAGCCCAAATCATGCCCATACAAAAGCCTAAAAAATTTATGTCCATATCCATATTTTATAGCCGGTACTGGGGGGCTACCGCGTAACTTTATGGGTATGAAGTTCATACGTTTTTCGGAACTTTAAGTCAATTTTATGAAAAAAATTGCCACCATTAGTTTCTTGTTTGTTGACGTTGGGTATAATCATGAAGTTTGACTTAATACTCTGAGGTAACTGGAGCTCTCACCCTGAATAAAAAAGTGTCGCCAGCAAATTTGACATTTATGTATGTAGTGGCTGTCAGCTGTCTCATATGACCATACGTATTTTTTTAAAGTGTAGGTGAGACGGAAGACAGCCACTGTGTTATTTGTGGTATTCAAAAAATTTTTCGTACTGCACTCTCCAGGGGGGCTACCGGCTAAGAAATCTGGATATGGGTATGGGCTTCAACTGTCATTTGAATTCCTTATTCTGATAGATGTTTGCTGCTTTGTTCTGTTGAACGTTGGTAGCTAGTTATCGTTATACCCGACGTCACAAAACAAGGAACTGATAGCGGCTATTTTCTTTATAAAATTGACTTAAAGTTCCCAAAAACGTATGAAGTTCATATCCATAAAGTTACGCGGTAGCCCCCCTGGGGGGTTACCGGCTAAGAAATCTGGATATGGGTATGGGCTTCAACTGTCATTTGAATTCCTTATTCTGATAGATTTTTGCTGCTTTGTTCTGTTGAACGTTGCTAGCTAGTTGTCGTTATAACCGACGTTACAAAACAAGGAACTGATAGCGGCTAGTTTCTTTATAAAATTGACTTAAAGTTCCAAAAAACGTTATGAAGTTCATATCCATAAAGTTACGCGGTAGCCCCCCAGTTACCTCAGTATTAAGTCGAGCTTCATGGGTATAATGATAGCTTTAACTAGCAACGTTCAACAGAACAAAGCAGCAAAAAGCTATCAAAATAAGGGATTCAAATGACAGTTAGAGCCCAAACCCATATCCATATTTTTTTGCCGGTAGCCCCCCAGATTTACGCGGGGATAGCAATGTACCGTACCCGTACATTCCTATTCCCGCATAAAACTTTCATGAGCAGTGAAATGTGTGAACCACCCGCGCATTTTAATTAACTAGGTTCGTTAGCTTTGGGTTAGCATGAGAAGACCTACTGACAACTGAAGAGGAATAAATGAAGAAAAATACGAAAGAATAAGAGAATACCGAAGACATAATTCAAGACTATTAGGCTGTATGGGCATTGATCCTTTTGCCTACCCAGAATGGGTAAACGTTAAAAAAGAATGTTAGTTGTCATAGTGACATTGTTTGTCATATTGTGTCAATCCTGGTCAATCCATCAAAATTTAAATGTCAATTTGAGTGGCAACAAGCAACAGTGGAGGTTAGAAGACGATTTATTGCTAATTTCGCTTTAGTTTATTTAGTTTATCTTCAAAATGCCTTATTGGTACTACGACAAAAAAGATTTACAAAATACACCATCATTCCGCGATGGAATCAGTAACGAAACGGAAAATCGGTATCGAAAAGAAGGTGCAAGGTTTATCATAGATACAGGATCCAAAATGGACTTAGGTTATAATACAGTGGCCACTGGTGTTGTTTATTTTCATCGTTTCTACATGTTCCATTCGTTTAGAACTTTTCCTAGATATATTACTGCGTGTTGCTGTCTGTTCCTGGCGGGTAAAGTGGAAGAGACCCCAAAGAAGTGTAAAGATATAATAAAAGTAGCGAGATCCTTACTTACTGACCAAAAGTTCGGTACGTTTGGCGAGGACCCGAAGGAGGAAGTGATGACATTGGAGAGGATATTGCTGCAGACTATCAAGTTCGATCTGCAAGTTGAACACCCTTATGGCTACCTGCTCAAATATGCTAAATGTCTCAAAGGAGACAAGACCAAGTTACAGAAGATGGTTCAGATGGCGTGGACCTTTGTAAATGACAGGTATGTGATTCGTATGTATGAAGTGGGTGTTAAAGTGTCATTAGATTATATTAGCTATATGGCAAAGTAGAAATTAGAACAAGAAAAATCTTTCCATGCTCAACAACTACAAAGAAATTAGCATATTATGTTTTCCTATTTACTCTTGTCTTCATGTACAGGAGTTAATGCTTCATTAAGCTCCCAACATTAATGTTTTATTGCTGCAAAAAGCATTTAATATTTAGTTATTGTTTTGTTGGTTCATGATAATAAATAATAAGCAATGTGACAATCACAGTTATCTTTCAGCTTGTGAGTTAATTAGTATTTCTATGTGACTTTCCTGCACTCACTAGTCACTACACAACTTCATCCTAATTACTAAACCAGCAGTTCTCTTCAAATGTGTAAGTTTCCAACAGTTTATGTACTACACTTTGCCTACAATGGGAGCCAGAGGTGATAGCCGTTGCGCTCATGTTCCTGGCCGGCAAGCTCAGCAAGTTTGAGGTGGTTGACTGGAACGGACGGACGCCCAAGCACACTGCCTGGTGGGATATGTTCGTAGAAGATATCACTATGGAGCTGTTAGAAGACATATGCCATCAGGTATGCCTTCAAAGTTTTACCTGTTTATATTTAATTTTTTTGACACATTATACCAAGTTAGTTGTCAATGTAAATAATATTACTAATGTAATGTAAGGCAAACTTTTACCCTACAAGAGTACCAAATCATAAATATTTAAATTAGCTGCTAACAAAAATATATTTATTAAGGAAAAAATTAACAATAATAACACTTCTACAAATTGTATTCTATTAGCCTGTTGATTTGATAAAATAAAAAGCTTTATTATTATTATTCCCTTTATTACATTTAAAATACTTACAAAATTATATTTCTAAACTCAAATTTTTTACAATGTATTATTATTATTCTTATAATGTAATGCAGACATATTTTTTACCGCTATTTAAATGATAACTTAAACAACAAGCAGAACAAACCTCTCTAATGCATATGTCCCAGTATAATTTGCTTCAATATGGATTTGCTTGGCAGTTGGTGACGCAACAATGTACCACTCATTTTAAATAAGTACAAGTATTTCAGGGGATGAATGAGTCGTCAATACAAACAACTTTTTACTAAGGGCCCATACACGAAATCGTTAACAAAAATCAGCTGTTGTGAAAAACGAAATATATTTTTTATTTTTTTTTATTTATTAAACTTTTGTACAAAATACATAATGTAATAATAATAAAAATAAAAAAAATAATAAATGTAACAAGGCGGACTTAATACTAAAAGTATTCTCTGCCAGTCAACCTTTGGGAAACAGAAAACAACGAAAGCGGTTCAAATTATATAATTAATAATTATATATATTAGCATACAAAATATACAAGCTACATATACATAAATATATACATTAAGTAAATAAATAAATATAAATATATAAATACAATACTACTGAAGGAAAGTTATCATATATTATTATATAATGTAGCTTACTTCCGCAAAAAACATAATATGCAAGATGCGCCGCCCACCCGCCCGCAAAAATTGCACCACATGTGTGTTGGTATTGTTCGCACGAACTATCTCCTGAGAAAGCCCCGGGTAGTGGCGAAACACGTGTAGAGTAGTCTAATTGGTGAAGGTGCAAGGTGTATTGCTGTCTTGCTAAATGCAGGTATTGTGCATTGGTATTTTCGTGGCGGTAATTTTTTGCGGGCGGCGGGTGGTTTTTCTTGCATATTGTGTTTTTTGCGGAAGTAAACTACATATATTTCGTTTTTCACAATGGTTAGGGACTTCCGCGCAGTGTCGCCTGATTCAGTCAAATAAAAATCAGCTGTTCCATACATTTTGGTTGAGTTGATATTATGATTTTAAATTATTTTTATGCATTCACAATGCAATTTTTGTAAGTATAGGAAAAATGTGATAGTAAAAAACCACGAGCCCTATTAGTAGCTTTCAGGCGGGATTCGAACCCGCGCCTCCGGGAATCCGGCCCGATGTTCTGACCAACTAAGCTACCGAAAGGCTTACATGACCCGTCAAATTTTGCTATCACTTGTTACGCTGTAGGCCAGCGTTGTTTCATCAATGTTAGGAAACCCTTGCATCCGAAAGAAACATTTTTACAAATGTTTAACAGTCCATTAAGATAAAACAGCCATTAAATAAGATTTTAAATTATTTTTATGCATTCACAATGCAATTTTTGTAAGTATAGGAAAAATGTGATATGAGTGAGTTGATATTGTATTTTTCTATGGAACGGCAGATTTTTTGCAATAATCAAAAATTTTTGGTGTTCATATTAAAAACTCTATTTTTTTTCTTCTTTATTTCCCAGGTGCTAGATTTGTACTCGATGCAAGCGCAGGCGTCGGGCGCGGACTCGCCGCCGCCGACACCCGTGAAGCCGCCGCCAAAAAACGACAAGAAACCGCCCTCCGGTACACCGCCCACTTCCGTCTCACCTGTCGCCCCTGCCGCCGTCAATAAGGTAATGATATATAGATAGATAGATAATACGTTTATTTTTGCCACACACATACACACATTAAATTAACAAGTAAATATACAAAGATGAGTACAGATAATAAACTTACAAGGCAGAATTAAAATAAAATAATACTAAGTAATGCCGGTATAGTGATGTGCCTGTGTGCAGCAGCAAAAAGGTCTAGGCTCGGCAAATTATATTCACCGAAAGGTGAAATGCCGATTTTCAGCCATCACCCTATACGACGTGCGGGGGGTTGACGCGTTTACCAGTCACAGTTGAAAAGAATATGCAATAATAGTAGATTGTACAACAAGTGCATAAAACGTACCATTTTACCCGAGACGTATATATCCATCCGAGCCATAGGCGAGGGTGGATATTCGAGGGTAAAATGGGTTTTATGAACGAGTTATACACTCTGCTTTTCACTTCGAGTGTGAGGAAAATAAATAACAATATTGCAAAAAAGAAAAAATAAAGACTTCGCCATATTGGCGGGAAGGCTTTCTTTTTTTTTATATGTGGCAGTGGCAGCACAGTGACTTTAGCATAGATCATACTCGTAGTCCATAATGCTCTTGAAATACTTATTTCTAAGAAAACTCATTAATTTTGCCTAGTTTTATTAATTTAGTAATTTAACATGGATTATGTACAAAATTTAAGAAACAGAATGAAATAACAGGTTTATTTAACGAAGTTTAATTGCGTGTGTGACTGTTTACCTGACGACCTTTGTCTTAGAATCTGAGACTTAGACGCAGATTTTACTTTATGCACTAGAGCATAAAAAGCGATTTTATGCAGCCTATACCCAACATAAACACGAACTTTACGAGCATGAGAAGTGAAAACATAATTGCAACTAATTTGAGTGAAAGGTTAAATAAGATTTGGGGTCAATATAAAGGGATGAAAGATATAAAACAAAATGAAAAGTACTTGTATTATGGTAGTCTAGATAAATAAATATACAAACAAACATACACAGCTGTAATAATAATATATAAGATACAAATATAAGGTAACAGGGGTCAGAAAAAAAAAGATAATAAACAAGAAGTCTGCTTTAATAAGTTACAAGACGACTACACGACACGGCGACGTCATCCCATAGGAATGTGATATTTTTTCGGGATAAAAAGTAGCGTTTGTCACTGTCTAGCTATCAAACTATCCCCATACAAAAAATCACGTCGATACGTTGCTCCGTTTTGACGTGAAAGACGGACAAACATACAAACGAATAAACAAACACACTTTCATTAATTATTAGTATGGATGTACAGTCAGCGTCAAATTGATATAAGCTAGAGCTGTAGTCAAAAAGATCTAAAAAACATAAACGCAATTTGATCTAAGCAGTTCGAATCATCATAATGTTGTAAGCACGCAAGGTGTTCAAAATATCTAGGCACTCATTGTTTTATATTTATATAAGCAGTCAAAGTGGTCAAAATTATCTAAGCAAACAAAGCTGTCAAAATATCTGTGCATAATGTACAACACCATATTGCACAGATAACTTTGAACACCTTGCGTGCTTACAACAATATGATGATTTGAACTGCTTACATCAAATTGCGTTTATGTTTTTCAGATCTTTTTGACTACTTTAGACGCTTATATCTATTTGACGCTGACTGTACTTACCCAAAAATTAAGTTTTCTTTTGTTTAAATATGGGACATACTTCTGCCGGCCTAGCATGAGCGGCTTATAACGCGCGATATTGGTACGGCATGCCGTCTTGCTTACACCTTAGCACAGAATAAATAATAGTGCTAAGGCACAGAAGACTCACTCTGCAAGCTCATTCAAATAAAAATAAATCTTTCTGCGTGGAAATAAAGTCCAATTCCGGTTGCTTTGTCATCGCTTGCCTATTGTTATAATAACCTAGAGTTCGCGCATGCAAGCAAAACTGTACCCAATATCTACGCGCGAGCGTTTCTATTTCTATGAATGTCTCAAATAGCTCGCTCGCTGGTTAGGGTTGCTTGCGACTTGCGAGTTCGGTTTTGTTCTTTCTTTTGTTATTTCTTTTATTTAGACACCCGTAAACACAACAGTATCTTATATACGGAGTATAAGAACGTTTAGTAGTCATTGTTCGGTGCACAAAAATCACAGATGTGATCGATCGTTCTACGCGCAAACGCTCCACGTACGAGCCGAGCGGCATCCTTCTGCCATACGCCTGCCCGGCAGGCGCGCCGGCCGAACGTACCTAAACTGCGGAGTGACACCCCCCTGACCTTAGTGGGGTAAGCAAGACAACTTGCCGTACCATATCATATCGCGCGCTAAAGCCGCTCATGCTAGGCCGGCAGGCGTTGAAAGTACCCATCAATACAAACAACTTTTACTATGGGACCAAGTGTCACATTGCGAAAAAAAAATCGTCCATGTGCGAAACAGGAAACGTCAAAGATTCACATAAAAAACATGCGCAAACATACTGTCACTTGATGAAATAAGGAACAAGTTGCATCACAAATACAAACATTGAAAATGAAGTATTTTAGAAAAAATCGACCCGTCTCACAACCAGCTCCGATGGGATGGTTTGTGAGACGGGTTGATTTTTACAAAATACTTCATTTAAAATTCTTCAATAATAAAAGTTCATTGTGAAAGGATATTTTTCAGTTTTGTATGGAGCCTCGGCTAGGACTTTGTAGGCTATACCATAGGCAAGCAAAAGATAAATATAATAACTGAAAACTAATTATATCGCTATAAGCTAACGCGTTTGATGGTACAAAAGCATTATCTAGTCTTAATTTTATGCAACCCCGATTCAATATGGCAGTAAAACGCCACACTCACATTAAAAAAAAAAGGTTAACATTGACAGATTATCATCAGTCGTCAATGTCATAGTTTTTTCGTACAGAAACATCAATGTTCGAAGTTTATTTTTGTACCATTTATCCAGACAGACAATGAGATTTTCAATATTTTATATGACTTTACTATTAGTACGAATAGTGTAAAAAGTCCTAGCCGAAAATGAAAAATGTCCTTTAAATAAATACAAACATGTTATTGGCAGGTGATGACACCGATAAAGAACGGCGCGGAAGTGAAGCCCCCCGAGTTGCCGAAGCCGGAGCTGCGGTTCCCGTTCTACCCCGCGCCGCCGCCGCCGCCCGGCCTGCCCGCCGCCGCCGCCGCCTACAGGTCAGTCACTATACATAGGCATCGAGCATTTTAGGTACTTCGAGTTTCAGGTATCTCGCGTTTTAGGTATTACGCAGCAGTGGCATCGTGCATTTTAGGTACTTCGCTCAAAAGGGCATCTATGTAAGGGGCTGTCCACTAATCACGTGAGGCCCAAAGGGGGGAGGACGAGGAGGGGTCCGCGGAAAATCCAAATATTAATAATTATTTTGCAAAAGAGCAACACCTTTACATTTATACAGTACTAGCATTCCGCCCGCGGCTTCGCCCGCGTGGACTACACGACGTTATACCGCGGGAATGTGATATTTTTCTACATCACCTACCTGCCAGTGAAAGTCCCGTCAAAATCGGTCCAGCCGTTTCAGAGATTAGCCGGAACAAACAGACAGACAGACAGACAAAAATTGTAAAAATGTTATTTTGGTATATGTACCGTATATGTATAATTACTAGCGGCCACCCGCAGTTTCACCCGCGTGGTTCTCGTTCCCGTGGGAATATCGGGATAAAAAGTAGCCTAAGTTACTCCTTATTACATCAGCTACCTGCCAGTGAAAGTCCCGTCAAAATCGGTCCGGCCGTTTCAGAAATTAGCCGGAACAAACAGACAGACAGATAGACAGACAGACAGACAAAAATGGTAAAAAATTATATTTTGGTATATGTACCGTATACATAATCATATGCATGTAGTAAAAAGCGATTATTTTAATATTACAAACAGACACTCCAATTTTATTTATTTGTATGGATTTTTAATTTTTATAAAAATGTTTATTTTTTGTACTAAGTACAATAAATTGTCCTTAATTTATTCCTTTGTTTTTATTAAGGGGGTCCTTGAAATTGTGCTCGATTTTCTAGGGGTCCGCGGACTAAAAACGGTTAAGAAACGCTGATCTAGTTAATACCCCTGTTTCACACCCCGTGTCATCTCGAAAACATACCTACGCGCGGCGGCAACGCCGGGTGCAAATCCATAGAAATTAGATCCGCAAAAGAGCTAGAATATATGCGATAGAAACAGATGCAACGATTGGCCGTTCGTAATTTGCGCTGTACAAGCTGAATTCTACTTTATTGCGTTATAGTTAGAGTTGCTATTTATTTAAATGACTTAGCGGAGTGCAATATCTGTTAAAGTCCATTCGCTTAGATAGTGTCGTGTCGCCCTTTTATCGCGCCGCCTTGGCACGTGCCGCTTCTTGTCAAAGGATGCCGCCGCATAAACAAAAGAAGCCGCGTGCGGCGCACACCCGCAAAGGAAATAGGATTTTGGGATATCGCCATTTATTTAATTATATTTTTTTAAATAATCTATTATTTATTATAAATACAAGTGGCAACGACGGTTGTGACTTGTGACAATTCGAGCGATGATGAGTAATCATAATAATTAGGTATATAAAAATTAAAAATAATAATAATTATTTGCAAATCACTTATTTAACTTCCTTTTATATAAAAATATCCAAATTTTCTTTAAAATTGACTTTGGTACCCAACTTGTGTGTATTATATTTATATTTGCATTTTATATCAAAACCCACAATGCCGTGCCGGTGTACCGACACTATCTAACCGAACGGACTTTACATAGTAATTATTTAGTAATCTGTGTTAATAGGTTATTTTACTGTTGTTGAAATGTAGATATTTAATGATAACGTTAAAAAATATTGCAATTAAGAATACCAAATGTGTAAAAATAATTTGAATCTGTTTTATAATAAAAAAAATTATAATCTGTTTAATTTTGACTATAGCTGTCTCTTTCTAAAACGAAATCTTCTATGGCGTGACTATGACGCTACTAACCCACTGACGTCACTAAGATAGCGTCCTGTCCTTGTCTAATTATAAAGTTTGAAGTCCTATATCTTTGAAAATATTCAAGATAATTCAAAATGAAAACTTGTTTTGTGTAGCTAATATTTCGAAAAACATTTTAAAGAAATAAAAAAAAAAATCAGTAAAATACCGTATTCTCACGTTACAGCACGCCACCCCCACGCCTGCCGCCGCCACCACGCCTGCCCCCGCCGCTGCTGTATTCAGAGCCGCCGCCGCCGCGCTACGGGCCGCCCCCCGCGCGCTACGACCCACCCCCCGCCCGCTACGAGCCACCCGCGCGCTACGAGCCCCCCTCGCGCTACGAGCCCCCCGCACGCTACGAGCCGCCGCCCGCGCTGGCCGTGAGCGTACCGCCGCCCTTCTACCCGGCCCGCCCGCCGCCCAGACCCTACTACCCGCCGTGAGCGGGCACCCTAGGCTATTGTGTAATTTTTTACAGAAATATATTATTGATAGACTGCTACTTGTGGTTTTCATTATCTATACTTCTATACTAATATTATAATAGTAGTTTATGTGACTGCCGCATAATGAGGGGTATTAAAACACGAGTGAAGGCTCGTTTTTTAATAGTATTCCACGAGTGTTGTAATACCGAGTTATGTGCAGTCTCATACACTACTTTATCTACACTCATTACATTTATCATATATTTAAAAAATTAGCAAAAAAATATTAATTCTAAAATGTGGATTGGCGCCAAACCCCACTGATAGGAGTCTATACGGTCTATACCTTCTAAATTCAAAATTCTAATTTTAAAAAGTTTCTTATTGTTGCCGGCTAAAGAAGGGCTTGAAAGAGTTGGAAGTCAGGGCCGGTAAATCCTACGGTTGCCATGGAGATTGTAAAATTAAGAAAAATAAGTGTTTTATATAATGAGTGAAAGCTGTATCCGGTTGTATCATAGTGACCATTATTAAACACTTTTATTTTTTAATGTTGACTATGCCATAAAGTGTATCAATATACGTTCAGGCACGAGTTCATAATTCGAGTATTATAAGATGAGTGTAGACATGGCCCGCTATTATTTCTCGGCTGCTTGCGCCCCAGTGCAACGAGTGAGATAGAAGACGGCTTTGGTGTAGATAAAGATATATAAGATATTATTGTTTGTTTGCAGGCTTGAGAATATAGGCATAGCATGTTAACATGTTAACCGCCTCTGTGGTCTAGTGGTTCATACCACGGATTTCAGATCCAGAGGTCCCGGGATCGATTCCCAGTGGGGGTACATATTGTATTCGGTTTGGTTGGTGGTAGGACTTGTTCTTAGTCCGCCTGGCTAGCTACCACCATCTTATCTAATTCTGACGCCATAACAATGATGTTTTCTGCATTATTGTGTTCCGGCAGTTAGAGATAAGATAGCCAGTTCCTCAGTGGTTGAGGATTCCGGGAGTAGTGCGCTTCCACCTTCAGCCTTATCACCACTTATCATCAGGTGTGATGAAGGCTAAGTGCTACCCCGTTGTGGATAAAGAAAGAAAAGAAAGAAATAAGGAATCAAGCTCTTTATATAATCAAAGACTATCTCTGTAACCGAAAACAAAGGGTTAAAATTGGCGAATGGGTCAGCTCGAATGCAGACATCATACGGGGTCTCACAGGGGAGCGTTTTGGGTCCAACATTATTTCTAGTTTATATTAACAAGATTCAAATTTGTTTATTCAATTTAGATTGTTATTTACAATACTTGTGAACGTCATAGAAGCTACGCCATCGGTTCGCAAACCCTACAGCGGGAGGCCTTGGAGAAGAACCGGCAAGAAACTCCAAAGGGTTGTTTTTTTCTCCCTGTTTTATTTCATACAGAGTCGTCAAATTGAAAAATGACCTTAACATGGTATGACTAAGGTCAGTTTCCATCACAATTACACAATGGGTTATGATAAATACAGTTAAGTATAGGCGAACTAATGATCATAGCGGTGAACAATTTTCAATTACTTAGGAACTCTACTTAAAGCTTTAATATTAGTTAAAAACAAAAGACAATTCTACTATATACTGCAAGTTGCGCCATACATGTTTCAAATGTAATTCTTAATGAAATACTCTCTTACAGTTACCGATTAAGGATGGGTCCATCTTTTCTTAGGCAGGTGATACTGCAATCTTATTTACCGGTAAAACTTGGGAAAGTGTTCAGAAATCAACGGAGATAGGATTGGCTGAAACAGCTGCCTGGCTTGATTCGAACCTGCTTACTTTGAATACTCAAAAGACCAACTAGATTTGCTTCTCAATGAATAGACGCTCCCAAACCTTCGGACACATTTCAAATTAAAATCCACAAATGCGCGGACTATCTAAGGCTTCCATCACACTGCCTCCGGTTTTCGCACTACCGAACGGAAATGCGGCGTGTTTTTTTTTATGTTACCTCCCCTACACGTGAAGTGGGTATGTAATACTTTTTTTCTTGTCTACCCTATAATGTGGGATTTCGTTGGATAGTAATTTTTTAAAACGTTGTGGGTACGTAAAGACAGTTTTTTTGATTGAGGCATCTGTTTGTGAATTATTAAGCTTTAAAGTGCAAAATTTTGTTAAGAGTCAAGTGTGTCCCCCCCCTCTACCAGCCAAATGGTTGTTTCTGGAAACGTGAAAAAATTCACGATAGTAGTACATATGACGAAGTTAAAAGGAAAACTATCACAGCTAAGTAGGCTTTACAAGATTTTGAGATATAACACATTTTCGAAAACCGCAAATATAACTTTGTCATTCATACGAATACTATGAAAAACAAAGTTATTTTTTTCTGGCAAAGAATCACAGTGATATTTTTGCTAGGTGTACGTCATCGGTACGTTAAGTGGGTACGGAACCCTTCATGGGCGAGTCCGACTCGCACTTGGCCGATTTTTAATACATAGATACCTACAGTGCCACAACTTTCCTGTTCTGGTGACAGCCGTGACAGAGGTGCCACTTGCAATACCAAATTAGCTGTCAAAATGGACTGTCGTATGAAAACTGTTTTAGTTCCAAAAATAATCACCGGAACAGAAAAGCTTGCTGCACTATACATTAATTTAAGGCAATACTTTTTTTTAATAAAAACAGTGTATTCGTCATAAGATTTTATTGTCAATACAAACATCACAATATTTGAGAAAAATATTGCTGTTACGCATTCTCTATGAATAATTAGTATTGATAAAATTTTAATTACTTATAGATGAGAACAAACACTTCGCGATTATAGGTAAAAATAAATAAATTCAATACTGTTTTTTTTCACACAAAACGTTTCATATAAAAATGATTAAATATTAAATAGATCTAAATTCATACAAAACGAACAGACAACAGCGCACACCATACTTTGTGTAGGTACACCAAAGCATTAAAATCACCTTAATACATTTTCCTTAATTATAAAATAATAACACACTTAGCTGCCATTCGACTAGAAAAATACAAATGGGTTGGGCTCCATTCTGAAATCCTCTGATTTACATGGGTCAGTGACTGGCGCCGAAATTGATGACAGTCCAGTGCTGTCTGTAAACTGTTTGTCATGCCAATCCAGCGCTGCCGGCCTAGCATGAGCGGCTTTTATCACGCGATATGATATAGCATGTCATGCTGTCTTGCTTACCCCACTAAAGGTCATAGCCCACTTATACCGCACCGCTTCCACCCAACCAATGTATGAGTAGTCAAATATAGACTTAATGTCGTGCTCTGTAGACGCACTTTAGCTTGCGGCAGGCTTGCTTACTACGCGCTGTCCGCGCGCTGTCTGCTATTGTATATTGTTACTGTAAAGTGCATCTACAGTGAACGATATTAAGTCCATATTTGGCTGCTCATACTTTGGTTGGGTCAGAGCGGTGCGGTATAAGTGGGCTATGACCTTAAGGTGTAAGCAAGACAGCATGACGTGCTATATCATATCGCGTGATATAATGAGGGTCATGCTAGGCCGGCAGCGCTGGATTAACAGCTGACTACTTAATGGATTCGACTTAAGGCGCCTAAATTCGAATTCAGTAAGCAGTGCGGCAGCGCAGGACCGATCGTTGTGGAGATCCTTGGGGGAGGCCTATGCCCAGCAGTGGGCGTCGTTCGGCTGACATGATGATGATGATGATGAAGCAGTGCGGCTGGCTTCATGTAAACCGGCCCTAACATCCCATTCAAAAGCTAAATCGATAGCAAATTGTTCGAATTACAGTTACTCATGAATCTCACATAGCAACTAACGCCCTAATTCTCGAACGCTAATCATCTTTGGGAGCTTCTCAAACATCATGGCATCTCTTTCATACGTTTGACATTTAAAGTGACAGGGCGATGTGTGAGACGCTCCCAAAGATAAGTAGCGTACGAGTATCGGGCATAAATGCTGCTTCTTTCGAAATCTCTTTGGGATCCCTTCCGATGTTGAAGGGAAGAAAGAGATTCACAATATATATTTCGTTTGAAGAAAGGTTGTATCAGAACCGAGCCCGCATATGAATATGAACACAGTCTGTGCACCACAGTTATAAAATAATAATACACTTGGAACATCATAATATAAAACATATCTTAAATTTGAGTTTAACTGGTTTGAGATATTAAGTATGAACTATACGGGGTCATTTGTAAAACATCTACAACCACGCAGGACTAGATAACTATCATTATAAACAACAACATTTGTTCTACAACTTTCCAAAAAACGAAAATAAATTTTCGACATTTAAGGTGGTTCGATCAGCTCAGTCAGTAGCGCCACGTTTCCTATTATTTTATTATGTTTCCGAACGAAAAACAAAGACAATTAGAGTGGGTATATTCTTTTATTAAAATCAAAAAATAGTGGGTAGTTTTCCGTGACCACGGCCCCTGGAAAGGTGCCGAAACGTCGGATAAACCAAAAAATCTCAAAAACAACTAAAATTTAACCAAGTTGTTGCATAAATTGCGTGAAAAAATCCGTGAAAGTGTTTTATTTATACAATTACGTTTTATTAAAGGCTTAGATTAAAAGTTTCGGTTATTTTGCACAAATAAAAGAGTAAAACGCATTTTATAAATATACTTTTAAGAACTCAAACTTAAGCAATAAGTCGTGAATCTCAATAGTGCGAAAAGTGGCCAGATTTAGCAATATCGAGATCCATAACTTAATGCTCATATTTGAGGCCATGAAAAAATACTTAAAAATTGCACTTTACTCTTCTTTAAACTTTTATTCGCAACCCTTGATAAATCGTAAATGAAAAATGGAAAATGAAGTATTTAGAAAAAATCGACCCGTCTCACAAGAGACTTTTGTGAGACTTTGTGAGACGGGTCGATTTTTTCTAAATACTCCATTTTCCATTTTTCTATTATAAAAATTGCATTGTGAATGCAAAAAACTAAAAATTAAAATAAATCGTAAATGATTTATTTCTATTGGTGGCGCTACTGAGCTGATCGAACCACCTTAATATAAAATGTCCGAACAGCGGATCGAGTTTTGTATAAAATGACGAACATTTATTTTGTGTTTTTTGAAAAGTTGTAGAACAAATGTTGTTTATGATGTTAGTTATCTAGACCTGCGAGGTTGTTGATGCTGTAAGTGTAAGTGACCCTTGTATAAAGCATATCAACAATGCTTTTAATAAACTTCATACAATAAGAGTTTTTATAATACCTCACTGTTAATTAATCTATCAAATAGATTAGTTTTTAATAGAACTTTGAGCAAGCTTTTAAATAAAAAAGTATGTATTAAAAAGACAATTAATCAAAAATGTTGCATTGAGTTTTAATAATGTATGTATAAATAATATTAGTACAACTAAATCCTAGGAAGGCACGCACATTGACACCATCAGATCGTAAATAATCTCCGATTAATAAGGCACATGATTTCAACTTATATCCTATAAAAATATTGAAACTAGTAAATGAGTAACTATTTATACATATTAAAAGTTTTTCTACATATTTAGTATTTTACAGTATAGGCACATAGTTGTCTACGAACTAGCAATACTTTTTGACCATAGACCATTTTTGCCACAAGACGATTGAAGTAGTAATTGGGCGGGGCGCGCGTGGACGACCCTTTGCTCAAACCAGCAAACCCGCCATACATTTTACCTACTTGTGTACTATTTTGAATGTCTTCATGCTCATTCTTAGTACTTTCTTGTGTTCTGTGTTTTTGACATATTTCATTAGTCGGTTATTTTAAAGTAGTCATTGACACGACGCTGTACTATTTTATTTACATTTGTATATAAATGAACACATAATATACAAAACAGAGATAGAAGATTGTTGGAAAGACTTGCTGGAAGCAATAGTGATGGTTTTTAGCAGTCCTTCAATTTAAATTCAATCAAAAACAGCGCGAAAACGCACCAGATTATCTTGTTAAGGAGACAAAAATACACTTACGGTCGCTGGGCCATATACGTTATTTGTATAAAGTCTTGATAATATTGGGTATTAACAATTTTCAGGTGATATAATTTTTTTTTTAAGTTTTTGAAGATACTTATACATTATTTTCTTACATATTTTCTAAGAAAACTTTGAATGTAGATATAAAAAAAAAAATTTCGTTACTTCACGCTGTTGACAACGACTTATATGAGCCGTATTTACACTACTAGAAGAGTGTTTATATCACGTCACACTCAGGTACGATACAGAGCGACATTATTTTGACGTTGTATTGGCGGAATTACAGTGGAAAAAGAAAGAGGCCATTCTTTTTAAAGTTATACCACAAAATAAACAGGTACAGAAGACAATCTTAATATAAAGTGTGCTCGAGCAACGCACACATAGACACCGCTCACGGACACGATGTCTCGGTCTGTCTCATTCGGATCTTGTACGAGCGCGAGTGTTTATAGCGATATACACGCGTTTTTATGAAAAGTGAAGTAAGGTCGACTAGGAAAATGCTTTAACAGTTTTGTTGGCAGTTCCCATACATTTAAAATATCGCTAAAGCTCAGATCTGAATGACATTTCAATAACGTTAAACTTTATTGATTTACAGAATAGTGATTTTTAAAACTAAAGGTGGTAAAGCAATTTCTTGGTTGAGTTTACATACATGAGATTGACTTCTGTACCTGTTTATTTTGTGGTATAACTTTAAAAAGAATGGCCTCTTTCTTTTTCCACTGTAATTCCGACTTCTTCTTGACGACTGAGGTACGATACAGAGCGACATTTTCTTGACATTGCATTGGCGGAATTACAGTGGAAAAAAGAAGAGGTCATTTATTGAAAAAATAAAAGTTTAAAGACTAAATCTGTCTAGGAGCATGGAACTTAGCTTGTATGAGTATGGTATGATCATATGAGCCGGGAGTGTCGCAGGTATGTGAGTAGTAACTGATGCAGGAACCGATAGAGCGGGAGGCTGTCCACGAGCCCGGCGCGTTGTTCGTGCAGAAGGCCCACAGTGCGTGGGATGTCCAACTCCTACGTAACGACAAGTAAATTATACAGGATCAATTTTTAAAGGAACATAATCAACCGACCAGCTAACAATTACTAAATTGTATTCATCATTTTACCACATAAAAAATAAGCAAAGACTGTGGCCTTCTCAACCAAATTTGAACTGCGCACAACAGGCAAATAATATTCAAAAAATATAAGCGGCTTACTAGATATTATGTAAAGCTAAACATAAAACAAAAATGCTAAATAGTAAACAAAAAAATTCTATAAGTAAGTATATTAAAAAAAGTCTATGGAATTATTTTTATAAAAAAATAAAACCGCCTTCAAAAAAACCACATCAAAAAAGTACTAAATAATTCCTCACCAAATAAATAACGTAAGTACTTTGAAGTCGGGCGGGTTTTAACAAAAACAACAAAAAATTGTACTTACATGTTTCACGCCCGACTTCAAAGTACTTCCGTTATTTATTTGGTGAGGAATTATTTCGTACTTTTTTGATGTGGTTTTTTGAAGGCGGTTTTATTTTTTTATAAAAATAATTTTTATTTCACTCTTTTTAGTGCATCGTGCAGGCAATTTACGTGTTTTCTGGTAAATAGGTATGTGATCAAAGTGAAAACCTCCTTTTTCGAAGTCGGTTAAAATACCTTGAGGTATCCCCTTTTTAACAAAACAAGAATCATCTAAATCGGTTTATAAACAAAGGAGTTATGCCTAAAGATACGTATTAAAACTACTTTCTTATGTTTGCAAGTAAACAAATGCTATGATCACGCACAATTGTGATGACCACATCTACTGTGTTCCACAGTTTATTGAAACGAAGGTTCCTCATGCAAAATTAAGTAAATTAAGCTAATCCTACCTTGCTAGAAAATAGTGTCCGTAATCCAGGGGGGCTGAACGTTGTCTCGCCGGCGCGCGCGCGCCTGACAAAACGATCTCCACACAACCCCCGATGGGATACTCTTACAGCTAACACTCTTATACTACACAATGCCCTAATAGGCCGCTAAAACTTTCCCGGCGCTTTTCAAAGCGAACACACACGGGTTACAAGTCCGTACCCCGACCGGAGCCCTAGTAGGTGCAAAACGAAATCTCGGTCCCAATATGGGTAGGTAACTTGCGCGGCACGTCGCTACAGAAACACACGAACTTGTCTCACGGCTGCTTACGGCCAACTGGCGATCCTACACCGGCCGGCCGAGCGCATTGTCTCGTGACCTTGACAATGACAACGCACCGCTCGCAGCGCGGCGCGAACATCCCCCCGTCCCGGACAGTAGCAAACTGTCCGCCAACTCAATCTAAGGGCAGGCGAGAGAGGGTAGCGATCGCTCGCTTCAAAACAGAGTCCCCCACCAGGACCTCGGCAAACCTGGGCACACCATCCGACCCCGGATGAAGCTGAACAATGCGTCCTAAACGCCAGCGGAGGGGCGGCAGGTTTGGATCCTTTACCAACACGAGGTCTCCGGTCTTGGGTGGGGTCGTCCTATCCGACCACTTAACGCGTTGCTGCAAAATGTGCAAATACTCCAGATGCCAACGGCGCCAAAAACTCTGCGTAAGCTGCTGGAGCAATTCAAATCGCGAGAGCCGTCCGGAGGGCACTTCGGAATAAGGATATTCCGGCAAGGCGTTAAGCGGTCTGCCAATCAAAAAATGGCCCGGCGTAAGGGCCTCTAAATCATTCGCGTCCGAAGACAACGGACATAACGGACGCGAGTTGAGGACCGCCTCAACCTTACAAAATACGGTCGCGAGTTCCTCAAACGTGAGGACCGTCTCCCCAATAACGCGACGAAGGTGAGTTTTAGCGGCCTTTACAGTTGCTTCAAAAATCCCTCCCCAGTGGGGGCAGGATGGCGGGGAGTACTGCCATCGTACCCCTCTGCGAGAGAGTGTGGATCCGATCTCAAAATTATTCCTATCCAAAAATTCACAAACTTCCTTTAAATACCTATCGGTGCCCTTGAAATTGGTTCCACAATCGGACCTTATTAACGACGGCATTCCGCGGCGAGACACAAAACGATTCAACGTGGCTACAAAGGCTTCTGTGGTGAGGGCACTAACCACCTCCAGGTGGACCGCTTTAGTGGCCAAACAAACAAATACACACAAGTAAGCCTTTTCCGTTCTAGCATTACGAAGCCGCGATGTCTTAACGGTAAATGGCCCCGCAAAATCCGTTCCAACTCCTGAGAAGGGCATCGATTCGTTCACCCGATCGGCAGGCAAATCACCCATCTGGGGCTGCATCGTATCGGCGCGCAAACGATAACACGGGAGACAACGAAAAATAACGGATCGGATTATTCTCCGCGCTGACAAAATCCAGAACTCTCGTTGGAGGAGCGCGGTCAAAGCATTACAACCGGCATGAGCATTCTTTACATGTCGGTCTGTAATCAACAGTCTAACTAACGGTCCATCCTTGGGGAGCAACAAAGGGTGGCGTGATCCGTACGGCAGGTTGGCATGTCTGAGCCTACCTCCGACACGCAGCAATCCGGTACTGTCTAAGAAGGGATTCAACCGCACCAAGGGTCCCTTCAACTTGGGCTTACTTGAGCGCAGGGCTTTCAGCTCCGGTTCAAACTCTCGCTGTTGCGTCACTCGCAACCAATGCAACAGAGCGTCTTGCCGCTCTTGTGGGGCGAGGACCGGAGACAACAATTTCTCCTGAGGCTGGCGACAATTTCGCACAAAGCGCCTCATCCAAGCAGTCACGCCGAGCAACTTATCCAAAGAACTGTAGCGGTCTAACAAAAACTCCATCTGCGGAGCCGCCACCGTCTCCACGGCGTGAACACGCATGCCTAGGTCTGGGACTCTGGCCACAGCCGGGGTGGCAGGCCATGAGCGCTCAGGCCGTAACAACCATGATGGACTCCACCATAGGTGGTGGTCCACTAACTCAGGCGCCTCGCAGCCGCGGGAGGCACAATCTGCGGGGTTCAATTCGCCCGGTACGTGGCGCCAAATCAACGGGGCCTTTGAAGTCTGAATTTGTGAGACCCGGTTGGCCACAAAAACCTCAAGGGTGTGGACTGAACTCTTCAGCCAACAAAGGACGACCTGGCTGTCAGACCACGCAAATATCGACCCCAAGTCAACACCGGTTCCCAAGGTGTCGGCAACATGATTGAGTAGCCGTACTAAGAGAGTGGCGCCGGACAACTCCAACTTCGGAATGGTTAGCCTAGTCCGAAGGGGGGCGACCTTACTCTTGGCCGTAACTAAGTGTACGGCGACAACGCCTGCTGCATCCACCGTTCGGATGTAAACGGCTGCCGCGTATCCGCTTTCGGACGCGTCACAAAAGCCGTGCAGGGAGGCTTTAAACTTTCCCGAAGGCAGTATTTGCCTCGGTATACAAACCCGATTGACGTCGGGTAGGGATGACACGAACCTCACCCACTCTCGTAGGAGGCTACCAGAGAGGGGCTCATCCCATGACAATTCCGCAGCCCAGAGCTCCTGTAGGAAGCACTTCATCGAAAACACTACAGGGCTGAGCCAACCGTTCGGATCAAAGGTACGGGCTACAGTAGACAGCACCGTGCGTTTAGTCCAGACCTTTGGGTCTGGCAGTTCTAATCTATATGTGAACAAATCCGGGACTGGTCGATACTGGACTCCCAAAACAGACAGCATGTCTGGAGTCTCCGGATTTTCAAAGAGGAGCGGCTCTTGCTGGTGGTCCTTAGGCAAATCTGCCAATAGGTCCGGTGAGTTAGACAGCCACTTCCGCAACTCATAGCCACCAGCCCTCAAGAGCGCAATCAGCTCATCACGTAAGACGAGAGCCTCATCTAAGCTCGAGGCCCCCGTGCAGATATCGTCGACAAATAAGGCCCCCCCCTCAATAAGAGCAGATGCCCGGGGATAGCGTAGCCGTTCGCGCTCTGCGAGCTCCAAAAGCGAACGGATCGCCACAAAGGGGCTCGACCGCAAACCATAGGTGTTGGTGTTCAGCTCGTAAGCCAACATCGGATCCTGGGGATCATCACGCCAAAGGATGAGCTGGTATCGTCTATCCTCCGGGTGAATCACGGTCTGTCTGAACATCATGCGGATATCGGCCACAAAGACGACAGCGTGCCGGCGGAAGTTGGTCAAAACATCACAGACATCGTGATGCAACTTCGGCCCCGCATGCAGACACTGATTCAACGACACTCCGGTTGACGTGGGCGCTGAACCATCAAAGACCACGCGGATCTTCCCATTGGAAGTCTTCAAAACAGCGTGGTGTGGCAGGAAGTAATGTTCCACATTACGCCAGTCCAACTGCGAGATGGACATGTGCCCAAGGTCCAAATACTCCCGCATGAAGTCTATATACTTCTCCTTGAATGCGGGATCCCTGGCCATCCTACGCTCCATGGACAACAATCTCTTCTCGGCCATCGGTCGGGAGCTCCCTAAAGGGGGGCGAACCGCCAAGAAGGGCAAGCGGGTAATCAAGCGACCCGAGAGGAGGCGCCCAGTGTTGTTCTGGTAGAACAATTCGCACTCCTCCGCTAACGGATCCAACCGCTTGGCAGTGGGAGGTTCCTCCACCTCCCAAAACTTTTGGAGAACGTCGGACAAAGTAGAACCGACAATGGTCTGGCAGTCTACCGACGGGGTCTCTGGTGTCTGTGGTACCTTTCCCATCACCACATGACCCAGCGACGAGGACAAGGCGACAAGATCGGCTGTCTGCAAAACTCGCTTGCTTCCACACAGTACACGACCGAGGACATCCGCACCAATCAACAAGTGTATTGGGCCCGGTCGGTGGAAGGAAGGATCAGCCAAAGCCAGTCCAGACGTCAGCTCAATCGTGGATGGCGGCACTCGCACTTGCGGGAGTGGTCCAACCACCTTATCAAAGACTATCGCCGAAGCACCGATCTTCGGCCTTGGCGCGAAGTGGGGGGAGAAGGAGAACTCAACTCGACCAATCGGATCAGGGATCCGCGAGTCTCCCACCCCCCGTACCGCTTCGTGATGCGGCACAAGCAAAAGACCCAGCTGTCGGACAAGCCACCGGGACATTATGCACCCCTGGGCACCTGAGTCCAAAAGGGCACGCACCGTGACAACATTGCCCTTAGGTCCCCAAACATTCACGGAGGCTGTTGGCAACAGCACAAGCTCCGGAGGGGTGGTTGGGTCCGACAGGGGCGCCATTAAAAATTTTGGGGGGGTACTTGTCCCCCTCGCGCCTGAGTCGGCGCGCCAAATGTGGGACGCTCGTACCGGGCGAGCGGGTCCCAATCGGGTACATACTGGCCCCGACCAATAGCACTCCTAGGTGCAGGGTAATACCCGTGTGGGGCGTGCCTCGGTGCATAGTACCCCAATCGAGGCCTCTCCATTAGGGGGGGGGAGTAGCAAATAGGGCCCGTGCCCATCGCCACCGTGGCGTACTCTTGTGGTACCCCCCTACCCCCGCCCGTGGCGGGGGCGTCTCTCCTATAGTTCCCCCTCTCCGGGGGGGACTGAACGGGGGGGCTAAGCCCCGCCGAATCTCTAGGGGACCGGTTCCGGGCTGCCGGGCCCCCGCCCGTGCGCGAGGAATTCGAACCCCGGTCGCTCCCGGCGTCCTTGCGGTCCAAACAAAGGAGGGGGTGATGCCTCCCTCCGCAAAGACGACAATCCTCGGTCTGGGGACACGCCGACTGCATGTGTCCCCCCAAACACCTATAGCACCATTGGCGCTGTTTCGCAACGGCCCTCCGTCCCTCTGGGCGGAGGCCTCTAAATTTGGCACATTCGTGCACCACATGCCTATCTCCCCTGCAATACCTGCACCGCTCACTCGGTGCGGGGGGAGGGGACTGCTGGAAGGCAGCATACCGGTTGGTCGGGCGACGGGGCTGTTCCCTCGCCGCCACCATACGACCAACACCTGGAACCGGGGCGGGCTCCAGGTGGTCCGTCACCCTACATTCGTCCTCCAAAAAACGAAGGAGGTCCGCGAAGGGCGGGAGATACGAGGCGCTGTCGCCTCCGTACCTCTGCTCGAAACGCCCCTTCATTTCAGCGGGCAATTTGGCGAGGACTATGTGCAGCAGTACAAAGGACCACTGATCCACCGGCAGGTCCAATCGCCTTAGGGAGTTGACCGCTGACATTAGCGGGTTCAGCAACTCCCTCCGTAACAGGTGTACCCGCGTGATTCGCGGGAGGGCCAAAATCGTGGCCACGTGGGTGTCCGCCAGTAACCGGACATTCTGGTACCTGCTAACCAGAAGCTGGCGAGCCACCTGGTAGTTGTCGTCGCTGATGAGCAGGTGCTGGATTACCGCGCTGGCCTCTCCTCGCAGGGAGGAGCGCAAATAGGCCAACTTCTCACTAGGGGATAAGTCCCGTCGTGAATCCACTAAGCTGTCAAACAAGTTAATGAAGCCCATCCAGGCTGACAGATCCCCACTAAAAGTGGGAATCTCCAACGTAGGCAATCGGCCTAGCAACGCCGTCGGGGTAGGTTTGACCTCCCCGCTCAAAACCGGCTCCCCCTTCCGAACAGCCAGGGCCCTCTCAGCCGCCTCCGTGAACTGGTCAGCCAGCTCATAGGCCTGGGCTACATCCTGCTCCAGCTGTTCCGACACGGCATCATCAGCTGGGGGGTTCTCCAAATAATACGCGCGACACTCCATGGCGTGGCGCTCCAGGTCTTGCAGCCGAGCTGCCAGCCCGCCATACCGAGCTAGCAACGCGCCTACCCGGTCGGCTCGGTCTATTAATGTGACCGCACAAGCAAGCCAACGCAAAGCTCCTTGGATGCCAGCCCTGGATACGGCGGTCGGATTCGTAGGAGCCATTTATATTCCGTTTAATAAACAAGCAAACAAAGAAATATAAAGGTGGTAAACATCAACAAATAAAACAATAGAAATAGGTCGCGTCACGATAATATAAAACACAATTAAAATTCGGACGACATACACGGACCCTACTATTTTCATAAATTATTAGCAACTTACCAATTTCAAGGGCTAACAATATAACGGTATAAACAAAACGTATAGGATCAACGATATGGCATACACGGCACGGCCAAGTCAACCTCGCAAATCAACTACTAAACCGTTATCAACAAACAAAAACAAAACTATTTTTAATAATAATACTCGTAATTTAATACTACTAATAATTAAAACTAGTTCCACTTTTTTAACTAGGCAAGCGGACTCGGAACAAACACTAGTATGTGGTACTAATAAACAACACTTTCGAACGAAACTATTCGTCAAATAAATCCGGACACACAAAAAAAAATATACACATCTAGGCGAGTAAACTCGTATCAAATCACTAGTATGTGGTACTAATAAACACACTTTCGAACGAACTATTCGTCAAATAAATCCGGACACACAAAAAAAAATATACACATCTAGGCGAGTAAACTCGTATCAAAACACTAGTATGTGACAACAATTATATAAGTGTCTATCTATTATCGGATCCACCAAGTGAGAAACATTCGCTTCGAGAATTTACTAGAACAATTTCTTAGTACTTCAATCGTCTCGGCATACCCTCGAGATTTCAACAAAAAAAAATAATTTTTAGGTACGCTTTTTAGGTACGCTTTTTATTTTTACTATGAAATTTTATGTACCTAGTTAATTTTAATATGAAAATTAACTAATTATATCAACTAGGTACGCCCTGCTACCAAAAATATGATCACGCACAATTGTGATGACCACATCTACTGTGTTCCACAGTTTATTGAAACGAAGGTTCCTCATGCAAAATTAAGTAAATTAAGCTAATCCTACCTTGCTAGAAAATAGTGTCCGTAATCCAGGGGGGCTGAACGTTGTCTCGCCGGCGCGCGCGCGCCTGACAAAACGATCTCCACACAACCCCCGATGGGATACTCTTACAGCTAACACTCTTATACTACACAATGCCCTAATAGGCCGCTAAAACTTTCCCGGCGCTTTTCAAAGCGAACACACACGGGTTACAAGTCCGTACCCCGACCGGAGCCCTAGTAGGTGCAAAACGAAATCTCGGTCCCAATATGGGTAGGTAACTTGCGCGGCACGTCGCTACAGAAACACACGAACTTGTCTCACGGCTGCTTACGGCCAACTGGCGATCCTACACCGGCCGGCCGAGCGCATTGTCTCGTGACCTTGACAATGACAACGCACCGCTCGCAGCGCGGCGCGAACAGCTATCTGGGTCTTTATATCGAGAATAGTAAGCCACTTGTCTAGGCCCTCTGGAATCGCGCCTGACTGAGCATATCTATACTTCTATACTAATATTATAAAGAAGAAAGATTTGATTGTTTGTTACTTTGTTTGCATCGAATAGGCTCCGAAACTAATGGACCGATTTAGAAAATTCTTTGACCATTAGAAAGCTACATTTTTTCCGAGTGACATAGGCTATATTTAATCCAGATATTTCCACGGGAACGAGTACTACGCGGGTAAAACCGCGAAGATCTGCTAGTACAAAATATAAAGAAACATCAACTAGAAACTAGTATGGCTCGGCGGAATGTCGCTTGCAGTTGCGGTTCAACGCCCAGTTCCAACTCGTACCTTACTTAGAAGTATAGCACACTTGTCATATCTGGCTTACCTGGTTATTGTCCAGTATGTGCAGCAGTAAGTGCGCCGCTAGGGCTGCCCCGGCCCGGCTGGCTCGCCCAAGGCCAGCCCCAGCCCCCCTTACCTGGTTGTTGTCCAGTATGTGCAGCAGTAAGTGCGCCGCTAGGGCTGCCCCGGCCCGGCTGGCTCGCCCAAGGCCAGCCCCAGCCCCCCTTACCTGGTTGTTGTCCAGTATGTGCAGCAGTAAGTGCGCCGCTAGGGCTGCCCCGGCCCGGCTGGCTCGCCCAAGGCCAGCCCCAGCCCCCCTTACCTGGTTGTTGTCCAGTATGTGCAGCAGTAAGTGCGCCGCTAGGGCTGCCCCGGCCCGGCTGGCTCGCCCAAGGCCAGCCCCAGCCCCCCTTACCTGGTTGTTGTCCAGTATGTGCAGCAGTAAGTGCGCCGCTAGGGCTGCCCCGGCCCGGCTGGCTCGCCCAAGGCCAGCCCCAGCCCCCCTTACCTGGTTGTTGTCCAGTATGTGCAGCAGTAAGTGCGCCGCTAGGGCTGCCCCGGCCCGGCTGGCTCGCACAAGGCCAGCCCCAGCCCCCCTTACCTGGTTGTTGTCCAGTATGTGCAGCAGTAAGTGCGCCGCTAGGGCTGCCCCGGCCCGGCTGGCTCGCCCAAGGCCAGCCCCAGCCCCCCTTACCTGGTTGTTGTCCAGTATGTGCAGCAGTAAGTGCGCCGCTAGGGCTGCCCCGGCCCGGCTGGCTCGGGCGCCGCACAGGGCCAGCGGCCAGCCGCCGCCCGCGTCGCCCTCCGCCTCGCACGCCATGCGGAGGCTGTTCACTTCTGAGAGGAACGCTGTGGAATATTCATTCTCTTCAAGCAGTACGACTCTGGAACACACTCCCTTCTCATATTCAAAGAGCGCCAGGCAAAATTAGTTTTAAAAAATTGGTAAGTGATAACTTTTTTAACTCTTCATTTGAATCTCATTAATCTGACAATACGGTATTTTACAATTTTTTTTTTATTTCTTTAAAATGTTTTTCGAAATATAAGCTACACAAAACAAGTTTTCATTTTGAATTATCTTGAATATTTTCAAAGATATAGGACTTCAAACTTTATAATTAGACAAGGACAGGACGCTATCTTAGTGACGTCAGTGAGTTAGTAGCGTCATAGTCACGCCATAGAAGATTTCGTTTTAGAAAGAGACAGCTATAGTCAAAATCAAACAGACTATAATTCTTTTATTATAAAACAGATTCAAATTATTTTTTCACATTTGGTATTCTTAATTGCAATATTTTTTAACGTCATCATTAAATATCTACATTTCAACAACAGTAAAATACCCTATTATTCTATTTTATTTATTTATTGGAAAACCAACTGCTTAACCTAATACATTAAAAAGCTTAAATAAAAACATAAAGCCATTTACAGGTCTTCACAAATAAGACACAGTAAATAATTGAAAACTAGCCTAGCCTAACTATTGAATACACACACATTCATAACTTATAAATATGAGTAATATCATTAATATATAAGTAACACATTGTATTTCGCAGCTGTCATTGAAAAATAAGCTGCTTACAATACGCCTAATCGACGCCTCGCTCGTGTTAAATAGATATAATATATTATAGTATTTGTGTGTGTATATAATGTAAATATATGTATGTTTAAATGTGTGTATTTTATGTATTAAGTAGGTTTAATTTATGTTACAGTTGTCTATTCAAACAATCTTAAAACAAAGTTTACCTAGTTTTATGCACCGCGTATGATCATCTCAGTACCCAACTCTCTGGTTGACTGGTTGAGAATGCCTTATGGCATTAAGTCCGCCATTTGTACATTGTGCAATGAAGTTTAAATAAATAAATAAATACATGACTCATATACTTACAACGTGTTAGTATTTTGCCGAAGAATCTAAGTGTTGTTATTCAAATCGAGCCCACGGTTGATTACAACCTAATCAATAATTTACGCGATTGCACAGCCATCGATCAGTCACGAGAAGTTCGATTTAAAAGTTTTCTTAGTTCCTTTATACCACAGAATAAATAATAGTACACTCGACAGCACATCGAATTAAACAGTTGAACTGCGATAACAGCTTTTATGACGTAGGCCATAAAGGCGGTCTCCAGGTCAGCATGTATAGTCTGATGTGCCGCCGTGTGTACAAGTAGTACAGAAGCTGCACTCCGCTAAACGATTTAAATAAATAGCAACTCTAACTACAACGCCATAAAGAGGAATTCAGCTTGTACGGCGCTAATTACGAACGGCCAGACGTTGTATCTCTTTCTATCACATATATTTTAGCTCTTTTACGGATCTAATTCTATGGATTTCGCACCGTGGTGCGGGCGAGAGTAGCGCGCAAGTACATCGAGTGACGGGTACCTGCTTTAACCGAAACTGAGAAAATAGTTTGTTCAAAATCGAGAGTAGAATCGATTTCACACATTTTTGATAGGCGTTATATTTAAAAAAATAAGTTAAATTTCAGCCGCTTCTAGAAGTTAAGATCTTTAAGAATTTTGGTTCTTTTTTTATTAAACTTATTTTTCTTAAACAAGTTTATCGTCAAAATCAAAGAGCAAATCTTGAACGGGCGGTAGGAAAATGTTGACGATTCAAAAGTACATGTGTATCATGTTTGTTTGAATAATTTTTTTTCTTTATCTTTATGAGTGTGCACAGCTTACCGAGAAAGTCGTCCGCGTCGGGCGGCGCTGGCGCGCTGGCGGGCCAGTTACTATAGACCACGTGCCACAGGTCGCGTGCGCGTCCGCCGCATCGCACGCGCACGCGCGCCGTGGCGCCCCACGCCGTCGCCGACCACGACCGGCACGACACCTGGAACTGGACAAAGAAATCTATATATATAAAAATGAATCCCTATTTCCCTTGGTCACGACATCACGCGTGAACGGCTGGACCGATTTGGCTAATTTTGGTCTTGAAATGTTCGTGGAAGTCCAAGGAAGGATATAGGGGTAGGGTAGGGGTAGGGTAGGGGTAGGGTAGGGGTAGGGGTAGGGTAGGGTAGGGGTAGGGTAGGGGTAGGGTAGGGGTAGGGGTAGGGTAGAGTAGGGGTAGGGTAGGGAAAGGGTTGGGTAGGGGTAGGGTAGGGGTAGGGTAGGGTAGGGCAGGGGTAGAGTACGGGTAGGGTAGGGTGGAGTAGGGGGTAGGGGTAGGGTAGGGGTAGGGGTAGGGGTAGGGTAGGGGTAGGGGTAGGGGTAGAGTAGGGGTAGGGGTAGAGTACGGGTAAGGTAGGGTGGAGTAGGGGGTAGGGCCACGGGAACGAAGTCGCGCTGGGTCAGCTAGTTATTATTAAAAACTAGCCTTCCGCCCGCGTGTACTACACGATACACGACGTTATCCCACGGGAATTTGATATTACTTAAAATTTTACAAAGGTGCGCTTGTGGATTGTTTAGATTGACGGTAACGATTTTCGTCAAATGTTTGACAACTGGTTTGTATAGGAAAACAAAAGTGTTGTTTTGTTTTATATTTTTACATTTTTTCTCTCCATAAAAATCTCCCATGTTGCTGGACCATATGAAAAAAAAATTTGCCGAATTGGTGCAGCCGTTCTCGAGTTTTGCGCTTAGATCAACATTCATTTTTATTTATATAAGGTCCTTCTTAAATAGTGCACATAATTTTAAGGGGTCAATGTACTCATGCATACAAACAACTTTTACTATGGTACCAACATTGAAATCGCGAAAAAAAATCAGCTGTACCAATAGAAAATTTTAAATCGAATAGATCAAAATGTATGGAACAGCTGTTTTTTTTTTCGCGATTTCAATGTTGGTAACCATAATAAAGTTGTTTGTATGCATGAGTATATTGACCCCTTAAAATTATGTGCACTATTTAAGGACCTTATAAGTGGCCGGTTTCAATAACCTACTCCCCGGTAAAGATAGGCTTACCGGAGCTTAGTTGCCTAGATATTTTTGTTAATTAGTGTCAAATAACAACGGTTGCTTAGTAACAGAACCAGAATAAGCTTACTTTTACCGGGAGATAGGTTACTGAAACCGGCCGATAGACATAACAAATTTAAAGATGAAGTCAGAAATAGAAGTATAAGATCACTGATTTTTGTAACTTTTTTTTGTTTATAGTGAGGGCAAATACATTATTTTCATATACCGCTAACGGCATGTTGGACTCAGCCAAACACAGGCCTGTCTCGCCGCGCCCAGCCCTCTCGCCAAGCCTAATAGGCTTCGAGTTAGGGCTGGGCGGTTCTAACCCCTGCCCCGCCCCCTGGCGAGATCGAAAGCTCGACAGGAGGACGGACAGAAGGCAGAGATGGGCAAATGCCCGGTTAAAACCCGGCATTTTGAAAATGCCCAGGTTAAATCCCATTTATGCCCATTTATGCCCGAAAAGTTGGGCAGAAACTGTATAATAAATCAGTAATAACAGTTAACCAATATTATGAAATTTTACATGATTTACAAACTCATTACTTAAATAATGCTAAGTAATATTAGAGTACGTATATATTTTTTGATTTTTAACCCCCGACGCAGCGCAAAGAGGGGTATTATAAGTTTGAGGCCTATGTCTGTCTGTCTGTACTGTACGTATATTCGTAGTGCCTAAACGGATCAGGCGATTTTATTGCGGTTTTTTTAATTGAAAGCTATATTAAACGAGATGGTTCTTAGCCATGTTTGAAGAAAATCCATCTGGCCATTTATGGAGATGGTCAACTGCCTGCCAAAACGGAAAAAGATACAGACGTGGTGCTTTGACTTAAATAATGTACACCCTGGGAAAATTTTGGTGCAATAAAAAAAACAGAATGGCGGCAAAAAAAAAATGGTTGCCAGAAATTAAGTTGCTCCGATTTGGCTAAAATAAGCGATTAAAATGTGTTTTTTTTTAATTTTATGTGTTTAGACAGGTGCTACTTTCAAACGAAATAATATTTGGACATTCTCCTAACTCTTGAACTACCAAAATGCAAAAACTCAAGTCAATACTTTGCCACTAGTACGTTTGTGTGTGTGTTTTAATGTAGAATAAGTCCTATGACAGCTCAATCGTGCAAAGCAAAAAGTTCTTTATGCTATTGGAATAAAATTCAATAAAATCAGTTTTATGCATTTTTTTATGCAGTTTATGCTAGAAAATTAGAACTTATTCCTTGATAAGAAACAACATTTTGCTTCACACGAAAATGAGCTGTCATAATATAATACTCATGCTACATTGAACAAAGTAAAGTGAAAAATATATATATCCCACGGGAACCGTACTTATTCCCGAGTTAAAAAAACCGTATAAAATTTTCCAGGTCAGAGCGCAATTTATTCCGATCGATCCAGCCGTTTTGTGTGATTGAGCCACAAACATCCAAACTTAGTTTGTTTAATACCCCCCCCCCCCTCCCCACTTTTTCTACCGGTTAGATGGGGTCTTTTTTCATAGCAATTTCCATACCTAAGTCCAGAAATGAGGAAGTTTCCATATAAACTTTAACTCTGCCTTTCTTCTTGATTGGATTTTTTTTTATTCGCCTACGCAGATCATTTTTAATGCAGACCAGTATGTATCCTACATATTAATTTCCATACTTCTTAGCCCAGAAATGAGGAAGTTTCCATATAAATTTTAACCTCCTTAGTGAATTTGGTACTGGTCGGCAAAAAGTTACGAAGCCGGTTAAGTGAGCCATATGCTGTAAATATCTTTTTCCTTGTTACCTCAACATGAGGACTTAGCCCAGAAGTGAGGAAGTTTCCATAGAAATTTTAACCCCCTTCCTACCCCATTGGGGGAAGGTTTTGAACTTTGCCTACGCAGATCATCTTTAATCCTGACCAGTATGCTACATACCAATTTTTATATTTCTAATTCCAAAAATGAGGAAATTCCTTATAAACTTGAATCCTCCCTTTGTACCCCATTACGGGTAATTTTTTAACGTCGCCTACGCAGATCATTAATATTAATTCCGTGATGAGTGTCACCTTTCGATTTTATATAGATAGATTATGTTGATTATAAATAAAATAAAATATTATACTTATAAGTGCATACTCCATTTTATAATTAAAACATTTTAATATAAGCATGTTAAAATAACAAAAATGTTCAATTTTTTGGTATTTTAACAGACTAGTATTATTTGCCTTTCGATAATATTCATGTGCATTATAACCAAAATAATTAAAATACTTACACAGGTAAAAACACTTTAAAACATTGTTTACGCCCACAAAATGGGCAGTAATGGGCATTAACCCGGCGTTTTGGGTTTTAACCGAGTTAAAACCCGGGCAGGCTGAATGGGTTAAAACACAGTGCCCATCTCTAACAGAAGGAGAAAGTCTCTTTTCAATCTCCTTTTAAGGTTACCAACTCACGGTGGGCTGACCAGATGGGGCGGTTGAAAATAGGCATCACTACCAACTTAACCCCTCACTAGTTCACTATTTGCTCTCCGCCGTCAGTTTTAAGCACACCGTCTGTGATAGGGCCGAGGTGGTATGCATACACCCTCTGCATTATTTTTGTAATTTAAAAATTAAGATTTAATTTTTAAATTACGGCGAGCACACAAGGCATGCCTCGTTCAAACTTCCAATCACAGACAGTGACAATCGGTCAAATCCTAATCTTCCATCATCCCACTCACGTCTCCCATTCATACGGAGAACCTACATCACGCTAACAGAAAATACTCAACAGCTTTCAATATGTAGGATCTCCGACAAACAACCATCGGACAGTTGTCGCCGGGCTAACAACACCCTAGCCCGGAAGGCAGACAACATCAGTCTTCCTTTCACAGTTGCGTCATCTTCCATACAATTACAGACAGTCAAATCATTATCTTCCATCATCCCACTCACCTCTCCCATGTGTTGTGTGGTGTTGTCCTTCGGCAAGTAGTGCGGTCTGTCCCGATCGCCCACCAACGCGATGAGTCTCGCACTAACTTGCCAGGTGCACACAACAAGGCATGCCTCGTTCCAATAGGGAGGAAAACTAACTTTTTATCACGACAGAGGGCGTAGGTGATATTGGAGTGCTGTTTTGTTGATTGGTTGTTATTGTGACATAGCGACACAATAACAACCAAGCATAACAGCTATCTAAATCGATGAAATTTTTAACCAATCATCGACCAAAGAGTACATTATTATCCCTCAGATTAGGTAGAAAGTTGACTCCAATCTTGTGAGATTGGAGTCAAGCGCCATCTACAAAAAACTTTGCCTGTTTCTCCCCATTACAAACGATCAAATCCTAATCTTCCATGATTCCCCAAGCTACCACTCACCTCTCCCATGTGTTGTGTGGTGTTGTCCTTCGGTAAGTAGTGCGGTCTGTCCCGGTCGCCCACCAACGCGATGAGTCTCGCTCCCACTTGCTAGGCGCACACAACAAGGCATTCCACAGTGAGAACAATCAAATCCTAATCTTCCATCATCCCACTCACCTCTCCCATGTGTTGTGTAGTGTTGTCCTTCGGCAAGTAGTGCGGTCTGTCCCGGTCGCCCACCAACGCGATGAGTCTCGCTCCCACTTGCTAGGCGCACACAACAAGGCATTCCACAGTGAGAACAATCAAATCCTAATCTTCCATCATCCCACTCACCTCTCCCATGAGTTGTGTAGTGTTGTCCTTAGGTAAGTAGTGCGGTCTGTCCCGGTCGCCCACCAACGCGATGAGTCTCGCTCCCACTTGCTAGGCGCACACAACAAGGCATTCCACAGTGAGAACAATCAAATCCTAATCTTCCATCATCCCACTCACCTCTCCCATGAGTTGTGTAGTGTTGTCCTTAGGTAAGTAGTGCGGTCTGTCCCGGTCGCCCACCAACGCGATGAGTCTCGCACCAACTTGCCAGACGCACACAACAAGGCATTCCACAGTGAGAACAATCAAATCCTAATCTTCCATCATCCCACTCACCTCTCCCATGTGTTGTGTAGTATTGTCCTTCGGTAAGTAGTGCGGTCTGTCCCGGTCGCCCACCAACGCGATGAGTCTCGCGCCCACTTGCCAGGCGCACTCAACAAGGCATGCCTCGTTCCAATAAGATAAGATAAAGATAAAAGATAAAAATATTCTTTATTCACTTAGACATAATAAATATGTACTTATGAATCGTCAATATTTTCCTACCACCCATTCAAGACTTTTTTAACTGACAAGAAGAATGGGCGCAAGAAACTTGCCAGCGTTTCTTAGTTAGGTAACGACATTTACAAAAAAAAAAACATATCGTTACTAATACAACAATTGCTTAGTATAAAAATACATCATATTAAACAGTGATTATGTTATGTGTTACATCATGACCATGCATTGCGGTCATTCAAATAATCGTCTACATTATAGTATCCTTTGCTCATCAGCGACTCTTTAATGTAACATTTAAATTTATGCAATGGTAGTTCAATTATATGCTGTGGAACTTTATTAAAAAAGGCTATGCTTTTCCCCAGAAATGAGGCTCTGGATTTTTCTAGCCTAAACTTGGGAACGACAAGTTTATCTTTATTTCTTGTGTTAAAGCGATGAATATCGCTCTGCTTTACAAATGTATTATAATACTTTTTCACATAAATTATATTTTCATAGATGTAATGTCCTGCAACAGTTAAAATGTTTATTTCTTTAAATAGATCTCTTAAAGAATCTCTCGATCGGAGGTTGTAAATGGCGCGAATAGCCCTTTTTTGGAGCACGAATATACTTTGGATGTTAGCGGCTGAGCCCCACAACAAAAGGCCGTAGGACATAACACTATGAAAATAACTAAAATAGACTATTCTAGCCGTTTCAATATCGGTTAAGAGCCTTATTTTCTTAACTGCGAATGCAGCCGAACTGAGTCTACTCGCCAAGGCTTCGATATGAGGATCCCATTGTAGTCGAATTAAAGACAGTAACAATCGTAAAAGGAAACAGCCGCCCACGTGATCCCGGAGTGCGTGGGTTTGGCTGCACAACGAGCAGAAATCCTCACAGTAGTGAGGTCGCTCCTAGAAGCCTGTGAACGCCCCAGGAGGCTTCTGCGCTTCTGGAAGGAGCTAGGATGTCACGACTAGCCATACCGACCGATGCTGTGTTCACGCATAACGGACCAAATCTGAGTATAAACGCGGAAAAAAGTGTCAAATACTACTAATACTACTAACAATGGTTGAATCCTAATCTTCCATCATCCCACTCACCTCTCCCATGTGTTGTGTAGTGTTGTCCTTCGGCAAGTAGTGCGGTCTGTCCCGGTCGCCCACCAACGCGATGAGTCTCGCCCCCACTTGCCAGGCGCACACAACAAGGCATTCCACAGTGAGAACAATCAAATCCTAATCTTCCATCATCCCACTCACCTCTCCCATGTGTTGTGTGGTGTTGTCCTTCGGCAAGTAGTGCGGTCTGTCCCGGTCGCCCACCAACGCGATGAGTCTCGCACCAACTTGCCAGACGCACACAACAAGGCATTCCACAGTGAGAACAATCAAATCCTAATCTTCCATCATCCCACTCACCTCTCCCATGTGTTGTGTAGTATTGTCCTTCGGTAAGCATTATTTTATTTTATTTTATTATATTAGGAAGGTTTACAGCTATTGACACAGATTAGATTAGCTAAATAACACTTAAAAGCCTATTACAAACCTTAACAAGTATGAGTCTCGCACCAACTTGCCAGGCGCACACAACAAGACATGCCTCATTCCAATGGGGAGGAAAACTAACTTTTTATCACGATAGAGGGCGTAGGTGATATTGGAGTGCTGTTTTGTTCAATAACAATCACTACATAGTATAAAACAAAGTCGCTTTCTCTTTCCCTATGTCCCTTTGTATGCTTAAATCTTTGAAACTACGCAACGGATTTTGATGCGTTTTTTTTTAATAGATAGAGTGATTCAAGAGGAAGGTTTATATGTACTTTTTATCCCGATATTCCCACGGGAACGGGAACCACGCGGGTGAAACCGCGGGCGGCCGCTAGTTACATATAATTGGCACAATAACAACCAATCATAACAGCTATCTAAATCGATGAAATTTTTAACCAATCATCGACCAAAGAGTACATTATTATCCCACAGATTAGGTAGAAAGTTGACTCCAATCTCACAAGCGCCATCTACAAAAAACTTTGCCTGTTTCTCCCCATTACATACAGTGACAAACGGTCAAATCCTAATCTTCCATGATTCCCCAAGCTACCACTCACCTCTCCCATGTGTTGTGTGGTGTTGTCCTTCGGTAAGTAGTGCGGTCTGTCCCGGTCGCCCACCAACGCGATGAGTCTCGCGCCCACTTGCCAGGCGCACTCCCAAACGCCGGCGCACCCGCAGCCGCACGGCCGGTCCGGCGCCGGCGCCGTCGGCTTGCCCGTCCCCACTTTTATTACTACGTAGAACCGCTGCGAGCTGCCTACCGTCATCTGTGACGATACCAAAAGTCGTGGTGAAACAGAGAAAGTGGTTGTGACGCCAAAAATTGTGACATTGAATTAGAACGAAATATTTGCCATACGGCATCTATGTAGCTTGCTATATCTGTAGTTGGACTGCAGTCCCCGAACTAACAACACCTAGCCCGGAAGGAAGACACAACATCAGTCTTCCTTTAGCAGTAATAGGCTACTTGACAAATCAAATTAGGTATGAAATTTGATTCATCGAATTAATATTTCCTTTAGTACTTGGCTTAGGAAAACGTAATATAGCGATATCATGAAGTAAAAGTACAAGATGGATAAGTAAAAATAATTAGAAAAATATATTTTTTATTTGAACTGATGAAAACACTATCGCCCATGTTGTGACGTCATTGGATTTCTAAATTAATAAACAAATAAACGTCACTTTGACTTTTGCTACATATTAGTAAGGGTGTATTCCACTTATCAAAGATCTTTGTCCAATATACGTTTGATCAAAATCGAATGTATAAAATTGAACGTCAAAGTCGTCCAATTTCTTTGATCAAATGCATATTGGACAAAGATCTTTGATAAGTGGAACTACCCTAAGGTAAGTAAACAACCACTTGACACTGTCAACACTGTGCAGTGGTTGTTTACATATTGTATGACGTCAGAACATGGCGAAGAGCGTTTTTACCGGATAATAAAAAGCGATATTTTAAAATAAAGTTTTGTAGGTTTTTATGATTTAAAATATTAATAAATACATTTTTTTGGTGGAGTAGAACAATTATTAATCATTTTGGAGACGAATAAAAAAAGGGTCAAGTAGCCTATTGCGTCATCCCTACACTATTTTTACTAATAACTACTTTAGGTTAAATCCTAATCTCTCAATTAATAAAAGTTCTGCACTTTCATGAATGACACCGTAAATAGTAAATTCTAACTTGTTTTCTAAAAATTGTTAGACAATAAGACGGTATAATCCATAATTTTTACAGAGCGACAACGTTTTCTGTTCCGGTGGACAAAAACTGGAACTAACGTGTTTTTATTTAATGCCATTTTGCTGTCAAGTTGTTTGCTGTCCTACCATAGCGCTGCTGCCGGCTGAAGGTCTTAGAAGTCAGTGCCGGTTAAATTGCTACAAAAAGAAGAAAAAATACAGACCGTCGCTGTCACCGGAACAGTAGAATGTACAACAATAAAACAATCATAACAAGTCTTATCGTCGTCGGTCCGTCGTCGGTCCACCTTGTGGGCAGGCCCCCTACAAGGTGGACCGACGATCTGGTCAAGATCGCGGGAAGCCGCTGGATGCGGGCAGCGCAGGACCGATCGTTGTGGAGATCCTTGGGGGAGGCCTATGCCCAGCAGTGGGCGTCGTTCGGCTGACATGATGATGATGATGAACAAGTCTTACCGTAACATGTGACGCGTTGATATACCCGTGCGGGTTCGCCGGGGTAGGTTTTAACCTAACCCTATTGTCGTCGTAAGGCAGGCTGTCCACTGAATACCCGTTGAGCGGGGCATGTTGGGGCAGTAGGGCCGTTTGCACCGAACCCCCTTTTTCCCTCCCTTTGGGCAGTCGCTCGAAGGCAAACGAGATTTGGTCCTCGGACATCTTTCGCTCTAATAGTTGGCACTGTGGAGGGATGTTTGTGTCAGTAATAATGGAATTCAGCACAAGGAAAGAAAAACAGGTCAGTTTAATCAAGTTTAACAGAAATTCGGATTCATTTATAGTAGACTAGCTTTCCGCCCGCGGCTTCGCCCGCGTGGACTACACGACGTTATCCCGCGGGAATGTGATGTTTTTCCGGGATAAAAAATAGCCTATGTTCCTCTCCAGGCTACAAAGTATCTGTGTCCCAAATTTCAGCCAAATCCGTTCAGCTGTTTTGGCGTGATTGAGTAACAAACATCCAAACATCCAAACATCCAAACATCCAAACATCTAAACTTTCACATTTATAATATTAGTAGGATGAACTACAAATAGAAGTATTTTTTGAAACAATATTGTAATAATCCTACTAATATTATAAAAGCGAAAGTTTATGAGTGTGAATGTTTGTTTGTTACTCGTTAACGCAAAAACTTCTGAACGGATCTGGATGAAATTTGCAACAGAGATAGATTATAGACGGGAATAACACATAGGATACTTTTTATCCCGATATTCCCACGGGACCGGGAATCACGGGGGTGAAACCACGGGCGGCTAGTATTGTAATTATTATGTTGTGTTGGAAATGGGTAGTTAGAGTATCTCTTTTAAAAGGTTATAATCTAGACAAAACACGTAAATTAACTAGTCGAGAGATTATACCTCATCTAGAGTTCTAGACCATTTCATGTAACAGTACATGGTTTGGTCGAACTGCTCATATGATCCTATCGACAACCAATGATCAAAGGTAATATTTGATATTACATTCCCCTAAAAGCATTATAAACTGGTAGTCTGTAAAGTCTGTTTACAGACGATAATTTTACGTGATAACAATACGCCGCTGTCTCCCTTCTACTTGGACGCATCGGCCGATGGTGTGGAAGAGAGAAAGATACGTCACAAGCTGCTCGTGCCTCTCTATCGCTTGTTCCGAGCTCTCGCTTGCACGCGGAGCGTGACACTTTTTCGTGCGAAACGCCGGCGTTCATCGATTTATAAGACGTTATCACGTCAAAAACATTTCAAAAATATTTTTTCGTGAAGAATACTAAAATACTAATAACGGGAATAGCCGCTCACTTTTCAAAAGTAAACACCGTTGTTTTCGTTTATCTTGCAAGTTCTGGTAAATCCAATTACGCTTCAGAGGAACCAGATGGCATTTGGCAAACTGATAACGATTTTATTTCATTAGTAATGTGGACAAGTTTACAGCAATGTTGATAAACAGCGCATAACAGCGCTTCGAATTACTTATAATGTAATACATTTATGTCGAAAGTGAATTGGATAGATAGAGAACAATTATAGGTTTTTGTTTCAGAGCCCTTAGTTCGCTATGGGAACATAGTTTACTAAAAATTGTACCCTAGTTCTGCAAATTTTTGCACAAAATTTATGTACAGTCACGAGAAATAAAATGTATACAACATAAAAACTTTATCATTGTCACATTGAAGCGTTCCGAAAGAAAACTATCAGTGTCACAGAAGTCATTCAATATTGTAATATGACATAGTACCTAGTCCTATGTTGTTTAGATATCATTGCTCGTGTCGTGATGACTCTACCTTCATTATTTGCATTGTTTTGAGATTTCGAGAATATGCTTGCCATAGGGTTGAAAATGACGGCTGTGTCTACTTTATATTCGGTAGAATGTGCGTATGTTTTCTATTCCTCAGTCATAAAAAAGTGATATGTGGAAAGAAATCCGTTAAGATTTTGTGAAAGTGAAAAATACTCACCAAAGTTTCTTTGGTAATGCTCGGCGGTAGCGGCTGGAACTTGGGCAGGCCGGTGGACCAGCGGTGCTTGTTGGCGGGCGGCGGCGCGGGCTTCGCCCTGTCACGCCCCAGCGTGGCGCTGCGCACCTCGGGCTTCGCCCCCCGCCCCATGAACACGCCCCATCGCCGCCGCTTCTTCTCCTTACTGCTCACGGTCGTTTTGGAGTCATCCGTCACGTTAATCGTGGAACTATCCGACATGCTCACCCCGTGGCTGGCGTTAGATTGGTTTATCGATATCGACGTCACGTTGTCTTTGTTTATCGTGTTGTTATTAGACACGCGCGTCGACAAACTCTGGTATGGCGTTTCGTCGTCCTTCATCGACAACCTTTCCACAGATAAAGCTACGTTCTCAAACTCATCCGTCTTATTAATCGAACGATTCGACGAATGCAAGTCTTTAGGTACGCTCGACTCTCTGACTCCTTGTATTATCTGCGCGTTTACGTAGTGACTGTCGGGCTTGTCCACTCTGATCGGTATGTAATTTGGCACGTTTAAAGTTTGTTTTAAATTCCCATATTTGTTTATGGTCGGATTACTGCTGTTCCGCTCGTTTAGCCTCGCGATTTCGTCTGTTGTTGTTAAGCTTTGCGCGCGATCTCTCATCGTTACTTTGTCGCTTTGCCAGGGTAGAGGTACGTTTTCGTATATCGGTTCCTGAGTGTCGTTCAGTTTGATCGGTTGCGTTTGTGAAAGCATTATGTGCCTCTGATAAGGTCTGTGCATCGGCATCGAGTACATTATGTTCCCTCTTTCGTCGTATACTTTTTGTATGTTATCTGATATGTGGTGGGGGTCTATAATTATATGCGGAGGGTTCGGTTCTAGGACTGAGGCGAGATTGTTGTACGTTCCGTGGGTAGGCATCATGTTGGGTCTGCCGTAGTTAATAACATTATGACTTCCGGTTAGGTAGCCTAGGTACTGCCTGTTTAGAGCTGTTCTTGTGGAGACGAGATCAGGACTAGATCCGGAGACGTGTGCGTTAATATATCCTCGGTGGTAGTTCAGGGCTTGGCTGGCAACGGCTAAGTCGGGGGTGGAGTTCGATGCGAGACCATTAGAAGGGTAAGGGGGCGGTGGTTTGTAGACATTGACGTAGTGCATTTGGGGGGTGATTTCTGCTTGGACGTTAGGGTTGACGGCGAATGGGTAGTTGAGGTAGTTAAGTGCGTAGAAGTCATCGTAATGGCGGTGTATGTCGGGCTGCGAGCCGTACGGCTTGGCGGGCGAGTGGCTTTGGTAGCGCAGTTGGGCCTCCGCCCTTTGTTGGTGTAATTTCTGTTGAATGGCTGTCTCGTAGTCCGGCGCGGGACGGTATTGAGGTAGTAACGCCCTGTCAAAGTCAAAAACTCTTTATTCAAATAGATTTGCAAAATGAAATACTTTTGAATCGTCCAACATTTACCATTTACCCTGTAGGCAAAATACTAGCATGCAGGTATTTTTGAGCTTTTGAGCTAGCTAGTTAAATGAGCGTTCACGCCACCAATTAAAGATGGGCGATTGTGAATGATATTATTCGAATTATTCGATTGTTGAAGTCATTCGAATTATTCGAATAACCTTACAAATCATTCGAATTTGAAAAAGAGAGAAGCAAATAAGAATGTATAGCGTCTCATTCCTTTCGATTCGAATTTCATTACTACTAGTTTATATATTACTTAATTTTTTCTGAATGTAGGGCTAGGGTTAAAAGTAAAATAAAATCGGCGCACGAACAATATTCTCAAAGAATTCAAAATCATTTGATGGACGATCCCAAGGCGTTTTGGAAATATGTTAAATTAGAAAGAGGTAATAGAGGTCCACGACCTATTACGAAAAATGACCGTATTTTAACTGCCGAACAATGTGCGATCGAGTTCGCAAAGTATTTTTACTCGGTCTACAATGAACGACAACCGGACTTGGATGTATGTGCTAGTGTAGTAGGCGCTGGCGGGTGCGCAAATGAGGGTCTTTCCGTGCACCTAGAACAGCTACAACTAAAGGACGTAAAGGGGGCACTACAGCGCCTAAAGCCGAAAACTTCAACCGGTCCGGACGGCATTCCACCCTATGTTTTTAGAGATTGTCGTGAAGTGTTGGCTGAGCCTTTGCTACATATTTATAATCTTTGCTTGTCGTCGGCCGTATTTCCTGAAAGGTGGAAACTGACACGGGTGGTACCAGTACCGAAGGGAGGGCCGTCATCTACTGTGGAGGGATATAGGCCGGTGGCGATACTGTCGACGCCAGCGAAGGTTCTGGAGTCTGCTGTCCATATGATATTATACTCGCAGGTGAACGCACAGTTGGCAGATGAACAACATGGGTTCCGCCCGGCGCGGAGTACGAACAGCAATCTCCTTAATTATATGGCAGACGTGATTCCCGCAGTGGATAGCGGGCTGCAGGTTGACTCAGCTTATTTCGACTATAGAAAAGCATTTGATCTTGTCGATAATGACGTCTTACTAAAAAAATTAGCCGAAATAGGATTTACCTCACATCTTTTGCAACTATTCGCTAGTTACATGAAGGACCGTCAGCAGTACGTAGATTATGGAGGCTACATGTCTGATGTGTACTACACAAGATCAGGTGTAAGTCAGGGGAGTAATTTGGGACCCTTGGAATTTCTGTTAGTCATAAATGACTTGCCGAAAGTAGTCCAAGATGCTAGGTGTCTACTGTTCGCAGACGATCTGAAGCTGTATCTTACCATTAAGAATCCATTAGATTGTCAAAAACTGCAGAAAGACATAGACCGAGTAGTGGATTGGAGTCGTGAGAATAAATTAGAATTTAATACCACCAAATGCGCGGCTATAACTTTCACTCGTGCCCACAGACCAGTCTTGTTCGAATATAAGGTTAACGGAGTAGCCATAGCAAGGGTAAAGGAGGTGAAGGATCTGGGCGTTCACATAGATTCGTTGCTAACGTTCCGGGATCACGTTTATAATATTTGTAAGAAAGCTTATCGCAACTTAGGTTTCATTTTGCGTAAGGCCCATAACTTCACAAATATTAAAGCGGTCATAGTATTATATAACGGTTTAGTGAGGAGTCAGCTGGAATGCAACGCTTTTATTTGGGCACCGCATGAAAAAAAATATAACTTCATGTTGGAGAGGATACAAAACAAATTTATTAGATTTATATATTTAAAGCAGTATGGTGTGTACCCATTCTACCCATTGATGTATCCTACTCTATTTGTTTTAGGTATGGTAGGTTACAATAAACTAGAAGTAAGGAGAAACGTAGCATTAGTATCATACATTTTAAAATTATTGAGGGGTAAAATTTGTAATGCAGATTTACTGATGCACATAAGTTTTAATGTGCCAAATAGATATGGGGAGCGCCGTCGGCAGCCGCCGCTGCTGGCGAGCCCGCGCGCGCGCACTAACCTGTTGAAGGAGGCGCCGCTCACACGCGCAATAAGGATCCTTAATTTAATTTCTAAGGAAATAGACCTATTTGCTTGTCCTCTGAGTGAGTTCACAAGAGTGTCGCTGTTTATTTGTAGCTATAAGTTAGATTAGTAAATTGTATTCTAAGACGTAAGCAAATATATATTCACTACACTATCGCATTGGTATATACTGTAATGATAGTTGTAAGTTTGTTGAAATAAATAAATAAATAAATAAATAAAATAAATAAAAATATTCGAATATCCGTAACCTCATCAAAGTAAAGTCTATGTAGTGAGCAATTTTTATTATTGAAAATGAAGTACTTAAGTATTTAAAAAAATCGACCCGTCTCACAACTAGCTCCGATGGAACTTGAACCCACGCACGACCTTTCTCCACTGTCCGGGTGAATGATCTAACCACTAAGCTACGGAGTCGCTAGGAGAAGCGTCGAAACGCTAGACAGAACCAGACCATTTGATTGATAGTTCCTTCGAATGTCAATTAAAAGTAGATTTTATTTTACAAGAAACAAAGACCAATTTTGTATGGCAAAATGAATGAATGAACTAGTGGTTTCATTCGAATTTGCGAACTAGCGATCGATTGTTTTGGTATTCGATTGTTAATATTAGTAGTATCAAACCATTAGATTTTTGGAATCAGTAACAATCGCCCATCTTTGCCACCAATGATATACAAACTCTATTATACAAATAAGTTACAGAGAAGGCCAATTAAGGTCCACTTACAGCAAATTTGCTAAATCTCGGTTTTATTAAAACCAGCTAGCTATTTAACCTATACAGGAATGACAAATTATTAAATCTCGCTAATGTCAATCCCATGCATTTCCTTTCTATTCTACTGGCGATATCGATAATAGAAAGCCATTTGTTTAAGAGGGCAGGAAACATTACCAAGTGGATTATAAACAAGAGCAACGGGACTCAACGCGACATTTATTATGTAGTACTTACCTACATACAGGGTTATTTTGAATCCACTGGCCAAATTATTGACTCAGAATCGGTAAGTGAACTTTCTCCTTGAAACATTGGTCGAAATATGACAATTTTTTTTTTACTTTTCATACAAATCATACTGATCACGTCATCGAAGTAGTATGGGAAGTCCAAAAATGTTTGTTCTATTTCGACCCATGTTTCTAGGAGAATGTTGTTCACTTACCGATTCTCAGTCGATCTTAAAAATTTGGCCATTGGTTTCAAAATAACCCTGTATGTACTTACATACAGCTTGGCGTTTCGGATGTGTTGCTGCTTGTTACCACGGCTGTAGCAACACAGCCGAAACGTCATGCTGTAACTACAACTACATATGTACTACATAATAAATGTCGCGTTGAGTCCCGTTACTCGTTACAAGCTTGTCAACGTCTTCGTTTACGAGAGTAATGTGGTTACCTGTTCCGGGGCTGGTCGTTCAGCTCGAGGCAGGAGGTGGAGTGTGCGCGGTGCGCGGCCGTCAGCGGCTGGCTGCCTTCCCGCACCTCCCGCGAGTCCAGCTCTTCACGGCTTTCCGACAGACCATGCTCCTGTAGATAAATGTCATTGATGCTTTGAATAAGTACTGTAGAGGCCACTGTGACACTACGTTCTGTTTGCGGGCTGAATAAAAGAATATTTGCACTGCTGGGATAATTATTCCTATAAAACGATTCTACTTTGTATTACATAGCTATATTTATGGACTTGGGATCGTGCCCTGCCGACGGGCTATCATCGAATACGTCAAACCACTCTTCTTAAAACTATATTCTATTAAGTGGTTTGAAAACGACGTCCTCCAAAGAGGCTTATATAGATACAGCGTCACAGCCTACATATCTCTAATCGGCTGCCCACAGACTATAAATCTATTCTACAGTACGGTGTGATTTAATTTTATTGGCGATCGTGAAGTAAGCTACTATGCGCAGTACCCCGCAATCCCACCTCTGTTAACCGCATGCCTCTTAAGTTGTGCGATGTTTTAACACGCCAAGAAGTTTGAATCGGGCTGCATCAGACAGCATCGCAGACACCAAGATACGTAACTAAAAACTATGAAATGAATATAAGAAACAACGAAGGTATTGTGATTGGTGTGAGATACAAAATGTTCCATCATCATCACATACCTACAGGTTTGTCCCGGGAAAGGATAGCACGAACGACCTCTAGATCAATACTATTCACTGCGTCATTCAGGCCAATCATACACACATTTTCTGTATCAACTTTTTGTAATTTATCGATTTAGTTTTCGGAGGCAATCATTTAAAGCAAGTATTTTACATAGCATTTTATTTGTCTTGTTTACTTTACTACTCTTGTTTGATAAAGTGCTAGTGTAAATATTTTAATAGTAAACAATGATGCCGTTGCTATATTGAATGACACGTCTTATACAATTGAGAACCTTGATAGTACCGTGTAATTAAATAAACATTTCAAACATATATTGCCACAGAATGGGTTTTTCTTGTTTTTATAATTTTCATTCATATATAGAGCTATTTAGGAAACGGAAAGAGTATTGTTTTGAATCTCACATGATAGTCTTGACTTAAGTACTGCGTTAAGGGACCCACAACTTGTCACAACCAACCACCATGGGATCGACTGGTCGTATCTGTTAGCTTGCCTAACTGCGATTGTTATCGCACTTGATAGTGGGGACTATCAAGCTGTCATTATCAAGAGTAGGTCGTGATTATTCATCTTTCATACCAACCCTTGTTTAGGAGGAGGCCGGCAGAGGATAATTTTACGTTTTGTATGTACAGAAAAACTTTGCGTTACTTACTAAATGATTGACATAAAAAAGAGCAGCATTTTTAGCGGCTCGTTCGATTTTTTTTCAATAACATTTATAATTTGTATTTAAATATGTAGAGTACCTATATACGAGATGTATGTAGGTAGTAGCTCCAGGAAATCTTTAAAAAGAAAGTGGAATGCAAACCGAGCGTGAATTTGTTCAGCGCATTAAAATGAATGACAAAAAAAGTCGGTTGAATAGTGCAATAAACTCAAACGTATTGGAATAAAAAGTTGTTTTTATATGTTGCTGATATTGTAATACTTTCTTTCCTCAAGCTAAAATATTGGGGTACTCATTAGATCACTGATAACACTGTTGGTAGACAAAACCGACTATAGTGCGACAAGCATTTCTGTTCCGGTGATAATCTTAGGAACTAAAACATTTTTCATACGACTGTCTATTTTGACAGCTAATTTTGTATTGCAAGTGGCTCCTCTATCATGGCTGTAACCGGAACAGACAGGAATGTGGGACTATACGTGGATTACTCGTATACGAAAACCAACCGAGACGCACACTGTCAAATTTGACGAAACAGCAGCACGCGACGACACGCATCTCCACTAATATGTTATACAACTAATTTGCACTAAACAAACTGTGAAACACATAACAACACCGTTCACTGACCACCCAACACGCCGTCCGATGGTTTCACGCGGCGAGCGTGCGCAACAGTCGCTCAGACTGCAACTATTCACTTTGCTGCCGCGTTTTAATTAGTAACGCACCATTGCGACGACGTTCGCCAGATAAGTGTTATAATTAAATATCAATTTATAACTAAATAAATTTAGCCAAAACAATGCTTAAACCAATTCAAGGAGGCGATGAGCAAACCAAATCTAATGATTGTTTTTAAACAATTATGTAAAGAGTTTGTGAAAAAATATGCGGACATGCTATCTAGAAAAGAAATTAGCGCCTTGGTCACGTAGTAAAGATAATAAGCGGCCAGTGGGTGCAATTTGCAAGATCCTTTACTTTTGCTGTATTATTTAAAAATTAGTTTAAGTCTGTAGTAGTGTTCAACAACAACTATCAAGAATTACGAGTGTGGTGTGCAAAATAATATGAATAATTCAAAGTCTACCATCAAAGTCATCAGTCTATGATCGCTATTATAAATAATAAATAAAAAAATAAAAATTGTTTATTTCATAAATGATTTACATTGTTTCAATTTCAAGTTTAAAGACACAATAAGGCTTGTTTAACATAGAATTGAAATTGGTGACTACTGTTGCCTGTAGTAAGATAAACCTGTGTTACAAGCAACAGGGCCCCTTACATAATTAAGACATTGTTGCCTAGTGTAGTTTGTGTGTGTGAGATTAACCTATGGTTAGGCTTAATGTCAAGTTTCAGTCTGGAAAATAGGGAAATTGTCGGATGCACTGCAGACGAAACTAATTTTCAGAGTAAGTTGTTTAATCGTAAGTGATATACTTACTTACAAAATATAAGATACTAGTTATAACTTTTGTTGTTGAAAAATGGAAAATGAAGTATTTAGAAAAAATCGACCCGTCTCACAACCAGCTCCGATGGGACTCGATGGAACGACTCCGTAGCTCAGTGGTTAGAGCAGTCGCCCGGATAGCGAAAGGTCGTGGGTTCGAGTCCCATCGGAGCTGGTTGTGAGACGGGTCGATTTTTTCTAAATACTTCATTTTCCATTTTTCAACCATAAAAATTGCATTGTGAATGCAAAAAAGTAAAAATTTAAATAACTTTTGTTGTTTTATTATAATAAAGGATTAGCGTTATACTAACGGATCACTCACACTCACACAGCCTCTATGAAAAATGTTTTATTATTTTCAATATATTCTAACGTATTAATCCTTACTTCTTTCGCGAAAGTTTGTATGTATGGATGTTGGTTAATCTCTCACGCAAAAACTACTAAATGGATTTGGTTGAAATTAGGCACACAGATAGTAGAAAGCCTGGATTAAAATAGGATACTTTTTATCCGATATTACTACGGGATCGGGAACCACGCGAGTGAAACTGCGGGCGGCCACTAGTCACGTATAATACAATGTAGTCAAAGTGGCTTTCATATCGCCGCATACTCATCTATAATGACATATTATTATCGGCACGATTTCTTTTACCAGCTTACACTATTAAACATGGGGACTCAACAGTTCAATCGAGGTAAGAATAGAGGTCAAATATATAATATTGTCACAAATAACCAGCGCCCATACTCTTAAATGAAATCGCATTGGTATTATTGACAATATAACAGGATTGGTATTTCCCTGCTCGATCGAATCAGAAATGATGAGATCCGCAGGAGAACTAAAATGACCGACATCGCTCGAAGGATTGCTCAGTTAAAGTGGCAGTGGGCGGGACACATAGCGCGGAGAACCGATGGCCGTTGGGGCGGAAAGGTTCTCGAATGGCGACCGCGAACCGGACGACGTTCCGTGGGCAGGCCCCCTACAAGGTGAACCGACGATCTGGTCAAGGTCGCGGGAAGCCGCTGGATGCGGGCAGCGCAGGACCGATCGTTGTGGAGATCCTTGTGGGAGGCCTATGCCCAGCATTGGGCGTCGTACAGCTGAAATGATGAACAGGATTGACAATATTTGATAATTTATTTTGTTGTTTCCTAATAAAACAACAAAATAAATTATAAGATATTGCATGTCTTCTAATAAAGTCGTGGTGTTTAGAACACAGAAACGTTTGTTTTCTATAGAAGACCTTGGCGGTCAAAAGGTGTCAAACGTCAAAAGAGAGAAGACAACAACTTCTGGGGATGCCTCGGGTTAGGGCGAAACACGAGTAGAATACCTAGTCAAATCGGTGAGGGTGCAAGGTGTTTCACTGTCTTGCTATTACAGCTGCAGATATTGTGCGTGCACTGATAGTTTCGTGGTGTGCATGTGCATTTAATTGAGGGCGGGCGGGCGCTACATCTTGCATGTTTTTTTCAGGAAGTAAGCTACATTACATACATCTCTTTTTTCAGCATGGATAGGGACTTCGCCTGATTCAATCAAATAAGGACTTTATTGCAAACCGATAAGGTTCACGGATTAAATGTTTGACATTAAATTAATAATTGACAATTGCAATTTGTTTCAAGAGTAAGGCCGACGATATATACGTATAAAATAGTCTTATAAAGTCGTATAAAATACGGTTTGACTATATTTAAAACTTCATCACTCTCAAATGATGAGATCCGCAGGAGAACTAAAACTACCGAAATCGCTCGAAGGATTGCTCAGCTGAAAAGGATAAAAAGTAACCTATGTTCCTCTCCAGGCTACAAAGTATCTATGTCCCAAATTTCAAAATCCATTCAGCTGTTTTGGCATGATTGTGTAACAAACATCCAAACATCTAAACTTTCACATTTATAATATTAGTAGGATAGGATAAGTAGGATAGACCCAACTAAGGGTCACTCCAGTTTTGCAAAAATCTAAGCATTAGCATTATCCGGTCTAGTCCGGCGAGACCGTTTGCTGAAGTAAGCAAGTAAGCTGGCATTATCATATACGAACCGGGGACCGTACCGGCACGGTGCCGGCGCTACAAGCACTGAATACTAATGTTGTTGCGGCGAATTCCTTGACGTAACGCGCCAAGTGACGCGGAAAAGTGGACGTTGATTGTGCTGTAACATTTTAATATGAAGCAATTATGAAGAAAACGCAGACTCCAGATAACACTCATATAATTATTGATCCAACTTACAGGTACAGGCATAGTACAAGTATAACAATATAGATACAGTCGACGTCTTAGTGAACTTATCCCCTCGAGGCTAGTTTGAAGAATGACCTCTCTTTGCTCGTTAATCGGGCTCAAGTCTAGCTACCCCCCACCAATTTTACCACAGATTAGCCTATTAAATTTAACAAAATGGCGGCAAGAGACGGCATTACCAGTGTTGCTATTGAAAAATATGAAAAACCTTCTAAAATCATGACATTCGGCCATCTGATAACGTGCTGTCTCCCGACGCACATATAAAAATTATTTAGAATCAATTAATTAGGTAAGTATACAGCTAATATACTGATACACAACTATTCTCAATAGTAAAACTACGATTCATGAAAGGATTAAAGACCTAATATTAGATGAATTTAACTATCGCTAAGTTTGACCTAGTTTAGTCCTTACAAAAAAAACTGTAGGCCTCTGCACAGTTACCAATTTTTACCCAGATATGAGTAACAAACCAAGTTATAGATACGTATTTACCATAGTGCACAATTTGTATTAAATCAAAATATGAATTAGGACAACTAAAGGAATTATTTAAAGGCATGTTCGTTCCGTCGGAGAGTAGCCCCGACCATGTACAAAACACAATCCACCGCAAAGGTATTTAAAATGTCATTTAGATAAAAAAAAAATACGCATTAACATGGAATCTGGAATATTTATCCTTTCTCTGCGTGAAGAGAATAAAATAACTCGTTTGGCATTACTATAGCACAGAATAAGCAAATTATTCTTATTATCAGGTTTAGAAATAAACTTACGTGGGTACTTTACCGCTTCTGAAATATGAAGAAAACGCAGACTCCAGATAACACTCATATAATTATTGATCCAACTTACAGGTACAGGCATAGTACAAGTATAACAATATAGATACAGTCGACGTCTTAGTGAACTTATCCCCTCGAGGCTAGTTTGAAGAATGACCTCTCTTTGCTCGTTAATCGGGCTCAAGTCTAGCTACCCCCCCACCAATTTTACCACAGATTAGCCTATTAAATTTAACAAAATGGCGGCAAGAGACGGCATTACCAGTGTTGCTATTGAAAAATATGAAAAACCTTCTAAAATCATGACACAATGTTATTAAAACTTTCTTTTCATGCGATATGACAACGTTACGAGTACTATAACAATTATTATTAAGAATAAACAGCATGAGTCGGTGACTAAAACAGTGAAGAGCATTGATTATGATATTATGGATAGGATGTGACATAATCTTTTATATTATAAGAATTTTTAGTTCCTATTTTTTTATGTTATGTTAATATTATTATAATGTTTGTAGTTGTTAGGAAATTTTAATGTACAATAATTTTATTTTTTTATTTATATTTACATGATTATGTATGTTGCTATGCCCTAGCAGTGTTCATGTAATTGGTACTGGTTTATCATGTTCACCCACCACCTTTGTAACCACATGACTGCAATGCAATAAATATTTGACTTTGATATCGATCCCCTGGTCGAAACCAGGTTGGTTGTGGCAATCTTAGCTTAATTCAAGTGTTAAAATTATGAATTAAAAGTGTGTAGGTAGAAATGTGTGTAGGGGGGGGGGGGAGGCAATTATTACCCCCATTGCCCCCTCTCCTGATCCTATCTGCGCCTGATCGAAACATTGAAAGCTTGCTCAATTTACCTACCGCTGCCGATGTAGTGTAGCGGGTATCTGATCGGTGTGAAAGCGCCTGCTTCGGATCCTGCAAGATCAGTAGGGACCTTGTGGGCGCATAGTGAAGGTTTCAGTAAGAGTCCCACCTGCCGGTAGCACTCGACGGTGAAATTGTCGATGTCTACGGCTTGACGTTCCATTTACAACCGTCTACAAGAAACAAGGGACCGGCTTCTCGAGGGTGGTCACCTGGAAGTTGGGCCTGTGTGCTGCTGAATTCTCATCCGCTCCATACACTTGCCGTCCGTCGTCGAGCTCGGGACGCACAGTCTGTTATATGGCATTAGTTGCAGTCACGTCAATTAAACCAATAGTATTTTTTTGTATAATAAGAAAGTTATTAAGGTTTCAGTTAAAAGTGAGAAAAACTACATTCATTTTTAGTTTCGAAAATTGTTGTTGTACCTCTTAAGTTAGTCTTTTAAATGAAGTATCAGCATAATATCTGTTTAGATTAAACAATGGAGCATTGTACCTTTGATATATAAAGATATTATTGACTTTTACTGATTAACACAAAAATATTTTTTTTCATGTTGTCTTATCACGGTCCATCATCTTTAGATGGTCACGTCCGCTGGTGGCACATCAAAATCAAAATCAAAATCAAAAATCATTTATTCATTTTAGGCTGATACAGCATTTGTGAACGTCAATGAAGCTACGCTATCGGTTCGCAAAACCTACGGCGGGAGGCCTTGTAACGAGAAGAACCGGCAAGAAACTCGCCAAGGGCTATTTTTTTCTCCCTGTCATATTTCATACAGAGTCGTCAAATTGAAAAGTGACTTTGACATAATATAATATGTAAAGTCACTTTCCATCACAAATTAATCTTAAGTTTAAAAACAAAATAAAAAACCCGGTAATCATAGCAGTAAATAATTTTCAATAACTAAGAAATAGACATACAAAAGGTAGTTTCTTTAAAATACACACCAACCAAAAACGTAGCAAATAAAATAATAAATATAAATGCCGAACAAGGGTAATAAAACTTTGAATAGTTTAAGAACATAAGAGTCAATAATAAACAGTGCCATACAAGCCACGGTAAAATAAAACTAATAACAATAAAACATAAAAAATCTGCATATTATGAGACAAGAAGCCAGGAGCAGACCCATCCCACTGGTGGCACCCGTTCACGACATGTATAAGGTATGATGCTTTGACCATCTACAGCCACAAGGGTATACCTGGAAGTTGGGCCTGGGCTGCGGCTGCGCGCTGAGCGGCCGCTGGTGTCGCATGTAGAACGTGTGTTGCTGGATGCACATCCGCCACACGTCCTGCTGTCCTTAGACTTTCTACAGTTACAAGGGTTTACCTGGAAGTTGGGCCTGGGCTGCGGCCGCTGGTGAAGTATTTAGAAAGTGTGCTGCTGAATGCTCATCCGCCACACGTCCTGCTGTCCTTAGACTTTCTACAGTTACAAGGGTTTACCTGGAAGTTGGGCCTGGGCTGCGGCCGCTGGTGAAGCATTTAGAACGTGTGCTGCTGAATGCTCATCCGCCACACGTCCTGCCGTCCTTAGACCATCTACAGCAACAAGGGTATACCTGGAAGTTGGGCCTGTGTGCTGCTGGATGCAGATCCGCCACACGTCCTGCCGTCCTTAGATCATCTACAGTGCCACAATCTTTTCTGTTCCGGTGGCCAAAATGTAAAACTAACGTGATTTTTTTAAATGTCATTTTGCTGTCAAGTTGGATGTCTAACCATAGCGCTGCTGGCGGCTGAAGGCCTTAGAAGTCAGGGCTGGTTAAATTGCTTCGAAAAAAAAAAAGACAAAAAGTACATAGCGCAGCCGCTGTCACCGGAACAGAAAAGATTGTGCCAGTGTATAGCAACAAGGGTATACCTGGAAGTTGGGCCTGGGCTGCGGCTGCGCGCTGAGCGGCCGCTGGTGTCGCATATAGAACGTGTGTTGCTGGATGCACATCCGCCACACGTCCTGCCGTCCTCAGACCATCTACACCAACAAGGGTATACCTGGAAGTTGGGCCTGGGCTGCGGCTGCGCGCTGAGCGGCCGCTGGTGGCGCATATAGAACGTGTGTTGCTGGATGCACATCCGCCACACGTCCTGCCGTCCTCAGACCATCTACAGCAACAAGGGTATACCTGGAAGTTGGGCCTGGGCTGCGGCTGCGCGCTGAGCGGCCGCTGGTGTCGCATATATTATTATTATTATTATTAACTCATTTATTTCAGATTGTAATTAGATACTATTCATTACATCCATATCTTAATAGGTGTTTTATGTTAGTAACAATTTTTCCTTAATCCTATGTTAGTATTAAGCTTTTATATTAGGTACTTTCTAGGCCCCAATGTAATTGCGACCCAGTGTCTTTGAATGGGGCAATCGTGTCTGGCAGCAATCACCTTTAGAATACTGTTGGAGCTATCACGAAGTCGCTGTAGTAGAGAACTGGCTTTTTTACGCATAACAGCATGAAACCCATCTGTATGGGAGTCTGCGAACATTTTAGATGCGCTACAGCGCCACGACAGCCCCAACAGCATTCTAAAGGCGTTATTGTATTGAACACGCAGGACGTCATAGGATCGCCGTGAATATGTCACCCACAGCCCGCCCGTATAAAAAGACTGACAGAAAGCTTTGAATAGCGTCACTTTTACTTCTGCAGTACATCGGGCGAATCTGCGGGCAAGCATATTACTTCTCACTGTTAACGCCCTGCGTTCCCTCTCAATATCTTCATCATCTTTTAAGTCCTCCGTGATGATGTGGCCCAGATATTTAAATGTCTGTACTACTTTCAATGCCACTCCATTAACATATACAGGGGGTATCAAACGTGGCCGTTGTCTGGGTGCTTTAAAGACAAGAATTTCACTTTTTGTGGAATTATATTTTAGGCCATGCACCTTCACATAAGACTCGCAGATTAAGATGAGATGTCGGAGCCCCGCTATCGATGGACTGAGCAGCACCATATCGTCCGCGTAGCTTATATTATTGATACAGGTGCCATCAATATGACAGCCGACATGTGTACTGCTCAGTTCCTCGATTAGCTGATTAACATACACGTTAAACAATAGAGGTGAAGTCAGTCCCCCCTGCCTAACACCACACTCCAGCCCGTATTCGTCTGACAGGGTACCGACCCATCTCACCTGATTTTTCTGGTTAGCATACCAATACCGCAGAAGTGATGTATATTCTGCCGGCACACCCGCATTCCTCAACTTGTCCCACAGAACATCATACGCGACAAGGTCGAATGCTTTTGACAGGTCGAGGAAACACGCATATACCGGCGTCTTTCTAGCAGTGTAATATTTGACAGTGTGTTTTAGGCTAAGGATGGCACTCTCAGTTGACACCCCTGACCTGAATCCAAATTGAGCGTCATTTAATGTAATATGTTCTGAGAGAAATCCATTTAACACACTGTCAAACACTTTAGCCGCAGTAGTCGCCAGCGAGATGGGGCGATAATTACCCATGTCCGACGTGTCACCCGTTTTATTTTTAACAATAGGTACCACAACTGTTCGCATAATCGCCTCGGGTAAATAACAATGACTTATACAGAGACTGAAAAACAGAGAGAGAGCTCGCGGAAGATGTGGCCCAGCATATTTAAAGTGCTCAATGCTGAGACCATCATGACCAGGCGACTTTCCACGGACCATTTCAGTAATGATTTCAGCCACTGTCTTTGCTGGAATTTTTGAAATCCGCCCTGTCACAACGGCCCCGCCATCGCTCCCACCGTTTGGTGCATTAGCCAGGGGTGACTGCACAAGAAAATTACTCCTAAAAGCATTGGCAATGTCCTTGTGGTCCATGATACCATCTATACTAACGGGGCGACTCGGTCTAATATTCATTTTATTGGTATTTTTCCAGAAGTTTCGGAAGTTTTTTGATGCATGGTCAGAGGCGAGAATATCCATTTTAAGTTGTTCTTGTCTTTTTTGACACCATTTTAATCTAGCTTTAAATATTTTCCTCGCCTCTGACATGTCATCATAGACACGACCACTGGTTGGCCGTCCCGCTAGGATCCACAACTGAAACCTAAGCCGTGCCTCCCTATGGGGGCCTGCAACGTACTTATTCCATCCAATGACATTACCAGCCCTCTTTCCGCATTTTACCCTATAAGTTTTGATTGCTGCCTGTGACAGAGTATCTACAATATTACGGTACATATTATCCAGTACTAAATGATGATCTTTATTAGAGCAAAATCCATCACAACATTCTCTAAGCTCCTGTGGTAAGTTTATCATTCTTAACTTAGCATGACAAAGGTCCTGATATCTGTTAATCTGTTGTAGATGTCTTTCACCCCACAAAACATGATTTTTAAACCTTGGGGTTGGTTCCACAATTTTAGGCTGAAGTTTACATATCTCAATTTCTATTACTAGTGGATAGTGATCAGACCAGTATACGTCATACAGTACTGATGCACTAATAATAGTTTTTCGCGCTGATTCAGTGACAATACAGTGGTCCAACCATCTATTGCAGCCATGAGCATCACTATGATAAGTATATGTATTTTTATCACATAATTCTAAATCTACACATTGCCAATTTTGATCTTTACAAAATATTAACATTTCATTGCAAAACAACTCAGTAGGGTGGGCATTAAAATCTCCTAATATATAAAAAGCTTCTATACCCTTATTTTCCTCAATTTCTATAACCGATTGTATTGTACCAAGACACTCACAAAATTCAGATAAATTGTCATAAGAATTCGTAGGCATATAGACGCTGAATATTACTATGGATCTATTACTTACAGTTATTCTTACTGCACAAACGCGAACATTATAACACTCTATCACTGATACTGACTTAAACACACTTTTGCGCCACAATAGCGCGACACCGCCATAAGGCCTTCCGACAAGTGGGCCTGCCGCAGTGTCAACAGCAGACGACCCGGTGCATCCAAATTCCTCACCAACTGTGCCAAGCAGTGGCAGGTCATGAGGCATCAACCACGTCTCCTGAAGGGCCACTACATCAGCAAACCGACATAACTCTCTAATATCTTCTATTGATCTTTTGAAACATTTGCAATTAAAGCTTATTATGTTACTATATCTATCCATTTAGTGTTAATTTTATATATTATACTATTCAACAAATTTTTCAATTATTATTTAATTCATTCTTTATTTTCAAAGATTTCTTTATTTCTTCTTTCATGAAAATTTACAAAACGCCGAAATGTTATGCCTGGTGGCCATAGCTTATCATTTAAGAAAGTATCTATTTTGTATTTTGATACAAAAAGTTTGAAGGCGTTGTAGTCCCGCTGTTGTTTCATGTTTACTTTCACTAGGGAAACTTTTTCACTAGTTTTATTATAAACGTAGTCAATAATATCCTCCTCAGACACCTCCTTATCAACATTGGATATAAATAAGGGCACTTTTGAATCCGCGGCTTTAAACTTTTGGTTTATTTGTTCTGGCTCGACAATAGCGCACCCCATTTGACTTATAAAACGGTTTCTAAGTCTCCGTTTCTGGACTAAATTCCAATTTTCATCTTTTGCGGGCTGTGCCCACTCACCACTTTTCTGAACTATCTCCGCAAAAGATGCACGCTTTAATTTATCTGTTTCTGTGCAATTAGTCACCATATCATTGTCAGTCAGTCGACCCGGCATACACTCAGCTGTTTTATTGATAACCGCTAAAACCGGTTGCTCCGCAGTGACAGAGTGCGGAAGCGGGTATTGCTGTCTATTTGTTGTTTCATTTACATTTTTAACATTTATGTTTACCTGCGCGGCGGCGCTGGCGCACGGCATACACGATTGAATCTTCTCATTTACTACAGCATTAGATGGTAACGGCGGCGGCAATGGCGAGTTATTTGAGTGAACTGATTGTCGGGGAGATGCAAATTCCTCAATATCACTACATATTGAAAGTGCCATCGGCCCACTATCACAAAAATTTGAACCACCTCTTTTATTCATATTCACGTTTTGATGATCATTTGCAGTTGGATTTGCACAGAATTTGTTGAAACAATCATCTAAATGACTTTTCGTAACGTAATCGTGTTGTATATGCTTTATGGACTTTTCTAAATGTACTATTTTCTTCAGCAATGGCGTCACGTCAACGTGATCAAACGTAACGGGTGGTAATTTCTCCAAACACTTTGCCACAAAAATTGGTACCAGCTCGGGGTCTGTTTCCTTAAAAAGACAGATAATATCTTCAATGTTCCTTAATGATTTTCCTTGGCGTTTTCTAGTCGTGGGCCGCTTTTTCACGGATTCAAACAATAACGACTTTGCCGTTTGAATATCACTCTCACTAAAAGCACTTTCACAAATCTGTATTAGGCTTTGTTCGTCCATAACATCCAGCTTATTTTGGACAAAAGCCAAAACTTCACAAATTACAATATTGCAATTAGAACACTTTATTATTCCCGATGCGTTATCCATTTTCGTATCGGTCAATGCCCTCGCGCGCGCGCACTTTCACGGTCAAGGACGGACATATAGAACGTGTGTTGCTGGATGCACATCCGCCACACGTCCTGCCGTCCTCAGACCATCTACACCAACAAGGGTATACCTGGAAGTTGGGCCTGGGCTGCGGCTGCGCGCTGAGCGGCCGCTGGTGGCGCATATAGAACGTGTGTTGCTGGATGCACATCCGCCACACGTCCTGCCGTCCTCAGACCATCTACAGCAACAAGGGTATACCTGGAAGTTGGGCCTGGGCTGCGGCTGCGCGCTGAGCGGCCGCTGGTGTCGCATATAGAACGTGTGTTGCTGGATGCACATCCGCCACACGTCCTGCCGTCCTCAGACCATCTACACCAACAAGGGTATACCTGGAAGTTGGGCCTGGGCTGCGGCTGCGCGCTGAGCGGCCGCTGGTGGCGCATATAGAACGTGTGTTGCTGGATGCACATCCGCCACACGTCCTGCCGTCCTCAGACCATCTACAGCAACAAGGGTATACCTGGAAGTTGGGCCTGGGCTGCGGCTGCGCGCTGAGCGGCCGCTGGTGTCGCATATAGAACGTGTGTTGCTGGATGCACATCCGCCACACGTCCTGCCGTCCTCAGACCATCTACACCAACAAGGGTATACCTGGAAGTTGGGCCTGGGCTGCGGCTGCGCGCTGAGCGGCCGCTGGTGTCGCATATAGAACGTGTGTTGCTGGATGCACATCCGCCACACGTACTTGCCGTCCTCGGGACTAGGCAGCGCGAACGACGCCGAGTCCGCCTGCCGGCAGCACTCGACGCTGAATGTTCGCTTGTGGTTGATAACGTTCGTTATGTCCATCCATCTGTCAACGAATGAATCGGTTCAACTTTGGAAAAATTATGTATTGATAGCTACGATCAACATCGCCTCAATTTTATAATCATTTTAATAAATAAATTGTCGTATATTTAAGTTGTGCAATATTTAAGTTGTAAAATATTTAAGTTGTGCAATATTTAAGTTGAAATGTAAATATTTAAGCATTCATTACTATCATTCACTAATTTTCTCAATCCTTATAACAGCATCCTTTCATCTCCTCTCCCGGAGCATGTACGGTGCAATAACCGTACATAGCGCCATATCAGCATTTCACACCAATTGAGTTATATTTTAATTTTAATAGCTATTTAATTGTTTCGATGTGTAAGCATTATTATTCAGTTTACTTTAAGCAATCATCGCGTGTACTCATTTACTTATCATTTTATCATATTTATACAATTAAATCGTTTATCATCTCTAAATCAAGTTATCATTTAAAGTTTGTGTGGAACACCATACAGTCACCATCAGATATATTGTAGCAGACAAGGTGACCAAATACTTCTGAACATTAAAAAGGTCAATAAGTTCGATACACTACATCTGAACGTTCATTACTTCATTAATATCTGAGTAGAAGCTTGTCAATAATTTCTGTACACGCAACTAACCAAAAATATCTGCACATGTGCACACTTTCAACGTCATATCATAAAGGTAGCCTACTTTAAAGATATTATTTTTTCCTTTTCAGTTGATAGGTACTTTTGAAGTCGGTTTAATTTTTTAAATTACTTTTTTATTTCTTAATTTTTGTGTAGATTGTAAGTACCCAGATACCCATATCTCAAAAACTACTGAACCGATTTTGATGAAACTTATTAAAATTGAAACTGTACCAACCTGTAGAAGTGAGGTGTATCGGTGTTCTCGGGCAGCACGCGTATGCCGGTGAGCGAGATGGCGATGGTGACCTCGCCCCCGTCTCTCTGGTCTCGTGCAGCGAACATCTCCTGCCCGTAGCCGCGCAGCTGCTGGCATGTTGTGATGAAGCCTTCCTCCGCTTGCGCCTGAATAAGGATACAACATCAGTATATTGATGCTGATGTACATACATCAGTATATTGATGCTGATGTACATACATCAGTATATTGATGCTGATGTACATACATCAGTATATTGCTGCTGATGGGGCAAACGACTAGTTAAGACACAGCGGAAACTGCACGGTTCCGAACCGCGTGGATCTTATTTACACGCACCGTCGAACATTCGTTCACAGTTTCACACCTGTCCGGTCCGTCAGAGGGTCGTAATGTAAACAAGATCGGTTTTCCGCTGTTTCTGAACTAGCCTAAAGGCTTTTGATGTGTATGAAATCCACTGATAAAATGAACCTGTGAAATATATATATGACGACCGGTTTGGCGCAGGGGTAGGCTACCCACCTTCTGCGCCAGTGGTCTCGGGTTCGATTCCCGAACAAGACAAATATTTGTGTGCATGAACATGTCTATTTGTCTTGGTCTGGGTGTTTTCTATGTATATTAAGTATGTATTTACAAACAAAAAGTATTTAAGTATATATTTATCCGTTATCAAGTTTTCCATGATACAGTTTCTTAATGAAAGTAAAATGGGCTAAGATAATAATTGGTGTGACTGTAAGAAGTTATTTATTATTATTTATTTATTTATATTCAGCCTCTAGGTCCACTGCTGGGATATAGTAATCAAATCAATCAATACTATGAAAGGGAGTGAACTATACATTTTACGTTGGTATTCTCTCGAGACGGCATTTTATTAGATTATCGTTTTTGATCAATGCATTCGTAATATTTAAGTCAGAGTAAGGTCTTAAAAATCTACGTAGGTAACTGTTAGGCTTCCATTACACAGTCAATCTCGATCGCGATCTGCATTGACTGTGTAATGGCTGCCTTATTTTATTTCTGTGTGAATTTTGATACACGAAGGAAGCGGTATTTTAACAAAACCTTTTAAGATATTTCCTTATAAACGTGTTTTGAAAATATCAATAGTTTATTTCAATTATTTGAATGTAGACTACAAACAATGGCAATTTACTTGCGTAGTTAAGGAGTATGTAACAATACGTCCTTATTGCTAGTTGTCGGTAATATCTGGGTGACATCACTGTGCGTTGGCGACAGAAGTAATAAAAACATAACTGAGAAATTGCTCAACCAACTGCCCATAGGTAGCTGCTTTGACAGGCATCGGCGTAGGCAGATCACGGAAAGTGGTCCTTCCAAGACCTTCCATATTGGGATCAAATTCGGTTGTACAATGATTATGTTTATAATGGTTCAAATTATATTTACTTTTTTGCATTCACAATGCAATTTTTATTATTGAAAATGAAATATTAGAAAAAAAAAACACACACACACACAGCGCGCAAGAAGTATTAGAAAGATTCGACGATTCCTCTAACGACTCCGTAGCTCAGCGGTCAGAGCAGTCGCCCGGACAGTGAAAGGTTCCGGGTTCGATTCCCGGCGGAGCTACTTGGAGGATGGGTAGTTTTTTTCTAATATTTCATTTTCAATAATAAAAATTGCATTGTGAATGCAAAAAAGTAAATATAATTTGAAATAGCTATTACTTTATCTTTATCGATTGTCTAATATCTGGAAAGGTATTTCATTCGAGTGTTGAAGGTAGTAATATCTTTACATTGATGAAATAAAGCGCTGGCTCACAGCGCGTAAGAAGTATTAGAAAGATTCGACGATTCCTCTAACGACTCCGTAGCTCAGCGGTCAGAGCAGTCGCCCGGACAGTGAAAGGTCCCGGGTTCGATTCCCGGCGGAGCTACTTGGAGGATGGGTCGTTTTTTTTCTAATATTTCATTTTCAATTTATAATGGTTTTTGAACGAGAACTGTTCCGCGTGGACTAGAAGTTGAAGCACGGTGTTGAAACCATAATTAGGGCGTGTTTCACAATGCCTAAGTAAGTTCTCAGTAGCTGTTACTTGACTGATAATCCATACAAAACTGTCAACTAAACTGGAAAGTATCTCCTAAACGGACATTGTAAAACAGGCATGCATTTTTTATCAAATCCGATGGCTGTTTACAGCTATTAGTGTTAGCTAAGCTAGTTATCTGTGTTATACTATACGGGTACGGCTAAAAGTGACTTTTAAGTTAGGTATTTTTAGGCGAAATTCACTTTTCAAGTACGCGGTTTCGCCCGCGTGTACCTACTTCAACACGAACGTTATCCCGCGGAATGTAATATTTTTCCGGGATAAAAAGTAGCCTTGTCACTCTCCAGCTCCCAAACTATTCCCATACCAAAAATCACGTCGTTCCGTTGCTCCTTTTTGACTTGAAATACGGACAAACAAACGCCCGCCTTTCACGTCAAAACGGAGCAACGTGTCGACGTGATTTTGGTATGTTGATAGTTTGGGAGCTGGTGGAGATTGACATAGGCTTCTTTTTATCCCGGAAAAATAACACATTCCCGCGGGATAACGTCGTGTAGTCCACGCGAGTGAAGCCGCGGGACTACACGACGTTATCCCTAGCTATATTATATCTCGATAGTCCCACGGGAACGAGTAAAACCGCGCAGAGCCACTAGTCTGTATATAAAAAGCAGAGGTGACTGAGCGGCCATCGCACTCGAGCTGAAATTTGGCACGCAAATAGTTATTATGACGTAGGCATCCGCTAAGATTGAAAGGATTTTATAAAATTCAACTTCTAAGGGGATGAAGCGAGGGTATTAGTTCCCGGAGTAGCACGCGAACGAAGACGCGGGAAAAAGCTAGTTTATTATAAATACAATTTTTATACACGTTTCGGCGTTCTTGGGCGCTAGGGATGAATCGGATAAAAGAAGTCGGACCGCGCCTCTCAAATCTCCTTCATGGACCTTTGTTTCAATTGCCTTATTTATAGAGAATTGTCGGTCATTTACGAGGTTGAGCCATTTAGTACATTATAACTCAAATGGGTTGAGCCCCGTAAAGTACGTACAAGAATTCTCTATGTTTTCTTTAACCCTAGCCGTGAGGGAACGATTCTGAGCATCATGATTCAGTACGACCAAAGCAGTATTATGAAACGAATTGCAGACAGCAGCTGATACGCAAAGCGCTTGAAAGTAAACGGCTTCTGTAGTAAAAAGTTAGCATTTAAGACAACAATGGGATGATTCCATGAAGCTGTCCAAGAAAACCTATCGACTCACTGGTATAAAAACGTGCGAAATCATCGCTTACTTTGATCAACTGTCTTCTCTACGATTATTACACGATTACGATTTATTACGATTATTGGACGACCGATTTGGCGCAGGGATAGGATACCTGCCTTCTGCGCCAGAGGTCTCGGGTCGGGTTCGATTGCCGAACAAGACAAATATTTGTGTGCATGAACATGTCTATTTGTCTTGGTCTGGGTGTTTTCTATATATTAAGTTTGTGTTTACAAACAAAAAGTATTTAAGTATCTATTTATCCGTTATCAAGTTTTCCATGACACAGTTTCTCAATGAAATTAACATGGGCTTAGATAATTGGTGTGATTGTAAAAAGTTATTTATTTATTACGATATTCAGGAACCGTTGAAATAAGTAAATTAACCGAGTTTTATACACCGTACGTACATCAGCGCCACCAGTGCCACAGAATAATACTAAAGGTAAGTACCATTTATCTGTGTGGACTGTGGACTTTCCCCAACCCCCCATGCAATATCTCAATCCCTATTTCATCCCATCATTGTAAGTATAGTCCTACTACTAATATTATAAATAAATAAATAAATAAATAACTTCTTACATTCACACCAATTATCAAAGCCCATTTTAATTTCATTAAGAAACTGTATCATGGAAAACTTGATAACGGATAAATATATACTTAAATACTTTTTGTTTTTAAATACATACTTAATATACATAGTAAACACCCAGACCAAAACAAATAGACATGTTCATGCACACAAATATTTGTCTTGTTCGGGAATCGAACCCGAGACCACTGGCGCAGAAGGTGGGTATCCTACCCCTGCGCCAAATCGGTTGTCAAATTATAAATTATAAATGCGAAAGTTTTTGAGTATGGATGGATGTATGGATGTTTGTTACTCTTTCAAGCAAAAACGACAGAACGTATATGGATGAAATTTGCAACAGAGATAGATTATAAGCTTGAATAGCACATATGATACTTTTTATCCCGATATTCCCACGGGAGCGAAAACCACGCGGATGAAACCGCGGGCGGCCGCTAGTAATAGTAAATCATCATTTCGATATCTTATTTGACGGGCTCGGCGATAAGGATAACTTAGTTAGCACGCTAAGCTTAAAATTGTGTTAGGGCAGAAATAAAACGGCTAGTTGGATGGAGTAGGAAAGCAGGTAGCAGAAAATTGTGTAAGAGCACAGCCGTCTCTATCGTCTTCTACAAGCCATGCTATGATACGGAACGGCAACATTGCTGTGAACCGGTTTACTCCTCTGAGTACTAAATCCTATGGAGGTGGCATACCTACGAAAAAGTGAGGTGTAACTAAGTCACAATGTAAGAAAATCTTGGAATTCAATTTTAAACTACTTCTAATTGTCGTATTAATCGGTCCGTCAAAATCGGTCCAGCCGTTTTAGAGATTAACCGGAACAAACAGACAGACAGACAAAAATTGTAAAACATGTCATTTTGGTATATGTACCGTATATTTCATCATATGCACGTAGTAAAAATCGGTTATTTAATGTTACAAACAGACACTCCAATTTTATTTATTTGTATAGATGTATAGAAGATATGCCATCTCCATAGGATTCAGTACTCGAGGTTTACTCGCTGTTTACCTGTCAAACGGTGCAAACGGTGTCAAATCGGTTCACTTAAAACTACGTTGCCAACTTTATGCGCATGGCTTGTAGAAGACGATAGAGATGGCTGTGGTAAGAGTAATGCTGAAGTTAGAAAAAGGGCTAAACGACACTATGACGCTGTCCTACTAATATTATAAATGTGAAAGTTTAGATGTTTGTTGCTCAATCACGCCAAATTTGGGACACAGATACTTTGTAGCCTGGAGAGGAACACAGGCTACTTTTTATCCCGGAAAAATATCAGTATTTCGCGGGATTACGTCGTGTAGTCCACACGGGCGAAGCCGCGGGCGGAAAGCTTGTAGGTACCTACTATACATTTCTGAAGTATAAAAGACCATCGAATCCGGAATCTGTTAATGTAATTTCGTTTCGTGCGCCCAACGAGCGCGATTAACAAACACTCGAACATTGCGAGAGTTCATAAATTGCAACAAATGGCAGATTACCGACATTCCACGCCAAAGTGGGTTATTGAAATGGTCCCATGGCGCTGGGAAACGGGCGCCAATAGCTCCGAGCTCGCATAAAGAGTGCCTCTCACACCTTGGTAATTAGCCGTCCGAGTTACTATCGGCGCATCTAAGGGCGTTTGTGCACTACACTGAATTTTACCGTCCGGCGCGCGGCGGTCCGTTTTTTTACGGACCGGCGTGGCATGAAAAACACGGATGATTGGCTTGTGCACTTGTCCGTCTTTTTACTCGCCGGGGCAGCGCAGTGATTACCCCCTCCCCCGCCCCGCCCGCTCATGAATATCACGTTTTCAGTTCAATATCAGTTTCAATGTTTCAAAGCCTAAACTACACGAAATAAATAAATTCTTACTATGTATTATAAATAATTTATGATTAAAATACGACCATCCGTTTTTTTCCGGACGGTAAAATTCAGTGTAGTGCACAAGCGACCATACGTTTTTCATTGCTGTTATGTCGGAACAGAAAAAAAACGGACCGGAATGGGGAAAAGTAAAATGTCGGACGATAAAATTCCGTGTAGTGCACAAGCGCACATATACATTTTATGGCCTGCTATATCGGACCGTAAAAAATCGGACTGTGCCGGACGGTAAAATTCAGTGTAGTGCACAAACGCCCTTACTATCGGCGCATCTAAAGAGACAATTTCACGTTTTTACGGTGGCTGCCGGCACGGCGGCGGTGGAGCTATCTGCAACAACGATTGCTCGCAAGATACCGCGTGGACATAACAACGTTCATTGTTCCGCGCTTTCGTTATGAAACAGATATGCTGTAAGTATCCCACTAGAGTCGTTAAAGTAAAAAGGCGCCAAGTCCATTAAATTACATGTATTTTTTATACTTGCAAATATTAGCACTCGCAAATTGGACTGCGGTCTTTGTACTTAGTTAGTTTTATTTACATTAATTTCCACACTTTATTTATTTACTAGCGGATCCTCGCGGTTTTACCCGCGTGGTACCCGTTCCCGTGGGAATATCGGGATAAAATATAGCCTATGTTAGTCGGGAAGAATGTAGCTTTCTAAAGGTCAAAGAATTTTCTAAATCCGTCCAGTAGTTCCTGAGATTAGCGCATTTAAACAATCAAACTATTCAGCTTTATAATATTAGTATAGATTCAAACTTCTTTGCACTAGTACAAATGGCGAACTTAATGCCATAAGGCATTCTCTAATATTTAACTTTACTTTAAATCATAAATCATAAATCATTATTATTTATTGTATTAAATGTGGTCATTACAAGATGTAAATATAAAATTATTGTTTCTCACATTTAACCATTTAAAATTGGTATGCAACATATAGAGAGGTCAAATTATAATACAATGAATAAAACTGATAATAGGTAATAATAGTCTACAATGTCATAAAAGAATTCAATAAATAAAAATTAAAATGCAGATAAAAAATTACTTATACTAAATTAACAATGTCACAAAATGATTCAATAAATAAAAACATGTCCAAGATCATTAAATAATTAAATATTAAAATAATATAATAAGTCCGTTTTTAAATTTGACAATTCATAAATTCCTCAACACTATAAAAACATTTATTTGTCAGTAGACGATACAAAGCACATTTAAATTGTCTCATTGGTAGGTCTTTTATCGGTTTTGGGAGCTTATTGAACAATTTTGCCGACATGAAGTAGCAATTCCTTTGGCAACTCGTAGTTGAGCAAGATGGCAACACCAACTGATTTGGATATCTAGTTCGGAATGCACACACCTCATGCTTCTTCTTAAACAAGTTCAGGTTACTTTTCGTAAAAACACAGATTTCATAAACATACATTGATGGGACTGTTAAGAGACTTAGCTTCTTGAATAATGGTCGACAGGAGTCCATGGGACCAGCACCACATAGAGATTTAGAGATGAATACCTTTATCATTTTGTATTTAAGCAATTTACCTGTAAGCCAATCCTGGTTTTCAGAGTCCGTAGATAATAGAAAGAGAGGCACACAGACATAATTACTTTCATATTTTATAATATGGTGTAAACTAGAATTTGTTGTTCATTAGAATTGTTATAGTGCGGAGAAGAAAAATAATGAGTAATTATCAAAACAGCTAACTAAACCTGTTGCTTGCAAATCCTGGAAAAAAATAATTGTGTTTGTGAATAAGTGTGTGAGCTTCCCAATCCCAAGCTTATGGGGTAATTGATATGTGTGTGAAGTCTTTTGGGCCATTCCATAATAAACGTTACCGAGGGTGAAAAAACAAATATGTTCTTATAGCATTAAATCTAATGAATTTTAAAAGAAAACATTCCAAATTATAATGTGCGACAAAAAAACTAAAAGAAACGCGTAATTTTTAAGTTAATCGCTTTCAAAATCTGTACTCAACTGAACTGGCTCAATGACCTATTGTGCCTGTAACTATTGGAAATACAAATAAAAAATATCTATCAATCTGGTGACCGTTTTGCCATGTTGTGATTTGAGGTTAGTTATCATAATATTGATGGATTGCGTCACAGTCCCAAAAACATTGATAAAATTATTAAGTTACAGTGTGTTTCCTTGTTACTTTGGAACTGTAACATCTGAAACGAAAAATCAGGTAATTGTTTTATTATTATAGGTACCTTACAGATTGATTGGTACTAATAATATTTAATAAAAGTAAGGTTAAGGTGGTAATAGTTTAAAATACTAACTAATATCTGAGCTTGAGACTAATTTGATGTGTTTTTGCATGATTAAAAACTGTAACACCCGAAACGTTTCGGGTGTTACAACTTTTTGTATGTCGATATATTGTGTGTGTATTGCTTGAAGAATGCAATAAATGTTATTTTAAGGCTCTTTCGACGGCGCCGCCAGCGCCGCCATCGAAAAAGCAGTAACATTTCTTTATTTAGGACATTGATTGAAATGTCAAAAACAGAAATAAAACTTTATTAATATTAAGGTATTGCGGTCAAAGCTGGATGCTTACGTAGAGAATCATCATCATCATCATCATCATTTCGGCCGTACGACGTCCACTGCTGGGCATAGGCCTCCCCCAAGGATCTCCACAACGATCGGTCCTACGCTGCCCGCATCCAGCGGCTTCCCGCGACCTTGACCAGATCGTCGGTCCACCTTGTAGGGGGTCTGCCCACGGAACGTCGTCCGGTTCGCGGTCGCCATTCGAGAACCTTTCCGCCCCAACGGCCATCGCTTCTGCGCGCTATGTATCCCGCCCACTGCTACTTCAACTGAGCAATCCTTCGAGCGATGTCAGTCGTTTTAGTTCTCCTGCGGATCTCATCATTTCTGATTCGATCGAGCAGGGAAATACCAAGCATCGCTCTCTCCGTTGCTCGCTGGGTGACCTTGAGCCTTCTTATGAGAAGGCTGAGATGAGAAGGCTTCTACGTAGAGAATAAAGCACTTAAATTGCTAAAATATTATTTCAAAATACACAAAATATTAGACTTTGGTTGAACAAATGTAACACCCGAAACGATTAGATATATTTAAAAAATAGCGATTTTATTCTTTAAATGTTTGTGTTTTTATTATAATTCTGCAAAGCTTCATTAAGTTCTCTAATAATTTTAATAAAAGACAAAATAAATACATATAAATGGTCTATTATTTTAGATAAATGTGTTTTAATTTCGTACTCGTAACACCCGAAACAAACCCTCTGTAACACCCGAAACAGACGATAACTTTAATAAAAAAATAACTACTTACTACATATTTTTCGGATAATCTATTGTATTAATGTACCAGATTTCATCCTTTATGACTGTTGTTTTTATAGTATAACTTATCTAAGTAATTTAGCTAAATTTGGAATGTATGCAACATTGATCAGAAAGTGGAGGCAAAATCGCGTAACGCCCGAAACGCTACTTTTTCCTTTGTAACTGAAGTTGTTCACGCCGCGCGTGATTCATTCGCGTGGGGTCGGCGCCAACCGCCGTCCGCGCGACTTCGCACTCAGTTGGCCGTAAGCAGCCGTGAGGAGCGCCCGGTCCGGGTACGGACTTGTGACCCGTGTGTGTTCGCTTTGAAAAGCGCCGGGAAAGTTTTAGCTGCCTATTAGGGCATTGTGTAGTATAAGAGTGTTAGCTGTAAGAGTATCCCATCGGGGGTTGTGTGGAGATCGTTTTGTCAGGCGCGCGCCGGCGAGACAACGTTCAGCCCCCCTGGATTACGGACACTATTTTCTAGTAAGGTAGGATTAGCTTAATTTACTTAATTTTGCATGAGAAACCTTCGTTTCAATAAACTGTGGAACACAGTAGATGTGGTCATCACAATTGTGCGTGATCATATTTTTGGTAGCAGAGCTTAGTTGATATAATTAATTTTCATATTAAAATTAACTACATAAAATTTCATAGTAAAAATAAAAAGCGTACCTAAAAAGCGTACCTAAAAATTATTTTTTTTTGTTGAAATCTCGAGGGTATTTGAAGATCCCGAGACGATTTGAAGTACTAAGAAATTGTTCTAGTAAATTCTCGAAGCGAATGTTTCTCACTTGGTGGATCCGATAATAGATAGACACTTATATAATTGTTGTCACATACTAGTGTTTTGATACGAGTTTACTCGCCTAGATGTGTATATTTTTTTTTGTGTGTCCGGATTTATTTGACGAATAGTTCGTTCGAAAGTGTGTTTATTAGTACCACATACTAGTGATTTGATACGAGTTTACTCGCCTAGATGTGTATATTTTTTTTGTGTGTCCGGATTTATTTGACGAATAGTTTCGTTCGAAAGTGTTGTTTATTAGTACCACATACTAGTGTTTGTTCCGAGTCCGCTTGCCTAGTTAAAAAAGTGGAACTAGTTTTAATTATTAGTAGTATTAAATTACGAGTATTATTATTAAAAATAGTTTTGTTTTTGTTTGTTGATAACGGTTTAGTAGTTGATTTGCGAGGTTGACTTGGCCGTGCCGTGTATGTCATACCGTTAATCCTATACGTTTTGTTTATACCGTTATATTGTTAGCCCTTGAAATTGGTAAGTTGCTAATAATTTATGAAAATAGTAGGGTCCGTGTATGTCGTCCGAATTTTAATTGTGTTTTATATTATCGTGACGCGACCTATTTCTATTGTTTTTTTGCTTGTTTATTAAACGGATTATAAATGGCTCCTACGAATCCGACCGCCGTATCCAGGGCTGGCATCCAAGGAGCTTTGCGTTGGCTTGCTTGTGCGGTCACATTAATAGACCGAGCCGACCGGGTAGGCGCGTTGCTAGCTCGGTATGGCGGGCTGGCAGCTCGGCTGCAAGACCTGGAGCGCCACGCCATGGAGTGTCGCGCGTATTATATGGAGAACCCCCCAGCTGATGATGCCGTGTCGGAACAGCTGGAGCAGGATGTAGCCCAGGCCTATGAGCTGGCTGACCAGCTCACGGAGGCGGCCGAGAGGGCCCTGGCTGTTCGGAAGGGGGAGCCGGTTTTGAGCGGGGAGGTCAAACCTACCCCGACGGCGTTGCTAGGCCGATTGCCTACGTTGGAGATTCCCACTTTTAATGGGGATCTGTCAGCCTGGATGGGCTTCATTAATTTGTTTGACAGTTTGGTGGATTCACGACGGGACTTATCCCCTAGCGAGAAGTTGGCCTATTTGCGCTCCTCCCTGCGAGGAGAGGCCAGCGCGGTAATCCAGCACCTGCTCATCAGTGACGACAACTACCAGGTGGCTCGCCAGCTTCTGGTTAGCAGGTACCAGAATGTCCGGTTACTGGCGGACACCCACGTGGCCACGATTTTGGCCCTCCCGCGAATCACGCGGGTACACCTGTTACGGAGGGAGTTGCTGAACCCGCTACTGTCAGCGGTCAACTCCCTAAGGCGATTGGACCTGCCGGTGGATCAGTGGTCCTTTATACTGCTGCACATAGTCCTCGCCAAATTGCCCGCTGAAATGAAGGGGCGTTTCGAGCAGAGGTACGGAGGCGACAGCGCCTCGTATCTCCCGCCCTTCGCGGACCTCCTTCGTTTTTTGGAGGACGAATGTAGGGTGACGGACCACCTGGAGCCCGCCCCGGTTCCAGGTGTTGGTCGTATGGTGGCGGCGAGGGAACAGCCCCGTCGCCCGACCAATCGGTATGCTGCCTTCCAGCAGTCCCCTCCCCCCGCACCGAGGGAGCGGTGCAGGTATTGCAGGGGAGATAGGCACGTGGTGCACGAATGTGCCAAATTTAGAGGCCTCCGCCCAGAGGGACGGAGGGCCGTTGCTAGACAGCGCCAATGGTGCTATAGGTGTTTGGGGGGACACATGCAGTCGGCGTGTCCCCAGACAGAGGATTGTCGTCTTTGCGGAGGGAGGCATCACCCCCTCCTTTGTTTGGACCGCAAGGACGCCGGGAGCGACCGGGGTTCGAATTCCTCGCGCACGGGCGGGGGCCCGGCAGCCCGGAACCGGTCCCCTAGAGAGTCGGCGGGGCTTAGCCCCCCCGTTCAGTCCCCCCCGGAGAGGGGGAACTATAGGAGAGACGCCCCCGCCACGGGCGGGGGTAGGGGGGTACCACAAGAGTACGCCACGGTGGCGATGGGCACGGGCCCTATTTGCTACTCCCCCCCCCTAATGGAGAGGCCTCGATTGGGGTACTATGTACCGAGGCACGCCCCACACGGGTATTACCCTGCACCTAGGAGTGCTGTTGGTCGGGGCCAGTATGTACCCGATTGGGACCCGCTCGCCCGGTACGAGCGTCCCACATTTGGCGCGCCGACTCAGGCGCGAGGGGGACAAGTACCCCCCCAAAATTTTTAATGGCGCCCCTGTCGGACCCAACCACCCCGCCGGAGCTTGTGCTGTTGCCAACAGCCTCCGTGAATGTTTGGGGACCTAAGGGCAATGTTGTCACGGTGCGTGCCCTTTTGGACTCAGGTGCCCAGGGGTGCATAATGTCCAGGTGGCTTGTCCGACAGCTGGGTCTTTTGCTTGTGCCGCATCACGAAGCGGTACGGGGGGTGGGAGACTCGCGGATCCCTGATCCGATTGGTCGAGTTGAGTTCTCCTTCTCCCCCCACTTCACGCCAAGGCCGAAGATCGGTGCTTCGGCGATAGTTTTTGATAAGGTGGTTGGACTACTCCCGCAAGTGCGAGTGCCGCCATCCACGATTGAGCTGACGTCTGGACTGGCTTTGGCTGATCCTTCCTTCCACCGACCGGGCCCAATACACTTGTTGATTGGTGCGGATGTCCTCGGTCGTGTACTGTGTGGAAGCAAGCGAGTTTTGCAGACGGCCGATCTTGTCGCCTTGTCCTCGTCGCTGGGTCATGTGGTGATGGGAAAGGTACCACAGACACCAGAGACCCCGTCGGTAGACCGCCAGACCATTGTCGGTTCTACTTTGTCCGACGTTCTCCAAAAGTTTTGGGAGGTGGAGGAACCCCCCACTGCCAAGCGGTTGGATCCGTTAGCCGAGGAGTGCGAATTGTTCTACCAGAACAACACTGGGCGCCTCCTCTCGGGTCGCTTGATTACCCGCTTGCCCTTCTTGGCGGCTCGCCCTCCTTTAGGGAGCTCCCGACCGATGGCCGAGAAGAGATTGTTGTCCATGGAGCGTAGGATGGCCAGGGATCCCGCATTCAAGGAGAAGTATATAGACTTCATGCGGGAGTATTTGGACCTTGGACACATGTCCATCTCGCAGTTGGACTGGCGTAATGTGGAACATTACTTCCTGCCACACCACGCTGTTTTGAAGACTTCCAATGGGAAGATCCGCGTGGTCTTTGATGGTTCAGCGCCCACGTCAACCGGAGTGTCGTTGAATCAGTGTCTGCATGCGGGGCCGAAGTTGCATCACGATGTCTGTGATGTTTTGACCAACTTCCGCCGGCACGCTGTCGTCTTTGTGGCCGATATCCGCATGATGTTCAGACAGACCGTGATTCACCCGGAGGATAGACGATACCAGCTCATCCTTTGGCGTGAGGATCCCCAGGATCCGATGTTGGCTTACGAGCTGAACACCAACACTTATGGTTTGCGGTCGAGCCCCTTTGTGGCGATCCGTTCGCTTTTGGAGCTCGCAGAGCGCGAACGGCTACGCTATCCCCGGGCATCTGCTCTTATTGAGGGGGGGGCCTTATTTGTCGACGATATCTGCACGGGGGCCTCGAGCTTAGATGAGGCTCTCGTCTTACGTGATGAGCTGATTGCGCTCTTGAGGGCTGGTGGCTATGAGTTGCGGAAGTGGCTGTCTAACTCACCGGACCTATTGGCAGATTTGCCTAAGGACCACCAGCAAGAGCCGCTCCTCTTTGAAAATCCGGAGACTCCAGACATGCTGTCTGTTTTGGGAGTCCAGTATCGACCAGTCCCGGATTTGTTCACATATAGATTAGAACTGCCAGACCCAAAGGTCTGGACTAAACGCACGGTGCTATCCACTGTAGCCCGTACCTTTGATCCGAACGGTTGGCTCAGCCCTGTAGTGTTTTCGATGAAGTGCTTCCTACAGGAGCTCTGGGCTGCGGAATTGTCATGGGATGAGCCCCTCTCTGGTAGCCTCCTACGAGAGTGGGTGAGGTTCGTGTCATCCCTACCCGACGTCAATCGGGTTTGTATACCGAGGCAAATGCTGCCTTCGGGAAAGTTTAAAGCCTCCCTGCACGGCTTTTGTGACGCGTCCGAAAGCGGATACGCGGCAGCCGTTTACATCCGAACGGTGGATGCAGCAGGCGTTGTCGCCGTACACTTAGTTACGGCCAAGAGTAAGGTCGCCCCCCTTCGGACTAGGCTAACCATTCCGAAGTTGGAGTTGTCCGGCGCCACTCTCTTAGTACGGCTACTCAATCATGTTGCCGACACCTTGGGAACCGGTGTCGACTTGGAGTCGATATTTGCGTGGTCTGACAGCCAGGTCGTCCTTTGTTGGCTGAAGAGTTCAGTCCACACCCTTGAGGTTTTTGAGGCCAACCGGGTCTCACAAATTCAGACTTCAAAGGCCCCGTTGATTTGGCGCCACGTACCGGGCGAATTGAACCCCGCAGATTGTGCCTCCCGCGGCTGCGAGGCGCCTGAGTTAGTGGACCACCACCTATGGTGGAGTCCATCATGGTTGTTACGGCCTGAGCGCTCATGGCCTGCCACCCCGGCTGTGGCCAGAGTCCCAGACCTAGGCATGCGTGTTCACGCCGTGGAGACGGTGGCGGCTCCGCAGATGGAGTTTTTGTTAGACCGCTACAGTTCTTTGGATAAGTTGCTCGGCGTGACTGCTTGGATGAGGCGCTTTGTGCGAAATTGTCGCCAGCCTCAGGAGAAATTGTTGTCTCCGGTCCTCGCCCCACAAGAGCGGCAAGACGCTCTGTTGCATTGGGTGCGAGTGACGCAACAGCGAGAGTTTGAACCGGAGCTGAAAGCCCTGCGCTCAAGTAAGCCCAAGCTGAAGGGACCCTTGGTGCGGTTGAATCCTTTCTTGGACAGTACCGGATTGCTGCGTGTCGGAGGTAGGCTCAGACATGCCAACCTGCCGTACGGATCACGCCACCCTTTGTTGCTCCCCAAGGATGGACCGTTAGTTAGACTGTTGATTACAGACCGACATGTAAAGAATGCTCATGCCGGTTGTAATGCTTTGACCGCGCTCCTCCAACGAGAGTTCTGGATTTTGTCAGCGCGGAGAATAATCCGATCCGTTATTTTTCGTTGTCTCCCGTGTTATCGTTTGCGCGCCGATACGATGCAGCCCCAGATGGGTGATTTGCCTGCCGATCGAGTGAACGAATCGATGCCCTTCTCAGGAGTTGGAACGGATTTTGCGGGGCCATTTACCGTTAAGACATCGCGGCTTCGTAATGCTAGAACGGAAAAGGCTTACTTGTGTGTATTTGTTTGTTTGGCCACTAAAGCGGTCCACCTGGAGGTGGTTAGTGCCCTCACCACAGAAGCCTTTGTAGCCACGTTGAATCGTTTTGTGTCTCGCCGCGGAATGCCGTCGTTAATAAGGTCCGATTGTGGAACCAATTTCAAGGGCACCGATAGGTATCTAAAGGAAGTTTGTGAATTTTTGGATAGGAATAATTTTGAGATCGGATCCACACTCTCTCGCAGAGGGGTACGATGGCAGTACTCCCCGCCATCCTGCCCCCACTGGGGAGGGATTTTTGAAGCAACTGTAAAGGCCGCTAAAACTCACCTTCGTCGCGTTATTGGGGAGACGGTCCTCACGTTTGAGGAACTCGCGACCGTATTTTGTAAGGTTGAGGCGGTCCTCAACTCGCGTCCGTTGTGTCCGTTGTCTTCGGACGCGAATGATTTAGAGGCCCTTACGCCGGGCCATTTTTTGATTGGCAGACCGCTTAACGCCTTGCCGGAATATCCTTATTCCGAAGTGGCCTCCGGACGGCTCTCGCGATTTGAATTGCTCCAGCAGCTTACGCAGAGTTTTTGGCGCCGTTGGCATCTGGAGTATTTGCACATTTTGCAGCAACGCGTTAAGTGGTCGGATAGGACGACCCCACCCAAGACTGGAGACCTCGTGTTGGTAAAGGATCCAAACCTGCCGCCCCTCCGCTGGCGTTTAGGACGCATTGTTCAGCTTCATCCGGGGTCGGATGGTGTGCCCAGGTTTGCCGAGGTCCTGGTGGGGGACTCTGTTTTGAAGCGAGCGATCGCTACCCTCTCTCGTCTGCCCTTAGATTGAGTTGGCGGACAGTTTGCTACTGTCCGGGACGGGGGGATGTTCACGCCGCGCGTGATTCATTCGCGTGGGGTCGGCGCCAACCGCCGTCCGCGCGACTTCGCACTCAGTTGGCCGTAAGCAGCCGTGAGGAGCGCCCGGTCCGGGTACGGACTTGTGACCCGTGTGTGTTCGCTTTGAAAAGCTTCGCTTTGAAGTTTAAATAAGAATTTAGTCTTTATTCATATACCACACAGAAATAGAACTTAATACTCTTAGTTTAAGACACAGATATAAACGAAAACGTTATCAGAATATATAAAAACAACACATTTAATGAGTTGAAGTGTAACACCCGAAACGATGGAATGGCCCTTTTACAAAGTAACATAAACATAATAATAATAATATTATTATGTACATAAAATGGTGCCTAAAGCTTTATTATAGTGTCTTAGTCACATGTAAAATGTTCATTTGAAATTAAAATATTCATTGTTTATTTTATAATTTTTGAACTGTGAAACTTGGCCTCTACACTACACTACTTTCTGCAATACAAATGTGGGAAAGTTAATATAAACTTGACAGTTTGATATGAGAACTTAAAATGATTTGTAGTCTATTATCTCTTCCTCATTATTTAAACATGTGCAAATAGATTAGGGATGCAACGATAAGGCTATTAAAATACCAATAGGAATGATGAATACATTGTAATGGCCCAATATGATAACAAATTATTAGCATTTGTATCATGATCATAATAGTTTATATAGTAATTTCTTCTTTAGCGATTGTCAAATATCTGGAAAGGTATTTCTTTCGCGTGTGGGGGTAGTAATATCTACACATTGATGAAATTAACGCTGGCTATACAGTGTGTAAGAAGTATTTGATAAATTTGACGCTTCTCGTAACGACTCCGTAGCTCAGTGGTTAGAGCAGTCGCCCGGATAGCGAAAGGGTTCGAGCCCCATCGGAGCTGGTTCTGAGACAGGTAGATTTTTTCTAAATACTTCATTTTCCATTTTTCAACCATAAAAATTGCATTGTGAATGCAATTTAAATGGTTTAAAAGTAAAAGTTTAAATAACTAATCATTTTAATTTTATAATAATGTTACATACATACTTTTTTAAAAGTTCTATTTAGTATTTTGCATTGTGAATGCAAAAGAATAAAATTAATTACTTTAACAATTTTGTACTTAACCATTTAATTAAGTACAGTCGTAGTTTATTACAGGCAAATTCTTATTGAGAAAACAGAACGTAATTTCACTCAGAACTGTAAAAAATATGGAAAAGAATGAATCATACATATTGTATCGGTATTGTTGCATCCCTCAAATAGATTACACAATAATGTCAACTATTAAGGATTTAATTATTTAAAAAAAAAAAACTATTTTGAAATAAACTATTTAGTATATTTTAAACTGGTGTCAATGAAACTTTTTAATAATTAATATTAATCTTATTGAGCAATTTGTGGTGTGAGGTATGTGGTGTAATAATCTAGGTTAATAAAGATATGAAATTAGTCAGAGTGTTTAAAAGATAAATCCATTTAGGTTAGGGTGTGCCCTAAATTACTTATCTTTAAATTATTATTTTTAAATCTTTATACAATACAAAAGTGTTTGAAAGTAATTAATTAAGGAAACAGTCTGGACCATTGTTTTATTTCTCTGCTCAACTCTTTTTAATAGGTAACTTGTATTGGACGGAGGAAGCTACACAGACAAGAACGTGGCTCTTAACTAAGAAGAACTTGTATTGATCCAGGACATACAGATAATTTACAACATATACTTATTATTACATAAGGTCCACTATCTATAAAGGAATGCTTTTCAATAAACATACCTGTGACATGTTGTGCAAAGCCATATGATGTTGAATGACAGCCGCAGTCAGATATTCAAGTTTCCCAGATTCAGCTAAATTACTGCCATCGATAATTTGCCCTCCATCAAGTATTTGCTTTGGAAAAGTCAGTAAATTCTTTAAATATTCAACTGTATGCCTTTCCCGATCATGATTTCCATACTCAGCTTGTCTGCTGTATGATGCTAACAGGACTGCCTGCTGACAGTCACATATTATGCGACCTTCCACTAAATCATTTTTTAATTGCAAAAAATAATGATAGCGGGTCACTTCATCTGTGATTAAACTCGTGCCAGATATCACATAGTACATCACCCGTAAATAGAGTTGGTGAGAAGAAGCATATTTGTCTAATTGGCGCTTCAAAGGCCGATCTAACTGCACCCATCGCGGATGTTGGTTCCTGTCGATGTAACGTAGGCCGAAGAACTCTGGCTGGTTGATGGCCTGCCTCTGGCACACGTTGTCGAGGCACTCCTGCCCCGAGCTGTCCACAGAGAGCGTACAGTCTGCAACACCGCCGTCTAGCAACTCGACACTTATCACAAACAAACTCTTCGACGCTACATTATACTGCCGCGTCTTCTTCAGCTTCAGCTTGAACGGCATCTTCCTGCGTTACCCCGCACTGATTAGTAATAACATCACATAGGAAACAAACGTTACTTTACATTTATGGCATAGGAATGTAACAAACGATGCTTCAGTTTGGTTACGCGCGACACATACTAACACATTTCCAATAAGAAAATGGGGTGTGTGAATTTTTCCTTTCCTCGATTAAGTAAAGTAAAGGCGATGACGTACAATTAAATGGAAGCATAAAGCAATAAAAAATGCCAGGTAAACAATAAAATACAAAACCACACATTCACAACACGGTCATCGCAAATGAAAATGACATAAGTTTGACATTTTTTTTTTTATTTTTAAAGAACGTTACCATTCTGGGTAGGCAAAGGGATCAATGCCCATACAGCCTAATCACTTTTATATTCTTTCGTTTTTGTAGAGGGGAGGACTATCTTCTGAACAGGGGGGCTACCGCGTAACTTTATGGATATGAACTTCATATTCATATTATACCCGACGTCACAAAACAAGAAACTCATAGCGGCTATTTTCTTAATAAAATTGACCTAAAGTTCCCAAAAACGTATGAAGTTCATACCCATAAAGTTACGCGGGAGCCCCCCTGGGGGTCTACCGGCTTAAAAAATATGGATATGGACATGGGCTTCATTTATTTTGTTCTTATATGGGTATAATATGAGCTTCAAATGTAGCCCATGTCCATACCCAGATTTTTTGGCCAGTAGCCCCCCAGCCAGGGGAGCTACCGCGTAACTTTATGGGTATGAACTTCATACGTTTTTGGGAACTTTAAGTTAATTTTATAAAGAAAATAGCCGCTACCAGTTCCTTGTTTTGTGACGTCGGGTATAACGTTACCTAGCTAGCAACGTTCAACAGAACAAAGCAGCAAAAATCTATCAGAATAAGGAATTCAAATGACAGTTGAAGCTCATACCCATATCCAGATTTCTTAGCCGGTAGCCCCCCAGGGGGGCTTATGGATATGGGTATGGGCTTCAACTGTCAATTGATTTCCTTATTTAGAAAGATTTTTGCTGCTTGGTTCTGTTGAACATGTGTTGAACGTTGTTAGCTAGCTATCGTTATACCGCTTGCTACATATATAGTGATCTGTGGTTATACCCGACGCGTCACTAAAAAGGGAACTTAAAGAATTTTAAGTCAATTTTAAAAAGAAAATAGCCGCTATCAGTTCCTTGTTTTGTGAAGTCGCCGCCGCGCCGGCGCCGCACACCTATAGAGGGAATAGCAGTTGGCGTGTGGACAGACAGCTGAGTGTCTGCTAGCTGTCGCCGCGTGGACTGCTGGGTGCCTGCTCGCTGTCGCCTTAGTTTAGGGCGGTGTTGGGTGGGAGCTTTGAGTTTGAATACTCAAAGGGTGGGAGAGGTGTTGGAGCAGACTCGTAAAAGTGGGCTATGACCTTAACGCCACACAATAACAACCAATCAAGGGGGCTTCCGGCTAAGAAATATGGATATGGGTATGGGCTTTGACCCTTATTTTGATAATTTTTGCTGCTTTGTTCTGTTGTAGTAAGGACTAACATAAACATATCACCTGCATTTAATGTATACTCATGTTTGTCAAAAATAAATGATTATGATTATGATTATGATTATGAACGTTGCTAGTATTGTAATCGTTTTTAACGTGTTTATAACCTCCGACGCAGCGCAAACAGGGGTGTTATAAGTTTTACATCATACTGCTCGGTAACTAGGATTTACTAATATGGTAAGAGGCTGTGTAAGTTGGCATGTGCAACACAGTGTATTGTTTAGATAGAACGTTCCATTTTCAAATTACTTTGCAATTCAAGCTATGCAAAACTCCTTGGTCAAACAATATTTTTTTCATAAAATGATTAGAAAACTATTTACTGTAGAGAACAATGAAAATGGCGGTTAAAATAAGTACATTTACAAGTTTCGGCAAATTTTGAATAAATATTTTCTCTCTTATAAAAGATTCATTTTGTCAAAACAATATAAATGTTTTATTTACCTCGCATGAATGATGTAAAGTAGAATGCTTACCTCGGTTGCAAGTAGCTATTACACCCTCGAACTATATTCGCCCTCGCTCGTTTCGCTCGCTCGGGCGTCTAAATATCTCGGGTGCACTCGATCCTTTAGCGCCCTTTGCGAGCTGCGCTCGCACGGGCGCCAAATTGGATCTTGTTCTGTAATAGCTCGCTTACGTTCCTTGTGTAACAAACTACTATGAAGCCTGTCTGTCTGTATAGGTATGTGATCTGTTTAGGCACTATGAATATACCATAGTGCCCAACCAAACAGATCAAGCGATTTCAATGCGGTTTTTTTTATTGAAAACTAAACTAATCGAGATGGTTTTTAGCCACGTTTAATGGAAATCCATCCGGCCATTTATGGAGATGGTCAACAGGTCAACTGCCTGCTGACATGGTAAAAGATACAGAGGTGGTGCTTTGACTAAAATAATGTACACCCTGAACAAATTTTGGTGCCATAAAAACAAAACGGCGCCGGCGGCAAAAAAATGTCAGTCTGTCTGTCAGTAGGTACTTAAATTCGTAGTGCCTAAACGGATAAAGCGATTTCAATGCGGTTTTTTTTATATTGTGTGTAATTTAAAAATGATGAAATAAAAAATAAAATTTTGAAAACCACCGTTTTTTGTTTCGGTTGTTTTAATTTTTTTTTGTGTTACTTATGTTTATATTCTGTACTTTGACGTACTTTAGCACATAACGTGATAATAAGGTATTTTAATTTCCTTCCTAGGTACGAATTTACCTATGTTACCAATAGTTATCATAGTGTTTACCTAACGGATAACGCACATTGTTTGAGGGACAAAAAATAAAAAAAATATATTCCTCAATAAAAGTTTATAAAAATAAATAATAACAACACGACCATCTAAAATTGCATAAATGCTATGATTTTATAAACATCTTCATAAACAACACCCACACCACGTAGTGAGAGAGACAAGTCAAGAATCAACAATTTTATACTTAACCAAGAATAATTTTATTCACTACGCCGCTGTCGCCTTTTTAGTTTTTTCAATATTTAGCCAGTCTCTTGGTTCCCTTAAAACTTTCAATAATTCTTCTTCAGGAGAATTCGGTTTTGGTGTGTGCATGTACTCCCATTTCTGTGGACAAACATAAGTGTTGCCATGACAAAAATATCAAATTACAATATTTCATTTTAAATATCAGTATTTTTAAAATTTATTTATACTAAGTATACTAAATTTATTTCATCATCATCATCATCATCAGCCATTTAATGTCCCCACTGCTGGGGCACTGGCCTTCCTTATGGATGTGTGGGCACCTACTCATACTATTATTAAAATTCACATGGTTAAAATATTTTGTATAAGTATATTAAATAAGTATATACTCACATCTTAAACTAAATTAAAACTTAAACATAATCTTACTTAAATCTAAATCTAATATCTACTTAAAACTAAAACTTAAATAAGTAATATTCAAAATTCCTAATCACTATTTATATTAATATCAAATAATCTAAAAGCCGTATACCGGACGGACGACAATACGAGCGTCGCCGTCGTGGTGTGGGAACGCGCGTCTTTACGGAATGCTATTGTTTCTACTAACCGGCCCCACCCGGCGGCCGGGGCGCGCGCGCAGCCGCGCACGTAGGCCCGCCAGTCAAGACACTAACTCAACGCGAAACGCATGCCTCTCTTGTATCCGCCGCGCCTTTGTCGATTGACCTTACGCATACGCTTATACTTCTCGCTTTATGTTTATCATTTTATGTTCACTTTCGTCACTGTTCTTCTGCTCTAATATAAACTGTGCTTTGTGCTTGTGATCCTATTCTCCTTCTGTGCTTCGTTTGTGTATATAACTTGTGTTTGGACATTACACCTCAAAACTGTAAGTCGGACTATTTATTTTTCATCATACTACCGGACCCCAAACTGGTGACCCCTTTTGAACACCTAAAGAAGAATAAAAAGCAAAATAATGAGCGACAGTAGTGATACGGCGAATACAACGGTCCCTCAAACCGACCAGCGTCGCGGCCAGCGTCGCCACGGAGAGCCCGTTTCCACTCCACCATCCGAACTTTATCGTGTTAGCGTACGGATCCCACCGTTTTGGCCTGAAGAACCCGAGATATGGTTTGCGCAGGTTGAAGGCCAATTCGCTATTTCGGGAATTACATCAGACGCCACCCGATTTAACTACGTGATCGGCCACTTGGAACCGCAGTTTTCAAAAGAAGTCAAGGATATTATTGTAGCTCCACCAACGGAAAATAAGTACGAAAAACTAAAGTTCGAGCTCATCAAGCGCCTGACCGCATCTAAGGAAAAAAAAGTGCAACAACTTCTTATGCACGAAGAGCTGGGTGATAGGAGACCATCACAATTCCTGAGACACCTGCAAAGTTTGGCTGGCTCAGAAGTACCGCATGATTTTATCCGCACGATATGGAGCAGCCGTCTACCCAGCAACATCCAGGCACTGATCGCATCCCAACCCAGTACTTCCTTGGAAGCGCTTGCAGACTTAGCCGACAGAGTACAGGACATCGTGTCACCTACGCGTCAAGTCGCTGCCACGTCACAATCATCCACACTCGCCGGACCGTCGAACGCTACGGAGACCATGGCATTAGAGATAGCGGAGTTAAAGCAAGCTGTGAAGAACTTAACAGTCCAGCTTAATCGCCGAGAGAGAGAGTCCAGACCACGCACTCGATCGAGGGACTACCAGCGAAGCCGCTCATCATCCCGATCCAGTTCCAATTACAGAAAGTTTCCGTTGTGCTGGTACCACTACAAATTTGGTTCAAAGGCGGCGAAGTGCATAAAGCCCTGTGACTACACAAAGTCGGGAAATGCTCAAGGCAGTCGGTAATGGCGACGAACGACTGCCTTTCCTCCAGTAGTGGTCGCCTTTTCGTCACAGACCGTAAGTCGAAAATGCAGTTTTTAGTGGATACTGGAAGCGACCTCTGCGTGTTCCCACGATCTGCACTACGGGAGCGACGACCGAAGACCACTTACCAACTATCGGCGGCTAATGGAAGTATCATCGACACGTATGGTTTTCTCCAATTGAACTTAGATCTAGGCCTTAGACGCAACTTTACTTGGAATTTTGTTGTAGCGAATGTAACCAAAGCCATTATTGGCGTAGATTTTTTAAAGTACTATAATTTAATTGTAGATGTACGTAACCACCGCTTGATTGATAATACAACTTCGCTTTGTACTGTAGTAGACAATGTAAATAATGCTTTAAGCTCTGTGTTGTCAGTTAAGGTCTTGACAGGCGATTCGCGATATCATGCGATCTTAAAAGAATTTCCTGACATCACTCGCCCGTCTGGTACACCGCGCATTACTCGACACAACACAGTGCACCACATCCGCACCATTCCAGGTCCCCCTGTCTACTGTACCCCTCGCAGGTTAGCTCCCGATAAGCTCAAGATTGCTCGCAATGAGTTCCAGCTTATGTTAGACAACGGCACAGCACGTCCATCAGAGAGCCCTTGGGCATCAGCACTACACCTAGCACCCAAGAAGGACAATGGCTGGCGACCTTGCGGAGATTACCGTGCGTTGAACGCACGCACAATACCCGACAGGTACCCGATCCGTCATATCCATGACTTCGCCCACAGTATCGCGGGTTGCAAGGTGTTCTCCACAATCGATCTGGTAAAGGCTTATAACCAGATCCCGGTTTTCGAGGAGGATATTCAGAAGACCGCCATCACAACCCCGTTTGGCCTGTTCGAGTTCCCCTTTATGACCTTCGGTCTAAGGAACGCAGGCCAAACTTTTCAAAGGTTCGTTGACGAAATGACTAGAGGGCTGGATTTCTGTTATTCCTACCTGGATGATTTCCTGGTATTTTCCCGGGATCAGGCTCAGCATGAGGACCACCTTCGGCAACTTTTCGAGCGAATGAGTCAGTACGGCATCTTGGTCAACACTTCTAAGTGCGTGTTTGGGGCAAGTGAAGTCTCTTTTCTTGGTTATCATATCTCACCGGAAGGAACCAAGCCTCAGGAAACCAAGGTACAGGCTATCAAGGACTGCCCAACTCCTAAAACCGTCAGGGAACTTAGGAGATTCCTGGGGATGCTCAATTTTTATCGGCGATTCCTACCCAACGCCGCGCAAAGTCAAGCACCCCTTAATGCTCTCCTAACGGGCTCGGTAAAGGCATCGCACCCAGTAGACATCACGGGCCCAGCACTGGCAGCATTTGAGCAATGCAAGCAGGATCTCTGCAATGCAGCGCTGCTGTCTCATCCTGACTGCGATGCGCAACTCGCCCTTATCACGGACGCTTCAGACGTAGCACTAGGAGCTGTATTACAACAGCTGAAAGACAACGTCTGGCAGCCTCTCGCGTTTTTCTCACGGAAGCTTAGCCCAGCCCAGCGTAAGTATTCGCCTTATGACCGGGAACTCCTCGCGATTTATGAAGGCATCAGATACTTTCGCCACATGCTGGAAGCTAGACACTTTACCGTATTCACTGACCATAAGCCGCTTAGCTTTGCATTCAGTGACCGGAAAAGTAATTGCTCGCCCCGTCAGTATCGTCATCTCGATTATGTGTCACAATTCACGACAGACATCCGACACATATCTGGTCGCGATAACGTGGTTGCAGATACGTTGTCTCGTATCGAGGAGATCCAACCAGCTATCGACTACGAAGTGTTGGCAAAATCTCAAACTTCAGATACTGAGCTTGCCAACCTTCTCCATGAACAAACGTCGTTGCGCCTCAAAAAGCTCCCAATGGCAGGCAATGGCCAGGAAATATACTGCGATGTAAGCAAAATGCCACCAAGGCCGTTCGTTACCAAGCCATTGCGAAAGCAAGTTTTCGACTGTTTACATAGCCTTAGTCACCCCGGTCCAAACGCAACTGCTCAGTTGGTTGCAGAGCGATACGTATGGCCAGGCATTCGCAAAGACTGTCGCGAATGGGCAAAATGCTGCCTAGCTTGCCAACGCGCTAAGGTAAGTCGTCATGTGTCCGCCCCGTTGGGCACATTTTTATTGCCTCGGTCTAGGTTTTCAATAGTGCACATCGACCTCATAGGCCCTCTACCGCCATCGCAAGGATACCGATACTGCCTTACTTGCGTGGATCGCTTCACACGATGGCCGGAGGTTATACCTATTTCAGACATAACGGCAGAAACGGTAGGACGAGCGCTATTATCGGGCTGGATCTCACGTTTCGGATGCCCAACCGATATAATTACTGACCGTGGGCGTCAATTCGAGTCCAATTTATTTGCATTCTTGGCCAAAATAGTAGGCTTCAAACATCGTCGAACCACGGCCTACCATCCTGCATGCAATGGCTTGGTCGAGCGTTTCCACCGACAACTAAAAGCTGCCATAGTATGTCACGCCGACAGCAACTGGGCTGATTCTTTGCCGTGGGTCTTACTCGGTATACGTTCAGCATTTAAAAAGGATTTACAAGCCTCTTCCGCTGAGCTGCTTTACGGCGAGCCCCTACGCCTGCCTGGAGAATTCTTTCAAAACGAGGTGAAGACAACTACCGACGTCACTGATTTTGCCGCGCGTGTTCGGTCGTTTGCAGAGAAATTACAACCATCTCCCGCCTCTCGCCATAGTAATAACAAAGTTTTCATTTTTAAGGACCTCAATTCCTCTAGTCATGTATTCCTAAGGGAAGACTTACTAAGAGCCTCATTAACTCCTGCGTATACTGGTCCCTTCCCAGTTGTAGAACGGGGGGACAAGGTATTTAAAATTTTAGTTAAAGGCAAAACCGTTTCAGTCTCAATTGACCGTCTTAAACCGGCATATATATTTACTGAAACCGCCACAGATAGTACTAGTAATCTACCAAGTGCCATGGATAACACCAACCCAGAAGAGGTGAAAAACAAAACAACCCGTTCGGGCAGACGTGTCAGATTCCCTGATTATTATCGCCCGTAGTGACGGTCTCTGGAGGGGAGTGGTGTGGGCACCTACTCATACTATTATTAAAATTCACATGGTTAAAATATTTTGTATAAGTATATTAAATAAGTATATACTCACATCTTAAACTAAATTAAAACTTAAACATAATCTTACTTAAATCTAAATCTAATATCTACTTAAAACTAAAACTTAAATAAGTAATATTCAAAATTCCTAATCACTATTTATATTAATATCAAATAATCTAAAAGCCGTATACCGGACGGACGACAATACGAGCGTCGCCGTCGTGGTGTGGGAACGCGCGTCTTTACGGAATGCTATTGTTTCTACTAACCGGCCCCACCCGGCGGCCGGGGCGCGCGCGCAGCCGCGCACGTAGGCCCGCCAGTCAAGACACTAACTCAACGCGAAACGCATGCCTCTCTTGTATCCGCCGCGCCTTTGTCGATTGACCTTACGCATACGCTTATACTTCTCGCTTTATGTTTATCATTTTATGTTCACTTTCGTCACTGTTCTTCTGCTCTAATATAAACTGTGCTTTGTGCTTGTGATCCTATTCTCCTTCTGTGCTTCGTTTGTGTATATAACTTGTGTTTGGACATTACACCTCAAAACTGTAAGTCGGACTATTTATTTTTCATCATACTACCGGACCCCAAAGATGAATAAGGAGAATGAGCCATGATTATTTATTCTATACTATTTATTTCTGCCCGCGGCTTCGCCCGCGTGGACTAAATAACGTTATCCCGCGGGAATGTGACATTTTTTCGGGTTAAAAAGTAGCCTATGTTCCTCTCCAGGCTACAAAGTATCTGTGTCCCAAATTTCAGCCAAATCGAGTATTGAGTAACATTGAGTGATGTTAGCAATTGAGTAACAAACATCTAAACATCTAAACTTTCACATTTATAATAATAGTAGGATTTTAAATTGGCCAACAGAAAGAAAGAAAGAAAGAAAAAGGTTTTATTTTAGAATCACACGACACTAAAAAATACAGTAAGTAGGTAACACCAACAATAGGAATAAACAACAGTTTCAAAGATAAAATTAGTGTCGTGTGATGCCAAAAATGCGCTCAACTCAGTATAAGCAGCAGGCGGGGCCTGCTGCACTGATATTCTGTTGACCGCATTATGTGACATCACTTATAACAAATATAAAAAAAAAAAAACATAAAAAATCACTTGCACAACACAATCCAAATTTAAAAAAAAAAAAGAGAGAAAAAAAAAGCAAAGATAACTCTGCACGTGCCTGGCGCGTTTTTGGCGCTAGTTACAGTGCATTTTTTTGTTCTAATGTTATAGAAAAGATTAGTATTCGATTTTTACCGCGCGCAGACTTATCTGAGGAGCACTCTACTTATACATCTTACAAACTAGTAGGTAACACATAAACATGGCAGAACGGTCCAATACTCCTTCGCCTTAAATGAAGTGACAAGTAAAATAATAAAAAAGAAAAAAAAGAAACAAGTGCTTTGCTTCGTGATCATAGATATTCGTGATAAGCTAATCTGTGATCTGTGGCTCCGTCCGTGAGAAAAAAAAAAAAAAAAGTGAAATGAGTGAAATGAAAACAAGAAACAAGCTAACAATAATAAAATATTTTCCTATGTCTAAGATCTATAAAATATAACTTAAAATTATAATTTTGTGCAACAAAAGTTCAACAAAAACAATAAAATAACTAGTTTTGTACTTAAATTGTGCACAAAATGCCAACCCCGATGCACAGCATGCAATACACATGGGTAAGTAGGTACCATAGAATACCAGAACCCCTTACCAATCAGACTTTTGTGTTTCTAATAGATAGTCTTTTAGGACTTTACTAAAATTGCTGCGTGTTTTTAGCGTGCGAACTCGGGGAGGCAAATTGTTCCAACATTTCGAGGCGGAGTATTTAAACGACCCACGGAAAGCCGCTGTCCTGTGCCTGGGAGTTTGGATCAAGTACACAGCTGCTCTAGTGGGGTATGGATTCCTATCCTTAGCCCAGGCTAACTTACAATACAAGTACTCTGGTGACTCCGTGTGTATGATGTCGAACAACAAGGTAGCAAAGTGAAGCGTTCTCCGAGAGTTCATTTTGAGCAGATTACAGTTATTTAAGAAAGGCGTCACATGCGCTCTAGGTGGTATAGAAAAACAAAAACGTGCACACGCATTCTGAACGCGTTGCACTTGCCGCTCAGTTCTTGACAGTAAACAAGAGCAAACACCGTATCTGCGTAATTTAATTTTGAAAGAACTAAAGACTCGCATAGCCTGATTCTCATATCTTCAGAGAGAAAAGGGCGATACTTGTAAATCAATTTAAGCCGGTAAAAGCAGTTCCGTATAGCTTCTTGAGTGTGCTTTTCAAAGCGAAGATTGGACTCAAAGATTACCCCTAAATTGCGAGCCACTGTGACCATCTCAATAGGCTGGTTATTAATTGATATAGCAGGCATACTCTCACGAATAGTACATACTTGTTTGGCTGACCCAAGAATCATGAACTTTGTCTTGCTTGGATTCAATACCAGGCCGTTAATGCTGGACCATTTGGATAGTTGCTTCAGATCACAATTTATCCTCTCCACTGCTATAGATGTCTCTTTGGGATGACAACTAAGATACAGTTGGACATCATCGGCATAAAGGTGGTATTGACAATGTTTAATGCTTTCAGTTATGTCCGCTGTGAACAAAATAAAGAGGATAGGGCCCAAAATTGAACCCTGTGGTACACCACTAGCCAAGGCTTTACACTCGGAATGAGTAACCAAGCCATTGTCTCCTCTCACCTCAACAATCTGTGAGCGGTTCAGTAAATAGTTGTGGAACCAGCGAACTGTAAGAGGATCAAAACCGTAGTAAGTGAGCTTTGAGAGGAGGAGCGGTACATCCAAACAATCAAAAGCACGCGAGTAATCGAGGAGTACAAGTAGAGTACCCATACCCCTATCCTGAGCAGTAAGGATATTATCCACCACATCAAGAAGCGCTGTAGATGTGCTGCGTTTCTGTCTGAAACCGGATTGTACCAGGGGAAGCAAGGAGTTAGATTCCAAATATTTACCCATTTGTTTGCACACTGCCCTCTCAATGATTTTGGAGAGACATGAAAGGATACTTATTGGCCGCAGATCGCCAACACCAACTGGATTCGGTTTCTTCGGGATGGGCTTAATTAGAGCAGTTTTCCAACAATCGGAAAACTCTGCACAGGTTAATGATCTGTTCACAATAGCAGTGATAGCACCAAGAGACTGTGGTAGAGTCATGACCAACATATGCAAGGATATGCCATCTGTACCCACCGCATCTGAATGCAAGCTACGAATTATGTCAGCCACCATACTTTCCGAAACTGGAGAAAGAGAAAAAGTTGAGGTGCCATGCCTGTGGTGCTCATAAAAAGTCAGCTGTGATATACTAGTAGGTGGAGTAGGGGGCACTTTTAGGAAACTGTCATTTATGGTGTCAGGATCTAGACCAGGTATTGAAATATTTTTTTTATCATTTATCACCACATTTTGCTTTAAACTTTTCCAAAGCCTTTTTGGGTTGTTGATGTTTTTATTAATATTTTGTTCAAAATAACATTTTTTTTCATTCACTAAGGCTTGGGCAACTATAGATTTCATTTCCTTATAATATATCTTATGAGAATCCAATCCTGTCTTTTTCCATTTTGCATGTGCCTTATCCCTAATACTCATCATTTCTTTCACAGTGTCTGTGAGCCATGGGTAGTTATGTGACTTAATTCTAACCGTTTTGAGAGGCGCATGAAGATTGAAAAGTTGTAATATAAGAGAGTTGAAGGCAGCAACCATTGAAGTCAAGTCAGGTAATTTCGCTATGCAATTCCAGTCAACACATCCCAAATCCTTCTCAAACAGTTCAGGAATAATATCTTTGTACGGCCTATAGGTGATGTAATGGCGAGCAAGTTTTTCTTTCTTAATGTTAACTTCCACACAAACAACAGCGTGTTTTCCCAGCTCAGGTATATGTAAAACATTACGATTCCTAACTCTTGCATCGGTACAAATAAGATCAATTAGTGTTGCGCTGTGATCTGTGAAGTGCGTTGGGGAATCAACTATTTGATGTAAACTCACAGAATCCAGAAAATCTTGCATTAATTTAGACTTACTATCAGAGCTGTCTGACATGTCAACATTAAAGTCTCCCAAGAGAATAGTATAATTATGATCAGCCACTGCACAGACCGATTGGGACAAAGCATCTAAAAAAATGTTCATATCCATCCACGGTGGCCTATAAGCTGTCCCTATTGCAACCCTACAGGAGTTTACTTTAAAGCTTAACCACATCTGCTCCACACCAGGGGTTGCTGGAAAAGGGCAAGAGCGTGCAAAAATTCCTTTTTTAATGTAAAATCCGACTCCCCCGCCGCGTCCATGACGAATCGTATCAGGTCTGGGCAGATGTCGAAGCCTATAACCAGGCACTGTAGGGGCACGTCCCTCCTCACCCACTCTAAGCCAAGTCTCATTGATAGCTATTATATCCATTGCCTGTCTATCCATCATACACACAAATTCATCATGTCCTGTACCTAGAGATCCGGCATTGAACAAACCAATTCTAAGATGTTTGTTAGACATTTACAATGTAATAATAACAGTAAAATTGGTACTCTACAAATACAAAATGAATACACCATTTGCAAAAGTTAAATAAATAAAAGTAATGTAATGCAGCAGTTTGCACAGTTTTAGCTTGTATTTTGTCAACATTATCAAAGTTAAACAAAAAACAATAGGTTATTAGATATATGAGTATGAGGTACATAATTAAAAAAGGCACAATTGTTAAACAATTTTGTAAATCCAAAAGGCAAAGTATGTTTATAATAGCATTAAAAATAAAATGTAATTTTATATAATTTATGTAAAGTTTAGTTCTATTATGTGAAATAAAATTTAAAACAGAAGACTGTGTTATTATTTTTAACTCATAATTACAGATGTCAACAGTATCAATTATCACTGTGTATGAGAAACGAGGCGATTGAAAAGTAGTGGAGAACATACCCTGAGAAGTGTGACATGATAAGTTTGGAAAACTAACAGTGAAACAATTTAATAATATTAGCGAAATTATAAAAAGAAGTCAATCTTTCTGCGTGCCGAACACACGATCGACGTCGCTACAAGACCGAAGCTGGAATACCGGCGAACCCTCCGCCTGGCGAGCGAAAACCCGACCCCGCTTCGTCCACGCGAATCGCCACTTCAGCCGGCGACACTCCTCGCGGACCCGGTGGAAGATCTGACGGTTGTGACGGGTCAGCCGCTCGTTGAGGTAGACACGGGCGCCCTCGGCGGCACCGACGACGGAGCGGCGCACGCGCGCGGCGCGCAGCAGCTCGTCGCGCAGGTGGCGGCGCGCCAGCCTCACAACAACACGTCGCGGGCGGCCGCCCACCTCGGCCGGCGGCGCGCCCACGCGCTCCGCAAACACCACGTCGCGCTCCTCCAGCGTGACCCCGAGGCGCGCTGCCAGCACGGTCACGGTCTGCACGACGCTCACACCCTTCTCCTCCGGTAACTGTCCGATCTCTAAGTCGGCCAGCAGGGCCTCCTGGTCGCGGTCATCGAGCTCCCTCTTCAGCCCGTCAATGGTACTCTCGAGCTCGGCGATCCGGTCTGTGCCACCTTCGAGTACCCGCCGTTCGAGGCCCTCCAGCCTCCGCTCGAAATCGTCCATACGAGTTGTCAGAGCCTCGCGCAGCAGGGACATCTCCCTCCTGAACTCGCGCATCTCAACCATGAAGATGGAGAGCTCGTGGTCCAGCTGGCGTTCCTCAAGACAAGGAGCGTCGGAGAGACCCTCGCGCGGTGGCGGCCCTGGGGCAGCATCACCCTGAGGCGGGGTGCCAAAGATACTTTTAATGGGAGTCTGACTGTTGTCGCCCTTTTTAACATTTTTCCTGCAACTAGGGCAAACCCAATCCCTACTTATCACGGCTTTGTCCGGCAGAGCCAAACATCCTTTGTGGTATTTAACCGGACAGACCGAACAAGTGGCGCTACCTGTCGCTGAGAGGAACTTGCCACACGCCCCACAGTTCACCATTGCTAATTTGCGAAAACAACGTAATTCCGTAACGTGCACTAGATGGCGCTAGTTGCGGGTACAGTTCTAATGTGTAGATGGCGCTAAAAAAGCAGACAGCAGGTGTCACACGCAACTCTGCTACTGCACACTAGATGGCCTGGCACAAATTGAAAACTAGGAGGCAAACTCGAAATGTTTTAAACACGGATACCCAATGATTATACAAAAATAAAAAAATTCCAATCCTTTTTGCGTAAAAAACTATACTTAGCGGGCTGCCACAGTAACACCAACACTCACACAGATTCACTGTAGCTACTCAAGGTTTTATAACAGAAAATTTAGTAATACTGTTGCGTAAAAGTATTTTTCCCTCGATAAAAACCGACACTGTGACTTGACGAGATCGCGTCCGTGACGTCACTCCAGTAGTTGCTCCATCGTTATCCCCCATTGGGGGACATAGGGAAAAACCCTAACCTAATTTTCCCGACGGGGACTACGGGAATACAGGCAGTATTTCGATGGCGGCGCGCGGCGGGGCGGCTGTCTATAGCGGTTGCCCTCTCCGCGAAGGATTTTAGGTTTTATGTCAGTAAGGAAAATATTTCTTATCCATGCGACGAAAGTGTTTCTGTTATTATAGTGGAAGTTGTAATTAACAATGAAAAACTAGATTTAGTAGAATCAACGATCTTTCTGGGTGTAACTTTAGACTCGAAACTTCAATGGCATGCGCATATCGCAACATTAGCTGGTAAACTTAGTTCTGCTTCTTACGCTATTAGAAAAGATACGACACGACAGCTAACTGATGTTGATACTGCTAGAACTGTGTACTTTAGTTATTCCCATAGCATCATGTCATACGGCATTCTTTCGTGGGGATTAGCGGCTGGCATTAATGCTATATTCATCTTGCAAAAACGAGCAATCAGGGCCATCTATCAACTTGACTCCAAAACTTCGCTTAGAGACAAGTTCAAGGAAATAGGTATACTGACAGCTGCATCTCAATTTATATTAAATTGCATTCTATTTGTACGTCGCAATATTAACTTGTATTCCAAACATGGTGATTTAGATACTCGTAATAACAGAAATAGAAACAAGCTTATAATGACTCGGTACCGTACAGTGACATGAGTATGGATGGACTCGTAGCGCGCTTCGGGCGTGTGCAGACCGAACTTGGTGCCATATAGTCGATGGGGATGGACTGCAATGTAGCTACGGTGAGCGGCTGGCAAATGATTCATTGAGTATACTCACCGCATTGAGCGGCAGCGACATGAGTATAAGCATAAGCCATTTTTGACGACCGATTTGGCGCAGGGGTAGGCTACCTACCTTCTGCGCCAGAGGTCTCGGGTTCGATTCCCGAACAAGACAAATATTTGTGTGCATGAACATGTCTATTTGTCTTGATCTGGGTGTTTACTATGTATATTAAGTATGTATTTACAAACAAAAAGTATTTAAGTATATATTTATCCGTTTTTCATGATACAGTTTCTTAATGAAATAGGTTCCTAGGGTAGGGTAGGGGTAGGGTAGGGGTAGGGTAGGGGTAGAGTAGGGGTAGGGTAGGAGTAGGGTAGGGGTAGGGATAGGGTAGGGGTAGGGTAGGGGTAGGGTAGGGGTAGGGTAGGGGTAGAGTAGGGGTAGGGTAGGAGTAGGGTAGGGGTAGGGATAGGGTAGGGGTAGGGTAGGGTAGGGGTAGGGTAGGAGTAGGGTAGGGGTAGGGATAGGGTAGGGGTAGGGTAGGGGTAGGGTAGGGGTAGAGTACGGGTAGGAGTAGGGTAGGGGTAGGGATAGGGTAGGGGTAGGGGTAGGGTAGGGGTAGAGTAGGGGTAGGGTAGGAGTAGGGTAGGGGTAGGGATAGGGTAGGGGTAGGGTAGGGGTAGGGTAGGGGTAGAGTACGGGTAGGGTAGGGTGGAGTAGGGGGTAGGGCCACGGGAACAAAGTCGCGCTGGGTCAGCTAGTTAGTTTATATTGTTTCAATTGGTGGAGACCTGTAATTGGCTTTCTGTTTAACCTATTTATGTAATTTTGCTGTGGCAACAGCCTGTTGGTCTTCTTGAAATAAATAAATAAATACTCACCGCATTGAGCGGCAGCGACATGAGTATGGACTCGTAGCGCGCTTCGGGCGTGTGCAGACTGAACTTGGCGCCGCGATCATATATGAGGTATGATTCATTGAGTATACTCACCGCATTGAGCGGCAGCGACATGAGTATGGACTCGTAGCGCGCTTCGGGCGTGTGCAGACCGAACTTGGTGCCGCGGTCATATATGAGGTATGATTCATTGAGTATACTCACCGCATTGAGCGGCAGCGACATGAGTATGGACTCGTAGCGCGCTTCGGGCGTGTGCAGACCGAACTTGGTGCCGCGGTCATATATGAGGTATGATTCATTGAGTATACTCACCGCATTGAGCGGCAGCGACATGAGTATGGACTCGTAGCGCGCTTCGGGCGTGTGCAGACCGAACTTGGTGCCGCGGTCATATATGAGGTATGATTCATTGAGTATACTCACCGCATTGAGCGGCAGCGACATGAGTATGGACTCGTAGCGCGCTTCGGGCGTGTGCAGACCGAACTTGGTGCCGCGGTCATATATGAGGTATGATTCATTGAGTATACTCACCGCATTGAGCGGCAGCGACATGAGTATGGACTCGTAGCGCGCTTCGGGCGTGTGCAGACCGAACTTGGTGCCGCGGTCGTATATGAGGTTAAATTCCACGTATCGGCCTCTCCTCAGCAATTGCCATTGCCGCTCGTAGTAACCGTAGGCGTCGTCTTTGTGCTTGCGGACTGGAAGTGATACACACAAGTTAGTATTTGATTGAATCAGGCGTCTCTTGGCGGAAGTCCCTAACCATTGTGAAAAACGAAATATATGTAGCTTACTTCCGCAAAAAACACAACATGCAAGATGCACCGCCCGCCCGCCCGCAAGAAATTGCACATGCACACCACGAAAATACCAATGCACAATACCTGCATTTAGCAAGACAGCAATGCACCTTGCAACTTAACCGATTAGAGTATTCTACACGTGTTTCGCCCCAACCCGGGGCCTCATTAGGAGATAGTTCGTGCGAAAAACAAAACCAAAAATTTTGGAAAGTTACATATTAATAAAATCCTAATCACTACATAGTATAAAACAAAGTCGCTTTCTCTTTCCCTATGTCCCTTTGTATGCTTAAATCTTTGAAACTACGCAACGGATTTTGATGCGTTTTTTTTTAATAGATAGAGTGATTCAAGAGGAAGGTTTATATGTACTTTTTATCCCGATATTCCCACGGGAACGGGAACCACGCGGGTGAAACCGCGGGCGGCCGCTAGTAATATTATAAATGCGAAAGTTTGTGAGTATGGACCGATGTATGGATGATTGTTACTCTTTCACGCAAAAACTACTGAACGGATCTGGATGATATAGATAGAGAGATAGATTATAGGCTGGAATAGCACATATATGATACTTTTTATCCCGATATTGCGTTAGTATGAGTCCGGCTCGAAGGACCATAAATGACTTCAGGGTACTTTTTATCAAGTTCACTGTGTAAGATGCTTATATGAAGTGGCAATGCCTCCATCAAAGTTCGGATCTTATTGGCTAATTTGCGACAAATATATTGGAAGCGAAGCAACGTGAAATAAAGTTAATTTTGGCAAAGCTGGGCGCTTACAATTTACCAGCTAGCTAGTTCATTATAAAGACAAGTTACTAAAGTGAGACTTCTTTCTTAATTCACTCAAAATGAGACTTGGTTTTAGTGTGAGGTTACTGTCTGTACCTATGGGCATGTAGCTGGGTTTGGCGGCCTTACCACAAGAAGTGACAAAGTTAAATGCCACCATATTGAGTACAAATACAGTCTTTTCGTAAGCCGAAAACGGCATGTTAGACTCAGTTTCAATATTTTTTTTTGAATTTTTTATGACGGCCTCCGCGCAGTACGTGACGAAGTTGAATGCCGCCCACTGTGAAGGAGTATCGAGGTTGTCGAAGAATATGCCGCCAACGCCATTTTCAAACCATTTCTTGATTCAAACTCAGCGGACCACCATATAGATACTCTAGCACTCGTCTCTCCGAGTGCTACCTATTGGTTATCAAATGAAACGTTGGTACTTGACTAAACTTGGTATGTATTCAATAAATCACTTTGCTATAAGTACATTTATATTTTATAGATCTTAGAGCTCTTGGTTCTAAGCCGGCATGTCAGAGACTGTGTCAAAATCAAAATCAAAACATCATATTGCAAGCCTTCTTTTTAATTTACTTTTTATCTCGATGATTTGAAATAATCATCACTCGTTTGCATTCATACTGAGTAAACATTTACTACTAGCTGCTCACATACCAACCATCATTACAATACTGTACATATGGGCATGTAGCTGGGTATGACAGCCTCCGCGCAGGACGTGACGAAGTTGAATACGGCCCACTGTGAGGGAATATCGAGGTCGTCGAAGAATATGCCGCCCACGCCATTTTCACACCATTTCTTGAACCTCAGTGGACCAACATATAGATGCTGTACCTTGTTTTCGGTTTATAGTGAGGAAAATTACAGTTTTTTTGTATACTGAAAACGGCATGTTAGTTTCAGTCAGACACAGGGGGGCTACCGGCTAAAATATGGATATGGAAGACCATATTATGCCTATATAAGGACAAAATATGGGCTTCAAATGTCAAATGAAGCCCGTGTCCATATCCATATTTTTTACAGGGGAAGGGCCTGTCTCTCGCCACGCCCAGCCCTCCCGCCAAGCCTAATAGGCTTCGCGTCAGGGCATAGATGCTGTACCTATAGGTATGTAATGTAGCTGGGTATGACGGCCTTGCCACAAGAAGTGACTAAGTTGAATGCCACCCACTGTGAAGGAGTATCTTATTGAGGTCGTCGAAGACCATTTCTTGAACCTCAGCGGACCAACATATAGCTACTGTACCTATGGGCATGTAGCTGGGTATGACGGCCTCCGCGCAGGACGTGACGAAGTTGAATGCGGCCCACTGTGAAGGAGTATCGAGGTCATCGAAGAATATGCCGCCCACGCCATTTTCACACCATTCCTCGAACCGCAGCAGATCAACATATAGATACTGTAGCACTCATCTCTCCGAGTGCTACCTATTGGTTTTCAAATGAAACGTTGGTACTTGACTAAACTTGGTATATATTCAATAAATTATAATAATTTTGCTATAATAAATGATTTTGCTAAACATTTATTTGGATCTCAGAGCTCTTGGCTTGAAGCCGACATGTCAGAGACTGTGTCAAAACATCACATTGCAAACCTTTTTTTTAATTTACTTTTTATCTCGATGATTTTTATACAGAGTAAACATTTACTACTAGCTGCTCACAGACTACTAACCGTCATTACAATACTGTACCTATGGGCATGTAGCTGGGTATGACGGCCTCCGCGCAGGACGTGACGAAGTTGAATGCGGCCCACTGTTAGGGAGTATCAAGTTCGTCGAAGAATATGCCGGGATGGAGATTGAAAAGTAGTCGCCACACCATTTCTTGAACCTCAGCGGACCAACATATAGCTACTGTACCTATGGGCATGTAGCTGGGTATGACGGCCTCCGCGCAGGACGTCACGAAGTTGAATGCGGCCCACTGTGAAGGAGTATCGAGGTCATCGAAGAATATGCCGCCCACGCCGCGTCGCTCGCCGCGGTGAGGGATGTTGAAGTAGTCGTCGCACCATTTCTTGAACCTGAGCACAGATTACTAAATAGTAACTAGTAACAGATACTGCACTCCGCTAAGCCGTTTAAATAAATAGCAACTCTAACTATAACGCAATAAAGTGGAATTCAGCTTGTACGGCGCAAATTACGAACGGCCACTCGTTGCATCTCTTTCTATCGCATATATTTTAGCTTTTTTGCGGACCTAATTTCTATGGATTTGCACCGCCGGCGGTGAGGGCGAGATTTGCGCGCTAGTAACATCGAGTGACTGACGCCTGACCTGAGTGAAACAACTTGTTACGGCATGTGTAATCCTACTAATACTATAAATGCGAAAGCTTGTGAGTATAGTTGTACTTATGAATGTTTGTTACTCTTTCACACAAAAACCGGTTATTCCCGCTCGTCACCCTTGTGACGAGTGGGAATTTTTAATAAAAAAAACTCCTCTCGTCTCCTCGGGTGACAAATGTGATTTCACTTGTATTTATACCCACTCGTCACCCCTATCGTATTGTCCACAAAAATTAACATAAAAAATAACCTATATCTTTGCATTTGGTATAATTAGAAGTTTATTTGTTAACCGACTTAAAAAAAAGGATGAGGTTCTCAATTTGTAGCAATCTTTTTTTTATGTATACTCGATTACTCGGTGAAGTGGAACTGATTTCTATAGTTTTAACGTATTGTCATCGGAACTGAATAACGAAACGATGCAAAATTTCAGTCCTAAGTTTAGAGGTGGTGGAAGAAAGTCTGTAAAAACAAATAAACTTCTATCAAAAATGCAAAGAAATAGGTAGGTAGTTTTTATGTTAATTTTCGGGGAAACGATAGGGGTGACGAGACGGTGACGGTTTCTTAAGTGAAATCCCTTTCATCACCCAGGGGGTGACAAGTGGGATTTTTTATGAAAAATTTCCACTCGTCACCAGCGGGGCCCAACTTGGGGGTGACGAGCGGGAATGACCGCACAAAAACTACTGAACGTATCTGGATGAAATTTGCAACAGAGATAGGATATGACACATAGGATACTTTTTGTCCCGATATTCTAGGGCACTAGTCACAGAATACAATAGAGAGCTCAGCAAAATCAGAAACTTCGTTATACCCGTCCGCCTTACTTTACAGTCATGACAGAATCCATTGAAAGGTCAAATCAAATCAAATCAAAATATTTATTTATTCACATAAACATAATAAGCATGTACTTATGTACATGTACACGCATGTACATGGTGCGGGGCTGACGACGTTTCCATTAAGCGATTCGGTCTACAGTCCCTGTTTTCTGATTCAACATTTAATTCGGTACTAGCTATATGCGTGACACCGAAACGAAACTTAAAATGATAGGAGAATTGGGTATTTGACTGTTGTTGAAATGTAGATATTTAATTATGTCATTCAGAAATATAACATTATTGAATAACAAATGTGAAAAAAGAAATTCAATCAGTATTATACCAAGCGAATTATGAGACAATTAATTGAGACTCTAGCTATCTCTTTCTAAAACGAAATTTTCTATGGCGAGAGTATGGCGCTATAGAAATATGACGTCACATTTCTACAGCGCCGTCCTTGTCTAATTAGAAAGTTTGATGCTCTATATCGTTGAAAATATGCAAGATATTTGAAAATAAATACTTATGTTGTGTTCCTACTGTTCGCGCCGCGCTGCGAGCGGTGCGTTGTCATTGTCAAGGTCACGAGACAATGCGCTCGGCCGGCCGGTGTAGGATCGCCAGTTGGCCGTAAGCAGCCGTGAGGAGCGCCCGGTCCGGGTACGGACTTGTGACCCGTGTGTGTTCGCTTTGAAAAGCGCCGGGAAGTTTTAGCTGCCTATTAGGGCATTGTGTAGTATAAGAGTGTTAGCTGTAAGAGTATCCCATCGGGGGTTGTGTGGAGATCGTTTTGTCAGGCGCGCGCCGGCGAGACAACGTTCAGCCCCCCTGGACTACGGACACTATTTTCTAGTAAGGTAGGATTAGCTTAATTTACTTAATTTTGCATGAGAAACCTTCGTTTCAATAAACTGTGGAACACAGTAGATGTGGTCATCACAATTGTGCGTGATCATATTTTTGGTAGCAGAGCTTAGTTGATATAATTAATTTTCATATTAAAATTAACTACATAAAATTTCATAGTAAAAATAAAAAGCGTACCTAAAATGCGTACCTAAAAATTTTTTTTTTTGTTGAAATCTCGAGGGTATTTGAAGATCCCGAGACGATTTGAAGTACTAAGAAATTGTTCTAGTAAATTCTCGAAGCGAATGTTTCTCACTTGGTGGATCCGATAATAGATAGACACTTATATAATTGTTGTCACATACTAGTGTTTTGATACGAGTTTACTCGCCTAGATGTGTATATTTTTTTTGTGTGTCCGGATTTATTTGACGAATAGTTCGTTCGAAAGTGTGTTTATTAGTACCACATACTAGTGATTTGATACGAGTTTACTCGCCTAGATGTGTATATTTTTTTTTGTGTGTCCGGGTTTATTTGACGAATAGTTTCGTTCGAAAGTGTTGTTTATTAGTACCACATACTAGTGTTTGTTCCGAGTCCGCTTGCCTAGTTAAAAAAGTGGAACTAGTTTTAATTATTAGTAGTATTAAATTACGAGTATTATTATTAAAAATAGTTTTGTTTTCGTTTGTTGATAACGGTTTAGTAGTTGATTTGCGAGGTTGACTTGGCCGTGCCGTTATGCCATACCGTTAATCCTATACGTTTTGTTTATACCGTTATATTGTTAGCCCTTGAAATTGGTAAGTTGCTAATAATTTATGAAAATAGTAGGGTCCGTGTATGTCGTCCGAATTTTAATTGTGTTTTATATTATCGTGACGCGACCTATTTCTATTGTTTTTTTTGTTGATGTTTACCACTTTTATATTTCTTTGTTTGCTTTGTTTATTCAACGGATTATAAATGGCTCCTACGAATCCGACCTCCGTATCCAGGGCTGGCATCCAAGGAGCTTTGCGTTGGCTTGCTTGTGCGGTCACATTAATAGACCGAGCCGACCGGGTAGGCGCGTTGCTAGCTCGGTATGGCGGGCTGGCAGCTCGGCTGCAAGACCTGGAGCGCCACGCCATGGAGTGTCGCGCGTATTATTTAGAGAACCCCCCAGCTGATGATGCCGTGTCGGAACAGCTGGAGCAGGATGTAGCCCAGGCCTATGAGCTGGCTGACCAGTTCACGGAGGCGGCTGAGAGGGCCCTGGCTGTTCGGAAGGGGGAGCCGGTTTTGAGCGGGGAGGTCAAACCTACCCCGACGGCGTTGCTAGGCCGATTGCCTACATTGGAGATTCCCACTTTTAATGGGGATCTGTCAGCCTGGATGGGCTTCATTAATTTGTTTGACAGTTTGGTGGATTCACGACGGGACTTATCCCCTAGCGAGAAGTTGGCCTATTTGCGCTCCTCCCTGCGAGGAGAGGCCAGCGCGGTAATCCAGCACCTGCTCATCAGCGACGACAACTACCAGGTGGCTCGCCAGCTTCTGGTTAGCAGGTACCAGAATGTCCGGTTACTGGCGGACACCCACGTGGCCACGATTTTGGCCCTCCCGCGAATCACGCGGGTACACCTGTTACGGAGGGAGTTGCTGAACCCGCTACTGTCAGCGGTCAACTCCCTAAGGCGATTGGACCTGCCGGTGGATCAGTGGTCCTTTGTACTGCTGCACATAGTCCTCGCCAAATTGCCCGCTGAAATGAAGGGGCGTTTCGAGCAGAGGTACGGAGGCGACAGCGCCTCGTATCTCCCGCCCTTCGCGGACCTCCTTCGTTTTTTGGAGGACGAATGTAGGGTGACGGACCACCTGGAGCCTGCCCCGGTTCCAGGTGTTGGTCGTATGGTGGCGGCGAGGGAACAGCCCCGTCGCCCGACCAATCGCTATGCTGCCTTCCAGCAGTCCCCTCCCCCCGCACCGAGTGAGCGGTGCAGGTATTGCAGGGGAGATAGGCACATGGTGCACGAATGTGCCAAATTTAGAGGCCTCCGCCCAGAGGGACGGAGGGCCGTTGCTAGACAGCGCCAATGGTGCTATAGGTGTTTGGGGGGACACATGCAGTCGGCGTGTCCCCAGACCGAGGATTGTCGTCTTTGCGGAGGGAGGCATCACCCCCTCCTTTGTTTGGACCGCAAGGACGCCGGGAGCGACCGGGGTTCGAATTCCTCGCGCACGGGCGGGGGCCCGGCAGCCCGGAACCGGTCCCCTAGAGATTCGGCGGGGCTTAGCCCCCCCGGTCAGTCCCCCCCGGAGAGGGGGAACTATAGGAGAGACGCCCCCGCCACGGGCGGGGGTAGGGGGGTACCACAAGAGTACGCCACGGTGGCGATGGGCACGGGCCCTATTTGCTACTCCCCCCCCCTAATGGAGAGGCCTCGATTGGGGTACTATGTACCGAGGCACGCCCCACACGGGTATTACCCTGCACCTAGGAGTGCTGTTGGTCGGGGCCAGTATGTACCCGATTGGGACCCGCTCGCCCGGTACGAGCGTCCCACATTTGGCGCGCCGACTCAGGCGCGAGGGGGACAAGTACCCCCCCAAAATTTTTAATGGCGCCCCTGTCGGACCCAACCACCCCTCCGGAGCTTGTGCTGTTGCCAACAGCCTCCGTGAATGTTTGGGGACCTAAGGGCAATGTTGTCACGGTGCGTGCCCTTTTGGACTCAGGTGCCCAGGGGTGCATAATGTCCAGGTGGCTTGTCCGACAGCTGGGTCTTTTGCTTGTGCCGCATCACGAAGCGGTACGGGGGGTGGGAGACTCGCGGATCCCTGATCCGATTGGTCGAGTTGAGTTCTCCTTCTCCCCCCACTTCACGCCAAGGCCGAAGATCGGTGCTTCGGCGATAGTTTTTGATAAGGTGGTTGGACCACTCCCGCAAGTGCGAGTGCCGCCATCCACGATTGAGCTGACGTCTGGACTGGCTTTGGCTGATCCTTCCTTCCACCGACCGGGCCCAATACACTTGTTGATTGGTGCGGATGTCCTCGGTCGTGTATTGTATGGAAGCAAGCGAGTTTTGCAGACAGCCGATCTTGTCGCCTTGTCCTCGTCGCTGGGTCATGTGGTGATGGGAAAGGTACCACAGACACCAGAGACCCCGTCGGTAGACCGCCAGACCATTGTCGGTTCTACTTTGTCCGACGTTCTCCAAAAGTTTTGGGAGGTGGAGGAACCCCCCACTGCCAAGCGGTTGGATCCGTTAGCCGAGGAGTGCGAATTGTTCTACCAGAACAACACTGGGCGCCTCCTCTCGGGTCGCTTGATTACCCGCTTGCCCTTCTTGGCGGTTCGCCCTCCTTTAGGGAGCTCCCGACCGATGGCCGAGAAGAGATTGTTGTCCATGGAGCGTAGGATGGCCAGGGATCCCGCATTCAAGGAGAAGTATATAGACTTCATGCGGGAGTATTTGGACCTTGGGCACATGTCCATCTCGCAGTTGGACTGGCGTAATGTGGAACATTACTTCCTGCCACACCACGCTGTTTTGAAGACTTCCAATGGGAAGATCCGCGTGGTCTTTGATGGTTCAGCGCCCACGTCAACCGGAGTGTCGTTGAATCAGTGTCTGCATGCGGGGCCGAAGTTGCATCACGATGTCTGTGATGTTTTGACCAACTTCCGCCGGCACGCTGTCGTCTTTGTGGCCGATATCCGCATGATGTTCAGACAGACCGTGATTCACCCGGAGGATAGACGATACCAGCTCATCCTTTGGCGTGAGGATCCCCAGGATCCGATGTTGGCTTACGAGCTGAACACCAACACTTATGGTTTGCGGTCGAGCCCCTTTGTGGCGATCCGTTCGCTTTTGGAGCTCGCAGAGCGCGAACGGCTACGCTATCCCCGGGCATCTGCTCTTATTGAGGGGGGGGGCCTTATTTGTCGACGATATCTGCACGGGGGCCTCGAGCTTAGATGAGGCTCTCGTCTTACGTGATGAGCTGATTGCGCTCTTGAGGGCTGGTGGCTATGAGTTGCGGAAGTGGCTGTCTAACTCACCGGACCTATTGGCAGATTTGCCTAAGGACCACCAGCAAGAGCCGCTCCTCTTTGAAAATCCGGAGACTCCAGACATGCTGTCTGTTTTGGGAGTCCAGTATCGACCAGTCCCGGATTTGTTCACATATAGATTGGAACTGCCAGACCCAAAGGTCTGGACTAAACGCACGGTGCTGTCTACTGTAGCCCGTACCTTTGATCCGAACGGTTGGCTCAGCCCTGTAGTGTTTTCGATGAAGTGCTTCCTACAGGAGCTCTGGGCTGCGGAATTGTCATGGGATGAGCCCCTCTCTGGTAGCCTCCTACGAGAGTGGGTGAGGTTCGTGTCATCCCTACCCGACGTCAATCGGGTTTGTATACCGAGGCAAATGCTGCCTTCGGGAAAGTTTAAAGCCTCCCTGCACGGCTTTTGTGACGCGTCCGAAAGCGGATACGCGGCAGCCGTTTACATCCGAACGGTGGACGCAGCAGGCGTTGTCGCCGTACACTTAGTTACGGCCAAGAGTAAGGTCGCCCCCCTTCGGACTAGGCTAACCATTCCGAAGTTGGAGTTGTCCGGCGCCACTCTCTTAGTACGGCTACTCAATCATGTTGCCGACACCTTGGGAAACGGTGTCGACTTGGAGTCGATATTTGCGTGGTCTGACAGCCAGGTCGTCCTTTGTTGGCTGAAGAGTTCAGTCCACACCCTTGAGGTTTTTGTGGCCAACCGGGTCTCACAAATTCAGACTTCAAAGGCCCCGTTGATTTGGCGCCACGTCCCGGGCGAATTGAACCCCGCAGATTGTGCCTCCCGCGGCTGCGAGGCGCCTGAGTTAGTGGACCACCACCTATGGTGGAGTCCATCATGGTTGTTACGGCCTGAGCGCTCATGGCCTGCCACCCCGGCTGTGGCCAGAGTCCCAGACCTAGGCATGCGTGTTCACGCCGTGGAGACGGTGGCGGCTCCGCAGATGGAGTTTTTGTTAGACCGCTACAGTTCTCTTGATAAGTTGCTCGGCGTGACTGCTTGGATGAGGCGCTTTGTGCGAAATTGTCGCCAGCCTCAGGAGAAATCGTTGTCTCCGGTCCTCGCCCCACAAGAGCGGCAAGACGCTCTGTTGCATTGGTTGCGAGTGACGCAACAGCGAGAGTTTGAACCGGAGCTGAAAGCCCTGCGCTCAAGTAAGTCCAAGTTGAAGGGACCCTTGGTGCGGTTGAATCCCTTCTTGGACAGTACCGGATTGCTGCGTGTCGGAGGTAGGCTCAGACATGCCAACCTGCCGTACGGATCACGCCACCCTTTGTTGCTCCCCAAGAATGGACCGTTAGTTAGACTGTTGATTACAGACCGACATGTAAAGAATGCTCATGCCGGTTGTAATGCTTTGACCGCGCTCCTCCAACGAGAGTTCTGGATTTTGTCAGCGCGGAGAATAATCCGATCCGTTATTTTTCGTTGTCTCCCGTGTTATCGTTTGCGCGCCGATACGATGCAGCCCCAGATGGGTGATTTGCCTGCCGATCGAGTGAACGAATCGATGCCCTTCTCAGGAGTTGGAACGGATTTTGCGGGGCCATTTACCGTTAAGACATCGCGGCTTCGTAATGCTAGAACGGAAAAGGCTTACTTGTGTGTATTTGTTTGTTTGGCCACTAAAGCGGTCCACCTGGAGGTGGTTAGTGCCCTCACCACAGAAGCCTTTGTAGCCACGTTGAATCGTTTTGTGTCTCGCCGCGGAATGCCGTCGTTAATCAGGTCCGATTGTGGAACCAATTTCAAGGGCACCGATAGGTATTTAAAGGAAGTTTGTGAATTTTTGGATAGGAATAATTTTGAGATCGGATCCACACTCTCTCGCAGAGGGGTACGATGGCAGTACTCCCCGCCATCCTGCCCCCACTGGGGAGGGATTTTTGAAGCAACTGTAAAGGCCGCTAAAACTCACCTTCGTCGCGTTATTGGGGAGACGGTCCTCACGTTTGAGGAACTCGCGACCGTATTTTGTAAGGTTGAGGCGGTCCTCAACTCGCGTCCGTTATGTCCGTTGTCTTCGGACGCGAATGATTTAGAGGCCCTTACGCCGGGCCATTTTTTGATTGGCAGACCGCTTAACGCCTTGCCGGAATATCCTTATTCCGAAGTGCCCTCCGGACGGCTCTCGCGATTTGAATTGCTCCAGCAGCTTACGCAGAGTTTTTGGCGCCGTTGGCATCTGGAGTATTTGCACATTTTGCAGCAACGCGTTAAGTGGTCGGATAGGACGACCCCACCCAAGACCGGAGACCTCGTGTTGGTAAAGGATCCAAACCTGCCGCCCCTCCGCTGGCGTTTAGGACGCATTGTTCAGCTTCATCCGGGGTCGGATGGTGTGCCCAGGTTTGCCGAGGTCCTGGTGGGGGACTCTGTTTTGAAGCGAGCGATCGCTACCCTCTCTCGCCTGCCCTTAGATTGAGTTGGCGGACAGTTTGCTACTGTCCGGGACGGGGGGATGTTCGCGCCGCGCTGCGAGCGGTGCGTTGTCATTGTCAAGGTCACGAGACAATGCGCTCGGCCGGCCGGTGTAGGATCGCCAGTTGGCCGTAAGCAGCCGTGAGGAGCGCCCGGTCCGGGTACGGACTTGTGACCCGTGTGTGTTCGCTTTGAAAAGCGCCGGGAAGTTTTAGCTGCCTATTAGGGCATTGTGTAGTATAAGAGTGTTAGCTGTAAGAGTATCCCATCGGGGGTTGTGTGGAGATCGTTTTGTCAGGCGCGCGCCGGCGAGACAACGTTCAGCCCCCCTGGACTACGGACACTATTTTCTAGTAAGGTAGGATTAGCTTAATTTACTTAATTTTGCATGAGAAACCTTCGTTTCAATAAACTGTGGAACACAGTAGATGTGGTCATCACAATTGTGCGTGATCACCTACTAATTCAATAAATATTTTAAGTCAATAAAATAAATTCAGTCAAGTACCCAATAATGCTGCAAGTGCATGAACGCACTAAGAGCGATGCAAACTAGAGACAGGATGATTTGATAGCGGACTTATGATGAATGACCACTTACCTACCTGGTAAAACACACAATTATTATTATTATTTTTTAACTGCCTCTGTGGTCTAGTGGTTCCCACCACTGATTTTAGACCAAGAGGTCCCGGGTTCGATTCCCTGTAAGGGTACAGATTGTATTTGGTTTGTTTTGTGGTAGGACTTGTTGTTAGTCCGCCTGGCTAGCTACCACCATCTTATCTAAGTCTGACGCCATAACAATGATGTTTTCAGCATTATTGTGTTCCGGCAGTTAGAGATAAGATAGCCAGTTTCCCAATGATTGAGGATTCCGGGAGTAGTGACTAGTGTGCATCCACCTTCAGCCTTATCACCACTTAACATCAGGTGTGATGAAGGCTAAAGGTCATAGCCCACTTATACCGCACCGCTCCCACCCAACCAAAGTATGAGCAGCCAAATATGGACTTAATATCGTTCACTGTAGATGCACTTTACAGTAATAATATACAATAGCAGACAGCGCGCGGTAAGCGAGCCTGCCGCAAGCTAAAGTACATCTACAGAGCACGACATTAAGTTCATATTTGACTGCTCATACTTTGGTTGGGTGGGAACGGTGCGGTATAAGTGGGTGTTCACGCCGCGCGTGATTCATTCATTCACGTTCATTCGTGGGTGCGCCGCCAACCACCGTCCGCGCAACTCGCGCTCAGTTCGCCACCTGTGACCCGTGTGTGTTCGCCTTGAAAGGCGCCGGGAAAGTTTTAGCTGTCTATTAGGGCATTGTGTAATTATAAGAGTGTTAGCTATAAGAGTTTCCCATCGGGGTTGTGTGAAGACCTACTTGTCAGGCGCGCGCGCGCCGGCGAGACAGCGACCAGCCCCCTGGATTACGGACAGTATATCCTACCATAAGGTAGGACTAGTTTTAATTTACTTAATTTTGCATGAGAAACCTCCGTTTCAATAAACTGTGGAACACAGTCGATGGTCACCACAATTGTGCGTGATCAGTGGGCTATGTATGACCTTAAGTGCTACCCCGTTGTGGATAGAAAAAAATAAAATCATGATAAAAACAGTTGATTGATCCCATACCTCGCGTAGTAACTGTGGTCGTGTTCGTCGCAGGCTTGCTTGAGCGTCCGGTGGAAGTGCGCAGCGTCTTCTTCGTTCAGGTAGTACGGTGTCAGGTCCGTGCCGCCGCCGAACCACCACTGCACTCCTGCGCAATGCGTTTCAAGCTTATCAAGTTTACATTACACAGCTATCCAGGAGATTACGGCCTTCCAGCACGGGTAGCATGATGAACTCGAGAAAGGTTTTGTCTAAATCGAAACGTCAAAAATGACATTTCATCGTAGACAAAAAAACCCATTGTTCGGCTGTCAATTATAGACTTTCGAGGTAGACAAAACTCTTCTCTGGTTTGTCATGCTACGTGTGCAGGAGAAAGGCTTTGTCTACATTTTAACCGCCTCTGTGGTCTAGTGGTTCAAACCACCGATTTCAGACCAAGAGGTCCCGGGTTCGATTCCCAGTGGGGGTACATATTGTATTCGGTTTGGTTGGTGGTAGGACGTGTTCTTAGTCCGCCTGGCTAGCTACCACCATCTTATCTAAGTCTGACGCCATAACAATGATGTTTTCAGCATTATTGTGTTCCGGCAGTTAGAGATAAGATAGCCAGTTCCTCAGTGATTGAGGATTCCGGGAGTAGTGCGCTTCCATCTTCAGCCTTATCACCACTTAACATCAGGTGTGATGAAGGCTAAGTGCTACCCCGTTGTGGATAAAAAAAAAGAAACGTCAAAAATGACATTTCATCGTAGACAAAGTACAAACCCATTGTACGGCTGTCAATTATAGACTTTCGAGGTAGACAAAACTCCTCTCGGGTTCGTCATGCTATGCTATACGCATGCTGCACACAGGAGATGAGATGAGTCGGACCGTAAAAACCAAAGAGCTTAGACTAAATACTGAGGTAACTGGAGCGTGCAGTACTAACACTTTTTTGTGGCACTGTGGCTGTCTTCCGTCTCACCTACACTTTGAAAAAATACGTATGGTCATATGAGACAACTGACAGCCACTACGTACTAAATGTCAAATTCAGGCTGAAAACTCCAGTTTCCTTGTACAAACTCTAAATAAAAACTTGGTACGAACCAATCCGCGTCAAAGGATGTTCTAGCACCTAGCATGTGTCTCCATTCCGGGAGCGGATAGTAAGGACTCTTGCAAATAACGGCTCTGATTGTCAGAAAAGCATAGCAGCATAGCAAAATACGGTTCTATGCGTCCAAGATCACAGATGTCAGATGTGGTCCAATGTTCAGTGTAAATGTTTGCCACAATTTTAGCCAAAAGACTCCTTTAAACGTTATTGAATATTAGTATTTGAGAAACTTCAGTCTCGTCGTGACTCATATCTTAGCTTTATTCTGTAGAATCTGGATTAACTGACTGAAGTTCGCTGAGAAGCTGGATAGTGTAGTGACTACACTGTAGTCTGTTAAATCTACATCGAGGTGTCAACATGTATCAAACAAGGCTACTGTTTCACAAGCTGAACAAAAGGTTTGTCCAACCAATGAAAATAGCTGATAACCTTTATCCGATGACACAATTTAAACGACAAAACAACCCGATGTGTACAAAACTATTTTAAGGTACAGTCCGATTCAAACTTTTTGGCGACACGGAACATCGCGCAAGACGACGCGCAGTACACAATTTAGAAATATGCTGGTTAAGGTTTTGGGGTAGGTACTATACTGTGCAAAGCGGCTAACTTCACGGCCGCCATTAAGATTGAATCGCACTGTGCTTAAAGGAACGTCCTCACTAGAAGCATTCTTTCGTGAGCATTTGTAAACAAGCAATCGGAGGCGAGCAACAAATGCTTCCCAGCGAGCCCAGCATTCATTTTCGGGCAAAACTATGAACTTTCGAGTCGAACATTCACTTGCGAGCTTGGAGCATTCGAATACGATCTCGTTAAATGTCATTCATTTCAAAATGTCGAATAGAGCGGTCGTTGCTTATGCATTTGTATTGCTCCGATATACCTATTTAAATACAAGAAGAAGAAAGATTGACCAAGACCCGGAAAGCGAAAGGTCGTGGGTTCGAGTCCCATCGGAGCTAGTTGTGAGACGGGTCGATTTTTTCTAAATACTTCATTTTCCATTTTTCTATATTAAAAATTGCATTGTGAATGCAAAAATCTAAAAATTAAAATAACTTGCAATAGTAATTTCATCTTTAGCGATTGCCAAATACCTGGAAAGGTATTTCTTTCGCGTGTGAGAGTAGTAATATCTCCACATTGATGAAATTAACGCTGACTATACAGCGAGTAAGAAGTATTGGATAAATTCGACGCTTCTCGTAACGACTCCGTAGCTCAGTGGTTAGAGCAGTCGCCCGGAAAGCGAAAGGTCGTGGGTTCGAGTCCCATCGGAGCTAGTTGTGAGACGGGTCGATTTTTTCTAAATACTTCATTTTCCATTTTTCTATATTAAAAATTGCATTGTGAATGCAAAAATCTAAAAATTAAAATAACTTGCAATAGTAATTTCATCTTTAGCGATTGCCAAATACCTGGAAAGGTATTTCTTTCGCGTGTGAGAGTAGTAATATCTCCACATTGATGAAATTAACGCTGACTATACAGCGAGTAAGAAGTATTGGATAAATTCGACGCTTCTCGTAACGACTCCGTAGCTCAGTGGTTAGAGCAGTCGCCCGGAAAGCGAAAGGTCGTGGGTTCGAGTCCCATCGGAGCTAGTTGTGAGACGGGTCGATTTTTTCTAAATACTTCATTTTCCATTTTTCTATATTAAAAATTGCATTGTGAATGCAAAAATCTAAAAATTAAAATAACTTGCAATAGTAATTTCATCTTTAGCGATTGCCAAATACCTGGAAAGGTATTTCTTTCGCGTGTGAGAGTAGTAATATCTCCACATTGATGAAATTAACGCTGACTATACAGCGAGTAAGAAGTATTGGATAAATTCGACGCTTCTCGTAACGACTCCGTAGCTCAGTGGTTAGAGCAGTCGCCCGGACAGCGAAAGGTCGTGGGTTCGAGTCCCATCGGAGCTAGTTGTGAGACGGGTCGATTTTTTCTAAATACTTCATTTTCCATTTTTCTATATTAAAAATTGCATTGTGAATGCAAAAATCTAAAAATTAAAATAACTTGCAATAGTAATTTCATCTTTAGCGATTGCCAAATACCTGGAAAGGTATTTCTTTCGCGTGTGAGAGTAGTAATATCTCCACATTGATGAAATTAACGCTGACTATACAGCGAGTAAGAAGTATTGGATAAATTCGACGCTTCTCGTAACGACTCCGTAGCTCAGTGGTTAGAGCAGTCGCCCGGAAAGCGAAAGGTCGTGGGTTCGAGTCCCATCGGAGCTAGTTGTGAGACGGGTCGATTTTTTCTAAATACTTCATTTTCCATTTTTCTATATTAAAAATTGCATTGTGAATGCAAAAATCTAAAAATTAAAATAAGATTGACCAAGGTCACAAACACCTAAGATCAAGAAACTGTTCCTTGCTTTACAAGTGTCCAGTAATATTCCTACATACGTACTCATTATTTCATTATCCAAGTACTCGCTTTCGCGAGCGCTTTATTTGCGTGAACATTCGAATACGAGCCGTTTCCGCGAGAATCGTTGCGTTGCGACGTCCAAACCGGCTGAAGTTCGCGTTTGTGTGTGTGTAAGCTTTGTAATGCTCGGCTCAACGTCCACATCACTCGATTATTCGACGTCGAATGCTCATTACACGTGAGTGTAATGCTCTCAGTGAGGACGTTCCTTACGCCGCATTTCTACCTGCAAGTAAACTTCTGCGATGTCCGACAGCAACTTGCTAGTGTAAACTACGTAGCAATTACACTCGCGACAGCTTGCCAGTATGATATGTCAACGATTTTGCAAGAACTCACGCAAGACTTCCGCAAGTTTACTTGCAGGTGGAAACGCGGCCTTAAGCTTATTCCCAGTAGGCAAACAGTTTGCCGCCGACTGGTTAGCGGTGTATCGTTTTAGTACTACGCCCTTCCATATATTTGAAATGGAGTGTTCACAGTTTGCTAGTTTTGCGCAAAACGCTGCAAACAGCTTAGAGTGAGCGCAAAACTAGCAAACTGTGAACACTCCATTTCAAATACATGGAAGGGCGTGCTAAACCGATAAGCCGCTAACCAGTCGGCGGCAGACTGTTTGCCTACTGGGAACGCAGCCTAAGCTTGCAGGTGCTCACCATCTTTGTCGCGCACCTCGAAGTATCTGTAGTTGAAGTGTATGGTGGGCACCATGGGGTTCCGCGGGTGGATCACGGCGCTCACGCCCGCCGCGAAGAACGGCAGCTCGTCGCTCTGCAGGTTGCGCCCTCTGGGTACACACGGCGACACATCAGACTATAAATGTTGAGAAAAACGAAATATATGTAGCTTACTTCCGCAAAAAACACAATATGCAAGATGCACCGCCCGCCCGCCCGCAAAAAATTGCACATGCACACTACGAAAACACCAGTGCACAATACCTGCATCTAGCAAGACAGCAATACACCTTGCACCGTCACCGATTAGACTACTCTACACGTGTTTCGCCCCAACCCGGGGCATCCTCAGGAGATAGTTCGTCTAGTTCGTGCGAAAAACCAACACCAAAGTTGGTGTTGGTTTTTCGCACGAACGTATTGCTGTCTTGCTAGATGCAGGTATTGTGCACTGGTGTTTTCGTGGTGTGCATGTGCAATTTTTTGCGGGCGGGCGGGCGGTGCATCTTGCATATTGTGTTTTTTGCGGAAGTAAGCTACATATATTTCGTTTTTCACAATGGTTAGGGACTTCCGCCAAGTGACGCCCGATTCAATCAAATTCTATAAATGTTGATCTTGAGCCCGGCTTTATGCCCTACGTAATAAAAGCTGTTATCGCAGTTTAACTGTTTAACGTGATGTGCTGTCGAGTGTACATGCGGTGACAGTCAGCGATAACAACGATTTTATACACTATTCCCGTATATGATAGAGTTCAAAATCTAAAGGTGCTGATAAACTGAGCATTCACTTGTAATGAGCATTCTTGCGAATGTTATATTACAGAAAAATAAACGAGAGCGTTTTGGCGAGCATTCTATGGAGCGTTCTGGTGAGCATTCTAACGAAAGGACAGTAAATTTGCATCGAACTTTTTGGTGAGCCCAGCTTTTGTCATTGTTCCATCGCCGCGCCGTCCCTCCCGGCACATTAAGTCTGACATCTTCGAGAAGAATATTTTTTGACGAGCATCGACTCGAGCGTTCGCTAGAGAGATCATGAAAATGTTCGTTGCGATGTTTGGCTCTATGCTTGGCTCTGTTCGTTGTTCAGTTCGACAAATTTGAAAACGGCGAATGCTCGATGTTCTGTTACAAGTGAATGCTCAAGTCTATCTGTACCTTAATGAGATTTAGTAAAAAAAAATTTATTTTGAGAAGCTTTTTTTTGACTGTACTTTATATTGCATTGTCAACCAAACCAAATTTCGGCTCGATAGGACACTGGGAAGTGGAGGATTTGGCCCGAACGGACATACACTGCAAGTTAAATAAAAATTTTTGAAAAATTTAGGATATTCTTTTAAACGATTATAATGTCCAAATAAAATAATTATCCTAAAATTTTTATCTAAATCTAAACAAACCCATGATAGATTTGAGGTCAACAATCGCACCTTCGATCACAAAAATGTGGCTTGTTGCAGATCGAGTTTTGACTTTTGTTTTCGATTCTATTGTGTCAGTAAATTCGACTCGATGGCGTCAGTGGTACACCTTTACCGGCGGTTTTCGATTTCATTTAGTTCGGTATTTGACCACTACTCGATTGGCGCTACAAACATTTTTCATAGTACTAGACTATCTAGAATTGGGATTTTCGATCGTGATTCGATTTTGATCTCAACTCGATTCCGTCAGGAGTCTGCTTCGCATTTGCTGCATTTCGGGCGGCAGGTTGCCGGACACCACGGATATGTCGACGCCAGCCTTCTCGAACACTCTCCCGTCTTGCAGCATGTACGTTATACCCCCGCCGCTCTCCTTGCGCGTCCAACGGTCCACTTTCGAAGACCCTATCTGTCCGCAATGCAAAGAAAGAGAAGAAACAAGCTACCACTTCATGGCAGAGTGCCCGATGTACACATCACTGCGCTTGGAGCTCTTTGGAACGGACAAGCTTAAGGAAGAGGATCTAAACCAGTTAACGATAAGTCAACTCAGCAGGTACTGTAAGCGCACAGGTAGGTTCGAGGGTCCGACGCGGGCGCCGGTGGGGTAAATGATAACCCGCCTCCCCGCTGCTTTTCAGCTTTTAGGGGACTTGGGGAACTGACTGAAATGGTCCCGCCCTAGGTGACTGATCACCCGTCCGGCTTCGCTGGCGTCCCCCCTATAAATAATAATAATAACGGTCCACTTTGATCTTAACGTCCTGGTGAATATGGGATACCCACCTGCTTCGCATCTGCTGCACGGCGGCGGGCGGCAGGTTGCCGGACACCACGGATATGTTGACTCCAGCCTTCTCGAACACTCTGCCGTCTTGCAGCACGCAGGTAATACCGCCGCCGCCCTCCTTGCGCGTCCAACGGTCCACTTTGAACTTTGCGTCCTAATAGATAAGGTCGTTATTTGAATGGCGAGGTCAGTTACAGGTAAAATACAGATATGCTAACAATATCTACCAATTCTCTGTCTTAGCAACATATTACAATGATTAGGTCAAGTAAAAAATGATATTGGACTCTTGACTTGTTACTGTTAGAGTTCAAAATCCATTGGAGAAAGTGTGTGTTACTGACTTTACTGATCAACATGCAATTTATTTTGGAATAAGGTTAGTATGCTGTTGGTTCTAAAACTAAAAAAACAAGAAAATTAGCTTATCAGATATACAGATTGTCATACCGGATATATCAAATATATGTCTTCATCAAAGTCATAATCATCCACTGTTTTTTCATCTTGCCAAGCCTACAAGAAAAAAAACTACAAAATAGAGAAAAAGCATCTAAACTTAATGTTTGTTTCATCATCATCATTTCAGCCGTACAACACCCACTGCTGGGCATATATATAGCAGGCCCAAATGTTTGTTGATGCAGCCACAATGCTGATATCTTGTTTCTACTAGATTGTTTTATCTAATGAGAATATAAGATGCAGTTAGAATTCCATATTACAGTCAACTGATATAATCTAATTACCTACATAAACTTTTTATGTTTTTAATACAGACCTTGTTTGTTAATTATTTATTACTTATCAACACAGTCTATTGACCAGCCTGATATTCAAAATACTTTATTTTATTTTATCCTATAAGATAAATAGCAGTAGAAAAAAACATACTTTATCCTCCTCTGCTTCAAGAGCCCTACAGAACTCGGCTTGTATCCTCATTATGAGCAGCTCCATCTGAGTCTTCATGTCGTCCTGAGTTCGCTCAAGTTGTGCTATGGGAGTGATCGGTTCAGCCATGTAATTTTTAAGTTGCATGATTTCTTTCATCTCCGCTTTGTTCTTCCTGAGCTGGCTGTATGCCATGCATCCTGCCCCTACTAACGCTGCACAATATAATCTGAAAATGTTGAATGAATATTAAAATATATGAATATGGAAACTTACTATTTGTGAATTAAATTTTAAGTTTATTAGATACTAGCGGATCCTCACGGTTTCACCCGCGTGGTACCCGTGGGAATATCAGGATAAAATATAGCCTATGTCACTCGGGAAGAATGTAGCTTTCTAATGGTGAAAGAATTTTCTAAATCGGTCCAGTAGTTCCAGAGCCTATTTGATGCTAACAAACAAACAATCAAATCTTTCCTCTTTAAAATATATTACTAGCTTTCCGCCCGCGGCTTCGCCCACGTGGACTAAATCGGTCCAGTAGTTCCAGAGCCTATTTGATGCTAACAAACAAACAATCAAATCTTTCCTCTTTAAAATATATTACTAGCTTTCCGCCCGCGGCTTCGCCCGCGTGGACTACACAACGTTATCCTGCGGGAATGTGACATTTTTCCCAGATAAAAAGTAGCCTATGTATAGCGTGATTGAGTAACATCCAAACATCTAAACTTTCACATTTATAATATTATAAGTAGGAAGTAGGACAGGATAGTATAGTATATAGTATAGATATGTATTACAATATTGCTGGTTTCCCAAAAAAAAAAATATTGGTAGGGTATCTAAAAACTTGTAAAAGCATGTGCAACTGCAATCATTAGTTTTATTTCTATAAAAACTTATTAATTGGTATGGTAGGTCAACTACTTAAACAAGTATCAAGGCTATACAACCTTGAACACAATGCACGTTTCTTTTTATAGCTTATTACGAAACTAAAATACAATTCTTAGGTAAGTAGTTTAGTTAGGTAGGGAAGTACTTGAAATAGATTGTTATTTCTTATCAGATAACAATTTGATATTATTTTATTACATAACCTCAATGCTTTGTAGTAAATTAAGAATATTATGGTTTTTGAAAGTCTCGATACGCAACCGATTATAAACGAAACAACATAAACATTAGTTTCTGGTAAGATTCCAACAAGCACGTCACGATCACTTTCCATTAGAACCAGTTTCACTGACACTCACTTTATTGGTCGATCTCGGAATTTCTTGTAACTGCCGACGTAAGTAAGAGTTTGGAAGCTCCTCACCAATATTTTAAAAGTCATTTTTTAAAGAAAAATCACTGAAATATCGGTAAAATACACTGATTTGTATTATGTTTACAATGACAGGTCAAGTACCTACCCGGTGTTTGACAATGACAAGCGAGGCGAGGTTTTGACATTTCCTTCGAGGATGCACGAGCACGTCACTCACGTTGCGATGTTTTGTTTGCAGCGCTGCCTGGCGGCCACTATGAGCACTAGCTATCAGCTGTTGTAATTTTTCCTCTGCAAGACTTGCCTACATGCGCAATATGTGTTCATCTCTTTTCCGTACAGGGGCGGAGGCATCGATCGGGCGCGGCGCGCTCTTTCCGCCAGTCCGCGGCGACCTCGCTGGCGACGTGTCGGCATTGCGCGTGTGTGGCGCGGTCTGTGCTATCCCGGCTATCGATCCTCGAGAGGAGCCGCATTGCCGTACATTCCGGAGGCGGTGCCTCGCCTAGTTTTCGTCGATCGTCGGCGTGGCTGGCGCGTGTCGGCGTCGGCGGCGGCCCGGGGCGGCCTTGCGCAGTAGCGGCGCGAGTAGCGCGGGAGCGAGCGACCCATCTTCCGCCAAAACCGGCTCGCTGTCCGCCGCGGACGGCTGTGATGTAGCCGGGGCCGGCGCGAGCGGCCTTCGGACAAAGGACCCGCGTCGACTCGGTGTTTCGCGATGAAGAAGTTCACTTTCAAGGGGGTGCTGGACGGGTTCCGCAGCTCGGTGCAGGCGGCGCCGCGCGGCGTTGAGCAGGAGATCCAAGAGACGCTGCGGCAGGACCACTTCCAGATTAAAAAGGTGAGTTGTTGTTTTTACGTGCGACGAGACCTCGCAGATACATTGGTGATGAGGGGGGAGTGGGCCCACTACGCTCGAGTGGAGAGCCGTATTTATAAAGCGGCCACCTGGCCGTCCGCCGCGTGTGTACGCTCCGCAGCGTCGCACCACGCACCAAAACAATCCCCACCGCGACGACACTGCATTACCGCTGCCAAAAATGTAATTGGCCTCGTTTGTGAGGCTTTCGCTGAAACGATAAAACGCAGAGAGCGGTTGTCGCCGAGCCTACGTCAGTGCTTAACCTTGACCATCTAATCTGAGGCGTGTAATACGCACAATAAGAGCGTAATTCGTTTAACTGCCTCCGTAGCTCGTAGTAAGCAGACAATTTCCTCGCTGTGTACCTTCGCAGTGAATACAATATCGTGCACCTGTGTAGGCGGCAGAATGCCGATCATATTGAACTGATAGCAGATAAGATAAAGGGTGCACTTAATAAAGCTACAACTTTTTGTAGAGTAATTTTTTATAGAATATGTACCTCGTATCAAACGTTCGCTGAAACTGACTTTTCACGGAAGCTAGACGTGGTACTAAATCGCTATTTAACTACATAATGTAATTGGCCACCCTGGAAAAGATATAAAACTTACTTCGGCTAATGCTACGACCTTCTCTGATGTATTAAATAATGTTTCAATAAAGTTAGAACTTAATAATTTAGCTTTAGAAGGTAGACCTAGGTATCTCGTCTACCTTTGTTATTTTCTCTTTAACTATAGTCTGAAACAGAAACGCTCCACTGCCTTTTACATATTCCTATTTGATAGGTACCTATCTCCTTTAATAGTCAACTTCGTCGTCCCTATCATACTGCCTGTAACTTCAACCAAACTATTTGTCATGGGCAAAAGTTGCTTAACTTTAGCCTATTACCTTGCACGGGTTTCAAAGTAATCTCTTATTAAATTATATTGCGCGACGATATTAGATTTTCCCTCAAATGTTTGATGTTACCATGACTCTTAGCACCAATGGTCGTTGTAAAACAAAATAAGGGAGAAACACTAGATTAGATCTAGAAAGGTCACTTTTTGTGGCTCCAGAAATAAACAAAAGTCTTTATTGGCTAAAGGAAAATCTCATCGGGAACACTGCGGACAACGTAAACCTTTTAAAACTTTCAGGCTCAATCTTCATTTTCCAAATTAGCTGGCCAAACTAATTTCAGCTGAAATTTCGTCAAGTATGAGTCGAAGATAGCGTCGGAAATTTCTCCCAATTTCACCTAATACTTTCAGGTCGTAATCCAGAAATTAGTTTCTAGGTGGGAAGATGTTTTTGAGCGTTCTGGTTTAAGGAGGATCTAATGGGCGATTCCTTGGGATGCTCCAAATAGGGCAGGAGTAAATTCCTTTTCCCGTGAAATGTTTTAGCTGTGCATTGGGATTATGGCTACCCTAAGCTATTTTGTTTACTTTGTTTTCGGGATTAAAGACGCTCTCACTTCACTGCAAAACAAAGCAATTTGTGCATGATTTTTTAAACATCACGGTTTTTTTAAAGATTTTTTGCAAATAAACTTGTAATAAACGCAAATCGCTATAGACAGTCACATTTTAACACCAATTTGACGCGTAGCTAGACTTTGAACATGGTCGCTAAAGGAATACAACATCATCCAATGTTTATTTAAACAGTCGACACATAAACTGGTACGGTACTAAAGAATAACTATGGGCCTTAGTGTAGTTATGTTCCATCGCTAGGATACCCGTTTAAATATTCATATTGTGTCTTATTTGCATAAAATTACACTCCTCGCTTTAGCTTATACCCTGGAGTTCTGTAAAAGTGCCTTTTATATTCTTACGTTCGTTTTTATATATTGTATTGCTTTGGTACTTGTTTCTTTTTGTTGTTTCGTTTGAACGCTGAATCGATGAAAGTTGTGTGTGTCCTAAATGTTATCATTGCTAATACGTTGTTAATATGGAGTTGGCGTAATCTAATAACTATGTAATTGTGTTGGGTGACGTCATGAATGAATCATCTAGCTACTGGGCGTTCATAAGATTCGTCCTCTGATCTCAGATTCGGGTGATATTACGACCAGGGGGGCTACCGCGTAACTATATGGGTATGAACTTCATACGTTTTTGGGAACTTTAAGTCAATTTTATAAAGAAAATAGCCGCTATCAGTTCCTTGTTTTGTGACGTCGGGTATAACGATAATTAGCTAGCAACGTTCAATAAAACAAAGCAGCAAAAATCTATCAAAATAAGGAATTCAAATGACAGTTGAAGCCCATACCCATATCCATATTTCTTAGCCGGTAGCCCCCCAGCAGTCACTTGCTTTCGCCTTCAAAAGCTTTATTGCTGTAATTGAATAGGTACGTCGTAGTTAATTAAGTTTTGCAGAGGAGTCATATTTCTGGGATTTCTGTAATCAGAATACTTACGTCTACTCTTGTTAGTTAGTTGGGATTTTGATTAACTCGGGTAATTTGATTCCGGAGCACGTTTTCTTTCTGTTTAAAAATTCAATAATGGTACTATTAGAAACAAAAACAAGTTATATCAATTTTGAATAGCAGCTAAATGTTTTGTACAGTTTCCAATGTCAATACAATAGATAGTTAAGAAACTTACAAAGAAAAAGAGATAGACTCTAGCCCCCTTATTCCAAAACGAGGACTAAAAATCAGTCCTGGGTGGCTACCGCGTAACTTTATGGATATGAACTTCATACGTTTTTGGGAACTTTAAGTCAATTTTATAAAGAAAATAGCCGCTATTAGTTCCTTGTTTTGTGACGTCGGGTATAACGATAACTAGCTAGCAACGTTCAACAGAACAAAGCAGCAAAAATCTATCAGAATAAGGAATTCCAATGATAGTTGAAGCCCATACCCATATCCAGATTTCTTAGCCGGTAGCCCCCCTGGTCTAAACTGGTGCTGTCACTTTTATTTTCCAAATGAAAGACAGAATTAGTATCAGTTTTAAACCAGGTCTAATTTGTAGTCCACGTTTTGGAATTAGGGGGAAAGAGTTTGTAATAACCGTCTTGTAATGAAAAAGCCAGTAGAAAATATTTTTATTAAATTGAATTTTATTGAATTGAATTTATTACCTAAATTGAATTTTAATATTATATTAAAATTCAATCCTTCAGTCAGGGAGTCCAGTAGTGTGAGCGCACCGCTTCATCATGAAAAGGGAGACCTAGGGCACAGTATATATTATATAAGCTACTTTAGCTTTACTTAATTAAGCATATACATAGACTGTGCCTAGGGAGACGCACATAGGTGAATATTAGTGAATATTGGAATTATTAACTGGGGAAGTTTGCACAGGACCTTAAAAGCTCTTAAAAAGTAGTTGTAGAAGAAATTATGTTTCAGCAGAGACTGCAACGGAATAAAAATTAAATCTTTGTATGAAGATAAGTACAAATCTTTTAGACCGGAACGAAATCGTGACAGGTAGCATCAAGTAGGTACTAATATCTCTAATTATAATAAAGATTTGTAGTAAAGATCTATGTTCAGATAATGAAAAACTTGTAGGTAATTCGTTTTCACCAGAATATTTTTATGCGAATATCTTGTCCGTGGCACGAACACGATGTCGCTCAATTTAACTGCGGTGTATTTTATCGTCGAATCCGACATCGATCGCTTTAATGCTATTGCTATTGCGCGTGTTATGTCAGCCTGTTATGATATTTTCCTGTAAACTAGATTACAATACATTTACTTAATGTAAGTTCGTACTTATATGTGCAAACGTTACTATCGCGTTTGGGGAATAGTTTTTGACTCGGAGCGTTAAAGTTTCCCTCTTGATCTCATTCTTTCGATCTTAGTTTTTGACAGATAAAGATAAAGATAAAGATAAAAATATTCTTTATTCACTTAGACATAATAAATATGTACTTATGAATTGTGCTAATTCAACCTATTTATTGGAACTTTAAACAATACACTTTTAACCACCCTTTTTACCGCCTCTGTGGTCTAGTGGTTCACTCACACCACCGATTTCAGACCCAGAGGTCCCGGGTTCGATTTCCAGTGGGGGTAAATATATTCGGTGGATTTAGCTTTGTTTGATAGTATGACTTGTTCTTAGACCGCCTGGCTAGCTACCACCATCTTATCTAAGACTGACGCCATAACAATGATTCTTTGAACATTATTGTGTTCCAGCAGTTATTCGGAGGAGGATTCTCCATTTTCAGCTTCCACGTAACATCAGGTGTGATGAAGGCTAAGTGCTACCCCGTTCAGGATAAAAAATTATTCAGTTCTGTTCAAAAACCCCGATATTTTAGTAAATTACATTAGATATTGTTATCTGTAGCTGTGTTTCTGTTACATATTGCATTTAAATTGGCCTTATTGATATAAATATCCTCAAACCAATTGGAATTCAACTTTATGGGTGATTAAATCAAAACATTGATTTCAAATAAATACTCAATAACGCTATTGCTAAAAACGAACGCAAGCAAAGAACTAAAAACGGACAACACAGACAATTCGCTCCCGTTTAATTGAAACACATTAGGGTTTATTAAATTACACCCATCTAGATTTTATTAACTTCGGTGCCTCTGACGCAATGGGACGGTGGTTCGGTTGTCATTGGCGGAATAAGCTGAACCGAGACCGTTATAAATGCGATTGAATTTAATCTAGATGGATATAGGCAAAGGGAACATGAATTATAAGGTCTCAAGTGACAGTTGTAAATTGCAAGGATCGGGCAGGTGCCTAGTGTCTTCTGTGTGAGCGTAACCGAATTAATTTGAAAGTGATAATAATGGATGTGTAGGGTTTTAATAATGTTTTAATTCTTGTTTAAATTAAAGACATTTTGCAGTACAGTAGAGTAAACAAAAATCAATTGTATTTGAAATTATTGTTTGGTTTTAAATTATGTAATACGAAGAATATGAATGATGCAATTAGATATTGTATTTAATCGAAATATTTTCCTTTTACATACGGATGTAGTGCGGTTTATTAATTTAATATGATTGCTACTATTATTAGTTTGCTAGGCATCTATTATTATTTTTCCTAATATAACAAGGTAAAATTGCATATCGGTAAACATGTTTGAATGGCATAAATGTAGCGGAATAAATTATTATGAGACCTTTTAAGCGCAGTGGTTAGCGCGCTCGGCTTGCGACCTTCAATACGTTTTGGTCACGGGATCGAAACCAAAACGTATTATTTTGAGCTTCTCCGAGCTTTTCGGTCGGGCGTGAAACATGTAAAAAAATTTGTTGTTTTTGTTAAAACCCGCCCGACTTCAAAGTACTTACGTTATTTGGTGTGAATACAGTATTATAGGGATTATTTCTTACTTTTTTGATGTTATTTTTTTGAAGGCGGTTTTATTTTTTTATAAAAATAATTTTTATTTCACTCTTTTTAGTGCATCATGCAGGCAATTTACGTGTATTCTGGTAAATAGGTATGTTATCAAACTGAGAACCTACTTTTTTGAAGTCGGTTAAAATACCTTAAGCTATCCCCTTTCCAACAAAACAAGAATCATCTAAATCGGTCTATAAACAAAGGAGTTATGCCTAAAGATACGTAATAAATTCACATAGCGGTAACGAAAACGACAGTATTTTCAAGATTTCTTGAAAACTACTGAACCGATTTCAAAATTTCTAAAAAATGGGACCAACTTGGGAAAAAGCCTGATGTTATAACGTTTGAATCATTTCAATCGGTTCAGCCGTCTTAGAGTAATCGGTGTACATACATATAAAAAAAAACGCGACGAATAGATAACCTCCTCCTTTTAAATTTTTGAAGTCGGTTAAAAAATGGGACCAACTTGGGAAAAAACCTGATGTTATAACGTTTGAATCATTTCAATCGGTTCAGCCGTCTTAGAGTAATCGGTGTAGGGCAGAGGTACCCCTTGTGGCCACTTTAAGGATTTTTTGACTTTTAAGCACTAAGTACTAAATGGTCTTAGGTATTTAAGACAGAAATTATATCTTAAATTATAGATAATTTATCTACCTTTAAAGGTACATTTTTCAAATTTATAAAAGTAAAATAGTTTTTTTTATATTACACACAGTGTGTGAGAGGTGCCAAATGTACCGGTTTTGGCCACTTACTGATAGTTAAACTTTTGTAAGTATTGCGAAAAATCAAAACCAAACCCAGGTAAAATCAATATATTCTAATGCGCTAGAAACCAGTCAATTGCAAAACAACAATTTAATTGTAAAAAACAAAGGTTTATAAAGTATTTCATCCAAAACAATTTTCTTAAAATTTTCATACAAAACATTGTTTCAAACAGAAAATGGAATTTATTGAAAAAAAATCTTATGACATAAGGAATTCTAATGGTTGTTATTATGACCTTAAAATACCTTATTTTAATTGCCTTTATCAAAAATGGCTAATAATTGTTTAGAAAACTTTTAGAGCAAAAAGTGGCCATAACCGGTACAGTGGCCAAAACCGGTACGCCTGCCCCACATACATATAAAAAAAAACGCGATGAATAGATAACCTCCTCCTTTTCAATTTTTGAAGTCGGTTAAAAATAGCCGGTGATGGTGATGATGAAAGCTCTAAATATGTAAATGAAAGTTCAATAAAAATGTTAAATATCGTTTCATCATTTAAGCATGACATGGTCAGCCTGACCTATGACTAAATAATGTTTAATTTCCACCAGTTTCATCTCACAGCGGCCATTTTTATTCTACACACGTCCTCTTACTGGCCATTGTTCATCAAAAATAAGAGTAATGTTCGCTCTCGGAGAATCGTCATACATAATTATGATATGGTAATGACTGGAAGCTGCGGATCGCGCAAAGATATTTGCTGACATTGCAAGTCGCTTGTACGTTTCCTACATTACAAATACTTATTAAAACTTATTCTCTTGATTATGGACCTATGAATTCTGGATTCTGGACCCTATGCCACCAGTCCCTCAGTTATTGGAGACTAGCACCTAAAGCTGTCCGCGAATTCGCATGAAATTCGGTCATAGGTATTGTGCTCCTTTCAAATTTTTGACATGAAAAGTAGCATAGTGTCCTTCAAGTCTAATCAATCTCAATGCCTAATTTCATGAAGTTTGACTTAATTCAGTATTAAGTCGAACTTCATGCCTAATTTATTCAGTATTTGACGTGAAGAGGTTAAAGACAGACATGCAGACACTAACTTTCAGTTTTCACGTTTAAAATATTAGAAGGGATATCTTGGCCTTACCCTAACTAAACTAACAACTCGCCTCACTAAATGAATAAACTTGGAGTAGTAAGTATTGGAGGAATTGAGCCTGATGATCTTCGCGCTATAAGCTGTGAGGGCGTTTGTGCACTACACTGAATTTTACCGATCCGGCGGTCCGTTTTTGTGTATATTTGCGTGTCATGCACACAAATATTTGTCTTGTTCGGGAATCGAACCCGAGACCACTGGCGCAGAAGGTGGGTAGCCTACTCCTGCGCCAAATCGGTCGTCAATCGAGAAAGGCGCTTGAATTTATTTTGGCGTGCGTTCATTTATTTGCGAGAACTCCTTAGATATTAATTTAAATTATATGGTGTAAAAGAGTAAAATAATGTGCATGAAATGCTTAAAGCAACAAACGTATTTAGATTGATAAGGGTTAATACTGTATCCGTTTAAATAGCTTTCCAAATTACCGCATTGTTCATAACCATTATTTAAGAGATAATATGGCTATAATATGCTATCCTTAAAAGATAGACATATGCTATCGCGGACTTTTTTGTAGATCTATAGAAGAGGAATATCCCAACATGCATTATTTTTTTAAACCTCGAAAGGATTAGGCAGCGTTTTTGCTGAAAGCTCCCGGGCGGCTTGCCGTTTGCCGGCACTTTCGACAATTATCGTTACATTTCTACCAATTTACACAAAACTTTCATAAATTATACAGGATAATTTTTTTATCAGTGCACAAATTTTTAGGATCGACTCAGAATCGATAAGTGAACAACTTTCTCCTAGAAACATGGGTCGAAATACGACAAAAAATTTTGGACTTCCCATACTAATTCGATCACGTGATCAGTCCGATTTGTATGAAAGGTCAAAAATTTTTTGTCATATTTCGACCTATGTTTCTAGGAGAAAGTTGTTCACTTACCGATTCCGAGTCGATCCTAAAAATTTGTGCACTGATAAAAAAATTATCCTGTATATTAAACCTATTATAAGTATATTAAACCTTCCTGAAGAACTACGCTACCTATTAGTGAAAACCGCATGAAAATCTGTTTCGTAGTTTTAAAGATTTAAGCATATATAGGGACAGACAGACGGGAAGCGACTTTGTTTTATACTATGTAGTGATTTATGATTAAAATAGAACCATCCGTTTTCTTCCGGACGGTAAAATTCAGTGTAGTGCACTAGCGCGCATATGTTTTTCATTGCCGTCATCTCGGAACGTAAAAAAACGGTCCGGAATGGGGAAAAGTGCACAAGCGTCCATATGCTTTTCATAGCTGCCATATCGGCCCGGAAAAAAACGGACCGCCGGATCGGTAAAATTCAGTGTAGTGCACAAACGCCCTGAGAGTAGCAAAACACCGTATGACAATGTGATTGATTGTAATGATCGAGTTTAGTTAAATTAAGCATAGATTAAGAGAGATATTGTTCAGGCAGGCTTCTAGCTTAATATGGAATTACGCCACTGGGTATGAATAGTATCAATAGACCGGTAAAACCTATATGGCGAAGGCTAACATGCCCACCTAAAAGGTTTGATAAGTCAGGCCTGGTCATAACCAGTACATCACGCTCGTGTCTGACGTGATTCGGAGCTATGTGGGCGTGGGCGCTTGCCCAGGTCGCACGTGGCTAGCTAGGGTTGCCACTACATAAGTTTTTTTTATTATTTTACTACCGGCCGCCCGCGGTTTCACCCGCGTGGTTTCCGTTCCCGTGGGAATATCGGGATAAAAAGTACATATAAACCTTCCTCTTGAATCACTCTATCTATTAAAAAAAAACGCATCAAAATCCGTTGCGTAGTTTCAAAGATTTAAGCATACAAAGGGACATAGGCACAGAGAAAGCGACTTTGTTTTATACTATGTAGTGATTCACAACGGGATAGCACTTAGCCTTCATCACACCTGATGATAAGTGGTAATAAGGCTGAAGGTGGAAGCGCACTACCCCATCTATATATTTAAAAATGAATCCCTATTTCCCTTGGTCACAACATCACGCGTGAACGGCTGGACCGATTTGGCTAATTTTGGTCTTGAAATGTTCGTGGAAGTCCAAGGAAGGATATAGGGGTAGGGTAGGGTTGGGTAGGGGTAGAGTAGGGTTGGGTAGGGGTAGAGTAGGGTTGGGTAGGGGTAGGGTAGGATTAAGGTAGGGGTAGGGTAGGGGTAAGGTAGGGGTAGGGTAGGGGTAGAGTACGCGTAGGGTGGGGTTGAGCAAGGGGTAGGGCCACGGGAACGAAGTCGCGCTGGGTCAGCTAGTCATCAATAAAACATCATTGTTATGGCGTCAGACTAAGATAAGATGGTGGTAGCTAGCCAGGCGGACTAAGAACAAGTCCTACCAACCAACTAAACCGAATACAATATGTACCCCCACTGGGAATCGAACCCGGGACCTCTGTGTCTGAAATCGGTGGTATGAACCACTAGACCACAGAGGCGGTAAAGCATCAGTTGATAAACTCAGAACAAGATTTTATAAACCTATGTTTTTGGGCAGTATAAGAATCCTTCCTCGAACAACTTTAAAAATATTTAAAGAAAATCCTAGGTCTCTTATTAGTTTTTACCAATTTCTCATAAAATTTTAAAGGCATCGGATATCCAAACTTAATCCTTTTTAAATCCCTGACTGGTAGATCCGAAGATATTTTTAAACTAAGAAAAATCCGAAGAAATTCAAACGAATAACAACCCTACACGTGTCCCACTTAACTGTTAAAATAATACCATGGGAAATTCGACAATTGATCTTCAATTACTCAGTTTATTATTTATACTTTAAACCACCATTTGAATATAAATTTCTTCACCTGGGTAATTATTAATTTTCTCATAAGTATTACGACTGTTATAGGTATATAGGTATATAATAGGGGTTAAAGAATGAAATTGCCGTTTTTTTCTTTTGTACATATAACTTAACAAGTTTTATGATATTAGAAATATATAATTTCTTTAATATGGCGTTACATTAAGACCGTATCGAGCAACTTTTGATAATTGAGTAACCCCATATTTGATTATTTACATAGAAAAAACTTATCCTGAAAGTTACGACTATTTTTGTTTCCAGAATTCTAGTCTAAGAAAATAGTTACACTATTCTATTCTAAGAAAATAGTTCTCTTTATATTCCGTTGTAGTTTGGTTATTAGTTCCTTTAAAAATCATAAAAATTATAAATACACATTACATACTTTAACCGCAGCGCTGTTTATTATTAGTATTTGATTGAATCAGGCGTCACTTGGCAGAAGTCCCTAACCATTGTGAAAAATAAATATATGTAGCTTTCTTCCGCAAATAATCACAAAACTTGCACCTTCACCGATCACGCTACTCTACACGTGTTTCGCCCCAACCCGGGGCATCCTCAGGAGATGTTTGTCCGTATGCAATCCAGCACCGATTCGGTTTATTTTTCACAACTGTTTATTATTAAATTGTGAAATAATTAATTCGGCTACCTATTACGCTTTTATTTCATTCGCAAAAAAAACATCAAGTATTTTCAAAATGCAATTATCGTACCTATATCGTATTTTATTTTTGTACCGATTCCAAATTTTCCTCGCATCGCTCACCTCGCATCGAATTTTAAAATGTTTTTCAGCGTTTTTCGTGGAACCATCATGGGCAAAAAATGTGAAATCCGATTACTGGACTAGGTAGACATGTCGGTAATATAGGATTTATTTTTCAGGAGCTTACACAGCGTTTTACCAAATATTGGAGACGAACTTTTCAGTTAGCAACTAAAAAACTGAGACAACTTTTTTATTTGAAGCATTCCCATTTTGTACGAAGAGTTTAACGATGTTATCTACACTTAGGTATATTATGAAGAGGTTTTGTATGTATCTTTATAACGGATAAACTAGAAACTATCAGACCCTTTTAAAAATTCTTTCATCAATGGTATTAGATTAGATTAGTTAAATTTAGAGTTAATACATTGTGTCTTTGTTTAAAAGCAATTACTCGGTTCAATATATAAACATATTTGTATAGTTAGGTATAAATACCTAACTTCCGTTTGAGTTTTTTTTTGGATAAGCATTTAAAAGTTTATGGCTCATGCTATTTTATAACCCAGCAAAGTTTCATCGACTGAGGAATTAATGTATGGGTCTCCATACAAAGAATCTGTTCATTGCCTACACTATTACTGCTGAATCTAATAATTATGACTGTGTTAATCCCGTTTAACACTTTGTCCCGACGACGTGGGCCCGAGTGTCCCGACGCTTAGGATAGCCACTTGTGGTAATATTTCATATACCAACAACCAGACGTTAATGCCGGCAGTACACCACCCCGCGGAACTCCGTGAATCAGTGGAACAGCACGTGACACAGACTAAATACTTGTACTATTATTTATTCTGTGACTAAACGCCCTAATTAAATCCCGTGACCGACCATTGCGGAAGTTGCTTAACCTCAACGATCGCAGGCCGAGCGCGATAACCCTACGCTACTGGCTCCTCAATATAGTAGCCCAACTTTCGTCCCTAATGTGTGCAGCGGGCACAGGAAAAGAAAAAAAACCTCAATTCTGTAAAAATACAGTTGTTTGGTCTGCCTTCCGCCAGACGCCTGGCAACGGCATTGGCAGACGGGGCACGTATTCCTTCGCATCATGCATGCCTCAATAATCTCGAATTAGCTTTACCGATACATTCGCATATTCTTGTGTATCTTACTATGAATTTTTACCACATCGTGCTCGTTATTGCCTGTTTCTTTTTCTGTAATAGCAAGGCGTTTAAGTGTGAACCACCTACACACGATACTAAGTAGGTACTTGCATTCAGATGAAGAGAGTTACATGACGTTGGCTGAGGTTTTGCCCAATTCGTGTTAAAAAGTCGCTTAACATTTTACATTTCTACACTTCACATTTGCCTAAAACCCGAATGAAACGAGCAGAAACGGTTTATTTTTTTAAGCACTTAGGATTTTCTTGAGCAGCATTTATTTATCTAACCGCCCACTCTTTTGTTGAAGGTCTCAGCGGTGGGTGTAGTGTAAAAAAGCTGGTTTAAATACCAATTTCGTTTATTAATTACCACATGGTTAGTTCATACAAACCAAAAGTCAGACTTAAAAAACAAAGAAATCCTCTGTATTTCAATGATAAAGAAATAATTTACGTAATTTAAATTTAACTTAATTATATAACAACGTCGACAAGGCCTGATCTAAACCGCAACAAGGACAAGTTTAACCGTCCCGAATTAAGTTATTTCAGGGACATTTGGACCGCTAACGCCACCGGTATTAAAGTAGAATTAACATCGCAGTTTACGGGTTATGTGTTTGTGTATTGTTATTGAAATGTGTTTCCCTAAGCGGGCGAAAGGATTAGAGAATTTGTGTTTGATGTAGGGCTTCGGGTTCATTCTCAAAGCAGGCATTCGTAGGCAAAGAATCGCCATTTTTATAGGGGAAGAGAAAATATTAAGTAATTTTTTAATTTTCGCGAAAACTTAACAAGAGCTCTCTAACTAGATATTTAATTTAGTAGAAAAACAACTCGCATACGAACTGGTACTGGTAGCGAATAAACGAATATTTTAGTTATTCTACGTTCCTCGCTGAAAAGGAAAATGAAACAATTTTTAGTATCCCGCAGCAATTTACGCTTCGGTAAATTCGACAAATATTGCAGGTTTAGTTTTTCGATGGTTTTCTGCATTCCCTGCATTTTAATTTTGGGTTTTTTTTAAATTCTGTGGCGTAGTTCTCTTTCCGTGGGAAAATTTGGATAAAATATAGCTAAAGTCCTTCGAATTATGTCTGCTAGGAGGCGGTGGTCACGACCCTCAGTCATCCTACTTAATATTATAAATGTGAAAGTTTAGATGTTTGCATGTTTATATGTTTGTTACTCAATCATGCCAAAATGGCTGAACGGATTTGGCCGAAATTTGGGACACAGATACTTTGTAGCCTGGAGAGGAACATAGGCTACTTTTTATCCCGGAAAATATAATATTCCCGCGGGATAACATTGTGAAATCCTCGCGGGCGAAAAGCTAGTAGACCATAGATTCATAGATTGCTTCGTGGTCTAGTGGTAAGTACACACCACCGATATCAGACCCAGAGGTCTCGGGTTCGATTTCCAGTGGGAGTACATATTGTATTCAGTTTGGTTGGTGGTAGGACTTGTTCTGAGTCCGCCTGGCTAGCTAACACCATCTTCTCTAAGTCTGACGCCACAACAATGATGGTTTCAGCATTATTGTGTTCCGGCAGTAGAGAGATAGCCAGTTCCTCAGTAATTGCGGATTCCAGGAGTAGTGCGCTTCCATCTTCAGCCTTATGACCACTTAACATCAGGTGTGATGGAGGATAAGTGCTACCCCTTTATGCTGAGCAGAGCCAGCAAAGAGTGCAACCGACAGTAGTGTTAAATATATGTTATACCGAAATCGTGACGAGCCTCTTCTGGACAGAATCTTAATAAGACCCAATATAGCATGATAAGGATTTCGCAAACACAATTGAGTTGTGGGTGCCAATTCGCTCGCCCTATATTACAACCTCCATGAGAGAGGGTGATGTGCATATCACCCTCCCCCTCACACCGATGCGAAGGTTTTATGTTATCTCGAGTTCCCAATGCGATTCCGAGATTATCTCTGCGTCGTGTATTTTTCAATCTGTGGTGTTACATTTTAGGCGGGATGTTCTCGGAAAAGTTTTGAAGTAGCATTTTACGTATTAGTGACGTCATAAGGTTTTCCAGGGGCCATTTTCCGGCTACACTTTAATTGGAAATGTCTATAAGGACTGGCTAAGTGTTACGTATTAGTTGTGGACGTAATTAGAGTTTAAAGCGCTGTAAAAATATATATAAAAGCTTGCTAGGGGAAGGAACTTTCCGTGTAGAATTTTCTAATTACTCTTTGCTTCCTACTTCGTTTAGCGGCTTCCTCGGTGTCGAACTGTCGAGGCTCATTTTTCTTTTTATTTACAATTAGTAATGAGAGTGCCAGCAGAAAAATTTCAGTGTCACAGACACGCCAACAGATGTTGTTGATTTATCTTGGAAAGTTTTTAAGACTAAATCCAACATTATAATATTTCGCACAAATTTATGCTTTTTTTTACGTAGCGTAACCGTACGGCTGAAATGATGATGATGATACGTAGCAAAGTAGTAACTACTTGAACTAATAACCAATAAAGTCGTTTTAATAAAGTAAATTATTCCATTAGGACGGTGTTCATTTCCCATTCTTTAGCCAGGATATTATATGAGTACCTAACTAGATTTGATTAGGGCTCTAACAAAGTTTGGCAAACAACATTCCTGTCGCTAATGTGTTATAATTAATTGTTGGTAAGCAGTGGAATGATAATGTCTAACTGAACCGCCCTGATCAGTGGGCTACACAAGCCCTATGTATAGTTATTTTCTCAATTTTAAACATAAATGTAGTTTGTCTCTATATGTACCCATTGACGCCTGACCGGCCGAATAGGACCGGAGAACAATGGAAAATCTATTGTGTCTCATTTCTGGGGCGTTGAAGGATTTCCATGATATTTGCATACGAGCGGATCCTCGCGGTTTTACCCGCGTGGTACCCGTTCCCGTAGGAATATCGGGATAAAATATAGCCTATGCCACTCTGGAAGAATGTAGCTATCTATGTCAATGAATTTTCTAAATCGGACCAGTATAGCCTATTCGATGCAATTTTAGTAAGATTATTGCTCGTGGCTGTACCTATAAATACTTAGTTTATTTAATCATAACTTGTAGGTATTACCACAGAATAATATTGTATTACTATGGGTCTCATAAGAAGGCTCAAGGTTACCCAACGAGCAATGGAGAGAGCGATGCTTGGTATTTCCCTGCTCGATCGAATCAGAAATGATGAGATCCGCAGGAGAACTAAAATGACCGACATCGCTCGAAGGATTGCTCAGTTGAAGTGGCAGTGGGCGGGACACATAGCGCGGAGAACCGATGACCGTTGGGGCGGAAAGGTTCTCGAATGGCGACCGCGAACCGGACGACGTTCCGTGGGCAGGCCCCCTACAAGGAGGACCGTCGATCTGGTCAAGGTCGCGGTGCGCCGCTGGATGCGGGCAGCACAGGACCGATCGTTGTGGAGATCCTTGGGGGAGGCCTATGCCCAGCAATGGGCGTCGTACGGCTGAAATGATGATGATGATGATATAAGTAGGTATTGCATTCGTTGGTCCCAAAAGTTGACTGGCAGATAATAATTTTAGTATTCAGTCCGCCTTGTGAACTTTATTTTGTGTATTTTGTACAAAAAAAGTGTAATAATTCCAATATGGTAAGCATTAAAATTGATTAACGAATACAGGTTATAAGCGAATCCGTTGTTAACCGTGCAATAAACTCCTTAGCCAACTGCATTCACGTTAAAGCACTAACCGGAAGCAGCATGCACATGATTTAGCAGCTGATCCAGCGGTTAAACCAGCACTATCTATGAATTAAGCAGCAAAAGTAGGCCAATGAAGGCCCGCACGCGATGCTAGCTTGGCGTACAGCCTTTACTTAAATGGAGGTAAACGTTACTTAAACCAATGCTGTGCTTACATGCGCAGTTAGCAATAAAAGAAAACGGTAAGTGACCAATCACTTCCAAAAATCTTTCCAAAAGCATAAATGGTCTTTTTAAAGATCGAAGGGTTAAAAATTCAAATTGGTACTTAAGTCTGTATCGAACGTTTAAAATTTTTAACTCGGTGCTTAAGTCTGTATTTATATTATTTGAATGTGAAAGTTACTCTGTCGGTCTGGTACTATCGTAAACAATGATTGGTACTTAGTGATGGTACATTTTATTCGTGAAAATATATCTTGGAGGAAGTGAAATTAAGGTCGAAAGTTGGTTTGAAACGTCGGAAAAATCCACACGTACAAAGACGGGGGCTAACGCTAGTATAATACTAAAACATCTGCTTGAAACTATCCACTTGGAAACCAACCATGAAAAATAAACGGTTAATTAAAAACATTCATAGAACATTACTACCAAGGACATTACAGAAAGTTTTAATAACGAAGGAGACGATGCAAAAAAGGCTTTAATAATAAAGGAACGCGTCAGGAATGTAATAGATAAAGAACATGCAGGAGATGATGAATAATAAACTAGGAAGGCTAGAGGAGAGATGATATCATAGCGAAGATATTGCGCGCGTCACTCGTAAGGAGGGTGACGCAAATCCTAGTTACGTCCTGAAGGAATTTCAGATCTCTGGGATTTTTCAACGTAGATACTGATGCCTTGCTCAATTCAGCTGTTACTATCTCTTTCTGTTAAACATATCATCATGCACATATTCTCCTCGATCTTTGACTACCTTATGAGTCACTGCACTGATTGATGCAAACAAGATAGATAGATAGAAAGATAAATTTATTTATTTGCATCACAAACATACATGAACATAAATAAAAGAAAAGAAAAGAAAAGAGAAAAAATAAACTACTTACTAACAAAATTATGTAAGCAAAAAGTTACCAACAGAGACCTACCTATGAAATTAAAGCTATCATTTGAACGATAACTGCTTATCAGACACTGCGAGGTAAAGAATTTATTTATATTCAAACATTTATTAAGATTCTATCATAATATTAGAATTCAGAAAAATAAGAAAATAATATAATAAAAAGAAGGATAATAATAATAATGCTAAACTATAAAATAATCCAAAGAAGTTTCTAGAGAGCTTTAATGACTTTGTTACTTCATTAAAACAGAATTGTGATGTGAGCAGAATAAATCATAAGCTTTGAAATAGATCAGTTACTAATGAAGAAATCGATGCTTCTCGTTACTGGATTTAAACCTACCCTGACCCGTGTTCCCGTTACAAACTCAACAAAGTGGATCCAATTAACGGGGATTCTGATCGCCATCCAATATTTGTTGAATTTCATTGATTTATTTTATACCAGCTGCTTTGCCTGCGTGAAATACCTACACAATGTTGTAAGTATAGGAAAAATGTGATAGTAAAAAACCACGAGCCCTATAAGTAGCTTTCAGGCGGGATTTTTAGCTACTTATAGGGCTCGTGGTTTTTTACTATCACATTTTTCCTATACTTACAAAATTGCATTGTGAATGCATAAAAATAATTTAAAATCTCTACACAATGTTTTCATATTCATTTTCTTTATTGGAAGTCACATAAATTGCTTTACAAGGTCGCTGGCTGGCCTAAGATTTGCAAACTGATGGCGTTGCTCCTCTGACATTTATAAATGCGATGATAGTCTAGTTGACAGTTTTCCCGTGGAAATGAGACAATCGTCTCATCTTGAAAATTCTCTAGAGGTAAAAATGGGGGGTGCAGTTTTAGACCATCTATCTCGGTGCCAGATTGCATATTGGTCTGTGTAGCCATTTAATTTTCATCGTGATTAAGTAACAAACTTCCAATCTAAAGGAAGATTCAATGTCCGTCAGCATTAAACAGGTTAATGACGTGTATAATTTGCTAATGAATCCAATGAAAGTCTCAAATTTATTTGACACAATTAAAGCACAGTTTATCTGAATGATAATTTTCTAAGCGATTTGAGTGTTAATCTCAAACTTTAGACATTTTCTCCATCCGACGTTTCAAGGCAAAAAATAATTATAGTTCAAAATGAAAATGTGATTTATTGTGAGCTTAATTAATTACAAGAAAAAATAAACCAGAATGGAGAGTTCTGAGATTACGCCTCCGTCGTAATTCATATCGGAGAGGGAGAGCCTTTTAATTCTTCAAAATCTCGAGTTATTATTTAACGAGAAAAATGGCCAACAAAAGGCTTGTCCGCGTTAAGTAAACAAAGAAACTGGGTTACAATGGCGGGTGATTTTGTCGATGTTTTTCATGGGTTTATTTACTGTTGCCGATTACTCACATTAACCCTTAACCACCTAGCATCAGTTATCGTCACACTACCACCTAGCATACGTCTGTGAGACTTCGGAGCTAAATGTTTCTCGTTTGTAAAACTGTGTGTGGTAAGTTTAAGTTTTTAATAAAAAAACCTGTTAGGAACATATTAAACTATCTGTTAAAATAAGAAAAGCACATGAAAAGCCACATTTAAAAGAAAATCTCAATTAAGTAATCAACACTATACTTATAAACTGACATAGTAGGAAAATGAGGTCCATTATAATAACCACATAAGTAGGTACTTCTTTGTACTTTTTTTTATTACTTAGTAATCAAAACACAAAAAAAATATAAAACATCTCCAAAAAAGTAAAAGTTAAACAAAATACCAGGACTTAAACTCACAGATTTTCCCAAATTTTTTCACCCGGCGACAGTTTTTTACTTACCAGATACAAACGCGCAAACATCCGACTGCAAGAAGCGGTTGTGCGGCACTGGGGAGCGCGAGGAAAAGGTACATGGACGAACAAGTTTATACGAAGCTCGGGCTCAACAATATTCAGGATTATAAATTCGTCGGGGTCTGTCAGACCTATGCTAGGTGGTTAAGGGTTAAGATCTATGTACCTACGCCCCTGGTGTGCCTTGTGCTGAAAATTTTAAAATGAAAATCTACATCAGCTTTGAATGTAGTAGCATGTACCTTCATACGTTTTTGATCAAACAAACTCTTTTCGGTTACGGTTTACAGTTTAAAATTGTATTTTATCACATAAATAATAACAAATTTCACATACATACTGAGGAAACAAAAATTTGAACATAAAAACACTTTCTAAAGTCTATAATCCCTAAATTTAATTATATAAATTGCTTCTGTATTATTCTATCTCATCTTATTCATGGAGCTACTGTAAAAGGGCAATACATAATATGTATCAGAGTGTAGTACCTACTTGATGAAAATATTTAGACAAAATGTATCAGAGTGTAGTATAAGTATACCTACTTGAAGAAAATATTTTAACAAAGGAACAAGGGAAGGAAGAAAAAAACTAAAGTCAGGACAAGATCATTCGGCAATTTCTTGTAATCAAATATTGCGAAGTAAACTGCTAAGGTGCTATAAGAGCTAGGCTTATAATGCGTCGAATGATGTTAATTGTCGCATCATTGATGCAATATTGTCATTCCGGCCAGCGAGCGATTGCGCAAGGCATCTCAAATCATGGGCCACAAGGTTAGCCTGACCTATTGACATGAAACAGAGGTGCCCAAACCTTGTTTTGGGTTTGGCTTGGCCTTTTATAGTTTCGGATTGATTTAAATTCTTTATTTTTGTTTAATCTCATTAAATATCGGCAGCATGACGCCTACTGACTGTTGGGAATTTATTTTTATAATTCGTTAGTAGGTTCTTGTTTATAATCCTTTAAGAAAATCCACTTTTCGAAATTTCTAAACATTCCCATAAAATAATTTAAACGTCTTTGCAATTTTTATCGAGCATCGAATATTCGGCGATTGAATTGAACCAGTTCTTAAATGGCAATTAGTAACAAAACGATCAAACGTTACGCGGTAAATGTAGTTAACAAACCTTTGTTAATAGTAATCGTCTTTAGCTGGCGACTAGACAAAAGTATAAACCGACAGCACAGCCATTAAAAACAGATTAAGCGCCTGATATCTTGTTCCAACAAACAGCCAAAAAACTTGACTATTTATTTGAGCAAAATAAGACGGTAGGTATATGGCGTTTGGAAATAGGAATGTACCACTAATGTTTAGAGCAAATAACTGTCTACTTATAATCAAACTAATATCTATAGCCATTTTAATAATTAATAAACGAATATCTATAACATGTTATTTAATACTAGTGGCTCCCCGCGTTTTTACTCGCGCGCTTCCCATTCAGTATTGTTTTTAACCGACTTCTAAATCAAAAAGGAGGAGGTTCTCTATTCGTCTGTATGTATGTTTTTTTTTTTTGTGTATGTCCACCGATTACTCGAAGACGGCTGAACCGATTGAAATGGTTCAAACGTTATTACATCAGGTTGGTTTCCAAGTTGGTCCCATTTTTTGAAATTTTGAAATCGGTTCAGTAGTTTTCAGGAAATCTTGAAAAGACTGTCGTTTTCGTTACCACTTTATGTGAATTTAATACTTATCTTTAGGCATAACTCCTTTGTTTATAAACCGATTTAGATGATTCTTGTTTTGTTAAAAAGGGGATACCTCAAGGTATTTTAACCGACTTCGAAAAAGGAGGTTTTGAGTTTGATCACATACCTAATTACCAGAAAACACGCAAATTGCCTGCACGATGCCCTAAAAAGAGTGAAATAAAAATTATTTTTATAAAAAAATAAAACCGCCTTCTAAAAAACCACATCAAAAAAGTAAGAAATAATTCCTCACCAAATAAATAACGTAAGTACTTTGAAGTCGGGCGGGTTTTAACAAAAACAACAAAAAATTGTACATGTTTCACGCCCGACTTCAAAGTACTTACGTTATTTATTTGGTGAGGAATTATTTCTTACTTTTTTGATGTGGTTTTTTTGCTTTATCTATTCCAAACATACAAACAAACTAAAAGCAAAATTCAAATCTTTCGTCAGTATAATATCAGTACCTATAAATTAAACTGTAGATTTCATTGTATAAAAAATTTACGGCGTTCATAAACTCATTGTGTGCCTTAAGTTACTAACACAAAATTCACTGTCACTAAATAACTAGTTCTAACTTGTAATTGAGTAAGTTCCCAAGACAAACACGATGAATTCCTTAATTATTACTTACACATTACTAGTCTAAAGAGCATCATATGTTTAAAAGTGTAATACTTAACTACATTAAAACAAAAGTAGGGGGTTTATGTGAAAAAAAGTTTGGCAACCACTATTTTATAGCCTCCTATAAAGATGCATTTATTTAGCAGCGAATTCAAGTGTGACGTCGCTGAAATTGAGCGAACCGTGCACCTCTGACCGGGTGCCGGGTGGGTGAAGGTCGGGCCGCACCACTGTGCCACTTGGCAGCTGTCCACGGTCGCGGGTTTGGACTGAGGGCCTACTCTGAAACCCGTCCCTCTCACTCTCGAGTCATGACAGAATCGAGCGAAAGGGACGGGGCTACCGAAGTTTAGGATTTTGTGTTTTAGAGTCCCTGGGCCGGCCTCGGTGTCCCAGATCTCGCCAGGTGATATATGGCTAGGCTATCCTTTATTTTTCGCGAGGCTTCGGTGGCGTTAAATTCTTTTGTCCCTGCGGGAGGAAGGAGAGTCTATGTAGCTTTCTATATGTGTGGGGATTAAACTTCGTTTATATGATCGAGCGGATTAAAGCAATTCTTCTTAAATTAATTATTGGAATTGATGGATTCTATAATCACAGAATATATAATAGTACTAGCGGATCCTAGCGGTTTCACCCGCATGGTACCCGTTCCCGTGGGAATATCGGGATAAAATATAGCCTATGTCACTCGGGAAGAATGTAGCTTTCTAATGGTCAAAGAATTTTCTAAATCGGTCCAGTTAGTTTCGGAGCCTATTCGATGCAAACAAACAAACAAACAAACAATCAAATCATTCCTCTTTACAATATTAGTAAGTATCTTAGACTAACGTACTATAATGTCAATACTTCGGCTAGGCCGGCCTCTGTGCCCACAGATCTCGCCAGCTGGTGATGATATTCATAGTATATGGCTAGCTAGGCTATCCTTTATTTTTCGCGTGGCGTCGGTTAAATTCTCTTGTCACAATGGGAGGCAGGAGAGTCTATGTAGCCTTCTATAAGTGTGGGAATTAAAACAATTCTTGTGATGTGATTTTCGATCATATGATCGAAGCATGTGATGGATTCTGTAATGTCAATAATTCGGTTGTTAAATTATTAATTTTTTTTATACACAACGGGGTAGCACTTAGCCTTCATTGTGATGAAGTTAAGTGATATTAAGTAATGATAAGGCTGAAGGTGGAAGCGCACTACTCCCGGAATCCTCAATTACTGAGGAACTAGGCTATCTTATCTCTAACTGCCGGAACTTCGTCTCTGCGTCAGACTTTGATAAGATGGTGGTAGCTAGCCAGGCGGACTTTGACCAAGCCCTACCACCAACCAAACCGAACACAATATGTACCCTACTGGGAATCGAACCCGGGACATCTGGATCAGATACCGGTATTGTGTACCTTCCATTAGACTTACATTTAAAATTACATTTTAATCATTACCCAACAGCATCACTCAATCAGACTGACTAACATGGAGAAAATATTTATTTGTCGCTTTTATATTTGGTTCTCAGACCAAATACATCATTACCTATATTTAGCTCAATGAAATAAATGGTCTGAGATTTGGTTAGATCTCTCTGTTGGAAATAAAATGAAAAATGAATTCACCGATAATGTAAGTATATTCATTATTTGACGTGTGCAAATATAATGCAATATAATCAGATCACTTTAATTCTTTTCTTGAATCGCCCTGCGCTTCCTCGAGAACTCTTCTCTTACATTGTAATAATTGAGTATAATTAACGGAACTAATATCTGCGCCTGCGTCTGACGACGTGCGAATGATTTTTTGCTCATTGTTGTCAATTAGTGGGTCGTCGACCTAGTCGCTATCTTTACGGTCTGTGTAACACATCTGACTCACTGCGCTGTTCGGAATCTTCTATTTATAGATAAGTATGTAATTAGTTTTATCGTGCCAGTTTTAAATACTTACAGATCATGCAATTTATTTATTTAGTGATGCATGTAAACATGGAGTTTGCAAAGAATTTGTTTACATGTAAATAGTAGATGTTATACCTAATTGATAGGTTCTTCCGAAAGTCAAAAAGAAGATAGCATATTTCAAAGTGGTTAAAAGGATGATATCGTGTTGACTTTTGATATAATTACAGCAGGTAAATAAAATACAATAACTACCTATTAGAATTTTAGAAGTTTAAGGCTACATTCGACCAAACTTTTATTCCGAGAATATCTCTTTCTGTCGGATACTAATGTCAAACTAGTATGGGGCTTTGACATTACTATCCGAAAGTAAGCGTTATTCTTGGAATAAAAGTTTGGTCGAATGCAGCCTTAGTCGAGTTCTTAATCTGCATAATTTTAAAGACGGGATAAGAGAACCCTTAAAAAGCTCATAAAATTCTGTCCAAATTTTAGCCTTTAAATCTTTTTGATTTTGAGTCAGTGCCAACGAAAGAGTAATTATCTTTCTGCGTTGCCTTGATTAATTTCAACGGCTTAGTGTCTGCCCCATGCCGCAGGCGGGGGAGTGTCCCATCCCACCCCGTATGACACATGTCCCGTTGTCCCGATAAATCTTGTCCCGCGTCGGGAGCTCCACACTCGCAATTTATGGCCCAACCCGTATCCACTTTTTGAACTGCTTGCAAATTGCAGGAGCACCAGATGGTGCCGTAATACCGTTAAGTCAGAATGAGACTGTCAACTTGCCAGTTTGCCAAAAATATGTGAAGATTGGTGTAAGTTGGTTTATTGGTGGTACCTATGTGTGAGTTACCAGACAACGCCAGACTGTTCTATTTTGATTGACTTTGTTGAACGGGCGAGATCTATGAGCAGTGATTGTGGTAATCCATTGTCACCATCGTGACAACCAGACAGACAAACAACTCCACAGACCATGGCCCACCTGCCCCCCTACCGCCTAATCGCCGTCGGCTTGATTACGATTACGACGCATCGTGCCATCCTTGTCATGTCTTAACACATTTGGTATGGCATGACAAGGACGGCACGATTCGTCGTAATCGGCTTCAAGCCGACGGTGCTTGGGCGGTAGGGCCCCTGATTGATTGCTCTGCATGCCCGGACACCTGCAAGCGAGAGGATTTCATGTTGGCTGCGGATAACGCCGTTAGAGTGGCACAGTTTTGGGCCAATGTCATCTGATTTAAGCTTGCCATTGACACGACGAAGAAGAAGATCGTGACAAAGAGTTGCTATGTTATCTTAAAAATCAAAATTATGTCAAAATTTTAAGCGAGTTATTAAAAAACCGAATCCCTCCTCAAATAAACAGACATTATGCAATGAAATTTAAGGACATCATCAGCACCTTAAAACATCACCAACTTTTCTACACGTATACTTCTCATCTTGTCTCCATAATTTATACACGCGAGGAGCTTTGCTTGTTGAATGCCACCTAAATAATTCAAAACTTTATAGCCAATCGATCGAAGTCAAAGATTTATTGAATGCTCGCCGATAGCGTTTTTTTTACTATGTAATGTAGGTAACTTGAAGGCGAATCACGAAGCCTCGCCTTAAAAAACAATTTTCATTTTCAATATTGAAATCGAGTAGGTAGGCACTCGATAGTAAGTTGCAGTGGGTTGTAAAGTAAATAAATAAATAACTTCTTACAATCACACCAATTATCTAAGCCCATATAGGTATGTTAATTTCATTAAGAATCTGTATCATGGAAAACTTGATAACGGATAAATATATACTTAAATACTTTTTGTTTGTAAATACATACTTAATATACATAGTAAACACCCAGACCAAGACAAATAGACATGTTCATGCACACATACACAAATATTTGTCTTGTTCGGGAATCGAACCCGAGACCTCTGGCGCAGAAGGTGGGTAGCCTACCCCAAATCGGTCGTCAAAAGTAAGCAACAAGTTTGCTTCAGACGACGCGACGCGACGTTCTTTCGGATCGCGTTCGGGTTGCATTGCGGTGTATCGATCGTCGGGATGCGTCACGCACGACACGATTTCGGCGGGCTCCACAGATTATCAGGAGGTAACGGTCTGTCAGCTGACAGAATCCATGTTATTCGGCCATGACCATGGAGCTAGACTACATACTGAGGTAACTGGAGGGTGCAGTACTAACACTTTTTTGTGACCACAAATTACACGGTGGCTGTCTTCCGTCACACTTACACTTTGAAAAAATACGTATGGTCATATGAGACAACTGACAGCCACTACATACTAAATGTCAATTATGCTGGGCACACTTTTTTATTCAGGGTGAAAACTCCAGTTACCTCAGTATTAAGTCTAACTCCATGGCCATGACTGTGAGTGTGGGCCGATTGCGGCCAACTGATAGGCCGTTGACTGCTTGCTGACTGATAGTCAGTGGGGCACTTAAAGGCGTTAACAGACGAGCGACAAAGTTGTCCGACGTTGTTGATGACGTCGTATCGTAGCCGTGTGACAGTAGCGGGGCGTCGATAACTGTCAAAATTGTTTTCTACTCTCTTCTTCTTTCTAGCCTTCTTCAACCAATAGTTTGGTGTAGACCTCTTTTAAGTGTTTCCACCTCTCTTTATTTTGGGCAGTTAAGGCCCAGTTGCTGCCTACCACCTTCTTGATATCATCCTTCCATCGCATTTGTGGCCCCTAGTGGTCTCTTTGGTCCCATGATCTCCAATCTAGGAGTCGTTCGTTTGTACCAAGATTATTGCTTTCTAGCAATGTGGCTTTCTAAAATTGTTTTATATCAAATCTAGTTAATGTAAATTTTTGTGAAACCGTAAATGTTACAATGCAGAGCGATAACCTCATTTATCAAACTTTTTAAACATAAAAATGAGATCCTCGTAACGAGCTACTGATTAAACATAACGAGAGCAAACATCGGCGCTCGGTAACGATTTGTTCATTAAAACTTATCACAGCGCCCAGCCCGTGGGTTTTAATTAATTACTAACTTTGATAACGAGGCGCTTTTTAAAACAAATATATTAGCATCCTGGAATCGAGTTATGAGTTAGTAAATTAAAATAACTTATAGGTTTTCATTTTGCTTAGTTAAGGTGGTTCGATCAGCTCAGTAGCGCCACCAATGGAAATTAATCAATTACGTTTTATTAAAGGCTTAGATTAAAAGTTTCGGTTATTATGCGCAAATCATCATCATCATCATCATCAGCCATTTAATGTCCCCACTGCTGGGGCACTGGCCTTCCTTATGGATGAATAAGGATAATGAGCCATGACCCACCACGCGGGCTCAGTGCGGATTGGTGGGTATTAACGACTGCAAGTGCAGCCGGGACCAACGGCTTAACGTGCCTTCCGAAGCACGAAGGAGCTCGTGATGAAAAGTTTTTGGTCACCCATCCCGTGACCGACCATTGCGAACGTTGCTTAACCTCAACGATCGCAGGCCGGGCGCGCTATCCACTGCGCCACGGGCTCCTCGCAAATAAAAGAGTAAAATGCATTTTATAAATATACTTTTAAGAACTCAAACTTAAGCAATAAGTGGTTCAATCTCAATAGTGCCAAAAGTGGCCACATTTCAGCAATATCGAGATCCATAGCTTAATGCTCATATTTGAGGCCATGAAAAAATACTTTAAATTGCACATTACTCTTCTATTTGCGCAAAATAACCAAAACTTTTATTCTAAGCCTTTGATAAATGATTTATTTCTATTGGTGGCGCTACTGAGCTGATCGAACCACCTTAAGAGTTGAGGATAGCGATAATAGCTTGGGAGAGGGACAAATGAAATACATTCTACTTTAAAGTTAATCTTCTTGTGCTAGCTAGATATAACTTGTTAGTCAGTATGAGTATGAGGTATAGTTTGACAAAAGCGCTGTACCTATCACTCATTAGGAAAGCACGGCTATGTGAGGAGCGGCACAACGCTTGCGGTAACCATAAACCTTCGAGCAACGTGGGTCTTCCGAGACGGAAGGCCCGCGTTGCTCGAAGCTACTCGTATAAACCATCGTTCAGATTTAAACTTTCATGGTCAGAACTATCATGAAAAAAATTGATTTTTACCGTGTTTAAATTTGTTGTCAGCAACAGTTAGTACTCCGTTATCATGGCGTGTGCAACTGGGCTGAAATATCGGGGACTTGACAACTTTAAACATGGTAAAAATCCCGTTTTTCATATAAGTCATCGTTCAGATCGGTTAAAATTAGTTAATCAAAAGAATTTCATTCATAATTAGGCCTGTAACTGTATGAACGAGTATAGTTTCAAACAAGCCCAATTACTACAAAAAAAAGCACTAAAAGGTAATATTTTCGTTGTCAATGCGGTGAACACAAAGGTTTTATGTGGAGTAATGAAAAAGCTACGCATTCCCGCCGCGAACAAACGCGAAAGCGTATTAATTCTAGCTAAGGGAGAAGCCCCTATTGCCGGTAGTGTCCCGGTACCCGGGATCGAGTGAGTTTTTTAAGTTTATAAATTTCTGCCAAACAACAAAAAGAATTTGAAAAATGGCAATAAATTCTTAGTAGTGTTCTTAACAGTAATACTGGCAACATTCACAAAGAAATACAATAGCGTCGAAGCTATGCAACACCAAATACAGGCTCTGAAAAAGTTTAAGAAAAGTTGGAGGTTTAGTGACTTAACTAAGAAGTGACCACGTCACATTTATAAGTTAGCTGTGCTGCAAGAAATCACCATACAGTAAGTTTTTTAGATTTTCATGTGAGAAGAATAAGTTATCTATCAATATAACCTATCACTAAACGTGATTCTTTTATAATAGTTATAATTTTAGCGTGTCACATTTATTGGTACTCACTTAAAATAGCCTGAGCCAGTATCCGGTAATATATAGCATATTTTAACGATCTTTGGTACAGGCTTCATACCTCAACTCCCTGTTGTACCTAAACCCGTGAGTGTACCTTATCCTGGTTAAAATAAGACCCATTTTAGTCTGACCGAGTTTTTAATTTATTCCCGGATTCTGGGACATAATATCAACATGATTCTGAAACCCGTCATGATTCTTAATTCCTTGTGTTAAGGCTTATTTTACTTTGACCCTTCAAATCTTCGATAAAATTTTAGTTATTTATGCTTGTTTTAGTAGCAAATAAAAACACAATAAATTTTTTGTTTAACTAATTATACCTGTTATTTAAATTTTTACTTTTTGCATTCACAATGCAATTTTTATTAAAGAAAAATAGAAAATGAAGTACCCATTAAAAAAAAATTACATATCAGAGCTGGTTGTGAGACTGGTCGATTTTTTCTAAAATACTTCAATTTCAATTTTTCATTAATAAAAATTGCATTGTGAATGCAAAAAAGTAAAAATTTTAATAACTTGCAATAGTAATTTCATCTTTAGCGATTGTCAAATATCTGGAAAGTTATATCTTTCGCGTGTGAGGGTAGTAATATCTTCACATTTATGAAATTAACGCTGGCTATACAGCGTGTAAGAAGTCTTGGGTAAATTCGACACTTCTCGTAACGATTCCGTAGCGTAGCTCAGAGGTTAGAGCAGTCGCCCGGATTACGAAAGGTCGTGGGTTCGTGTCCCATCGGAACTGGTAGTGAGATTGGTTGATTTTTTCTAAAATAGTTCATTTTCAATTTTTCACTAATTATACCTTCTTTGTTTATATTACTACATGAGCGTTTGGCTTAACAAATAGGATCCTGACTTACTTTACCAAAGAACTTTGATTCGAAAGAGCTCATACATTCTTTGAATCAAAAACCGTTGGTGTAATTAGTGCATAATTTTAATAATGTGTGTAGTGGAAATTTAATACGTTTGCTAGTAAACTATATTATTATTTTAAGACATCTAATGTATGAAATTACTAACTTATTACCTACTGTTGGTAACGTGTCGGTGTAAATCATACTATGATGGAATTCATACCTACCTATTTGATAGCATGTGTGTGTACACGCAATTTAAAAAAATACACTGACTTCAAAAGGAATCAGTAACTTTTTGAGGACGGTGGTAATATTTGGTATAACAATGACTTCACCACATGCATCTGCAACAGTGCGAGTAGATGGCGATAATAGCGGAAATACACGGCTCACTTTTGCCTTTCAATTTGGATGACGCAACCAAATTGAACAATGTGAACGTAAAGGTGAATCATTCAATGACAATGTGCGCCTGTATTTCTGCGCCTTTCAACCAAAGTGAATCAATTTGGTTTAAAGACAATGTAAGCATAATCAAAATAAAGTAAAATATTACGGGTATTTGACTGTACCAACGCCTTTTAAAGACGCTCTGTTTTGGCCACAAACACCGAATATTGATAATAAAAAAAATATTAAATTGCCTATTGTGATAACTTCCGACAGATGGCAAATTTTTGCTCAAAAGAAGGAAGAAGCTAAGATTAAAAAAGGGAAATCAAAACCGAATGAAAAGACAATAAGACTGACAGTTGTAGGTGTTAACAAAAAATATAATAGAAATTAGTAGAAAAAAGAGCCATAAACAGTAAAGATAAAAATTGTTTTTGTCGTTTATGCAAGAAAACTACGAAACTAGACATGATCCAGTGTGTTACTTGCAAAATATTGTATCACACTGTTTGCGCAAAAGTAGTTCCGAATCAAGTTACATTTTATTGTACGTCGTGTTTATAATTTATTGGTTTTATTGCAGTTGCTTGTTTAGTTCGTAAGTATCCGTTAAAAATTAAGAAGTAAGGTAGCTTTAGTTCTTTTACTGATTAAATTACTTATGCAGACTATGGTGAATTTATCATTAATGTTATATATTCTTCTCTTTTATATTAATTAGTATCCTGATCTTTTTATACTGATTGTTGATGTTTTAATACTTTAAGTATTTCATAAATTAAGCAATGTAATCCTACAAGATGATCCCACCATCATAATGAATTCAACTTTTTATTTATTATTGATTTCATTCGATATATTTTTATTTAATTTTATTTTATTTTTAATTTCTAAAGAAAAATAAAATAAAATAAATTTATTTTTCTAATCTTCGAACATGTTAAAGGTGGAAATTACTTAATTTACCAGTTTTATGGTTTCTGTAGAATAAGCGCCATTGGTTTTCATTTGTTTTTAATGACAAGGCTTACAACGATTGTAGTTTTGATTGATTATAGTTGATTATGTTATAGTATAATCAGGTTTTATTTTCTAATCACAGCCTATAATTTGAACTTTGTTTAAGTTCCAAGTTTAGCCAAGTTTAATACTTAATTGAAATTTGAATAACTCTTGATTTGTTTTTTTTTAATGTTGATGATGTTTGGATGACATTTATAATAATTATTGATTCAAGAGTACCTAGTTGATTAATGGAACAAGAATATTAAATTAATTTAATTTGTTGCTTAAATACATAAATAACATGGACCAATCTAAAAATACATATAAATACAAAAACAAAACAAGTATTTTTTTTAAATATCTATAATACTGAGATTTTATATTGTTTTTATGCATTTACAATGCAATTTGCATTGCATTTTGCATTTGAAAGCTACTTATAGGGCTCGTGGTTTTTTACAATCACATTTTTCCTATATCTATAATACTATTAACTATTACAGTTTCCCGTAAGAATAAAAAATGATATTCTATAGACTTTAACATCAAGAGATAAAGTTCAAATTCGGGCTAACTTTTACCGGATTCTGGGTCCATATACCGATTACTAGTACAAATCTCCCGGTTACTGGTACATTTGGGTCTTTTTTACATTTAAATTAATTATTACAATGTTATGTTCAAGTAAATGAAAAAAGAAAAATATGTATAAAATCTTGAATAAATAAGCTATTAAATAGACTCAAATTCAAGTATGTACGCCATATAATATGAGTATAGCAGTTCTGTAAAATCAGCAAAGTTCGAAATTTAACGGTTAATGGGCCCTCTCCTTCGTTCGCATTGTGTGTTGTCCGTTGCGTAACGATACCGCTGCGTATCGTCCTAATGTCAAAGCCAGTGTGCCTTCTATAGCATCCTTATCGACATCGCGTACTTTTGAATGGGATTCCGAGTTACCTACTTTATCTTGATACAATGCTTTTATGGTCATGATCAAGATCAAAGCCCAAAGACTAATTGATTGATACACCCTACATTGAAAGCATTTAGGTACGCATCTTTTGTTGTGCTGGAAAGTGACCTTAATAATGTGTGAAGGTCGTTTTTCAATTTGACGACTCTGTATGAATGAAATTTAGCAGGGAGAAAAAGATTGCCCTTGAAGAGTTTCTTGCCGGTTCTTCTCGCAAGTTCTCCTGCCGTTGATTTGCGAACCGAGTATTGTAAAGCTTCTTTGACGTTCATAATCATAAGGTGTTGTTATCACAACACAACCTAAAGTGTGTAAATAAATTTTGAACTTAGATTTCTTTTAAATTTTGTGTTTAGTCCAATTTGTTACAGACAATTGATCATACAAGACAAAATTCTATTCGTTGTTTTTATTTTCGTAATTCACTGATCTGTTTGTCAATTTGCCAACCGATTTTTTGAATATTTTTTACATTTATTTTGATTTAATTTATTATGGAAGCAAAGAGTCATGTATCCTACCTACATTAACATTGGAAAAACACATAAGTACAGTTTCTTTTCAGTCTGGTACATAATACCAGACTGAAATTCTAGATTCCCGAAATCTAAGTCTAGTTCCCGAAGTCTAGATCTTACTAGCTTAGTTTTTACGTGGTTTATACTTAAGTAGGTATATGATTATAGATTATGTTACATAGTGTTCTGGTCAGTAAACCACGTAAAATATGTACGATGTTAAAATTATTTCACAACACTCATTCCCTATTTGTTGTACCTCTACACAGATAAGCCGCGTCTGATTAACATTACATTACACATATTACACACTTACACTATGACTACACTATCAGTGACGTTACACTGTATGAAACACTTATACAAGCAAGTTTAAAACGTTTCAGGCTTTCTATTGACTAATATGATATACCTACCTATTGCTATTTTTTGAAGTGAAAACTTCTTGCGGCGCTGTGCACTTTTTGTGATGGGTAAAAAATTTTAAACTCGCGCGGACACGTGACCGTCAGATCGAAAATTCGTAAGACGGACACGTGACCTGATGGAAAAACTGTTACAATGTCATTAAAATACGAAGGCACGCCACCGTTTCCAAAGTTGTAATAGCTCAGGTTAGAAAACGGGCGCCATAGAAGCCAGAAGACCTCGGTTCAAATCCAGTCCGTATTTTTTAATTTTTTTTTATATTCTAAAATTCCTTTTATTTGTGAAAATCCTAGGGAGGTAGGGAGCCCTTTTCACTTCTGAGGGCACTCCTGGAGTGCAATATACCGGTGATGAAATTACTGGAGATAAGTGTAGGTAATATAAGTACCTAATGGCTCGCTTATATGAGCAACTAAAATTGCGCAATTTCTGTCAATACCCGCCAAATATGACGTCACGACCAGATCAGTTTAAGGGCGATGGCAAAATGTCAAAATGTAGCAACCTGTTGCTAAGATACGGCCACACAATAACACGAAATATGGAGCAACGTCGCTCCACTCAATTGCTCCAGATTTATCCAATACAGCTGCCAGGCAATTATTGCCAAAAAATTGCTCGTCTACTATGCCTTAAGTGACATATTGTCTATTTTGAATATTGTGATACACATCACTTTATTATATTGAAGTTGTGAATATTGAATATGATATAATGAAATTGAATATTGACAAAGACCCTCCCTTGCTCATCTGTATTTTTGATGACTAATCCAAAATCTTGTCTCGGCTCAACTCTACAAGTGGGGAGAGCCGGGAAAGCTTTTTGTAGATGGCGTTTTGTGATTGGGAGTCCACTTTCATTAGATATCCCACAGGACAAAAATGTACTCTGGGTCAAATGACAGAAGATTTCATTGATTTTGACAGCGGTTATGATTGTGGCTTATCGTCACAATAACAACCAATCAAAAAAACACCCCCCCCCCAATAACACCTACGCCCTCTGTCGTGATAAAAAGGTTAGTTTTCCTCCCCATTGGAACCCAACCTAACCTAACTACAAATACTTCGTAAGCTTTCGTTGATTCGGTGACTAGACTACATCAATGAAATGAAAAAGCATTGGCATACTTAATAACACAGCGTTTGCCAATAAATGTGAGTCTCCGTTACCAAGGCAACGTTACGGAGAAAGTTTGGCAACTAATGCACGCAACATTTGGAGATGTTCCAGCTGCGGTCAAGGTCACGCACCATGGCGTGTTTACTTCGGAACAACGGGTATTCCTTTAAACTTGGTACAGTCAACAGTACGACAGGCTTTTAACCGCCGCTCCCAAATACCGCCCGCATACAAGTAAAATGCGACAATTTTGGTATACCAAAAGTGAGTTGCTGCATTTTCGAAGTTGAGGTTTTCAGAAAGTGTGACATGAATGCGAAGACTTGACATAATATGCCCCTGGGATGAGGTAAAGGGCGTCTACGGTAGATAAATCTTCAGCATTGCCTTTAAATTGGCTCCACGTTTTACCGATGCTTTTCGTTTCTTCCAGTATACATACGGTGTATCGCTAGAGCGCCATGTTTGTCGAGAAGGCATGTATTTTTGGTGTGATTGTAAACAATTCATTTATTACAAACTACATATTAATAAGGATACTATCAAGGCCTAGCTGTAGAGTCTGACCTGCTGTCGTGTGTATATTAGTCATGCAACCCTTTGACTATTAAAATAAAATATAATCGATTGCATGCAAGGCGATTCGAAGTTCGCTCGAATCTGCATTAGGCAGGTAGGTATATCGATTATTCGCCAACGGGGTTATTATTAGCTTGCTTTTATCTCTGTGATTCATAGTTTACTGAACTTGGATAAAATATTAGTTTGACTATTACGTCCAGTGAGTCTTGTAATATTTTAAACACGTCTAATAGGCGCTACACACGATCACTTAAACTGTCAGTTTTCAGTTTCAGTTTGACAGTTTCTGGAAATCTGAACGTATTACCACAGTTTAAGCAATCTTGTGGTATTACTATGAATAACTGTCAGTTTTCATCGTAAAGAAAAGTGAAAACTGACAGTTAAAAGTGATCGTGTGTAGCGCTATTAGATTAGATACCTATCATATCTTTGTGTTTTAGAATGCTGATCTTATTTTAATTGCTCATTAATTAAATCTGCACTAACCATCCTTAATATTAATTGAACGTAGCAACTAGAATGGTCAGTATTGTATTACCCAGTGTGAGATAATGACCCACCCACGCATTATATTATGAATATTATGATTGCATAAATATGACCTTGTAGTGATAATACAGTAAACACTGATAAGTCTGTTTAACATTTTTATAATATCAACATCCCTTGTTCTTCCGGGGTACAAGTACTAACTCTATTTGTACTAAAGGAATAGTAGTATAGTAGAATAGTTTTAGTTACGCATAATTTAACTGAACTGACGTAACTGAGAGTCGTCGTCCAATGACATCTTGAAAATAAAATGGTGTTGTCTAGTGAAAAGTGAATGTGCAAAGAGGATGTAATCACTATGTGAATGTGTGTGCCCAGCCCAGAAGGGACGTCAGCTTTGACTGTTAAATAAATCTGTTTATTATAAACTGACAGTTTTAAAAGTGATCTTGTGTAGTGTTTCTAATACATATAAATCGGCAGCCGTTGTCTAGCGTTGCGGCGACTTAAGAAAAGCGTTGTCTACGACGGATTTTAACTTTAGACAGTGGAATACAAGTTTCATCTTAACGATATGTCACTTTTGGTGTTGCTAAAATCGCGAGCTAATGTCACATAAAGTTAAAGAAAAATTACCTGTGCCGGCATAATATACTATTTGAAACTTTGAAAACCCGTGTGTGCCGAGCCAATGTTTATCTGTCAGACGGCCTAATCAATCACGTATTTAGGGCAGACAGAAGAGGGTTAAATAAAACCCCGAATAGTAGATAGTAAGTGAAAAGCATTTGTCATATTATCACATTTCTGGGTCTGAACAATTGATCACGAGTTAATAAAGCGTAAAGTAATGTGTAAATACCTGAATAAGAACAACTTAACCTGTGCGGCTTTCTATTTGGAGCTCCACCCGTGTAGGGTTACCAGATGAAAAAAACAAAAGTCCGGAGAATAGGCCTGATTTCCATTGAAAAATCCTGAGTTTGAGAGTGCAATAAATCAATAATAATTAAAGAAAAGGGTCCTTCCACTTTCTACCGGCGATTTTTCAACCGGTGAATATTTTTTCCACATTCTACCGGTTTCTATTCCACATTCTACCGGCGATTTTTAAATTAATATTTAATTCCAGATTCTACCGGCAACCTATTCCTTTTTCAACCGGCAAAAAAAATAGTGAATTTATAGCAAAATTATTCTAATGAAACAATAAGAAATTTAAATAATTACACTTTTCTATTGCCTAGACTGCTATAGGATCCAACAGTTAGTTTAGTGTTTTGGGTTTGCAAGTAAAAAAAGGGTCCTAGGCACAATATAATAAAACTATAAACGAGCCAATTCTGTACAATGAAAAGAAATAGAAAAAAATACCTCCAGGGGTGAATTAACGAAACAGATACCAAAAATATGGTTTTTAAATTTTTTGACTGTCTGTCTGTCTGTTGTCCGAGTTTCACGCAAAACTACTTAGCGGATTTTGATAAAACTTGTGTAACGTGATGAACATTTTCTATGGACGTAAAAATAACGATGGTCTGGTACACTTGATGTAGAACCCTAGCAGACCAGCTAAACTATAAGAGATGCAAAATAGAGCGTCTTATAAGAGAAGTTGTTCTGCGTGATAAGTATTTTCTATTGAAATACAATAATCTAAAGTCTGGCACATCTGATGTCCTACAAGAGCCCAGATAAAGCTTAAGATATATGAAAATAGCGCTTGTTTAGCGAATGAGCACTATCTGTTTACGTATGTGATATCACAACTGCTACTTTTTACAAAGTTCTTATAATATCTTGAGCATTTAAATAAAAGATTTTCTTAAGAATTGATTCTCGTACATGACATGGATGAAACTTTTTTTATATAGCTATTGGCCCTCGGCAACATATAGGCTGTAGTTTATTTTGAAGATCGAAATAACTGTTTTTTATCTTACAAATTTATTTAATAACCCGGGATGACGTCGCGTCGTGTAGTCCACGCGGGCGAAGCCGCGGGCAGCCGCTAGTCACATTATAAGAAAAATAAGACTGAATAATTTTTTGTAGTTTAATCTTTGATATTCTATTAAAATTTTAGTTTGTTGCTTGTATACCTACGGGTTTGAGAGAGATAGATATTTATTTAGTTATTATCATAAAGTATAGGTCATAAAGAACTGATAACTTACTATTTTTGATCTTTTTATTTATTTAAGTTGGCTCTCACTTCAAATATTTTACGTCTTTGATGAGATTTAGTTATCATAAAGTATAGGTAATAAAGAATTGATTACTATTTTTGATCTTTTTATTTATGTTATACCTACTTATGTATACCTACGGTTTTGAGAGAATGATATTTATTTAGTTAACATAAAGTATAGGTAATATAGAATTCATTACTATTTTTGATCTTTTTATTTATGTTAAACCTAAGTACCTATTACACCTACGAATTAATTAAATATAATTTCCTTTATTGTCTATTATACCTAACTTTCTAAGGTGCCGCCGGTTGAAAGTGGAAGAATATTTGTTGACCGGTAGAAAGTGGAAAAAATATTTGCCGGTAGAAAAATCGCCGGTTGAATGTGGAAGGACCCAAAGAAAAACCTTAAAAAGGTATGATAAAACTGATTAAGTATTTACTTAGATAAATTTTATTAGTATTAATTTTAACACTGGAAATTCTAAAAGTCCTGAGACTTCATGAGTTTTGCAAAATTCGCCCGCAATCCTGAGATGAGTCCAAAAATCCTGAGATCTCAGGCCAAATCATGAGATATGGTAACCCTACACCCGTGTGTGTTGAGCCAGAATAATCGCGAGTGTTTATCGGTCAGACCGCGCGCCGACGAGTGAAGGCCTAATCACGTATTTAGTAAGGGCCGACAGAAAAGGGTTAAATATGAACCCGTAGAGGTGGAGAGACTATAATAGGCAAAGTAGCTCTCCATCAAAAGGTTTTGTGGTTTAATAGTGAAACGTGAACAAAAGTTGCCTGATAAGTTTCAGCATTATTAACTTACAACGTGCTCCTTGCGGTTTTACCCGCGTGTAAATCGAGACTATTTTAAAGAACCGGGATTTTCGGTTCTGTACCTTTAAGGGACCGGCAAAAACCGGGATATTGTACTTTTTCTCTTATTTAAAATGTGCAAGGATTTTGTAGAAAGAAGCAGGTATCAGCATATTTCCGTGGCAGTCTAGCTCAAACCCTTATCTCGAAAATCCTGAATTTTTTTTCAATTTCATTTTCATTACATTTATTTATTTATTAGACGACCTCTGTGGGAGAGTTGTGTACGCACCGGTTTTCAATGTGCCGCTATCTCTAGAGGTCCTGGGTTCAGTTAAATATTGGATACGAACTTTTTAATATTTCCTCGGGTCTGGGTGTATGTGGTAATAACACGTTGTTGTTTCCAATTTCGATGATATTAGTGCTTAGCTACTATACCTTGGTATTGGAACCATTGTATTGTATGTGATGGTGTCCAATATTTTTGTTTATTTACATTAATTAAAAAGAACCGGGAAATCCCGGGATTTTGGGTTCTTTCGTTCATTGCCCGCGTGGTACCCGTTCATGGGAATATCAATACAATGTTTACTCATGTAACCGAGAATTAATTTATGTTGGTATAAAGTCTTGAATTAATCCTATTATAATTAATCTTATTTTAGTTCTTAAGATGTGCACTTGTATAAAATATTATTTCCAGGTATTGTAATGTATTCTTAATTGCTTTATTTTTATTCCACAATTTGCATGCCGTGGCAACTTTTAAGTAATACAAAATTTAGATTTATTTACTTAAGCCTTTTTATGTTATTTCAACGTTTAATCCGATTTATGTCTTGTTAGTTGTCCATAAACAAATAAACAAATAAACAAAGTATCTAACTACATAGTTACGTTAATTGTGTAAACAGTAAGAGATAGTTGATAGATATTGACTACTTAAATTAATTATGGAGCTATTACTTATTCCTGCTTTATTTTACAACATTAATGTTTAATTGAAGGTAGGTACGTGTATCTGCCAGCCAGTGTTGTTCGTTATCTACAAAGTTTTTCTCGAAACATAAATCTGTAGGATCGTGCCCTACTTTCCTTCCATAAAGTTTGTTCTACATTTCATAATTATGTTAGTTTGCTTTGTTGTACATTTACACATTAACATTTTTCATTTTAAGTAAGTATTAGTCGTAGGCTGATGAATGACACTGGTTGTGAAAAACGAAATATAATGTAGCTTACCTACTTCCGCAAAAAAACACATCATGCAAGAAGCACCGCCCGCCCGCCCGCAAAATATTGCACATGCACACCACGAAAATACCAGTGCATAATACCTGCATTTAGCAAGACAGCAATACACCTTGCATCTTCACCGATTAGAGTACTCTACACGTGTTTCGCCCCAACCCGGGGCATCCTCAGGAGATAGTTCGTGCGAAAACCAACACCAAATGATATTCATTTGGTGTTCAAAGTCAAGTAAAAGTCAAAGTCAAATTTATTTATTCAATTTAGATTGTTATTTACAATACTTGTGAACGTCATAGAAGCTACGCCATCGGTTCGCATATACAGTACAGCGGGAGAACTTGGAGAGTTGTTGCATTTGGTGTCTTTCTAAATGCAGGTATTGTGCACTGGTATTTTCGTGGTGTGCATGTGCAATTTTAAGCAGGTGGGCGGGCGGTGCATCTTGCATGTTGTGTTTTTTGCGGAAGTAAGCTATTTACATATATTTTGTTTTTCACAATGGTTAGGGACCTCCGCCAAGTGACGCCTGATTCAATCAAAATGAATGACACTGGCCTGGCTTACAAATTCATAAATACCTAAAGAAAATTAATTATTTAGACATACAGTTTCTGAGACGTCAATCCTACTAACATTACATTCAGTTTTTCAGCTAACAAGAAGAGCGGCAAAATCTTTTCCCTTTCATGGCTTTAACGATATTTATGCCAATACGTGGTTTTGTCGTTTTCCCGAATAACATTGAAGTATCCCTTTCAAAGAATAACTTATCTTTTCAGTAGGTATATATTATAAATAAGGTTCACAAAATCAAACCATTGATGTAGTAAAAACGTACTTCATAGAAAAGTTGCCTTCATATTTGGCTATATTTCTAAAGCTCCCACTAGCGCCTACTCTAAAAATACGTTGGACAGAGTTATTGCCTATAAATCAAGGCAGATTTCAAGTTGCCCATAGGAGATATTGCAGTGTAGGTTACGCCAGGCGCTTTATCCAATTCTCGAGAGATTCTTGGTTTTTAATCTGTTCCTTTATGTAAAACGCTGGAACTGAAATTGGTTATAGCAGATCAGAAGATAGTTAGAAGTTTAGAATAGAATAGAAAATTTTTATTTACTTATTAAATTCATTTTTCGAACGGCACCAAATGGTGCCGTAATGGGAATGCTTTTGGTGCCATTCAAATGGTGCGGTTCAAAGTGGTGCCGTAACTGGAATACCTCCTCTTTCACACTATAGAAATTATATTCATTAAGCCATTTATACAATATAATTAAAACACTTTCACGGATTTTTTCACGCAATTTATTCAACAACTTGGTTAACCGTTTTCCGTGACCACGGCCCCTGGAAAGGTGCCGAAACGTCGGATAAACCAAAAAATCTCAAAAAACAACTAAAATTTTACCAAGTTGTTGAATAAATTGCGTGAAAAAATCCGTGAAAGTGTTTTATTTATATGGACAGTTCGCGCAGAAATCTAAGATGTCCATTTATACAATTTTGTCTTAAATAATTTTAAATGTAGTATTTTAATGTCCTTCGGCAATTTATTATATATATAGTCTTATACACATACAGAGACAACTCCTGTTGTATTTTTCTGTTTTAGGTAGGTACTTCGTCTAATACAAGTCTATGGACATTTCGACTAGTTCGTGAATATAGCTCAGTTGCTTTAACAAAATAATGAGGATTTTGTTTCTTGGATTGGATTGGATATTTATGCTTAAGAACTGTTGACTAAAGTATAGGTTACACCGCTTTCTATCCAAACCACGAGCGGCCGCTAGTATATACAGAATACCGGGATAAAAAGTATCCTATGTTTTAATCCAGGCTTTTTACTATCTGTGTGCCAAATTTCAACCAAATCCGTTCAGTCGTTTTTGCGTGAAAGAGTAAGAAACATCCATAAATCCATATTCACAAACTTTCGCATTTATTATAGATATTAGTAGGAAGTAATACAATATTATGGTTTTTGTTGCAGGTACCTACCTACTATTAATGGAAAGCTGATTGAGAGGTCGTGAATCCTGATGAGTAAGATTATCAGTATCAGCACAGCCGTCTCTATCGTCTTCTACAAGCCATGCTATGATACGGAACGGCAACATTGCTGTGAACCGGTTTACTCCTCTGAGTACTAAATCCTATGGAGGTGGCATACCTACGAAAAAGTGAGGTGTAACTAAGTCACAATGTAAGAAAATCTTGGAATTCAATTTTAGACTACTTCTAATTGTCGTATTAATCGGTCCGTCAAAATCGGTCCAGCCGTTTCAGAGATTAACCGGAACAAACATATGGTATATGTACCGTATATTTAATCATATGCACGTAGTAAAAAGCGGTTATTTAATGTTACAAACAGACGCTCCAATTTTATTTATTTGTATAGATGTATAGAAGATATACCTACCAAATGTAAGGAAGGTTGATTTAAGTATTAGTTTGAATGCAGATGCAGTCGAATTAGTTGACAGCACGAAATTTCTTGGTATTACCTTAGATTCACGACTACAATGGGATCCACATATTGAGGCCTTGTCGAGTAGACTCAGTTCAGCTGCTTTTGCAGTAAAAAAGATAAGGCTATTAACTGATATTGAAACGGCAAGACTTGTTTACTTTAGTTACTTTCATAGTGTAATGTCCTATGGCGTGTTGTTGTGGGGCTCAGCAGCCAATATTGGAAATATTTTTGTACTTCAAAAAAGAGCGGTACGCGCCATTTACAGCCTCCGCCGCCGCGATTCATTAAAGGTTTTGTTTAAAGAAATTAATATACTAACCTTAGCAGGGCAATACATCTACGAGAATATATTATATGTTAGGAAACATCTTGACTCATTCACTAAGAATAGTGATATTCATAATTTTAACACAAGAAATAAAAATAAGCTTGCCGTTCCAAGATTTAGACTTGAAAAAAGTAGAGGCTCTTTTTTGGGAAAAGGCATAGCATTCTTTAATAAAGTTCCACAAGAAGTAATCGAGCTGCCTTTGAATAAATTTAAAAAACATGTTAAAAAGACGCTCTTAAGCAAAGGCTATTACAAAGTAGAAGATTATTTAAATGATCATAACGCATGGTTGTAATAATTACCTATAGTAAGTAACACTAACAATGTATAAAAGGAAAATATTCCTATACTTAAGTATGTGAAAACTTTCCTTCAGCATTAGCTTTTTGTATAAATTTTATTATTGTACCATTTTGTCTAGCAACGACATAATTATTTTGTAAATGCGTTGCTTCTGTTAAAGCTGATGAGTTTTTTTCGCCTGTTTTTCTTGTCAGTTAAAAGATGTCCATAACAGGTGGTAGGTAAAAAAATGTTGGACGATTCATAAGCATTAATTTTATTTAATCTATATGAATAAAAATTTATTGACTTTGACTTTGACTTTGATACCATCTCCATAGGATTCAGTACTCGAGGTTTACTCGCTGTTTACCTGTCAAACGGTGCAAACGGTGTCAAATCGGTTCACTTAAGGCGCTACTCGGAAAAATATGGACTTTTTGATTTAAAACTATAGGACGGTTACAGTTGTTAAAAATCTGGTAATAAGATATATATTTCTTCATACCTTTATCTAGAATCGTATAGTTTCAAAAACACGATTATATGATTTTGCCTCGACACTTTTTATTTTCGAAAAGACCTCTAAAAAATACGAATAGCGAAGATTATTCTTAAATGGGGTTACTTACACTATTGGAAATTGGTTTAATTAGTGGGCAGCAATAATATTGAGGATCGTATAGAAGCATTTTTTTTAAATCGCTGTAGTTTTTTAATACGAAGTGATTTTGTGTTTTTTTTGCCTAATCTGCAAATTCGGTCCCGCGCGCGTCGTTTTCTCATTGCTATCTCGCTTCAGCACATTTTTTCCGAGTATCGCCTTAAAACTACGTTGCCAACTTTATGCGCATGGCTTGTAGAAGACGATAGAGATGGCTGTGGTATCAGTAACTATACTTGTATTCACCTACTTTATTTGGTAAAACCTTTGTTAAAAAAGTCTGATATTGACAACAACTAATTTGCCTTTTAGAACAAACGTCAAGAAATGGAGTGACAGACGTTATTAAAATTAAGACCAAGACTTAATTACCCGAAGTACAGCGTCTGAGTTCGAATGAGATAATTAATTTCCGCTCTGATTCATTCACGTAAGGACCGATTCTCAGAGCGATTCCGCACTGCGTCCGGTCCGAATCCGAGAAATGTCGGTTCGAAGTAGGTAACTTGTGTATGAAAGGTTGCGCAAATGATGAAAAGGACAAGGATCTGAAATACATCGTCCGATTTGTCATACAAATATCGGATACATATCGGACGCAGTGCGGAATCGACGGAAGGCTGTTTTCCTGCCCCCTGATTAACGAACCGTCGGAAACGGAATCGGATTCGAAATCTGTGTTTTGTCTTGGTCTATTCCATGAAGTTTGACTTAATACTCTGAGGTAACTGGAGAGTGCAGTACGAACAATTTTTTGTCCACCACAAATTACACAGTGGCTGTCTTCCGTCTCACCTACACTTTAAAAAAATACGTATGGTCATATGAGACAGCTGACAGCCAAATGTAAATGTCAAATTTGCTGGGGACACTTTTTTATTCAGGGTGAGAACTCCAGTTACCTCAGAGTATTAAGTCAAACTTCATGGTCTATTCTATAGTAACTGACAGAGACAGTGCAGCATACATTCCGCTGTCGGGAGTGTTTCCGACGGTTCGTGAATCGGCGTGATTAGGCGGGTCCTCCCTCACCAAGCGAGCAGCCTCGCGCGAGGCAGAACGTTTGCCACGTGCGGCGGGCCTCGCACGAGGCTGCTCACTTGGTGAGGGAGGACCCGCCTAATCACGTAAAAACGGCTGATCGGATTTTTATGAAATTAAAACATAGAATACTTTTTATCCTGGTTATTGGTCTCCTAAGTATTTTCTCAAATGTCCACGCGGACGAAGTCGCGGGCGGAAGCTAGTAAATAATAAGTGTCTGTTTCACAATCAAAAAGTTAGTTCTGAGTAGCTTAGGTACTAAGAACTTTTAGGGTACTTAAGATGATTTAGGTTTCTATACCCTATTTAGCCCCTGGGTTTGATTTTCGGAAAACTACCAAATTGGTTGCCTATTTGTTTTAAAAAGAAAGCCTACAAAGTTACAAGTTGAAATGTCTATTTTACCCCCCGATTTTTCATTCAAAACTTCACCCCTTTTGCAACTTTTTAGGGGTTGAATCATGTTCAGCGTGTTAAACATCAAAATAAATGCCATTTTTGCAATCGTCATCCCATAAAACCTCAATAAAGACATCCATGTCGATTTTTAGGTTTATTTATCCCATTTAACCTCTAAGGGGTTGACTTTCGAAAAAATACGAAATATGTGTTTGCTTATTTCTTTTACTTTCCGACCATAAGCCTAAATAAGGACTTTCCAGATACAACATTTCATCCCCCTCTTCACCCCTTCGGGGGTGGAATTGTCATAAACGCTGACACAGGAAAATATTGATTTTCAATTGCCAGCCTAAATACAAAATTTGAAGATCCTAACTTCAAAACTGAAGGACTTTTATACACATATTCATCCCCTATTTTACCCCCTGGGTTTGATTTTGGGAAAATTACGAAATGGGTTGCCTATTTGTTTTAAGAAGTAAGCCTACAAAGTTTCAAGTTGAAATGTCTATTTAACCCCTTATTTTTCATAAAAAACTTCACCCCAATTGCAACCTTTTAGGGGTTGAATCATGTTCAGCGTGTTAAACATCAAAATAAATGCCATTTTTGCAATCGTCATCCCATAAAACATCAATAACGACATCCATATCGATTTTTAGGTTTATTTATCTCATTTAACCTCTAAGGGGTTGATTTTCGAAAAAAGCACGAATTATGTTTTGCTTATTTATTTTACTTTCCGACCATAAGCTTAAATAATAAATTTAATGAAGGACTTTCCAGATACAACATTTCATCCCACTTTTCACCCCTTCGGGGGTGGAATTGTCAAAAACGCTGACACAGGTAAATAATAATTTTTAATTGCCAGCCTAAATACAATGTTTGAAGATCCTAACTTCAAAACTGACGGACTTTCATACAAACATTGATCCTCTATTTCACCCCCTTAGGGGTGGAATTTCCAAAAATCCTTTCTTAGTGGATGCCTACACTGTATAACGTATCTATGTGCAAAATTTGAAGTCTCTTGGTTCAGCGGTTTGGGCTGTGCGTTGATATCTCAGTCAGTCAGTCAGTCAGTCAGTCAGTCAGTCAGTCAGTCAGTCAGTCAGGACTTTGAATTTTATATATATAGATGATGTGATGTGAATGTAGTCACCATCAATCCCATCAATAGTATTGTGAAAAAAGTACATATTTCTTGTAACTAGTGTGGGAAAAAAACACTACAACTGAACTACAATCGAAACACGATTAAGACACGATTGTGACTTAACGTTAGCAGACTTGGCCCCCTGGTCCGATATAACGAAAACGCTTATAATAAAGTCACATAAAGGAACATTTCACACAAAGAAACGATTTTGACCGACTGTAATAAGATGTAAGTAAGTAGGTACAATATATTATTTTACGTATAAAATCTCATTCAAAATAACTGAAAATCTACTAAGTATGACTAAAATCATTAAGTATTTTGTTTCGCCGAGATCTGTTTAAAATCTATAAGAAAACACTTTTGAACTTTAAATCCCTTAGGTACACTAGCTATGGTTATAAGTAGGAATAATGAAGGTTTTCTCATTTTAATTTCAGCTCATTATAATATTTAAACATGTTATTAAATGTACGAGTATTTCGCAAAACCTTTAACCCTCTCGTAATAATTAATAGCGTTATACTCTGATAACCGTTTTTCGAGATAACGAGCTTTTTTATTATAATTTAACTCCTTTAAAAATAATTGGTTTTACTACTATAATTATAATGAGGTGATTATTATTATCAGAGTGATTTCAGTAGGTTGAGATTAATCTAATCAATGTGGTTTATTGTGGACTTATTCCTAGTTGTAACTCTGTCACGTTTGGTTGTGTGAAGTTATATCTTTAAATAAGTTTATATTCAAAATGTGATTCCAGCTGAAAGTAGCAGAATGTGAGTTAACTTTGCTGTTATTTCTAAACGACTTAATAATGTATTTCTTTTAAACACACATCATATTTAAGTTTTATAATTCAGTTCTTTGATATTCGAAGTTTTTAATTTCCAGAGTAATCCATTTGAAAGCTAATCTACTAACATAATTTAAAAGCATTTTTATAATTCAATGAAGAATGAAAATCTTTTACGCTTATGTATGCTAGTAAAACATTTACTGGCTTTTAACCAAATCTTAAAATTCTCTTGGCGTAGTTTATGCAAACTTTTATTGAGTAAGAGAGTAGGTACTTTCCTATCTTTTATTATGTACTTCAGCCAATTTATGACCTTTTTTCAGGATTAAAACGATAGTTTACTTACTTACAATACGCGTGAACGCACTGGGCAATAGTATGGATTACAATTAAACGTTTACAATATATTGAATTGGATTATCGACGAAAATCACCCAGTTTTCATAACGTTATTTAATTTAGTACAGTGTCAGACTCTATTAGCTAGATTTACACAGTGAACGACCTATTTATATCTAACTTTTGCATTAAGTTGAATTCAAATAAAATGAAATTAAACAGACAACTGCAGCCGTTAAATTGCGAAATAGAGCACCCGTCCGAACCACAGGCTAAATAAAAACCGCATTTCTTTATCGCCTCTAGTTCGCATTTCAAAAACTTTAAAAAAGTTAGAATTTATATCCGTTATTTTATTTCTAAAATCACATCTCCGACTCGTTGCTCTCTTTCCAATTTCAAAACCGACAGCTCAATTCGAAACAAATGCAATCTATATTAGTTCTTCATGCAGTGCGACGCTTTGGCGACGCGCAGCTACGTCCACAGAATAAAGAATTTTTGCAACGATTCTGTCACCAAAAAGTTTTACACATTTATTTGGTTTTGTATGCTAGGCGTGCTCGATACAGATAATGCTATTTAGGGTAGTTTCAAATAAGAATTTCGCGCTTACCTTTCATATATTTTATTTAATGCTGATACCTTACATCGCTATTCGCGTTATGCTTTGGATTTATTTGCTAACTAGTGGACCCGGTGAACTTCGTATCACCTAATTCTAGTAAAGATTTTCATTCACCAAAGAAGTTTTAAAGTTACCTATAGGATTTTCCATACAACCCTGCGAGATTGTTATATTTTTCCAGGATAAAAAGTAGCAGTCTCAGCAGGTCTAGCACAACTTAGCGCGACTCTTTGTCGCGCTCCTTTCAACAAATCAACACGTCGCCTTAAGTCACGCCCGCTATCTACGAGCGATCTGATTGGTTGAAAGTGCCCGCGACTCTTTCTCACTCGAGTCGCGCTCAAGTTGTGCTAGCCCTACAGCCCCCAAACTATCCTTACGAAAAATCATGTCGATCCGTTCTCTCCGTTGAAAGACGGACTTACAAACAAACACACTTCCACATTTATAATGTAAGTACCTATGGATATTCGGAATGAAATCTGAATAATATCACAGAATATATATTAGTACCTTACGGTATAGAAATTTCACTCCCGAGTTTAGGTATGATAAACGCAAGCGTCCGGTCACCGGACTAGTCTCAATAGGCTGGCACTCGCTCGACTTGTCGCACACGCAGCGCACGCATCCGCATGTGTCGCCATCTGTCTCGCTTCGCGTGTATTACTTTCACAGGTAAAGTAGTACCTCTGACAGCCCTAGCAGATTGAAGCGAGACGGCAGACAGTTATTGTACTATGAACGCTATACGCAATGCAAAAGGTTTAAATTAGGTTGTTTTCCAGAATAGTAGGTAAATATCTCGGGGATTTTGCGCCGCTTGTATGGAAGTGAGACAGGCCTGATAATATGAACACACCGTCCACACATCGCCAAGGGCACGAGTTTTCGTATATTTGCGTACCTATAGCGACTTATAGAGGAACAATTCTTATCGTATTATTTGGGCAAAAAAAAAACGAACACTTTCGCATATAATAGCGATTTTAGGTGCCTGTTAGCTGGTGTTAGCTTACAATTTGTTGGCTATACAAGTAGATTAATCTTTCTGAAGTAAATAAGAAAAAATGGTACTTAGAAAAAGAAAAGAGATTTAGTTACAAGGTAGCTCAAGACCACCGAGACAGACGAGGGAAGATGATAGGCCACTTGATGCGACACGACATTTCCTGACAAACATCATTGACGGCAAAATCCTCTTTTCAAAAACCTCTTCCGGCTTCCGGTACTCGACTAGCGAAGGTTACTCTGTGTTTCTCCCGTAAATTATTATCATTTATACCTGGTTTAAGTGAATTCAGCCCCTGAAAATAGGATTTATCCTCAAGTGCTGGCCATAGTGAGTGTGCATAACCTCACTTTGTAGCGGCTTGTCGCTATACACCGGCATATTCGGACATCGAAAGTTTGAGGTGAGAGATTCTAGTTGGCAGTTATTTTTGAAACGAAGAAACCACTACCTATACCACTATCACTAACTAGACGCAATAATATAAACAAAGATTTTGATTTGTTATCGCACAGTAAATAAGCGTGAGCTCAAAACAGCTGATTGGTTAGCTTGACGTGACGTGACTGTCAACCCGCTGTCAGTGTCATTTACACAGATTTGATATTTGTCAATAGTGCTGCCAACATTATCAAGCCATAGACAAAGAATTGGTAGCGTTCAGGACACATAATTTTTAATCGACCATCATACCGACTAATCGATTCAACATGAGTAAGTCGAAAGGATGCAGTGCCTGTGAATTAGATATCAAAACAGCTGAGTTTATGAAATGTAAGTCCTGCAAGCAGTTATTTCACTACCAATGTTTGAATCTGACCCAAAAGCAATTCTCTAAGCTCACTACTAATTACTTAAACACCTGGATTTGCCCGCAATGCAAAAATGTGACTCTCCGTTCTCACTCTAACTTAAATACTCCAGTAAGAACAAACCAGCTTCCCGTCTCGGATCCTGAAGATAATATGAATATGTCATGTGATGGTGATGCCAGCACTAATGATGTACCTGGAAACTCGTGCTTCTTAAATGAACAGTTGACCAAAAAACCGGTCACAATGGAAAATATTTCTGCACTTCTCGACCATAAGCTGAACCTCAGCATGACAATTTATACTCAAAAATTACGAGACGAAATCTGCAAGGATGTGAGGTCATTCGTCACCAAAGAAATTGAGAAAGTCAAGTCAGAGTTTACAGATACAACGGACTTCATCACCTCTGAACAGCGCGACATCAAGGCTGAAATCGCTGCTGAGCGTGACAGAATTGAGAGTCTAGTTGCAGATAACAATAAACTAAAAAAAGACATACAATTGTTGGAAAATCGTCTGTCTGCAGCGGAGAAACTATCACGTAGCAAGAATATCGAAATACAGGCTGTTCCAGAGAAGAAAAATGAAGATCTGATGCTGATGTTTAATAGGCTCTGCGAGCTGGTTAAAGTTCCCATAACTGGTTCTGATGTTCTCACATGTCGCAGGGTCGCCAAAATGGATCCGAAATCAACTCGTCCTCGTAATATTCTAATTTCTCTGAATTCCCCTACCCTCCGTGATAAGGTACTATCTGCAGTAACGCGATTTAATAAGGCTCCCAAAAATGATCCGCTCAGCGCCAAGCACCTGGGTCTGGTCGAGGTGCAGCAGCGCATATTCGTTTCAGAGCACCTTTCACCTGAGTGCAAACAACTTTTTGCCGCATCCCGCAAGTTTGCGAAAGAGAACAACATTACTTTCGTATGGGTAAAATATGGACGAGTCTACGCACGTAAGGATGACAAGTCAAGCGCCATTCTGATTAAGAATACGGATTCTTTAAAAAAAATGTTTTAGCTGGTTGAGCTTGCGTTAGTGAAGTAATTTTTCTGCTGCCATTTAGTTGCTTTTTTGCTGTATATTTTACCTTATAATAATGTTAATATACTATCAGAATGCTAATAGGATTAGGAGTAAATTAGATGATTTCTATGCTAATGTATTATTAAGTAGTTATGACATAATTTGTATAACAGAAACTAACCTAAATGATTCTATATTTGATGCAGAATGCTTTGACAATAGATATTCAGTTTACCGCAGAGATCGCTCAGATACGTCTATTTTGAAGAAGAATGGCGGTGGCGTCTTGCTTGCTGTTAAAAGTAACTTAAACACTATTCTTAGGACTGCGTGGTTCAGCGATGTCGAAGATCTCTGGGTATCTCTTATTCCTAACGCGGGCAACACTCTTGACAAACCATTGCACATATGCCTCTGTTATCTGCCTCACCACCTATCAATTGATCAGCTATCTTTGTTTTATGAAAATTGTCAAAAGATTATTTTGGGACACTCTGACGATCACTGTCTAGTTTTAGGTGACTTTAACGCAACAAATTTATCATGGACTAGACCTATTGATTCTCATTTTATGATTCCATCTACTGCTTCTGACAATAAGGCCCAACTTCTGTTGGATAGCATCGCCCTATGTGACCTTAGCCAATTCAACACAATACCTAATGCGAACGGCCGATATCTAGATCTAGTACTTTCTAACTATACCGGCCTCCAGGTGCTTTGCGCTGAACCACTATCAAAGATTGACTCTCTTCATCATCCACCTCTGGTTATTGACCTGCGTGCATTTAATAAATCTGATCACTTAAAGCCTAAAGTTATTAGTCGTCTGAACTTCGGTCGGAGTGATATTACAAAAATTCGATCAGAGATTCTTAAAGTGGATTGGCAGACTTTACTGGCCCCTTTGGAAGTCGATGAGGCTGTTTCATGTTTTTACAATAAGTTGCGTGAGATTATTTCTACTCACACACCCCTTTTCTCAAAAAGGAGCTGTAAGTATCCTCATTGGTTTAGCCATGCTCTGATTAAGTGCCTTAATGAAAAGGCCAAATACCATAGGAGGTATAAGCGATACGGTAACCCTCGTGACTACGACACATTTGCATTGTTGAGATCTAGATCAAAAAGTCTGATGAATGATTGCTACGATAAATATATCGCGTGCATAGAAGAAGCAATAGTGAAACATGATACCAAGACCTTTTATAAGTTCGTCAACTGCCGTAGAAATAGCAATGCTATACCTCAAACTATGCGCTGCGATGGCCAAGTATCGTCTGCTCCCGAGGAAATCGCTGAGATGTTCTCCTCATTTTTCGGTTCTGTGTTCGAAACGCACGCTACTAATTCACCCGGCGATTTCTCTCAACCGCTCACTTGTAACATGCTTAACAACATATCAGTTAGTAGTGATGACGTTCTTAAGTGCATCAAAGATTTAGACCCTTGTAAAGGCGCAGGTCCCGATTCACTCCCTCCCTCATTTATAATATCTTGTGGAAAAGAACTCAGCCCGATACTGGCTTTGATATACAATAAGTCATTGCAATCCGGAGTGTTCCCTACCTATTGGAAACTGGCGCATATAGTACCCATCTTCAAGTCTGGTGACAAGTCCGATTGTTGTAATTATAGACCAATCAGTATACTATCCTGCTTTGCAAAAATGTTTGAAAGGCTGATATATGATCCCGTGTACCATCATGTGGAGAGCTTAATATCACCTCAACAACACGGCTTTCTGAAGAATAAGTCCACAGTGTCTAACTTGCTGGAGTACAAAAATTATTTATGTAAAACTTTCGCTCATGGAGGTCAAGTAGATTGCATCTATACGGATTTCCGCAAAGCATTTGATAAGGTGAGCCATGAAATTCTCGCTCATAAAATAGCTGCTTGCGGAATTAGTGGTAATTTGCTGAGATGGCTCCAATCTTACCTGCAAAATAGGAGTCAGCTGGTTGCGGTTAAGGGATACCTATCTCATCCCATTCCTATCACCTCTGGCGTTCCTCAGGGTTCTCACCTCGGTCCCTTATTGTTTCTAATTTTTATAAACGATCTGGTTCTCTGTATTTCCAATCACTGTTTATTATACGCTGATGATTTGAAGATATTTGCTTCAGTAAATACACTCGCAGACTGTATCTCCCTACAAAATGACATAGACGTGGTAAACCAGTGGTGCATCTCCAATAGAATGTCTCTCAACATCACTAAATGTTGTGTTATATCATTCACACGAAAACGCCTACCACTTCACTACAATTATAACGTTCAGTCGCAAATGCTAAATAGGTGTGGTGTTGTAAAAGATCTCGGCGTCCTGTTTGATGCGGATTTGTCATTCAGAGCACATTACGACTCCGTCGTGGTGAGATGTAACCAGTTGCTGGGCTTTATTTTCAGATCGTCTAAACATCTCAAGAACCAGTACTCCTTCATTTTACTTTGGTGCAGTTTGGTACGTAGTGTGTTGGAGTATGGGTCTGTGATATGGTCTCCTTTTTACCAAACTCACATTGAGAGACTCGAAGGGCTCCAGAAAAAATGTCTTAGGCTAGCATGCTATCGATCGAAACTGTCTACTAGGCAACTGTCATACAATGATCTCCTGCAAAAATTCAATCTCACAAGTCTTCAACTCCGGCGATTACATACCGATATTCTTTACCTTAACAAAATATTGAATTCACATATCAGTTCTCCCGATTTGCTCTCAGCCATAAGTATCAACATCAGATACAGATACCGTAATCCTAAAATATTTACACTCGACGTCTACAAAAATAATACCTCCTATTATAACCCTATCGTACGCATGTGCAGAGTGTATAATGAGATAGCGGTTAAATACCCTAGCCTTGATATCTTCGACCATCGGTTCCCTAATTTTAAACTATCTGTCAGGTCAACCGTTCTATCTGAGTGATCGCTGAGTTCCTGCCTTAGTTATTTATTACTGGTATTATTATTGTCATTTATTAATTTTAATCCAATTCCAATTTTAATTTTTTTATAATAATCTGTACATAATTCAATTTCAATTTAATTTAACTCTACTTTTAATTTTATTCTATTTCAATCAATTTTTAATTATTTTATTGTTACTGACCCATTTTAATGTTTTTATTATCTTTTATTTATTAATTTAATCCAATGTTATTTTTTTTTATTTAGATTTTGATATGTAATTCACTTTAATTTAATTCAATCTCATTCAATTTTTTAATATATTTTTTTTTTTAAATTATATTACCGATATCAATGTTTTTATTATCTTTGTTCACGATTCTAGTTATTTAACCTAAGTTAGTATACATATTTAATCTAACTGTGTGCATTGCTTTGGATTGCGTCCCAGTTCAAAACTTTTATCTTTTTATCTTTTTACTTTTTAATTGGATGTTATCTGTTTATGTGCCTATTAAATAAAATAAAAATAAAAAAAAAAAAATAAATAAAATGGAGGGTAGAAGAGGAAGGAAAGACTTAGAATATGTTATTTCAAACAGATAAAGGAAAATGTCAATGTTGTGTCGTATCAAGAAGTGAAGGCATTGACGAAGAGACGAGACGAATGGAGGATACTCCACCGACAAGAGCAAGGATCTTAAATCAAAGAAGAAGACTTCAAGGTTGGAATTACGCTGTCTTTTAATATTTCTAGATAGACTTGATTAGGGTTGCCATCCGTCTGTCGTCTGTTGCCTGGGAAAACATCCCAGGACATGTCCTGGTTTTTGGGGTGTCCTGGGCTGTCCTGGATAGTTTCTAAGCATCGTCCTGGGTTTTTGCTTTTGCGCGGAACCCAGCAAATAGAATACGTATCCTTGTGTAATACGTAGTTCATTATCCCGGGCACTAGTCCGACCCTGCTTATATGTATATCAGTCCTGGCTTTAAGCGAAATGTCCTGGTATTTCTACTTTCAAATCCTGGCTTTCAAAGTTTGGAGATGGCAACCCTAGACTAGATAGACTATATTATCATAGTAATCAACTATAGGTAAGTACAGTAAGATACTTAATGGATTAGTATTGAAAACATGGAGTCTAATATAGTGAACAGGCTTAAACGCACGAATTGATAAACTGTTTGGTATTCATCTGTCGTACTGAAGATTTATGGTGTACTGGGTGTCTATAGGATTGTGTATGGGAAATGGGGTAAAAGGGGGGTAGGGGGATGTTCCACGTCTGAGTTCATTGTACTATCTTGGTCAGTGGGGCGGGCTTGATTTATTACATGTTCATGGATGACATCATGTTGCCGTGGGAGTGTTTGACGTATTCTTTTTTTATGTAGCACTGGCACTTGCCTAAATTGAGATATTCAGACTAAACCGACTGTCGCTTTTTTACGATCTGAATTCACAAACTGTGCAAAGTCGATGAAAGTACATTTATAATGTAGTTTGTAAATGGTACGGAGTTTATTTTTTACCTAGTTCTGTAAATCCTACTAATATTTGGATGTTTGGATGTTTGGATGTTTGGATGTTTGGATGTTTGTTACTCAATCACGCCAAAACGGGTGAACGGATTTGGCTGAAATTTGGAACACAGATACTTTGTAGCCTGGAGAGGAACATAGGCTACTTTTTATCCCGGAAAAATAACAAATTCCCGCGGGATAACGTCGTGTAGTCCACGCGGGCGAAGCCGCGGGCGGAAAGCTAGTAATATTATAAATGTGAAAGTTTAGATGTTTGGATGTTTAGATGTTTGTATGTTTGTTACTCAATCACGCCAAAACGGCTGAACGGATTTAGCTGAAATTTGGCACATAGATACTTTGTAGCCTGGAGAGGAACATCGGCTACTTTTTATCCCGGAAAAGTATCATATTCCCGCGGGATAACGTCGTGTAGTCCACGCGGGCGAAGCCGCGGGCGGAAAGCTAGTTTTTTATATTTTGAATTATGCTAGGTATAGATGTTTGGATGTTTGTTACTCAATCACGCCAAAACGGCTGAACGGATTTGGCTGAAACTTGGGACACAGATAGTTTGTAGCCTGGAGAGGAATATAGGCTACTTTTTATCCCGGAAAAATATCACATTCCCGCGGGATAACGTCGTGTAGTCCACGCGGGCGGAAAACTAGTGTATTACCATTACTTGTTTATGTTTTTGACACAGACGTATTGGACATACATAATGTTACCTAAAATTACCAGCATATAGGAAGGTTAAAAGTGAGAAAGAAAAAGGAATCGATTCCCGAACAAGACAAATATTTGTGTGCATAAACATGTCTATTTGTCTTGGTCTGGGTGTTTACTATGTATATTAAGTAAGTATTTACAAACAAAAAGTATTTAAGTATATATTTATCCGTTATCAAGTTTTCCATGATACAGTTTCTTAATGAAATTAACATGGGCTTAGATAATTGGTGTGAATGTAAAAAGTTATTTATTATTTATTTATTTATTTATAATAAGATTAATTCTTCCAGACTAAAGCTATTAGTAAACTAAGTGTTGGAGATTTTAATTAGATGAATAATTACTCTAAAATCTGAAGAAACCCATTCTTTTTGTAAGCTTTCTTAATTCAATTTGCTTGAAATCAAGTTAATCTCGCAATGTGATTACTTAAGGTGTATTACATCTTATTCCTTAAACTTTTTATTAAAAGGATTCTTTAAATCTTTTGCTTTATATTGCTCAATGTCACTTGGATTTAAGCCTAACATCTATGTTACTTTTTCATAATGTAAATATTAATTTTCCAGCGGCTGCTCATGACTTTGTCAGTTGACAGTTTTCCTTGTTTTTGCGATAAAATACGTATACACCTTTTTACGTAGGTTCCCTTATTCCCCTTAGGTCCGGTTGCTCGAAGCTTGGTCACGTTAACTTTAGGGTTAAATTATGGTTAAAGTAAAATTAACCGGCGGTCAAATTTAAAAAGCGTTTTTGAAGAAGCGGTTACTTTAACGAGCAGTCAAATTACACATTTAACGGCGGCGGTCAAAATAACCGACAGGGTGGGAGTGGTTTAAATTTTGACATTAGTTATTAAGGGAAGTTTAATGAAATAGTACCTACAGACAACACTTTTATCCCAACGTCTATTTCTTTGACCGAGGTCAAAATTGATAACGGTTAAATTTTAACTTTAACTTTACTGTAATATTCGTGCAACCGGACCCTTAGTCTTTTATATCTTTTCAAAATTGGTTTACTAGTGAGAGAGAAGTCAACATGCAATCAGAATTATTTTCGCATTAATTTTAGATAGTAGATTGACTTTCCAATCTCACATTTTGAGCACTGCACAAAGAGTGAGAAAATTAACTTATATCTTCAAACAACTGCGGCATATAGTAGATAAAGAGGTCATAAAAAACATCTATCTCGCCTTGTGCCATTCTATAATTTCTTATTGCATTTCTATATGGGGAGGGGCGGCGAAGTCTCATTTGATAGTGCTAGAAAGAGCTCAAAGGTTAATTCTTAAGGTGGGTAATTTTAAACCTCGAATATATCCCACAGTTACACTGTACCAGGATTGTAAGGTGCTCACTGTTCGTCAAACATATATTATGACCAATATAATGAGGCAACATTCGCTTGTGCCATTCACTAACAAACATCATCTTGCAAACACAAGGAGACATTATATGACATGTAAATTGACTTCAGGTAAATCAAATATATTCAGGAGATCCTTCTGCTACCAGGGTTGTCGCCAGTATAACTTTATTAACAAACATCTGAACATTTATAGCAAAACAAAAGCTAATTGTAAAACTATTATTAATGAGTGGTTACAAACTAAAAACTATGATGAAACGGAAAAGATGATTGCTAAATAAACATAGAAACACACTTACTTCTTGTAATTCTCAAAGGCACTCACACACAACACACTCACATACTCTCCCACACACACATACACTTACACACACACGCATAAACACAAATACTTACTTTAGACAAAGAATACTATAATATTACTAACGTACTTTAGATTAATGCTTAGTTATTAATGTTTTAATTTAGTTTTTTTTTCCGAAGTTAATGTGCTAAATAGATGTGGCTAAAATGTTTATGTGCCAATGTGGCAGGGTTGAGACCTGGTACTCAAGATACAGGGTTTACCTAGTTTGAGCACCAGTCTCCCTTTCTATACTTAGTGTATTTTTTTTATATTTTATTTTAACATAAGATAATGTTCTTGTCTTTGTCAAAAGGGAGAAAATAAACAAATTTTTATTATTATTTATATTCATCATTATAGATTTATACTAAAAAAGGCAAGTTGAGGTCATCGATCGTAACATCGCGTGACCCCGTCGTTTACACCCGACGATAATCGTTTCGTCCCCGTATCGTCGCCGGCCCGGGGCCTCCATAAAATCCGACTCGAAGGACCATAACGTGTTTTATCGCGCTGTCGCAATTAACCAGCGCGAGCCGGGAAGACGCGAGCGCAATACGCGTTACGCGAGCATTCGCCGTCCATTACGTGGAACGTAACCTTAAAACACTTGTAATGGGATATTTACGTTAATTGACCAGCTGGTTGCTTCTTTACGGGGTCTAAAGTCTAAAGTCGTTTCTTTTACGGGGTCTATTTAGAGTGGGTAATGGTTAAGTTAACCATTAATGATATCAGGCGACTTCACAATATATTTTATCGATTACTTATATACAGAAATAATTACAAACTCATACTATATAATACTTTTGAATTCAATAAATGAATTTTATTACAAAACATACAGCAATTTGCTCAATGAAGCCTTTAAAACCATTTATTCACTGGATTGAGATTAAAAAATAAAGCTACCTACCATAAGGCAAGAGCCTATTAGCACAGTCTAGATATTATCAGAGCTTATCTGTAACCTAAGACTTAGTGATGGTGACGTCACAGACACTTTCTGGGAGTGGAGGGCTCATATCGGCGTCGCCTATCTGTGACGTCACTGGAGTGAAGGTCAATGTATAAACTTATGGCGTGTCTGATTTTATTGACATAGTCTTGTTTGATAGTCGTCTGAATAGATGCTTAGCTGTGTAACTGCTTCAGCGTCTGACTTCTTTTTATCGTTACGACCGTTTGACTTTTTTTTAAATTTATTTACTACTAGCTTTCCGCCCGCGGCTTCGCCCGCGTGGACTACACGACGTTATCCCGCGGGAATTTGTTATTTTTCCGGGATAAAAAGTAGCCTATGTTCCTCTCCAGGCTACAAAGTATCTGTGTTCCAAATTTCAGCCAAATCCGTTCAGCCGTTTTGGCGTGATTGAGTAACAAACATCCAAACATCCAAACATCCAAACTTTCACATTTATAATATTAGTAGGATGTTCTACTTACAGCATACGTAATACTACATTCGTTACTTAATTAAAATGGATACTTAACTAAATACATAAACTACAAGTAGACACCTCATCATTTAAATAATGTTACATACTATTACGACTTTACACCATTTTTTTATTTTAAAGTTTACTTAAGCAATTCTAACTTGTCTTAACTACATAATAACTCTTAACTTTAGTTTAACATGTAACTTTAACAGTTTCCAAAATCCTACAACCCAACTCTCAAATCATTAAATTAAACAACATTCCATTAGAAAACGTTAATAACTTTAAATATTTAGGCAGTATAATAACGAATGACGCTAAATGCGCTTTAGACATCAAAACTAGAATAGTAATAGCAAAACAAGCCTTTCACAGGAAAGGTTGTATATTCAAGGCAAAAATCGCTAAAAACATAAGAAGACGTTGCATCAAAACTTTTGTATGGAGTATAAGCCTTCTATAGATGTGAAACTTGGACAATGACGCAGAGAGATAGAGAAAGATTAGAGGCATTCGAAATGTGGTGTTGGAGAAGGATGGAGAAGATAAGCTGAACTGAGACGGTTACAAATGGAGAAGTATTGGAAAGAGATTTTAAAAATCATAGAAGACAGAAGAGGTAGAATGATCGGCCACTTGATAAGACATGACAAATTTATTACAAACATTATAGAAGAAAAAATAGAAGGAAAGAGAGGAAGAAGAAGACCAAGAGCCTACATAGAACAGATCAAAGAGAAGGTGAACGTCGTGTCTTATCAAAAAGTCAAGGAACTGGCTTAGGATAGAAACAAATGGAGGAAGCTACACAGACAAGAGTGTGGCTCTTAAATTAAGAGAACTTGTAACTAAACATAAATTTTAACATCTTTGAACACTACTGCGCCACTTTTATTGTCTTATCGGTGTTGCTATAAAGGTCCTCTAGCCACTGACTGACTGGCCGTATATTGACTATGCCCACGATCGGTGCTGGTGCCGTCACATTGTCACGCATGACCACAGAATATATAATAGTACTAACGGCATGACCTAATTCCCCGTGATATTATTCGAGATCCCGCGATAAGGATCACTCCACAATTTATTGCCTTTAATATTGTAAATAACGGTGATAGTGTCAGCTGATCATATCGGACTGTTTCTTACATTATTTTCAACACGCAGTATGCTATAATTGTAGGATTTGACAATCCATAAAAACGTTTAGTATTCATGCTTAATAAAGATTTACTTTTTATAAATTAACTAAGATATAAACATCTTTGATCATAATTATTTAAATATGTCAGTGAAATAGCGTTGCTATCAAATTCTAGTAAAATTATATTATTGTATATTAACGAGATTTTAACTAATATAATATTCTCGATCTTCAAATGTTGACTTATTAAATTAAGAGATATTGTTTCTGCTGTACGATATTTACTAATTTGGGACTAGCTGCTCCCAGCGGTTTTACCCGCGTGGTACCCGTTCCCATGTGAATATCCGTATAAAAATAGCCTTTGTCACTCAGGAATAATGTAGCATTCTACTGGTGATAGGATTCTCAATATCGGTTCAGTAGTTCCAGATATTAATTCAAACATCCTAACAACTGTAAACTAGAAAAAAAGACTATCCATTCACGACACTACTTTTCAATTGCGTTATACCACAACACTAGTGGTAGCCTAATCTGTGAACGTCTATTTGAATCTACCATTAAAGAGTCTGTGTTACTCAATGAGGAGTCTTCTTTGAGGCGGATAATTCGCTAGTTGTTTTATCTGTGATGCCGATAATAGTTTTCTGTTTATTGAATGTTCATTTAAATGTGTAACAGTGACTTTTATTCATAACAGATTACCACTTTATTATATTTGTGGATTTTCTATCCGGTTAGATTATCATATTAAGTTTTTCTTTGAGTTTCTGTACGTAATTCAGAATCGAGATCGCTGATAACTTGTACCACACACCCAAGGTCACTTCGCTATGGAGTCTATGGAAGTGAATCTTGTTTGTCGCGATTTTACGACCGCTTGGGGTATACGACTGTTGCTATCCGCTCTTCGCTTATTACTTGCATATCATAATTAAAGAGTGTGTTGTGATGGGATCACCGGCTACGCCTACACAGAACATTAACGCTTCGTGATTCGTTATTGGATTTAAGCGAGTTCGCGCTGTGCACAAGATAGGCAACTTCTGTTTTCCGATTGTATAATTTCACCGTCTAGAATCTAGATTTAAGTGTCATTTGTTGCTTTAGCAATGTATATGTCACCGGAAAATAATAAAAACCGCAAATTTATAAAAAAAAAATTACCACGAAATTTAAGGCAATCGCTTCACTGCGCTTCACGATCGCGATCGCCTTAAATTTCTTACTTATCACGTGTTCTACAGGACTTCTTATTTTCCGGTGACTTATACAAATCGTCAATGGTAAGCCATTGTTTGCATTATTATGGCATTATATTATTATTATTATGGCATTAGTGTGCCATTGCTGCATTGTGATGATAATAATTGTATCAAATCAAAGGCAAATATTATCATCTTCATCTTCTACATCTTTCTTGCAGTTCTTACTTTATGAAATGCAATAAACTATTTGATTTGATACATATAATCCGATATTATATCATAAATTATGTACACCATTATCAAATATTTGAATGTCTCTGACTATCCTTATGGATGGATAAGGAGAAGTGGCCATGCATAACCCACCACACCACGGAGGTTCAAAACATACACCAAATATGTGCTCCATCAAAAAAAATATAGTTATAACTCGCGCGGATAAATAAACAATCTGTAAATGGCGGCCGGCCAGTCATGCTATCTTGCTCACACATACCGTCATGCTGCATGTATACCACGTGGGTGGGTCATACTATCGCGCTCACACTTGCATGGCCGACATTTACAGATTGTTTCTTTATTTAGATATAGTATATTAAAAAAGGGGCTTTAACCGCACGAGTTCTACCTATTTTACTACGGAATTAACGGAAACAAAAAAAAAAATGCTTTGCGTAAATACCTTGCGTGATGAACAATGACGTCATTTCAATAAAATGGCGGCAAATCGTGCAGTAAAATCTGGCGCCATCTTGCAGCGGATTGATTGATTTCTTTTACGGTCCGTTTTACGCGCGAATGGGAATATCCTTGCAGATGACAACAATCGTGGTGACTTTACGAGCCGATCTAGTCATACCTAATTTGGGTCCTTACTTAGATTATATTCTGTAGGTAGGGCAGAGGTACCCTTTGTGGCCACTTTAAGGATTTTAAGATATTTAAGCACTAAGTACTAAATGGTCTTAGGTATTTAAGAGACAAATTATATCTTAAATTATAGATAATTTATCTACCTTTAAAGGTAAATTTTTCAAATTTGAAAAAGTAAAAAAAGTTTTTTGGATATAACACAAAATGTGTGAGAGGTGCCAAATGTACCGGTTTTGGCCACTTATTGATAGTTAAACTTTTGTAAGTATAGCGAAAAATCAAAACGAAACCCAGGTTAAATCAATATATTCTAATGCACTAGCTAGAAACCAATCCATTGCAAAACAACAATTTCATTGTAAAAAACAAAGGTTTATAAAGTATGTCATCCAAAACAAAATTTCTTAAAAATTTTATACAAAACATTTTTCAAAACAGAAAATGGGATTTATTGAAAAAAAATCGTATGACTTATGGAATTCTAACGGTTGTTATTATTACCTTAAAACAACTTATTTTAATTACCTGTAGCAAAAATAGCGAAAAGTTATTTAGAAAACTTTTAGAGCAAAAAGTGGCCAAAACCGGTACAGTGGCCAAAACCGGTACGCCTGCCCTACTAGCGGATCCTCGCGGCTTTACCCGCGTGATACCCGTTCCCGTGGGAATATCGGGATAAAATATAGCCTATGTCTAACGGTTCTAACGGTCAAAGAATTTTAGTAGTTCCTGGGATGAGCGCGTTCAAAGAAACAAACTCTTCAGCTTTATACTAACGTTCGCGAATACATAATACTAAGTGACATTATGTCTGCTAACTCTTTGCCAAAATTTATTAAAATTGATTCTGAATCAAATAATCAAAATGATTACTGAAAATTTTTGTCGCAATAAATAATGATCAAGACTATCGACAATCTCAGATTAAATAAGAAAAGGTTTTACTCCAGAATGGAAATTGGAGAAATTTATTTTGAGAGTAAAGAACTTTATTATTCCCAGATAGGAGAGGACTATCATAAAAGTAATGTACCTATTTCAGATATCTTTCCGCTAAGATGTATTTTCCATAAAGCTGAAACATTTTCTTGGATTCCCAAATTCCTTCAGGAGATATTTTACGTGTAACCGGCCCTCTTGTTATGGTACAATGGGCGGGATTTCCTTTTTCCAATGTAATATTTTTACTTTCTTTATTTCGAATGAGACTGAAGATATTTGATTCAAGTTTTTGCGAGTGGTTTTTTATACTAACTTAAGTAAGTATATTTTTTTAATTTGTGATGCACAGATTGTGGAGTTTAATTTTGTTTGATAGGAAAACTGATATAATCCATATGTTGATGATTAATTTGAAATCTAATTACATCTATACTAATATTAAAAAGAGGAAAGATTTGATTGTTTGTTTGCATCGAATAGGATCCGAAACTACTGGACCGATTTTAAATATTCTTTCACCATTAGAAAGCTACATTCTTCCCGAGTAACATAGGCTATATTTTATCCCGACATTCCCACGGGAACGGGTATTACGCGGGTAAAACCGCGAGGATCCGCTAGTCGGTAATAAATCATAATACATTACGATGACTAAAAATCCGTTTGCTCATGCATATAATATACCTACTCTACGCATTAATTTATTTTACCATCAGCTGATAGGGACCCAAACCTTATACTTTTACTATGCCCAAACCGTTGAGATATGACCGCTTGTAAAGTCCATAAATTTTCTGTAAAACGTAAGCAAACATGCTAAATTGAAAAACTCAGCCTCACAACAGCCGTTGAAAGTTCCAAAAGACTCGTTAAAATGACTCGTCAAATAATACATTGCCCTCCAAAACAAAAAGAACAAACTCAGAAGAAACGAAACAACTTGAAACTCGAGCGGGATTAAAACTAAAGTTGGTTCGCGCTGGGGCGACCAGGCTGCCTCTTACTTATGGGAGACGTTGACATAATCGTTTAATCGTGCCTTTGCTTCAGTATCCTACTAATATTATAAATGCGGAAGTTTGTGAGTAAAGATGGATGTAAGTAGGGATCTTTGTTACTCTTTCACGCAAAAACTATCTACTTATCTAGATCCTGAATGGATCTAGATAAGTAGATAGTAAGATAGAAATTTGCAACATATAGATTATAGGCTGGAATAACACATAGGATAATTTTTATCCCGATATTCCCACGGGAAAGGGAACCACGCGGGTAAAACCGCAGGAGGCCGCTAGTGTAAATATAAAAGGGTGCTACTGTTGTGGGCATTTTGCACAATAGTATATCGTTTGTAGCGGGACAGTTTTCGACGATTTTTCTATTATTAGACATTATTTCCAAAAAAGTAAATTAATGAAAATTATTGAAATAAAATGTTTGGTTTCAAAGACATTTCTAAACAAAATAATTAAAATCATAGTAAAGTTATAAAAGAAAACCTACCTACGAGCAAATGTTTTAAGTTGCATACACATAGTACAAACTATGGAGCATACTTCATGAAGCTTTATCTTCCTTTCACATACATATACCAAATTTGAAATTAAATATCTAATACTTAAGCTTGATTTAAGATTTCTAATGGAGTTGCTGTAACATTAAGCTAGAAACACATTTCGCTGGCGCAGCGCAGCGCAGCGCGATCGGTTTCATACATTTAGTATGGCTAGAAACACATTTCCCTGGCGCAGAGCAGCGCAGCGCAGCGCAGCGCAGCGTTTCCGCCCGGCTCCGATTGCGCTAGGCCCCCCACCACTTTCTAGCATTGTATCGTCAGATGGCTCGGTAGCGGACTGCGCAGCGGAGCTCTGCATTTTGCTTTTTACTACTTATAATATGTTCTCCGATTTCTCCGTCAATAATGGGCCAATTTAAAAAATATTTTTTTTGTTTGGAAGAGTCACCAATTCATTATCATGTAGGGTTGTTTATTATACTGTTAAAACAGTATTGAAGTGTTTTTAGTACACTATACTTTTTAATTTTATAACAAAAATAATGTATAATTCTGATTTGAAAATAAATTACACGAAATATTTCTAAAATCGGTTCAGTATATTTTGAGTTTATCTATTACAAACAAACAAAGTGTATTTATAGTATTAGTATAGATATAAATTGCATCTCGTCTTCATTCATCATCATATTATCATCGTAATCATCAACATTTTTTTTTATGGATTTAATATGTTCAAGTAAGAACAGAAATTGTTTTCAAAATTAGAAGAAAACATAATGCAGATGTTAGCTCGGCAACGACTCGATTGACACTGATCAAAAATTTCGTCAGGAAACGCTGCGCCACGCTAGTAAAGTGTGCACACCCGGGTCGACGCTGCGCTGCGCTGCGCCAGCGAAATGTGTTTCTAGCTTCAGTGAGTGGTTCGTAGATTCTTTGTTCAAATTGATGTCACGGATAGGGATTGGAAGCAAGACTCCCAAGATAAATAAACTTGATCACTACTTACCTACTCTACCAAAAAGCCAGTGTAATTTTAAATTGTATTGTTTTAAAACCTTACATGTACTAAACAACATATATTTAACGATGGAATCCTAAATTACGTTTTTAATAGGACATATAAGTGCAAGGAGTAAACTAACTCCTTACCGAATGTTCTTTTTTAAATGACAAATCCTTACGATCTTCTTTCATAACTCGTTCCAACTTATTCAATTACAAGTTGGCTAGTTAGCTCTTAAATAAGTTGTTCAGTTCAACCAAATAAATTAAGTTGGTGCTGGGCGGGTCGCTACAGATTAACTTGAAGTTTCATCACCTTAATTATTCAGAGATATTTCCATTTAAGTTTATTGCTTGTAAATTCAATTCTTCATGTCGATCATTTGCAATTGTAACTAATAAATTGAAAGCTCATCAATCTGCATTAGCCCGCTTGGTGGGTCATGCTATGCCCCATTCACCTTGAAATAATCTAAAGGCAATCGGAATGAGACTAGAGTAAAGAACGAGTATTTTAACTGCCTACTAATGATCCTAAAGCGAGCTATGACGTAACGTCTGGCCGTCTCGGTAGAGTACCTTTAGGGCGCTTGTGCACTACACTGAATTTTACCGTCCGGAAAAAAAAACGGATGGTTGTATTTTAATCATAAATTATTTATAATAGTAAGAATTTATTTATTTCGTGTAGTTTAGGGTTTGAAACATTGAAACTACACGAAATAAATAAATTCTTACTATCTTACTAATATTATAAATGTGAAAGTTTAGATGTTTGTATGTTTGTTTGTTACTCAATCACGCCAAAACGGCTGAACGGATTTGGCTGAAATTTGGGACACAGATACTTTGTAGCCTGGAGAGGAACATAGGTTACTTTTTATCTCGAAAAAATATCACATTCCCGCGGGATAACGTCGTGAAGCTCATGCGGGCGAAGCCGCGGGCGTTAAACTAGTTATAAATAATTTATTATTAAAATACAATCATCCGTTTTTTCCGGGACGGTAAAATTCCGTGTAGTTCACAAGCGCCCTTATGAGTTGATTTTAACTGACAACGTTTACGAAAACTATTGGATGAACTGCTCATGTCGGTAAAGCAGTCAAAGAAGGACATGAAAGAGATAGAGCGATAGTTTTCGATTACGACACAGCCTTCTCTATACAATAGAGAAGGCTGTGCGAATACAGATTGCCAAACTCATACAGGGTACAGGGCACGGATTCGGTACCCGTCAGTCGTGTTTATTCCATGCCCTGTACCGACGGCCAGACCTTACGTCATAACTCTCTTTCATTCAGGTTTTTAGTAGGCAGTTAAAATACTCGTTGTTTACTCTGATTAGACCTACCACTTGGGTTCAATGCGGATCAAGATCTTATATTTAGAGTAAGCTTGTGTTACAGTTCCTATCATTAAAACGTCTGATGACAATCTTAGGTCATACTTAACTGAATTCAAAAATCTAAAGATATAGCTACATAGGTATGAACAGTCTACAGCATCAGATTAGACAGAACTGTCAAAAAGCGCGTGCGTGAAAAGTTTCCTAATCTGTAGGAAAAATGACACCCATTCCAGGTGATTTCCAAGCTGTCGTTACACATAAACACAATTAGGGGGATTTGCGGAGGTAATTAGCATTCGTAAGGATTAGGGGAATGAGCTTTTTGATAAATTAATTCATACACGCCCCATGAGCTGGACGTTTGACAGCCCTGGCTGAGTAAAACCACAAGTTCATTGTGATTAAAATGCTTTTTGTATTATTTGTTTTTGAACTAATTTTACTGCAGCTCAATTTGTTTTTAGACAATTGATATGAAGATATTACTGCAGTTTTTGCCTTTCCAACAATAACGTGTAATGCAATTAATGTAACACGTAAAAGAGAAATAAAAAGTTAATTATATAAAAAAATGGAAAATGAAGTATTTAGAAAAAATCGACCCGTCTCACAACTAGCTCCGATGGGACTCGAACCCACGACCTTTCGCTTTCCGGGCGACTGCTCTAACCACTGAGCTACGGAGTCGTTACGAGAAGCGTCGAATTTATCCAATACTTCTTACACGCTGTATAGTCAGCGTTAATTTCATCAATGTGGAGATATTACTACCCTCACACGCGAAAGAAATACCTTTCCAGGTATTTGGCAATCGCTAAAGATGAAATTACTATTGCAACTTATTTTAATTTTTAGTTTTTTGCATTCACAATGCAATTTTTATTACAGAAAAATGGAAAATTTTTTCTAAATACTTCATTTTCCATTTTTCTGTAATAAAAATTGCATTGTGAATGCAAAAAACTAAAAATTAAAATAAGTTAATTATATGTTATCTTAAATACTTACATTTAATTTTAACTTACACCTTGCTTACGCAGGCCTACGTTTAACTTTAATATATCGTTTCTTGTGTGTCACGTCACGTAAGATATAATACGCGTTTCTTTCATTTGTTTACCGAATCGAACTCTCGGCAACTTACCTCATAAAATTTGGTTTGTTACTAGTGATGGGTGGTGAAACGGAAAGTCATCATGTTTTGATGACTCTTGCCTGTCTTGTTTCAATTTTTTTTTTATATTAAGTATAAAAGTTCAAACTTCTTTATTACTGCATCATGTTTTTACAAACATAATAAGTAGGTATACCTACAAATGGACACAAACACTACTCTGCAAGGGCACAACATTACTTAATTACAAAGTTTTGTAATGCCCCAAAATAGGTTTGATTTTTACGCATATTTAAGAGTGAGTGCTGTTGTACATAGTATAGTAGTAGGTGGGAATAAAAACTCTTTTCGTGATAATCTATAGTCGTGTTTAGAAAGAAAGTCGAGATAAAAATCATGAGATTTTAATAAAAATTTCAATCTTATTTCCCGAAATACAGCGAAATCGTTTCGGAATTTTATTGGGAAGAAAATGTTTTCATTTCCCAGCACTATTGGTGGGTAAATTACCCCACCCCCGCCGTTTGTTATTAGCCTTCGTACGTGGATGTGATCTCGTAAAAACCTCAACAGCCGACATCGCATCGTCCTTTTTATTCCGGAACTCATTGGTTCCGTGCGAATTACGGTTCCGGAAAATGTTTAAAGGAAAATTTTTGATGATATTCGTGTTTCGTGACGGGTTCGAATGGGTTTTTATTAGGTTTATTGCACTGGAAGCCCCTAGTAATCTTGTTTTCACACAAAAGTTTTATGACGAATATAAGGCTTCTTATAGTCCAATTTAAAACTGTTTTTTAGTATAGAGTGCTAACTCGTAAAACAGCGAAATATGTCATTAAAATAAAATATCTTTTCGGCAATGCTGTATTTTAACATCTGCTTATTTATTTATTTTGTGAATTGCAAACTTACAAAACAGACTAAGCATAAGGTCATCATTTTTCCTAGTAATTATGCCTACTTAAGAGTAGACAAAGTAAACAAACCCCTATCTGTTTCTTGTCACGCAGCAGACGCAAGCCAGAAGGCCGTAATCGCACGCAGCGGCATCCGGACATCCGGACATCCGGACTTATTGTTTTTCTAATGGCCGCATCACTCACGACGACCGTTTTGAAATTACGCGGCTGCGTTTGTATGACACGAGTTATTAAGGGTTGGGGCAAAGTTGTAATGAGTTTTGGAAATACGGGTTTTATAATATGAGACTAGCGAATCCTCGCGCTTTTACCCGCGTGGTACCAGTTCCCGTGGGAATATCGGGATAAAAAGTAGCCTAAGTTACTCCTTATTACATCAGCTACCTGCCAGTGAAAGTCTCGTCAAAATTGGTCCAGCCGTTTCAGAGATTAGCCGGAACAAACAGACAGACAGACAGATCGTATATATAATCATATGCATGTAGTAAATAGCGGTTATTTTAATATTACAAACAGACACTCTAATTTTATTTATTTGTATGTATAGAGTATAGATAGATGTATAGATAATCTATACTGATCAAGCAAAAGGATTTGTTCTATTCTAACGCACTTGTCTGTGCTACTCTGGAACTAATGTCTTTTAAGGGGTAAGACAAAGACAAAGTCGTGTCATAAAAGTTGTAAGGAATATTTTGACTCTCTTACGGCCAGAATTAATAACCTATCCACAGATAGGGATAGGTGCGATCCAGATTAGTTGCTATGCAACGCTTGATATTAACATAGAATTAACGACAGTTGCCAGGATGTTGCTAGGTGTTGCCTAGCAACTAATCTGGATAGCACCTAGTTATTACCACATAGTTATTAATTCTGGCCGTTAGAATGGTATGTACTAGCTTTATATGAAAGGTCGTTCTAGTAGGTAGGTATACAACTCATATCACCTACAAAAAATTGGTGTAATGTAGAGGTATAAAATACGTTATAAAAAACGTTTTCAATAGCGTTGAGTATGTATGATGTTATGTATGTTTTCATAAATTTTTGAACTTTTTACTTGTTTCTTAAGTTCATTAGCTTATTTTTAATACATTGTCTGTTAGCAAAAAAAACGACACCAAGTTTTAACTCACATTTTGGAAGAGGTCTTGTAACATGTAATCAGTGCGTAAGTGCTTTAAGAATGCCTCCACATCTCGTTCAACACATGGCTGGTGATATAAATGGTGTTCGCTAATGACGCGTGCGTTCATGGAAATGAAAAAGGGGGTGGGGGGGGGGGGGGACGACGACGACGGGAGGATCCGAAAATGATTACTTAAAACCCCATTTACATTTTCGAAAAGGACTAAGCTTTGCTAAAAATAGACATGGTCTTGTACGATGCAAGCAATGGCGTAAGTGCCTTCATATTTCTTAGCACGTTGTCGGTGATATATGGTGCACTCCCATGGAAATGAAGGGTGGGGGAATTTATCTAGACCGAATAAAAAAGAAGGGTCGAAGACGACCTATCTTTCTTTTTGGGAAGGACTGACCTTTGATGAACTGTAGGTATTGTAAGGTGTAGGTAAGCAATGACGTAAGTTCTCTTAGAACGCTTTCATAACTTCTTTAGCACATGAATGGTGATATAATGGTGTTCCCTAATGACGCGTGCGCTTCTATGGAAAGGGGGGGGGAGGCATTATGAGGACTGAATTAAGAAGAGAATGACGTAATTTTAAAACGGTCGGCGTGATTGATGCACATACACTTAATTTCTTGTAGGGTGGCTTGATGGCTCAAAAAAAATACTTATATCAACTTGTTCTTATTGATATTACATAACCAAATCAAATCAAAATCAAAATATTTATTTATTCACATAGACATAATAAGCATGTACTTATGAATCGTCAATATTTTCCTACCACCCATTCAAGACTTTTTTAACTGACAAGAAGAATGGGCGCAAGAAACTTGCCAGCGCGTATCTCAGGTAACGACATTTACAAAAATACATATCGTTTCTTATTACAATATTTGAACAAACATAGTGCACATATTATACAATATTATTATAACATTTAAAAGGAAAATTTTCTCATTAGAATATTTTCCTTTTAAACAAATATAAAAGTATATGTACATTTCATAACCAAGCATTGTGATCGTTCAGATAATCTTTGACGTCATAATAACCTTTGCTCATGAGAGTCTTTTTAACATGTTCTTTAAATTCATGCAAAGGCAATTCAATTACATCTTGTGGAACTTTATTCAAAAAGGCTATGCCTTTCCCCAAAAACGAGCCTCTAGTTTTTTCTAGTCTAAATCTTGGAACGGCAAGTTTATTCTTTTTTTTTTGTATTTAAATTATGAGAGTATAACTTTAGATAATATATACAAGAAACTGTGTGTCGGAAAATCATTCTGCCAGTAGAACTAGTCGCATAGGTAACCTATTTTCGTGGCAACAAAATGGAAGCGTTTTGCCAATTATTCAAAATTTGAAATGAGAAGTTGAATTAGTATACTCTGACTTGCTAATAAGGTTTTATTTGTGACTTTGATCTCAAAAGATACCTAAAGTCTTTTAGGAATATCACTTTGGTGTGGTAGGTGCCTCTGACCGGACCAAATGGGACGTCAAACCATAGAACCCACCTAGAAGGCGTATTTCATGTCGTCGAGTATTGCTAGTTTGTTGTACGTAGGGCTGCCACTGGGAAATTTGAAATAATTGCATATTGATTTATGTGCAATAGCAAAATTCGCTAGGTTCCCTCAGGCGCCAGAGGTCTACTTCTCAAATAGCCTATTTCTCATTTTGACTACTTTTGATAATTATTTTTGGGGTAAGTAATAATGATATACTAATCATACAATGATTGTGTTTATGTGTTGAAAACAAGATTTAATGCATTGAGATTTAATTTTAAAAACTACTTCCAGCTGTTTGAAGTTTTTATGCATTGTCAGTTATTAAAGTAATATTTGTACCGATCGACATTCTTTTCTGTTCCGGTGACAGCGGCGCTAGTACTTACCCACTGTACAGTCTCATACGCATTTATCTACGGTTCAATATTCACTTCTCGAAGCTAAAGATAAAATGAAAGGACAGCTAAAATTAAAGTGCAAATTATGATTAATGTCTCTACATATCTCAATGGTGACGTCCCTACAACTCCTTCCGTACAAATCATATTTGCTCGGCTACGCAAACGGTCCCGCGGGCCCAGTCGGGCCATGGCCTTATCAGGCCCGTCCGTTATTGTCCTCCGAGATGGAGGCGCAATCCTTTTTATGTAAATTTATGCCTGCTGTATATTGTACTGACAAAAATGTTTTACTGTCGAGGCAAAGAGCACGCATGAATGTTTTCTTTTTGTAATGCGTTCCTATTTTCTGTGAATAATTCTGTCAGTTTGTTTGTTGTACGTGTTAATTAAATCACTTACCTCCGTACTCTTCATGTCGGAGAACTGACTAGAACGTAATATGCTGTTTAAATACGTGTGTAATGTTTTTTAAAGATTCGTTCTGTAGAAAAAGTATTTTAGTTGAAATGTTTTTCGGATTTACGAATTTTTATTTTATTTAAACTTGTCTTTTGTATTGCTTGCCCTGACTGCCTTTAATTAAACCAGCACTTATGCCCGTTTGCACTAAACTTAAGAATTGCCTAAGTCTTTTCCTAGCTAACTTAAGACATTCTTAACAAAAAATTGCTTTGCACTAACCTTAGGACATACTTAAATGCACTTTAGGCTATTCTTAACTTACGGGCCCAATATCGAGCACCTAAGGTTTAATAAATACCTATATCAGTGGTTATTGTCTGTGGCATTGTGAGCAAAGAGTAGTGCGACAAGCTTTTCTGTTCCGGTGATTATCTTTGGAACTAAAACAGTTTTCATACGACAGTCCATTTTGACAGCTAATTTCGTATTGCAAGTGACTCCTCTGTCACGGCTGTCACCGGAACAGAAAAGCTTGTGGCTTTTGTATTCTTGGTTGTTAGATAGAGACACAACACATGTGACATACGTTATTCATGATTTATATAAAAAAAAACTGTATTTATGTTTTTCTTGACAGTTGAGCTCAGTTGACTGTTTCTTTTCTCGGTAAATTACCCCTACAAAATAAAATAGACAACGCCTTAGCTTTTGTTTCCTTTTAACTCACGAAGGAATCAATGAGAAGTTTCAACCAAAAAAATATCCAGTGACCTACTTTACCTCGCCAGTTTTAAAATCCATAAACAATTAATATTTGAATTTATTCATTCATTCTCTTAGCAAGGCGATGACTAAGTTACGACGTAGTCTGTCAGTGCAAACAAAAATTTTATCTCGGCTGTTTTAGGCTGTTCCTAAGCTAAGATGTATCTTATCTAGGACAAGCCCAACCCGAGTTTAGTGCAAACGGGCATAAGCTTTCTTTTTATATTTAAAGTCAAAGTCAAAGTCAAATTTGTTTATTCAATTTATGCCCGTTTGCACTAAACTCGGGTTGAGCTTGTCATAGATAAGATACATCTTACCTTTGGAACAGCCTAAAACAGCCGAGTTAAAATTTTTGTTTGCACTGACAGACTACCTCGATTCAATTCAATTCAATTCAATTTTATTTATTTGCATAAAATATGGTACAAATACAAGATGGTATTAATAATAATTTTCCCGCATATTCTGTCGAATATTTCGACGTGCAAATATTTAAATGTCACAATCATGTCACAATATTTGATTCTTAAAAAATAATATTCTATAAAAATTTGATTCAAGTAAAATGTCAAAAATAAACTAATCTAAATACAATCTCGTTTTCAAATTTATTAAATGTCATATTGATAAGTGAAGTAAAACGTCAGAACTAAATTAATTAATCTAAATAAGTACAATGTCGTTTTCAAATTAAATGTCATATTATTTTATCATTCAAGTAGTCATTTATACAATAATATGTCCTATCTAATAATAATCCAAATAGTTTACCTTTAAATTTATTGAGAGGTAAATCTGTCACGTTATTTGGCAATTTATTATAAACTTGTATAGCCATACAAAAAGAGTTCTTTGAATAAACAGTTAATTTCTGGTCAGGAATGGACAACTTATTTCCTTGTCTACCTCTGTAATTTGCGTCACTTTTTTTTTAAATAAGTCGCCATGTTTTTTCACAAAGACACAGAGTTCATAAATGTAAAGACACGGTAAAGGCAAGATATTTAATGTTTTGAAAAGTGGTTTACAGCTTTCCAAATAGCCAGCGCCACAAATTGTACGTATGCATTTTTTTTGCAATTTAAAAGCTCGATGCACATCCACTGAGTTTCCCCACAAAACAATACCAAATCGCAGGACTGAGGAAACATATCCATGGTAGGCCATAAGCGCAGCTTTCTTTGATGCAACATGTTTCACTCTATTTAGAACGTAGACAAAACGATCCAGTTTATTTACCATTAAATTAATATGTGATTTCCAATTACATTTATTATCAATATTTATACCTAAAAATTTAACTTCTGTCACCTCTTCAATATTATCATTATTATAACCAATGTCAATATGCTTACGTATAGAGTTATGAGTTTTAAATTGAATTAGTTTTGTTTTATCTATATTAATTTTAAGGTGATTTAGTTTTAACCATTTAATTACTTCCCTTAAATTGTTATTAGCAATATTTTGGATGTCATTCTTATTGTCATATTTAATTATTATAGTAGTATCGTCAGCAAATAAAATGCATTGTTGATTGATGACGTTCGGCAAATCATTGATATATAGCAGGAATAGTAATGGACCAAGAATACTACCCTGAGGTACACCGCAGCCATTATGAATATAGTCCGAAGAAAAGGTTTTCTTTAGATTATTTGATGTGTTAGAAAACCCATTGATTTCCACCTTTTGCAAACGATCTTTTAGATAACTTTCCATCAAATTTAAAGCAGTTCCTCTTATCCCATACCGTTCCAATTTTTTTAGCAATAGTGTGTGTGAGACAAAATCGAAGGCCTTGCTCATGTCTAAAAAGAGGCCTATTACTTTGCTACCCCTATTTAGTGTTTCAGTTATTTGTTTAATTAATTGGAAACAAGCAAGAGTTGTAGAACTACCTCGTCTAAAACCATATTGTTCTGTATTAAGTAATCCACACGATGATATGAAAGCAGTTAAATTATCAAAATAACTCTTTCATATATTTTCGCAAAAATTATCATTAAAGCTATTGGCCTATAATTATTTAATTCATTTCTAGAACCCTTTTTATGCAGGGGCTTTACTATCGATAGTTTCAATCGAGTCGGAAAGCAACCCTGTGAAAGCGATAAGTTTATCACATGTGCTAGAGGTGCTGCAATATATACAGCACTTTTTTTAATAATATCAGTATTGAGACCGTCATAACCAGCTGAAGTAGTATTTTTCAAACTCATTATAATTTTGTATATGTCATTTTCCACTACTGGAGTCAAATAAATACTTTTTGGATTATTAGGTATATCGTAACTCAGTCATCGCCTTGCTAAAAGAATGAATGAATGAATTCAAATATTAATTGTTTATGGATTTTAAAACTGGCGAGGTAAAGTAGGTCACTGGATATTTTTTTGGTTGAAACTTCTCATTGATTCCTTCGTAAGTTAAAAGGAGACAAAAGCTAAGGCGTTGTCTATTTTATTTGGTAGGAGTAATTCACCGAGAAAAGAAAAAGTCAACTGAGCTCAACTGTCAAGAAAAACATAAATACATTGCGACAACCTTTTCTGTTCCGGTGGCCAAAACTAGAACTAACGAGTTTTGTTTTTAATGTCATTTTGCAAATACTTTCATGTTTTGCTGCTAAACATAAGCGCCGCTGTCATGGGAACAGAAAAGATTGTCGATCTGTAATGTTTTTTTTAAATAAATGATGAATGACGTATGTCACATGTGTTGTGTCTCTATCTAGCAAACAAGAATACAAAAGCCACAAGCTTTTCTGTTCCGGTGACAGCCGTGACAGAGGAGTCACTTGCAATACAAAATTAGCTGTCAAAATGGACTGTCCTATGAAAACTGTTTTAGTTCCAAAGATAATCACCGGAACAGAAAAGCTTGTCGCACTACTCTTTGCTCACAATGCCACAGACAATAATCACTGATATAGGTATTTCTTAAGCCTTAGGCGCTCGATATTGGACCCGTAAGTTAAGAATAGCCTAAAGTGCATTTAAGAATGTCCTAAGGTTAGTGCAAAGCAATTTTTTGTTAAGAATTTCTTAAGTAAGCTAGGAAAAGACTTAGGCGATTCTTAAGTTTAGTGCAAACGGGTGTTAGATTGTTAAATACTTGTGATGTGAACGTCATAGAAGCTACGGCATCGGTTCGCAAACCCTACAGCGGGAGGAGACCTTGGAGAAGATTTGCCTAGTGTCTTTACGTATAATGGTGTATGTCTTGTTGGTAGTCCTAACCTAACCATACTAATATCACAAATGTGAAAGTGTGTTTGTGGTTTGTCCGTCTTTAACGTCAAAACAGAGCAACGGATCAACTTGATTTTTGGTATGGGGATAGTTTGGAGCCTGGAGAGTGACATGTAGGCTACTTTCTATCCCGAAAAAATATCACATTCCCGCAGGATAACTTTATGAAGTCTCGATAGTCTAGTAATAAATAAACAAATACTACTCACAATCAAACAAACAATATTATCCAGGAGTTAAATAAATATTGTGTTTTGTATATCTAAGATTGTAGGAAGTAACTCGTCGTTGAATTTAACGAGGTTTATTTAATAACATGTTATTGAAAACAACATCAAATACAAGAAAACGTGAACACTGAAAAAGTTTTCGTTATACATCAATAAGGTTAGAGAGCTTTTGCGAATGGTGGCTTCATTTATAGCCATTAAAATATCTCAACAAAACAAAAGAACGAGACCGAATAAAACAAGTGAAAGTGATTTCTCAATAGCGTTTTGTTTCTCCCGCCACAATATTTGAGGAGCTGACAGTATTTGGAAGGTGCGTCAGTGATTTATTGGGCACGGAACGTTGGCAAAGTGATATTATTGTATATTGCCACCGATCAATCGTGATTGATATATCTGTGTCAATTCGCTTCAATATCTGATTTATGAGTGCAGACTTTTTTGCCCGATTGTGGTGGGTTTTAAGATCTATCTTGTTGTGCAAATAAGAAGATCCTATTGTAGTTAGAGACAGTAACTTTTTGAGCTTTTTTGTGAAGATTTTTTGAGTTTTTGGTGTAGACTGTGGATGACTTCCAAACTCGACATTTTTGATGATCATATTAGACACTTTGGATGCTTTTACAGAATACCCTCTAAGAATCTAGATCGAATTTTCAAGCCTTTATCTATAGTATTTCAGTTCGTTTAATATAATAATAACTTAATAATTCAGCACGCCCAACTCGTAGTTCATTAGATGCGCCTGTATTGTATCACCGCAGATATTATCGTAATATAAGCCTCGCGTGCCCAACAATAATGCTCTACGTAGAAATTGCTATTACACACCATCATTTTGTTCGCATTTTACATAAAAAAAAATTTATTTACGAGTGCGGCATAGCCAGCATGGTTTCAGTGATTCCAGTACTTATCCCAGACGTCAAAGTTCCTAGGATCATAAGGTACCTATCATAAACAAGAAACGATCGAAAGGACTGCAAAGACATCTACACAAATAAATAAAATTGGAGTGTCTGTTTGTAATATTAAAATAACCGCTTTTTACTACATGCATATGATTATATATACGGTACATTTACCAAAATAACATTTTTTACAATTTTTGTCTGTCTATCTGTCGGTCTGTCTGTCTGTTTGTTCCGGCTGATCTCTGAAACGGCTGGACCGATTTTGACGGGACTTTCACTGGCAGGTAGCTGATTTAATTAGGAGTAACTTAGGCTACTTTTTATCCCGACATTGCCACGGGAACGAGTACCACGCGGGTGAAACCGCGGGCGGCCGCTAGTAATATTATAAAAGATTAGGGTCCATTAATTAAATTCACCTTTTAACATTGCAGTAAGTAAACAACTTAAACTACAAATACTTCTATAATGGTAGAAAACATGCGTATCTGGCAACACCGCCGTGACGTCACAGCGTGCGTTTACGCGGAGATAATGACGGGCATCAGCATAACGCACGCAAAGTACCGCATACGTTTAACTAAATCGACGTCATATTTACCAGGCGCGGTCTCACGTTATTGAAATCTAGTGAAGAAGAAAAAGCTGCTGTTTTTTGTGAACGATTCTTTCTCTCTTCGTATTTGGTAGGTATAATGGAATTGAATCACTTGATCTTGAAGTCAGTCAAGCTATCAATCACGAGACAGATCATGAAATCAAGTTTAAGTACGTTGTACATTGGATTTTCATGGAGCTTATTTTAGGTACTTACATCTGAGTACGGTAGCTTTCTTGTCCTCTCCTTCCACTAGGCTCCCATGCTGAGGCTTTGTACCCCATGGGATCCTGTCTGTAGTACTACCAAAATTGCTCAGATACTTTCACGTACATACACCCAATTGTACACCAAGTATTACATCAATTGACATGTTTTCATTTTTAACAAGGTACCTTAAATCGAAAACCATTTCGAGATTTTTCAATTTCTAACACTGTACATATTTTTTCGGATTTTTAAATCACTTATTTATTGAAATATTCGGAAAAAAGCCCCTTTTATCTTGATGAAGGAACATTAGATGACATTCCTTTGCATAACATAAAAAAACGCCTCTCATTAAAAAAAAACTGTCGCTGCCAAGATGAGTAATGAGTACAAAAATTATACCCGCCTCTTTCACTCAATACTGTCATGCCCGGAGAGTGACAGAGATGGGTATAAACTGCAGATGTCAAGTTAGTTGTAGTGATACTCTTCGCTAAACCTAACCTGTTTTGTAATGACATATTTTGACATAGATAGAACTATGGACTTGCGATATCAGTAAAAATAATATTTTGCCTCCTACTCCTACAGAAGGAAGATCTTAACATATTAAAGCTAACTTATCATAACTTTACTAAACTAACAATTGAAAATTATGAAGGTGGCTGAAGGATTAATATATGGCAGACATTCGCAACCTTCCCAAAGTTGACATGATGATGTTATTGGAATATGCGTGAACACGACTCATTTAACGTTGCGGAAACAAGGGGAGCTGAAGTTTTATTTTCATCGAGAGATGCCTACGTAGAAACTTCAAGCTTCTGTAGGCTATGTGGAAGTAAAACGAGAGCAAGCCATGTGTACCATCAAGGGCAGAGTAATTCCTGAACACAAAGTTCGATCAAAAATGTATATAGTTAAAGCAGTTATTGATGAGAGTAAAGACACTTTAGTATACACACATACACAAGTATGCTTTATAAACCACATAGCCAAATAAATAGCATGTTTGAGAAATTCTCCAGTGTTGTTGTTTCGTTCATAGTTACTCTGCCCGCCATTACATGTGTGGTGTGAAATATCAAGTCAGGCTATAGTTTAGTGTTTAAGTACCTACTTATTTTTATTATTTTAAATAGAAGTCTGTGTTTGATAATATTTAAAAAGTAGTCGTGTTTTGTCTGTTTAATAAAATACAATTTCATTTTGATATGCGTTTATTTCAATCTTTATCTACTTCCTGATCTAGGAATCTACCTTTCTAAACTACTAAAAACTAGAAAAATGTCTGTACATTGAATATATTCCAGAAAAAAACAGTTGGATTAGAGACAACTGGGACATAACCAATGCAAAACAAAACACACAACACCTTTTTCTTGTGTATTTGGGAAGGGATTTAAATGTCCTGATGTTGAAAGAAATGTTGGATCTTTATTAACATTTTGCAGCCTTCTTGGTACTTGGGGTTTAAGTCGAGGTCTTGTGACTTTATTCTCCATCCAATCCCTGTAATTTAGTACACACTACCACATGGTACTTTATTTTTATATAAAGCAGCACACCACTGTGAATGTGTGGACATGGGCACGTAAAAAAATGTTTTTTTGGGCATTTCAGAACTGTATTTTTGCAGCCAGGAACTACACATAAAATTAAGGGATCTAATTCACGAACAGTTTTTTCCATTTTGATTTAAATTTACGAGTTATGAAGAGAAATAACATCAAATAAAACAACTTAAACCAAACGAGAAACCGTAACAACAACAGACAACAATCGTCATTAGTGTCACGTTGACTTGACGACGTTAGAATGTATTTTTTTAAATAATTTGCAAAGGTAGGTATGTCCGCCAACCTGCCTTCTTCCTGGACTTAGGCTCTTTTTGAATGAGTAAGTTTTCAAATTAATTTTACGTTGACTAAAAATAAAAATTTTGGAAAAGGAAAAAATACGAGTCTCCTCTTTTTAAATGTTATTTCTAAATAGCAAATAAAAACACATGATAAATTTTATGAAATGTTGTCAATTACCCTATATATTCCAGCCTTCAACAAGAACAATTTCATTTTTCCAGCTGTGCGCTTTCGTTAAAAGGTGACAAGGCGTACAATAAATTTTTATCTCACGTACTCCGTGACGGGGGTCTTGTAATGTGAGGTGTCACGGTGACGTCGCGAGTTGTCGCTGTAACAAGCAGGGTACCAGCCAGTTGTTTTATTTTGTTGACGGTTTTTCCGGGACTTGTGTGTAAAATTAGATGGTGCGTGGAATTTCGAATGACCGCTTTCGGTAGGTATATCAAAACAATTTATAAAACAAAACACTAACAAGTTAATGCACATGTATAATTTATCTCTTCGTAAGCAATTTAATGATATTTACCGCGTTGATGTCTATACAACCTACAAAAGAATAATCGTATCTCATTTGTTTTATCGACATATATTGGTTTTTCATGATAACATCACAGTCTATATATTTCCCTTAATAACATACTCGGAAACTTAATGTGATTTTCTTAAGTAGATAGTTACACGTTTTATAAAACTGCAACTATGCACTCAATTACATTGGCTTGTGTACTTGTAGTGCAGGCAATTATCTGCTGGCCCGCAGCCAGGGCGCTTAATGTAGTCCTCCTAAAATATTTACGACCCGTGATGATTTAGGCCGGTCGGTGGCAGCCTCTGGCATACGAATGGGTTGTAATCTATTGGTATCTCTACATTGCTGCTTGTCTGCACGTGGTGTTTGTAATGACATATTTTACAGCAGCCGTGTATACCTTTGTCTCATCATACCATAACGCTCAAGTGTTATTCTTCTAAAGTAGAAATTTAGAAGTGCTCAAAGAACCTTTGATGAACGATAAATAACAATAATCAAGTTGGTGTTCCTTTTGTTCTTCTATAATACCACAATTGGGTCCTTAATTTACAAATGTAATAACACTTTTAAATCAAAATAAAGTCCCATTTTGTTCAAAAGGGAGTTCGCAAAATAAAATGGCGGTTGGATTTCCCGCTAAAACTGAGGCCCGCGCAACATGGCGGCAATTAGATTTGGGAAATAATGTCGGCAATTATCTCTGGTCGCCGCTTGCCAAATACCGGCTCGCTGGGTTGCCAGTGACACACGATTTTTTCTTACGTGCCAGCGTTAAGGATTGGACCGTTTAAACACTATTCCGTAATAAGAAATTTCGTCGCCATTAATTCTGGAAGTAGAACAAAACATTCCCTTTGAGAGATAAATGGAAATAAGCTTTGTTTTCTTTAGAACAGATTTGGCGCCCAACGTGGTACTCCAAAATAGTAGATGCACCTACAAGTTTTAGTGTTTTAAAGCATAGTTAATTATGTATAGCTTAGATAAGTGGTTCTAAAATTTATTAAAACTATTTGACATGAAAGTAACAACTATTTTAACGTGTAAAACAACTAAAATGTAATAAGTGCGAAAGTTGAATGAGTGTAGCCTGTGTAAGGTTAATATCTCCAGTGCCCTTAGCGCGTAATGAGATAAGTGCTAATCTAGAGCGGAGTTAGTGCCCACTTCCCGGTCTAGGTCCCGGCCTTCGGGAAGCCTCACAGGGCCTGGAGGACACGACCACTGGCCTTCGTGACCTGCATCAATGTTTATGTAACTTCCTTGAGGGCTTACGTGTGGGCTTGTTATCCCTTTATGTTGACGAACACATGGATCAACATTTGAATTAAAAACAAGCAAATTGTTAGCTATTTTAGGTTTTTACTTTTTTGCATTGACAGTGCAATTTTTATTATTGAAAACTTTTATTACTATTTTTTCTAAATACTTCCAATTAAATTTTTCTAGCAAATTGTTTTTCTATTCGAGTTATTTGTACTGTGTAATAAATACTAAGTAAATGAATAAGAGAATAACACTTTACTTGTTCGACTTCCGTAAGCTTGACAAAATAAAATGGCTGCAAAGTCAACTTCCATGGATACTAAAAACGCTCTTACCGATACGTAATTGTGACTTCAATACCTTAATTAAAATTATTTGTTTATAAGGACCACTAGTGAAAATTACAATAAAAAACTTAGGTACAAATACCTAATATTACACAAAATAATAATATGCCATATCATGCAAGTATTAAGTAGCAATTTCGCGTGATAATAATTAATTTATTCCCCATCTTTTGTGTCAAACCAAATACCTAAATTATTGATCACTAGCGGATCCTCGCGGTTTTACCCGCGTGGTACCTGTTCCCGTGGGAATATCGGGATAAAATATAGCCTATGTCACTCGGGAAGACTGTAGCTTTCTAACGGTGAAAGAATTTTCGAAATCGGTCCAGTACTTTTTGAGTTTATTCGTTACATACAAAAATACAAATCTTTCCCCTTTGTAATATTAGTATAGATAAATATCACAATATCTTCTATCGTTTTCCGAATGCTAACGTCTCCTTATCTTTTTAGGTAATTAATCGTTGTGGAGATCCTTGAGGGAGGCCTTGCCCAGTAGTGGGCGTCCAATGGCTGCTGATGATGATGATTAATCAGCGCTGCGAGGTAGGTCCAAACAAATTGCAGATAAGGAACGAATGATGTTCCATCTGTGCTATCTCTCTGTCGGGACAACGACAAATAGCCTGCGACGCGACTCAACGGAGATCGGGAAAAAACGAGAATGGAATTATTAGCTTTACGTGACAGTTCCGGGGTCTATATTCGAAAATAATATTTCATGTAATGTGACGAATTGAGAAACTTCTCCTTTTTAAAATCGGTTGAAAAACAAAAATACGTAGGTACCTACTTAGGTTTTTTCATATTTAGACATGACAAGTACCGCCCAATTATATCAAATACAAGCGGATCCTAGCGGTTTTACCCGCGTGATACCCGTTCCCGTGGGAGTATCGGGATAAAATATAGCCTATGTCACTCGAGAAGAATGTAGCTTTCTAATGGTCAAAGAATTTTCGAAATCGGTCCAGTAGTTTCGGAGCCTATTCGATGCAAACAAACTTGACTCTAACAAAATTTTGCACTTTAAAGCTTAATAATTCACAAACAAATGCCTCAATCAAAAAACTATCTTTACGAACCCACATTGAAATTGCTATCCAACGACATCCCACACTATGGGGTAGACAAGAAAAAAAATTACATACCCACTTCACGTGTAGGGGAGGTAACCTAAAAAAAAATTATTTTCAAATTTTTTCTTCACCACTTTTCTGGCGTGATAAATATGTATATTCATGCCAAATTACAGCTTTCTAGTACTAAGAGTCTATGAGCTAGACTGGGGTCAGACGGACGGACGGACAGACGGACAGACGGACTTGGCGGACATGACGGACATAAATTGAATTGAATTGAATTGAATTGAATGGCGAAACTATAAGGGTTCCTTGTTGACTACGGAACCCTAAAAAGCCTACATAAATTCGCCATAGGCGGTGTCTGTAGGTACTCTACAGTCCTAAGATCCAATACACGTAGGACAGATTTTGTGGTTCCAAAACTCATTTTTTTATGCAATATTATGTGATCACGCACAATTGTGATGACCACATCTACTGTGTTCCACAGTTTATTGAAACGAAGGTTTCCCATGCAAAATTAAGTAAATTAAAACTAGTCCTACCTTATGGTAAGGGATACTGTCCGTAATCCAGGGGGGCTGAACGTTGTCTCGCCGGCGCGCGCGCGGGCAAAACGATCTCCACACAACCCCCGATGGGATACTCTTACAGCTAACACTCGTATACTACACAATGCCCTAATAGGCTGCTAAAACTTCCCGGCGCTTTTCAAAGCGAACACACACGGGTTACAAGTCCGTACCCCGACCGGAGCCCTAGTAGGTGCAAAACGAAATCTCGGTCCCCATATGGGTAGGTAACTTGCGCGGCACGTCGCTACAGAAACACACGAACTTGTCTCACGGCTGCTTACGGCCAACAGGCGATCCTACACCGGCCGGCCGAGCGCATTGTCTCGTGACCTTGACAATGACAACGGGGCCGCTCGCAGCGCGGCGCGAACATCCCCCCGTCCCGGACAGTAGCAAACTGTCCGCCAACTCAATCTAAGGGCAGGCGAGAGAGGGTAGCGATCGCTCGCTTCAAAACAGAGTCCCCCACCAGGACCTCGGCAAACCTGGGCACACCATCCGACCCCGGATGAAGCTGAACAATGCGTCCTAAACGCCAGCGGAGGGGCGGCAGGTTTGGATCCTTTACCAACACGAGGTCTCCAGTCTTGGGTGGGGTCGTCCTATCCGACCACTTAACGCGTTGCTGCAAAATGTGCAAATACTCCAGATGCCAACGGCGCCAAAAACTCTGCGTAAGCTGCTGGAGCAATTCAAATCGCGAGAGCCGTCCGGAGGGCACTTCGGAATAAGGATATTCCGGCAAGGCGTTAAGCGGTCTGCCAATCAAAAAATGGCCCGGCGTAAGGGCCTCTAAATCATTCGCGTCCGAAGACAACGGACACAACGGACGCGAGTTGAGGACCGCCTCAACCTTACAAAATACGTTCGCGAGTTCCTCAAACGTGAGGACCGTCTCCCCAATAACGCGACGAAGGTGAGTTTTAGCGGCCTTTACAGTTGCTTCAAAAATCCCTCCCCAGTGGGGGCAGGATGGCGGGGAGTACTGCCATCGTACCCCTCTGCGAGAGAGTGTGGATCCGATCTCAAAATTATTCCTATCCAAAAATTCACAAACTTCCTTTAAATACCTATCGGTGCCCTTGAAATTGGTTCCACAATCGGACCTGATTAACGACGGCATTCCGCGGCGAGACACAAAACGATTCAACGTGGCTACAAAGGCTTCTGTGGTGAGGGCACTAACCACCTCCAGGTGGACCGCTTTAGTGGCCAAACAAACAAATACACACAAGTAAGCCTTTTCCGTTCTAGCATTACGAAGCCGCGATGTCTTAACGGTAAATGGCCCCGCAAAATCCGTTCCAACTCCTGAGAAGGGCATCGATTCGTTCACTCGATCGGCAGGCAAATCACCCATCTGGGGCTGCATCGTATCGGCGCGCAAACGATAACACGGGAGACAACGAAAAATAACGGATCGGATTATTCTCCGCGCTGACAAAATCCAGAACTCTCGTTGGAGGAGCGCGGTCAAAGCATTACAACCGGCATGAGCATTCTTTACATGTCGGTCTGTAATCAACAGTCTAACTAACGGTCCATCCTTGGGGAGCAACAAAGGGTGGCGTGATCCGTACGGCAGGTTGGCATGTCTGAGCCTACCTCCGACACGCAGCAATCCGGTACTGTCCAAGAAGGGATTCAACCGCACCAAGGGTCCCTTCAGCTTGGGCTTACTTGAGCGCAGGGCTTTCAGCTCCGGTTCAAACTCTCGCTGTTGCGTCACTCGCAACCAATGCAACAGAGCGTCTTGCCGCTCTTGTGGGGCGAGGACCGGAGACAACAATTTCTCCTGAGGCTGGCGACAATTTCGCACAAAGCGCCTCATCCAAGCAGTCACGCCGAGCAACTTATCCAAAGAACTGTAGCGGTCTAACAAAAACTCCATCTGCGGAGCCGCCACCGTCTCCACGGCGTGAACACGCATGCCTAGGTCTGGGACTCTGGCCACAGCCGGGGTGGCAGGCCATGAGCGCTCAGGCCGTAACAACCATGATGGACTCCACCATAGGTGGTGGTCCACTAACTCAGGCGCCTCGCAGCCGCGGGAGGCACAATCTGCGGGGTTCAGTTCGCCCGGTACGTGGCGCCAAATCAACGGGGCCTTTGAAGTCTGAATTTGTGAGACCCGGTTGGCCACAAAAACCTCAAGGGTGTGGACTGAACTCTTCAGCCAACAAAGGACGACCTGGCTGTCAGACCACGCAAATATCGACTCCAAGTCGACACCGTTTCCCAAGGTGTCGGCAACATGATTGAGTAGCCGTACTAAGAGAGTGGCGCCGGACAACTCCAACTTCGGAATGGTTGGCCTAGTCCGAAGGGGGGCGACCTTACTCTTGGCCGTAACTAAGTGTACGGCGACAACGCCTGCTGCATCCACCGTTCGGATGTAAACGGCTGCCGCGTATCCGCTTTCGGACGCGTCACAAAAGCCGTGCAGGGAGGCTTTAAACTTTCCGGAAGGCAGCATTTGCCTCGGTATACAAACCCGATTGACGTCGGGTAGGGATGACACGAACCTCACCCACTCTCGTAGGAGGCTACCAGAGAGGGGCTCATCCCATGACAATTCCGCAGCCCAGAGCTCCTGTAGGAAGCACTTCATCGAAAACACTACAGGGCTGAGCCAACCGTTCGGATCAAAGGTACGGGCTACAGTAGACAGCACCGTGCGTTTAGTCCAGACCTTTGGGTCTGGCAGTTCCAATCTATATGTGAACAAATCCGGGACTGGTCGATACTGGACTCCCAAAACAGACAGCATGTCTGGAGTCTCCGGATTTTCAAAGAGGAGCGGCTCTTGCTGGTGGTCCTTAGGCAAATCTGCCAATAGGTCCGGTGAGTTAGACAGCCACTTCCGCAACTCATAGCCACCAGCCCTCAAGAGCGCAATCAGCTCATCACGTAAGACGAGAGCCTCATCTAAGCTCGAGGCCCCCGTGCAGATATCGTCGACAAATAAGGCCCCCCCCTCAATAAGAGCAGATGCCCGGGGATAGCGTAGCCGTTCGCGCTCTGCGAGCTCCAAAAGCGAACGGATCGCCACAAAGGGGCTCGACCGCAAACCATAAGTGTTGGTGTTCAGCTCGTAAGCCAACATCGGATCCTGGGGATCCTCACGCCAAAGGATGAGCTGGTATCGTCTATCCTCCGGGTGAATCACGGTCTGTCTGAACATCATGCGGATATCGGCCACAAAGACGACAGCGTGCCGGCGGAAGTTGGTCAAAACATCACAGACATCGTGATGCAACTTCGGCCCCGCATGCAGACACTGATTCAACGACACTCCGGTTGACGTGGGCGCTGAACCATCAAAGACCACGCGGATCTTCCCATTGGAAGTCTTCAAAACAGCGTGGTGTGGCAGGAAGTAATGTTCCACATTACGCCAGTCCAACTGCGAGATGGACATGTGCCCAAGGTCCAAATACTCCCGCATGAAGTCTATATACTTCTCCTTGAATGCGGGATCCCTGGCCATCCTACGCTCCATGGACAACAATCTCTTCTCGGCCATCGGTCGGGAGCTCCCTAAAGGAGGGCGAACCGCCAAGAAGGGCAAGCGGGTAATCAAGCGACCCGAGAGGAGGCGCCCAGTGTTGTTCTGGTAGAACAATTCGCACTCCTCCGCTAACGGATCCAACCGCTTGGCAGTGGGAGGTTCCTCCACCTCCCAAAACTTTTGGAGAACGTCGGACAAAGTAGAACCGACAATGGTCTGGCGGTCTACCGACGGGGTCTCTGGTGTCTGTGGTACCTTTCCCATCACCACATGACCCAGCGACGAGGACAAGGCGACAAGATCGGCTGTCTGCAAAACTCGCTTGCTTCCACACAGTACACGACCGAGGACATCCGCACCAATCAACAAGTGTATTGGGCCCGGTCGGTGGAAGGAAGGATCAGCCAAAGCCAGTCCAGACGTCAGCTCAATCGTGGATGGCGGCACTCGCACTTGCGGGAGTGGTCCAACCACCTTATCAAATACTATCGCCGAAGCACCGATCTTCGGCCTTGGCGTGAAGTGGGGGGAGAAGGAGAACTCAACTCGACCAATCGGATCAGGGATCCGCGAGTCTCCCACCCCCCGTACCGCTTCGTGATGCGGCACAAGCAAAAGACCCAGCTGTCGGACAAGCCACCTGGACATTATGCACCCCTGGGCACCTGAGTCCAAAAGGGCACGCACCGTGACAACATTGCCCTTAGGTCCCCAAACATTCACGGAGGCTGTTGGCAACAGCACAAGCTCCGGAGGGGTGGTTGGGTCCGACAGGGGCGCCATTAAAAATTTTGGGGGGGTACTTGTCCCCCTCGCGCCTGAGTCGGCGCGCCAAATGTGGGACGCTCGTACCGGGCGAGCGGGGCCCAATCGGGTACATACTGGCCCCGACCAACAGCACTCCTAGGTGCAGGGTAATACCCGTGTGGGGCGTGCCTCGGTACATAGTACCCCAATCGAGGCCTCTCCATTAGGGGGGGGGAGTAGCAAATAGGGCCCGTGCCCATCGCCACCGTGGCGTACTCTTGTGGTACCCCCCTACCCCCGCCCGTGGCGGGGGCGTCTCTCCTATAGTTCCCCCTCTCCGGGGGGGGCTGAACGGGGGGGCTAAGCCCCGCCGAATCTCTAGGGGACCGGTTCCGGGCTGCCGGGCCCCCGCCCGTGCGCGAGGAATTCGAACCCCGGTCGCTCCCGGCGTCCTTGCGGTCCAAACAAAGGAGGGGGTGATGCCTCCCTCCGCAAAGACGACAATCCTCGGTCTGGGGACACGCCGACTGCATGTGTCCCCCCAAACACCTATAGCACCATTGGCGCTGTCTAGCAACGGCCCTCCGTCCCTCTGGGCGGAGGCCTCTAAATTTGGCACATTCGTGCACCACATGCCTATCTCCCCTGCAATACCTGCACCGCTCACTCGGTGCGGGGGGAGGGGACTGCTGGAAGGCAGCATATCGATTGGTCGGGCGACGGGGCTGTTCCCTCGCCGCCACCATACGACCAACACCTGGAACCAGGGCGGGCTCCAGGTGGTCCGTCACCCTACATTCGTCCTCCAAAAAACGAAGGAGGTCCGCGAAGGGCGGGAGATACGAGGCGCTGTCGCCTCCGTACCTCTGCTCGAAACGCCCCTTCATTTCAGCGGGCAATTTGGCGAGGACTATGTGCAGCAGTACAAAGGACCACTGATCCACCGGCAGGTCCAATCGCCTTAGGGAGTTGACCGCTGACAGTAGCGGGTTCAGCAACTCCCTCCGTAACAGGTGTACCCGCGTGATTCGCGGGAGGGCCAAAATCGTGGCCACGTGGGTGTCCGCCAGTAACCGGACATTCTGGTACCTGCTAACCAGAAGCTGGCGAGCCACCTGGTAGTTGTCGTCGCTGATGAGCAGGTGCTGGATTACCGAGCTGGCCTCTCCTCGCAGGGAGGAGCGCAAATAGGCCAACTTCTCACTAGGGGATAAGTCCCGTCGTGAATCCACCAAACTGTCAAACAAATTAATGAAGCCCATCCAGGCTGACAGATCCCCATTAAAAGTGGGAATCTCCAAGGTAGGCAATCGGCCTAGCAACGCCGTCGGGGTAGGTTTGACCTCCCCGCTCAAAACCGGCTCCCCCTTCCGAACAGCCAGGGCCCTCTCAGCCGCCTCCGTGAACTGGTCAGCCAGCTCATAGGCCTGGGCTACATCCTGCTCCAGCTGTTCCGACACGGCATCATCAGCTGGGGGGTTCTCTAAATAATACGCGCGACACTCCATGGCGTGGCGCTCCAGGTCTTGCAGCCGAGCTGCCAGCCCGCCATACCGAGCTAGCAACGCGCCTACCCGGTCGGCTCGGTCTATTAATGTGACCGCACAAGCAAGCCAACGCAAAGCTCCTTGGATGCCAGCCCTGGATACGGCGGTCGGATTCGTAGGAGCCATTTATATTCCGTTTAATAAACAAGCAAACAAAGAAATATAAAGGTGGTAAACATCAACAAAAAAAAAAAAAAAACAATAGAAATAGGTCGCGTCACGATAATATAAAACACAATTAAAATTCGGACGACATACACGGACCCTACTATTTTCATAAATTATTAGCAACTTACCAATTTCAAGGGCTAACAATATAACGGTATAAACAAAACGTATAGGATTAACGATATGGCATACACGGCACGGCCAAGTCAACCTCGCAAATCAACTACTAAACCGTTATCAACAAACAAAAACAAAACTATTTTTAATAATAATACTCGTAATTTAATACTACTAATAATTAAAACCACTTTCCTCTTTTTTAACTAGGCAAGCGGACTCGGAACAAACACTAGTATGTGGTACTAATAAACAACACTTTCGAACGAAACTATTCGTCAAATAAATCCGGACACACAAAAAAAAATATACACATCTAGGCGAGTAAACTCGTATCAAATCACTAGTATGTGGTACTAATAAACACACTTTCGAACGAACTATTCGTCAAATAAATCCGGACACACAAAAAAAAATATACACATCTAGGCGAGTAAACTCGTATCAAAACACTAGTATGTGACAACAATTATATAAGTGTCTATCTATTATCGGATCCACCAAGTGAGAAACATTCGCTTCGAGAATTTACTAGAACAATTTCTTAGTACTTCCATCGTCTCGGCATACCCTCGAGATTTCAACAAAAAAAAAAATAATTTTTAGGTACGCTTTTTAGGTACGCTTTTTATTTTTACTATGAAATTTTATGTAGTTAATTTTAATATGAAAATTAATTATATCAACTAAGCTCTGCTACCAAAAATATGATCACGCACAATTGTGATGACCACATCTACTGTGTTCCACAGTTTATTGAAACGAAGGTTTCCCATGCAAAATTAAGTAAATTAAAACTAGTCCTACCTTATGGTAAGGGATACTGTCCGTAATCCAGGGGGGCTGAACGTTGTCTCGCCGGCGCGCGCGCGGGCAAAACGATCTCCACACAACCCCCGATGGGATACTCTTACAGCTAACACTCGTATACTACACAATGCCCTAATAGGCTGCTAAAACTTCCCGGCGCTTTTCAAAGCGAACACACACGGGTTACAAGTCCGTACCCCGACCGGAGCCCTAGTAGGTGCAAAACGAAATCTCGGTCCCCATATGGGTAGGTAACTTGCGCGGCACGTCGCTACAGAAACACACGAACTTGTCTCACGGCTGCTTACGGCCAACAGGCGATCCTACACCGGCCGGCCGAGCGCATTGTCTCGTGACCTTGACAATGACAACGGGGCCGCTCGCAGCGCGGCGCGAACATTATGATTAGGACAAGCGGCTACTACACTTACACTAGTTAGGGCCTAAATTTTGAATAGATTGCTTTCTTTGAGCTCTTCTTTAGCAAGTGATGCAATCAAAACAAGCAATGTATTCTGAATTGGGGCCCTAACGAGTGTAAGTGTAATCGCCACTTAAGCTCTTTCAACACACAGTTATTTTACTGTCTGTCCTACTTCTTTGCTTGTAAGTTGTATTTGAAATGCAGCCAAGTAAACACTTACCAGTTATTAAAACAGTTATGCAGCTTTGCCTAAAATGCACGTTCCATCGCCGGCAATATTTACAAATCATAAATCATAACATTTATTTGACACAGACAGTGGACATGGACATAACTTATATAAACAAAAATACACAAAAAAACACTATAAAATGTTACACATGGCTGCAACAAAAGGGATCTAGTTCAGCATGTGTCAGTGTTGAAGCTGACGCTGGTTTTCAACTAGAACTACAACTTTATCTACATGCATCAGGTACATTTGTCTGTAAAACATACACTACACTGATATTGTATTGTATTTCTTTCCGGTTCTTCTCCAAGGTCTCCCGCCGTAGGGTTTGCGAACCGATGGCGTACTTAGCTTCTATGATGTTCACAAGTATTGTAAATAACAATCTAAATTGAATAAACAAGTTTAAATTTGACTTCTAAATAGTTACTGTTGGTATATTACATTAATATGTTAAGACGAGGTAGATATTGCAACTTTCGATGAGCAAAATGTAATGGTTTTTAAATTGTCGAGTCTGGATTTTTACAGAGCTAACGCAACATGAACTAATTAGAGTTGCGTTATGTAATTTTTTCATTAGTTTTAATTTTTGTGTCTTTGTAATCAATGACAAAAGTTGATCAGCGCGTTAGGCAACGATTGCAATGTTTCATAGGATAATCAGATTACGTTATGTCGCCGATCCTGGTTACCTTGGCAGTCATAGCGTCCTCAAATCCATTAAAATACAACCCAAAATAACATTTATTTTTAAATATTCGTAACCTATGAAAGTAAAAAGTATCATATTCCCACGGGAAAATCCGTAGGTATTATTTGTTTGTCCGTCGTTAACGTCAAAAAGGTGCAATGGATTAATGTGATTTTTGGTAAAGGGGTAGATTGGGAGCTGTAGAGTGATATAGGCTACTTTTTATCCCGAAAACATATCACATTCCCTCAGGATAACGTCGTGTACTACAAGCTAGTGTAAAATACAACCCAAAAGAACGCTACGGCATTATATGCTTAAGCGCACGTACTAGAAATGCGACCCCGGGGGTTGTGTGGATAAATAACCAAAATATATTACAAAAACAAAGTGTTTTATTAGAAAAGTGACATAAGGTACGATTATTTTTTCCTAATGTAAAGTAACCTATGTTACTGAGTAAAGCCACATGTGTCTCATTGTTGGCCGCGTCTAGATCAGGGTCAGATCTGCCCAATGTCTTTTAAACAAAATACTAAACAGGAAAAAGAAAATAGAATGTAACTAGCTAGAGTGTACGTACAGGGTGCGTACCATCAACTCTTATTGCGGTTTTGTTTAGGACCTAAACTGATCTGCTTCGCTTATTCGTACCACGAAGTGTATATATTCTTTGCCACGACAGCTTAATATCAATGACAGCGATTCAGTGATCATTCAATGACATTTCACAGCCGCTAAGCTGTCATGTACTCTTATTTGACTTATAACTCGGCCAAGCTAACATGACACCTGCAGGTTATACCCGTCCCTCTCAATCTCCGGGCATGACAGAATCGAGTGAAAGAGACGGGTAGAAGAAATAAGGACACAAATCGTTCGGTCATTCACATTTAGCAATTCATTTGCGATCCAGTTTTAAGAAGGTCATAGTACGAAAGAAAGCAATTCATTTTAGGAACCTATTCTGCATCGCGCTATTTTTGAATCGCTGTATTAAAGTTGATGGTAGGCACCCAGGGCAACATCGCCACAGCCGGATGAGCAATCCGCCCCAACCGATAAACAAGCGACGTCGGTACACCCGCTAGCGATTGTGATATTTCAATTGTGATGTTCCTGTGCAGTGTACACCCCCAGCTCGATCGTGTCTCGAGGAGCAGATTTGTCAGGCTTACAGCGATCCATTTGTGGACTGTACCACTACAAGATGTTGAGTGCTTTCGTCGACGAATTCTTATTTATTTCTGTTTGAATCTGTTTTGATCATTGGAGACAATGTTTCGAACGCTTGTAGTCGACTAGTTAGCATTTACCTATCCATACTAATATTATAAATGTGAAATTGTGTTCGTTTGTTGGTGGACAAATAAACTTTTTTCACGTCAAAACGAAGAAACGGATCAACGTGAGTTTTGGTATAAAGTTTGGGAGCTGAAGAGATAACTCTTCAGCTCCCAAACTTTATACTACTTTTTATCAAAGTATTTAAAAAAATATAAAGTTCCCGCTGGATAACGTCGTGTAACGCGGGCGAAGTCGCGGGCGGAAGGCTGGTATCATATAAACAAACGATTTTTTTTTTAATCCACAACGGGGTAGCACTTAGCCTTAATCACACCTGATGTTAAGTGGTGATAAGGCTGAAGATGGAAGCGCACTACTCCCGGAATCCTCAATCACTGAGGAACTGGCTATCTTATCTCTAACTGCCGGAACACAATAATGCTGAAAACATCATTGTTATGGCGTCAGACTTAGATAAGATGGTGGTAGCTAGCCAGGCGGACTAAGAACAAGTCCTACCACCAACCAAACCGAATACAATATGTACCCCCACTGGGAATCGAACCCGGGACCTCTTGGTCTGAAATCGATGGTCTGAACCACTAGACCACAGAGGCGGTAAAAAAAAAAAAAAAAACGATTTCTTCAACTTTACTCAACTCGTTTTAAAAACATACATTTTGTTCTACCGCTTGCATAGTAGTGGTGCTTTATCATAGCAGTACTGTAAATAATAAGGGCATCTAAATTTATTTATTCAAATTAGTTTCTAAAAGACAAGATAGTGGCTTACAGTTAAACCAGATATACCTGTTATTAATAGCAAACAATAAAAGAATGCTTTTAACTTCTTAAAAGTTCCGACATTGAAGTTAAATAATTTTGGATATTTAAAAGCCTTATAAAATAATACTTAATCTAGCCCTTCTTCGAAGTTTGTGATCGATTACTTAATACGGCTTCAGGGTAAATCCTTATAAGTAAATAAAGACCCCATCCACATGGATTCATTTAGGGGACCCTACGCACCCCCGCTACGGGGCCCACCAATCATGTTGTCAACCGTGGCCCACTGACCCACTTGTGGGCTGGGACTGCAATTAGCTCCTGCTTGGGGCTCGCCAATTCGAGATTACGAAATTATGAAAACATTGATGATATTATGTATATATTTATATATTGAGGTTTATTTAGCATTGTTAACGATTGAAGATGACATAAGCTGTATTAAGTTTTATTTATTATTTATTTATTTTTATTATTTCTTAATACTTAATTGTTTATATTGGTGAATTAATGTGCAGAAAGTTATGACTATTTATATGAACTACGGAAGGGTTGTTGTACCCTTAAGATTAATTGAAATGAAATTTTAACTTTTAACTGTACCTACATAATTAAATTATGTAAATTTTCTGCATACCAATAGTGGCCAAATGTGGCGCTCAATTTATCATAAAAGACCTAATTTATGTACCCATATTTTTTTGCAAGATAAGATATTTTATTTGATTTGTTTTGGTTTGAGGGCCTTTGAGAGCGGGTATTAGGTACCTACTATGTGTTTTAATAGCACCTGAACAACACCGTTGAATCTGGCACGAAAATGGCAAATGCATGAACATGTCTATTTGTCTTGGTCTGGGTGTTTACTATGTATATTAAGTATGTATTTACAAACAAAATTATTTAAGTAAAGTCCGTTCGGTTAGATAGTGTCGGTACACCCGCGCGGCATTGTGGCTCTTTCTATAAAATGCAGATATAAAATAATACACTCAAGTTGGGTACCAAAGTCAATTTTAATGATAATTTGGATATTTTTATATAAAAGGAAGTTAAATAAGTGATTTACAAATAATAATAATTATTATTTAATTTTTTTATGATTATTATGATTACTCATCATCGCTCGAATTGTCACAAGTCACAACCGTCGTTACCACCTGTATTTATAATAAACATAGATTATTTAAGAAAATATAATTTAATTATGCTGAATCCCAAAATCCAATGTCATTTGCGGGTGTACGCCGCACGCGGCTTCTTTTGTTTATGCGGCGGCATCCTTTGACAAGAGGCGGCACGTGCCAAGGCGGCGCGATAAAAGGGCGACACTATCTAAGCGAATGGACTTTATATATTTATCCGTTATCAAGTTTTTCATGATATAGTTTCTTAATGAAATTAAAATGGGCTTAGATAATTGGTGTGAATGTAAGAAGATATTTATATTTATTACTAGCGGCCGCCCGCGGTTTCACCCGCGTGGTTCCCGTTCTCGTGGGAATATCGGGATAAAAAGTACATATAAACCTTCCTCTTGAATCACTCTATCTATTAAAAAAAAACGCATCAAAATCCGTTGCGTAGTTTCAAAGATTTAAGCATACAAAGGGACATAGGGACAGAGAAAGCGACTTTGTTTTATACTATGTAGTGATTTATTTATTATTGTTTAAAGAAAGAACGAAAGAAAGAATAAAGACGGAATCTATGATGAAGTTAGTTCAAATAGCGCCTCACTCACTTAGCTTCAAAATGATCGGGTTAAAGAAGGCGAAAGGACTTGATATTTCTGGACTGGCGACTTTATGAGTTATTTCGGTTTAGTAAACTAGAGGAGTCTGTATACATATAGATAGATGGATGAGTTTTTCCTGACTGATTATATTGAGCGTATCGAAAGAAAGACTGATATACCTACACGGTAATTTTTTTATCACCCCGGATAATTGTAGGGATTATTCTACTCACGAAAACAAACAACTTTTATTATGGGACCAAAACTGAAATCGCGAAATAAAAAATCAGCTGTTCCATACAAAAGTACAAAAATATTTAATCAAAATGTATGAAACAGCAGTTCTTTTAAATGTTGTTTGTTTCCATGAGTAGAATCCCTGAAATTATCCGGGGTGGTAGAAAAATTACCATTTATATTGATAAAATAATAATATATCAGAAATACTTTATTCATTTCGTATTTTTTTAACTTAATCGATACGTAGGTAACCTTTTATTTATAATTTGATCAAAATTGATTCAGTGTTTTTTTTAAAGGTAGGAAAAAGTTCGTTTCAAACTTATAATAACATTATACAAGTACGTACAAGAAGCAAACAAAAGTGTAAACTGCGCGCAACATTAATTTCTAAGTTGAAGAATATTTTCATTAAGTACAAAAAGTTCTTTGAATTTATTAATGTTCGCTAAAAGGGAAAAAGGAGCAATGTCGATGAAATCTTTTGATTTCATGCTCCCATTTTCGGGGTAATGATTCTTCAACGGAACTTTTCCTCGACCTTTTTGAATATTTCCAATTTAAGTTTGCGAACCTGTTTTGCGACTGAACTCCGTTTTTTCTTATTTTTTTACAGCACTCGAACAAATATAATTTTTTTCCTCAAGAACAGTATTTTAACCTGTGAGAATAATTAATTAGTCTCTTATAATGAAAGTGTTCTTACAAATGAAACAAAAGAGTACAAATCTTTAGTTAAGTAATATTTTATGTCAAAACAAATTACTTTCACTCAAATAAACATGGAAAATTCCATTTAGCATAAATCAATTTTGCACACAGGAGTCCCCTAATTCTTCGTAAAAACATTTCTCTCATCATTACGCCGCAGAATAAATAATAATACATTACGCTTTATGAATATATTATGAGTGGAATGAATAAATCCACTCGAGACGGTGGTCATACATATTTATTTTCACGAAAGCGATGCTTTGCCTTATATCGGATGGATAAGATAAAGACGTTACGGTTTGAGGTTAAGGGCGATGTCACACGATACGGGGGTCTGCTTGAAAATACTTTTAAAGAGCCTCGACTGACAAATACAGATAGACAAAGACAGATACACAGATAGAGAGACAGAATGACGTTCTGGGTACTTACCGTCAACTCTTATTGCGATTTTAAATTATGTTTATGCATTCACAATGCAATTTTGTAAGTATACGAAAAATGTGATAGTAAAAAACACGAGCCATAGGGCTCGTGTTACTAAGAAAGCTACATAAAGGGCTCGTGGTTTTTTAATATCACATTCTTCCTATAACTCTTATTGCGGTTTTGTTTAGGACCTAAACTTATCTGCTTCGCTTATTCGTACCACGTCAGCTTAATTGCGATCGAGATTATATTGCGTCAATGACAAGCGATTCAGCGACATTTCACAGCCGCTTAGCTGTCCATGAACTCTTATTTGACTTATAACTCGGTCGAGCTAACATGTCAGCTGTAGGTTATATCCGTCCTTCTCACTCTCCGGGCATGAACGAAACGAGTGAAAGAGACGGGTAGAAGAAATATCGACTCAAATCGTTCGTTCATTCACATTCAGCAATTCATTTGCGATTCAGTTTTCAGAAGGTCATGGCGTCATAGTACGAAATAAAGCAATTCATTTTAGGAACCTTTTCTGGAACGCACCTGATTTGATCGCTTTCTTATAGTTGATGATGTACTTATTTTAAATTATTTGTTAGTGGTCCGTCCAGCACTTCTCTCCACTAAGCTCAGCTCTGTCATCCGTCACTTCTCAAAATCCTACTCCAGTCACAGAATAACTAATTGTACTACCGCTCTAGTAAAATGCCTGTCGGTCCTTCTTCTTTAACTTTGACCAATAAATTAATTTTATTAACTGAGTGATAGATAATATAATAGATAGCTAGGTGATATTTTATCAGCTACGTGGCGAGGCAACAGCCACACGAAATGAAGTAAGAAGTGGTTCACCGAATTTGTCTCTGATTGTACATTGTTTACCAACCCGTAATTGAATGCTTAGGCTTTGAATTTTGAATTTTCGGTAGGGTTGTGTTCGTGTGGTGTAGGCTTAAGGTGTATAAATACTGAAAAACCGCCGCGTCACCGCCATCTGGGTTGTATGGGATAAAACTCATCTTTGTAGGAGACGATCCGCGGGCTTTTGGGCCTATTGAGTCTCTTTGGGTGTAAAGCTTCGACGATCAAGCCTGGGCTTTAGTGAAATTTATTCTTCGGTTAATATCTTGATGGGCTTAGAAATATTATACTCGGTTTACTTTACTTACATTATACAGATTATACTTAACTTTACAGTGAAGGTAGCATGGGCCATTTAATATCGATATTGAATTTAGAGCGACCATTCGTCTTGATAAATACGTTTTACTGCCCAACACAGGACAGGAGTGTATTGTGTTTAATGTTTTAATGTGATTAGCCCCTGACTGCAAAAAGAGGGGTTTTATAAGTTTGACGTGTCTATATATCTGGAGAATGCACTAAAATGTCCTACACGGCAGGCGATGCTTTAGGATACTAAAAGAAGTAGGACTGCTAGTTATTTTAGTTTTTAGTTTTTTGCATTCACAATGCAATTTTTATAACTGAAAAATGGAAACCATCTCCGATGGGACTCGAACCCACGACTAACGCTGACGCTATTAACGCTGACTATACATCCAATAAGAAGTATTTAATAAATTCGACGCTTCTCGTAACGACTCCGTAGCTCAGTAGTTAGAGCAGTCGCCCGGAAAGCGAAAGGTCGTGGGTTCGAGTCCCATCGGAGCTGGTTGAGAGACGGGTTGATTTTTTCTAAATACTTCATTTTCCATTTTTCAGAAGGACTGCTATTTGATATCCGAATATTGAATTTCAGATTACATTCCCTCATTATCTTTTTCCACTGTTTTCAAAATATCCTTTTCACTTCTCATGCTCGTAAAGTTCGTGTTTATGTTGGGTATAGGCTGCATAAAATCGCTTTTTATGCTCTAGTGCATAAAGTAAAATCTTCGTCTAAGTCTCAGACTTTAAGACAAGGAGCGTCAGGTAAACAGCCACACACGCAATTAAACTTCGTAAAATAAACTTATTATTTCATTCTGTTTCTTCAATTTTGTACATACTTAATCCATGTTAAATTACTAAATTAATAAAACTAGGCAAAATTAATGAGTTTTCTAGGAAATAAGTATTTCAAGAGCATTATGGACTACGATATAATGCTATAAGTCACTGTGCTACCAATGCCACGTATAAAAAAAAGAAAAAGAAAGTCTTCCCGCCAATATGGCGAAGTCTTTATTTTTTCTTTTTTGCAATATTGGTATTTATTTTCCTCACACTCTAAGTGAAAAGCAGAGTGTATAACTTGTACATAAAACCCATTTTACCCTCGAATTGACTATCCACCCTCGCCTACGGCTCGGAAGGATATAATACATCTCGGGTAAAATAGTACGTTTTATGCACTTGTTGTACAATCTACTATTCTGGTGCTTCTATACGTTTACGTGCGGGACAAAAGTTGATGTTTTAATTCATTAATGGAATGATGGAATGCTCCATCTGTGTGTGTGTCAGTGGCAAGATAGTATGCTACGGAGTCGTTTACTCGTTGACTCGAGCAACTCGTCGTTCGTTACTGAGCTCAGAGGTTAGAGCAGTCGCCCGGATAGCGAAATGTCGTGGGTTCGAGTCCCATTGGAACTGGTTGTGAGACGGCTCGATTTTTTCTAAAATAGGGCAGGAGCCCCGGTTTTGGCCACTGTACCGGTTTGGCCACTGTACCGGTTTTGGCCACTGTACCGGTTTTGGCCACTCTTTGCTCTAAAAGTTTTCTAATTTACTTTTCGCCATTTTTGCTAAAGGCAATTAAAATAAGGTATTAGGTTATAATAACAACCGTTAGAATTCCTTATGTCATACGATTTTTTTCCAATAAATTCCATTTTCTGTTTTAAAAAATGTTTTGTATGAAAATTTTAAATAATTTGTTTCGGATGAAATACTTAATAAACCTTTGTTTTTTATACCTAAGACCACATAGTACTTAGTGCTTAAAAGTCAAAAAATCCTTAAAGTGGCCACAAAGGGTACCTCTGTCCTACTTCATTTTAAATGTTTCAATAATAAAAATTGCATTGTGAATGCAGTAAAGTAAAAATTTCAATAAGAATGAAATAATAAAAAAAAAACACATAAATAACCTCTAAAAAGAAAAAGAAAACCTCTCTCTCGGTCGGGGACCACATAAAGAGGGGTATTATGAGTGTATGTCCCCGACCGAGAGAAGTTTTATTTTTTTACAGCTTACAGTTTTTTTTATGTCGTGGGTTGGTTAAAATTTTAATTTTACTTTTTGTTTGTTGCGTTTAAACAATTATACTAACATAATATGTATATGCCTTAGCAGCTTCGATCAACAATAGTACTAGATGAAGGCTCACGAACTAAATGAAAACTTTACATGGCACAGACTGACTTTTTTTAGACGGAAAAAAAAGGTTACGAATGTTACGATCTTACATTATAAATGACAGGAACCGTTCTAAGTTTGAAATACCTTAGTATTATTGACACTGTCAAAATAATCTACTTATAATTTATACTCTCAAGTGGGAGTACACGCTCGGCCATATCTGTCACTCCAACTATGTATCTAGAACTAGGTGTTATCGTTGATCGTGATCGAAGCTCAGCAACTGGTTAACTAAACTTTTATATTATTTCAATAACTCTTCAGTACCAAATGTACCTAAAGTAAGAATGTACATAAAAGTTTACAGTACCCATAACTTATTAAGGTTGTTCGATGAGCTCAGTAGCGCCACCAATGGAAATAAATCATTTACTATTTATCAAGGGCTTAGAATAAAAGTTTTGGTTATTTGGCGCAAATAGAAGAGTAAAGTGCAATTTTTAAGTGTTTTTTCTTGGCCTCAAATATGAGCATTAAGTTATGGATCTCGATATTGCTAAATGTGGCCACTTTTGGCACTATTGAGATTCATGACTAATTGCTTAAGTTTGAGTTCTTAAAAGTATATTTATAAAATGCATTTTACTCTTTTATTTGCGCAAAATAACCGAAACTTTTAATCTAAGCCTTTAATAAAATGTAATTGATTTATTTCCATTGGTGGCGCTACTGAGCTCATCGAACCACCTTAAGTCCTACACATGAACACAGTTCCATACTCAGATCATATAATACTAATATGATCTGAGGTTCCATAACTTTACTATTACCTAATTCACATGGAATAATGGCGTTACCTTACCACCCACACTTATGACGCAAATGGTGGTTCTGACAAACTTATCGAGTGCATTCCGTTCGCAGTGAGGAATGCATTTAAATCGTTTGTGCGGGGTGAAGGTACCCATTTTGCCCGGTTTACCCCAGTTTCATTGCTTTTACTGCACCCCATTCAGAGTTGCAGCGATTCACAAGTTGTGCGCGATTCAATCTGAATCTAGATCCCGTTAATTTATGCAAACGTTCGATTGAGCTACAGATAAGTTTGTTTATTTAACCGGGATTCAGTCTTTATTTAGAGACCTCGCTCGCCGTAGTTCGGCCGAATGACTTTGTTTCCCATACAAACTTAACCCTTTATGTCAGTAGTACCATTCGCTAGTACCATTGATGGTATAAGTGATACAACTTTGTATCGTTAGTACCATTAGTGGTACTAGTGACACTCATTTAGGATAAGTTGTACCATCCATGAATATTGCTGTATTGCTAACTGAATATTGTTGTATTGCTAGTTCTATAAATGGTACTAGTGAAACTATGATTCGACTGTCTTTTTCTGCTCTAATTGAGATTTTTGTATATTATAAAATGTGCGATTTAATTTCCTTAATACTTTTTACAATCAATTTGTATTACCATGTAACTATGTATTATTGTAATGTTTATTTTAATTGATTAATGGTTGTTTTGAAGTAATTTTATAGTAGATGCGTTTTTTCTTTGCAGTATTTATAAAACTATAACTTTATTTAAGAATTAAACACTACGGTCATTATAAAATATGTAGATGAACGCTCATGCAACACATTATTAAAATAAATAATTATTATTCTAAGTCCGGACTTTCGCGAATAATTTAAATAAGTATAAGTATTCATAAATAGGTAGCCGGCAGGCTAGCAGGTGACTAATATGTTAAGTCAGAAAAATCAAATAAGTAAGTACTTTATAATATGTAGAAATGTAGAAAACTAAAAATTCTTGATTGCTATTTAAGTAAACTTTGAAAAGCTATTTATTCATCCATCACATTAACAGAAGAAGCGAGTCAGAGTGGAACCAGCGCTATAGTTCCGCCCGCAGTGTGCAACTGGGTTAACCCGGCACCCGGAAACATTGACAGACGGACAGACATTGTTGCATCTGCGCCGCTTATGCCGCCTTCATGTATATTGCAATACAGCTTTAAATAAATTTCAGACATGGCATGCATAGAGCTCACTCTAAGACAAGTTCAGTAGTTGTGTTATGCATATTGGTATCAACGAAGTAGGTATTACAGATTTAAGTTCTAGACAGAAAAAAAATTACATCCCACTTCACGTGTAGGGGTACTGAGGGTCTATGAGCTAGGCTGGGGACAGACGGACAGACGGACATGGCGAAACTATAAGGGTTCCTTGTTGACTACGGAACCCTAAAACACAAACGATAGCAATGGTAAGAAGCGTTGTCCCGGGTGGGCGTCGAATGCACTACCCTTGCATTAGGCGGAGTCACTACCCACGGGGTTATCGAGACACTCATAACAGCCACCAATTAGCCAGACATTAAATATTTCTTAAATGTATTTTTGTGAATCGTTTCGGGTTCGTAATATTCAGCAGTCGAGATTACACTAATAGTTACTTACCTGAAACTCAAAATTTCTGCAACCGATGTACCTACATACTTTAATTTCAATAAATCAATTGCAACGACAGAATTTCTAATCCGTCTAATATCTTTTAGTTCGACGTACTAATACAGCTTGTATTTTCCTTATCGCCACCTTATTTATATTTTGTTGGTATTTCGTTTTTAAATGAATTAGGTAGGTACCTACTCAAGTTTATTTTATCTATCTATTTAGGTAAGATTTATTGAACAGTAATTGTTTCTTTACTTAACTATTTAATATGTGAGATTAATAAACCAATTAAGTTTTATGCGAAAATTAGGGTATCCCTCACTCATTATATAACAGACTGCAACTGAAATCAATAGCCGTCTTTGCTAAAAGCACTTTTTGATCTAAAAAGCAACCCGGGCGTCCGGCAGGGATTAGCCGGATCTACCCGGACAGGAATATCTCGGCACATCCCTGGGATAAACCCTCCTAGGTAGCGTAAGCTAAATCTCATTTTTTCCTATTTTTAACTTTTGAGAGATTCTATTAGCCTTTTCTGTGTTACGTAAGGGTTTAGCTGCGCTATGGAAAATAATGTGTACGATGCTGTTACAAATTTACCTATTTTTAATATTTAATAGATTTTATTAACATTTTAGTTTATTTTTTATAAATTGTGTATTTTATGGTATTGTATTTTATTTCAGACGCAGGTGAACATAAAAGTTACACTTTGCTTGTCTTCTTTATATTTATAAGAGATCATAAAACTCAACCCTTGATGTGTATTTTTATGACATGCACAGAGGAGCATGCTGAGAGCATGCAATATTAATAACGACTTTCATATCAATGCGTTGCAAGAATACCCACAATCTCACACAAGAAGGGTATTGTTGCAACAGTTCTTTTTCTGTCTCTATTTATTTTTCTTCTTATTGTCGATTTAGTTTGATTGGTTGCCTGCAATAGTTAAATATTTTCATAGAATACTAGTTAACCGAAAATAAACATAATAATGAATTATATAGAGACATTTCTCTTAAATGTTTGAAAACTTTACGAATTTCATTCTGTGTATTAGGTACTTTTACTTTAAAATATTTGAAGACTCTTAAAACCAATCCTTTCATTTCTCTTTCGTAATCTTAAAGTTATATTGATAAAGAAAATAATACCAATCTTCTACACAAATCAGCAAACGTTACCCTATTCATTTTATCCGCGTTTTATCTATCCACATCCCATTTTTTTTATAAATCCCGGGAGTCGGCCGTAAAGAGTTACGGGGCGCTAGTTTCAGTAACCTCGTTACGGTTCCGGTTCCCGGCCTTCCGGGATCTCGTTTACGGGATGACCTCTAACCTGAAGCTAATGCACTTTGAACAGACCTTGTTTAACTTGAACAGTAAAACAGCTTTGTTACACTCATTTAGTAAGATATATTTAGGCGCGAATCTACATCGAGAACTTGGCGGTGATGGTGAAATAATGAGAAGTTATAGGCAGATAACATTTCTTTTGATGTTGTTGTTTAGAGCGTAGTGAGTTGAGTGCAGAGGCTTTAACAGGACGGATATTATAGGAAAAATGTGAAAGTAAAAAACCACGAGCCCTATAAGTAGCTTTCAGGCGGGATTCGAACGCGGACGGGTATTTCTTAAATTTCTACAGATCGTTTAATGTTTGATGCCCAACACAATTTTTTTGCTGTGGTTCCAAATTTTTTTTAAGGAAGTATTAATTAAGACTGTAGTGGCATTTGCCAAACTAATTCCTAAATTTTACTCTCATTTAATTCTGAATTCAAATGAATTAAAACAACATACTTACTTGTTAGATTTATGCTCAAGCGTATATCGTATATCGTTATATTAATACTCACAAAATCTAACTTGATTAAAGAAGTACCTACACGGGTATAACAAAATAAAAGGGACACGAACATTCATTTCATACCATGGTCGGGATTCTATCTGAAATTAATATGTCTTCAACTTTAGAATACACGCGTATTCTTGCGAAAAAGTTGCCGACACATGTTTTGGTATTTTCCTCATATTTACTGAACTTTAAATCTCAAAGGTTAAGTTTTTCAAAGAGGTTCCTTATGCTTATAGCGTTCTTGAAAAAATTTCATCTAATTTTAAGTCAGCGTTTCTTGTATACAGTTTTTAAACATTGAATGATTTATTGATAAAAAAATAGACAGTTGGCATCTTAAGTAAGTATCAGGAAAACTAAGAAACGAAATAAACGAAAACTTCATTATTAAAGAGAAAAAATAAAATAATAGTATATTATGATACAAGTGAGCTTAGGTTGCTCATTATACACGAGGCTGTGGGTTGCAGCCCGAGCCGCAGGCGAGGGCGTAAATCAGCCGAGTGTCTAGTGAGTAAGTTGCTCACGAGTTTCATACGCACTTTTTCAACACACTTGCGAGGAAAAACAAACATTTATTGCATACATATTGTATTAACCTAATATTAACTAAGGGAAAAATTTTTTTTTTTGCACGCGCCAATTGTGATTACATACAGCCATACAGCCTACTTCAAAATAATTAGGTATAATAATAGTGATACAATTCAAATGTTTTATAACAAATTATTGTGAATTATAAATAATTTGATAATAATATACTTAAGTATGTTTTTTGTCTTAATTAGGGACACATTTATTTATTCTAAAAACGTAAATGGATTTTCAGCCGTATAAAACCTCTTTGTTGTTACAAAAAAAGAACTGTATCTATTACCCGCTGAAATTGAAAATGCTCTGTTGACTCGCATATTACTTGCAGTTAGGTACTAACTAAACTTTGTAGGGATACTGTATTACCCGGTCAAATTGAAAAGTCTCTGTTTACTCGCATATAATTTGCAGTTAGGTACTTACTTAACTTTGTAGGGATAATTCTATTACGCAACTAGTACTGTAATATTATTATGCACGCGTGGGTTATAGTTCGGTTTATGGCCCTAAGATCGATGTAATAAGGCTCACTTTATGAGCAAGTGTGTTGAAAATAGTTATGTTGTAGTGGTTCTTGTTCCGTAAGAAGTTGCAGTTAAGTAGTGTTCAAGCAGTTTCGTTAAATTGCCACACTGCGGGGCGCTAACGAATCGTACTCATCTCGGGTTACCATTTAAAGTTTTAACTTTGATTATACCAACTTCTTTTAAAGCTAAACTTTTATCTAAATAAAAGAATGGACGACACACACAATTATTTAATTTAACTTTAATTACAACTTGAAGTGAGCTCTATCTATTTAATTAAGATAACAATGGAACCCACCGACTTAAATTTATGATTATTGGAGACTTACAGAAACAGATTGTTTACTGAAAAATGGAAAATGAAGTATTTAGAAAAAATCGACCCGTCTCACAACCAGCTCCGATGGGACTGGTTGTGAGACGGGTCGTTTTTTTTCTAAATACTTCATTTTCCATTTTTCAGTAATAAAAATTGCATTGTGAATGCAAAAAAGTAAAAATTAAAATAACAGATTGTTTCTTAAAAAATGCCTCCTTTTGACACCTATAAATCTCAAACTCATAAATTGCAAGTAGATTTAAATAAAGTCCTCTTTTGCGAAGCCATTAACGATCTATATGATAATGAACATGATCTTTTACTAGTGACACGAATGCAATGAGTTTACCGAGAACAAACTACCTAAAGATGATATTTCATTGATCCAGAAAATTGCCAGCGCAGTCGGACGCGAGTCCTTTGTCCTCCACAAGGCAAATTACTCGTTTGTGTTTAGGTAATTTACTCTTCCTTTAATACTTTCCCGTTCTTTCGTTTGCCTTTATTATGCTATACTTACTGTGTTTTTTACTTTGCCGACTAATTTTCTCAAAGGTTTTCCTGTGAGGTTTTTCTCGAAGATCCTTTCGGAGTCAAATGTTTTGCCGATATAAGTATTTGATCGTTTCCTTCGCAGTAAAGTACTCAAATGAAATAGTATCCAATGAAGATTAATGTACAGGGTGCCTACCATCAACTTTAAGACAGCGATTCAAAAATAGCGCGATGCAGAATAGGTTCCTAAAATGAATTGCTTTCTTTCGTACTCTGACCTTCTAAAAACTGGATCGCAAATGAATTGCTAAATGTTAATGACCGAACGATTTGTGTCCTTTTTCTTCTACCCGTCTCTTTCACTCGATTCTGTCATGCCCGGAGAGTGAGAGGGACGGGTATAACCTGCAGGTGACATGTTAAATCGACCGGGTTATAAGTCAAATAAGAGTTCCTGACAGCTTAGCGGCTGTGAAATGTCATTGATCGATCACTGAATCGCTGTCATTGATATTAAGCTGTCGTGGTACGAATAAGCGAAGCAGATCAGTTTAGGTTCTAAACAAAACCGCAATAAGAGTTGATGGTAAGCACCCAGGACGTTGGAAAGGCTTTCGACATTGATCAATGGTTTGTTTTATTGAACTTGCTTATGTGCAAGGTTTCGCGTCGCAAAGCTGAATAAATATTCAGTATGTAAGCAGGCGTTTGATTTTCTTTTCGATATGTAGTCGTAGATAATAATTAATTTCCAGACTAGCTAAAAATATAAAACGCGGTACCTACGATACACCCACAGTATCGCCTCAAGACGAAATCGCAGGCAACTGGCAGTCTTAAAAGAGAACAATTGAATTTGATATTTTAACGTTTCACGGCAACGTTTATCAAAAGGTTATGTTGATTTCTATTTAATTCTATCCATTAATTAGAGGTTCAGAAATAGACAGTTTGTTCTACATTGTTGAATCAACACAAACCAAACTCGGTATGATTTCAAATGTACATTTGGATCAGCTATAGATCCATTAGGGCTGTCAGTTGACAAAATCGTTTGTATATTTTACTAGCGGCCGCCCGCGGTTTCACCCGCGTGGTTCCCGTTCCCGTGGGAATATCGGGATAAAAAGTACTTATAAACCTTCCTCTTGAATCACTCTATCTATTAAAAAAAAAACGCATCAAAATCCGTTGCGTAGTTTCAAAGATTTAAGCATACAAAGGGACATAGGGACAGAGAAAGCGACTTTGTTTTATACTATGTAGTGATAGTGATGTGCTCTGACTCCATCACCGCCCCACACACACTCGCACGTTGGTTATGGCGACTGAAGCCCATTATTGATGGTGTTGCAGCAGTGTTGCAGATATAGGTACAAATAGGCTTTGGTTCGAATGTTCGGTGGAGCGCGTCCGAGGCCGATTTGCGTAGAAATGCATGCGTTTGAGAAACAAGAGCAATTTTTTTGCATTTACTTGGTCATAAGGAATGTCATTAATATATGCCTGAAAAGGTTTACAATAGTTACGGTTTATAAAGGCATTTAATCGTTTTCAAATTCAGTAGTAGGTAACTAACAACCGCGCGCCACTTTCCGTATGGACTAAGTGTGATGATCTGTATGTTTAAATACTTGTCTTGTATTGCTTTAATTTGACGACCGATTTGGCGTAGAGGTACCTTCTGCGCCAGAGGTTTCGGGTTCGATTCCCGAACAAGACAAATATTTGTGTGCATGAACAATTGAACATGACTATTTGTCTTGGTCTAGTGTCGTGTTATCTATGTATATTAAGTATGTATTTACAAACAAAAAGTATAAACTTAAGTATATATTTATTCATTATTTAGTAAACCCTGACCTGGCCTATTCTTTTGGATTCTAATTTTTTAGCCAACTACCTACTAAATGAAACTGCACTTAATTTTTGTCAGAGAATCGAACCATAGATATATTAATTTTTTTACATTGAAGACTAAACTGCATATACAGAATCACAAATAAAATAACAAATAAATAAACTTCAACATATATAATAGTTTCCATAAAACAGTTTTTTGACGAAAACTACTTATAAATGAGCTAGCTAGATAGTTGGCGTGGTTGAAATAAATGTATCTATTTATTAATAAATATTAATCACAAGTGCTTTAGCGACTGCTAGAAATTTAATTACTGATGAGCCGCAACCCTGTATGCTGGGGCTGGCGCTCGTGCATGTTGCCACAATGATGGCTGCTGTTTCAACCGGCTGGACTCGTCGGGCTTTGTGCATCCGCTAATGTTTCACACAAATCTATATGCGGGTTTCATATGTTTCAAAATATCCAACCACTAGAAATTACGAAAAGGAAAACTTGAATACACGTTTCGCATTTGTTATGTGACGGAGAGATGTTTGTTATTAAAATTTTTACTTTTTTGCATTCACAATGCAATTTTTATGGTTGAAAAATGGAAAATGAAGTATTTAGAAAAAATCGACCCGTCACACAACCAGCTCCGATGGGACTCGAACCCACGATCTTTCGCTATCCGGGCGACTGCTCTGGAGACTAAGATTTTTTCTAAATACTTCATTTTCCATTTTTCAACCATAAAAATTGCATTGTGAATGCAAAAAAGTAAAAATTTAAATAACTTGCCATAATAAATTCTTTCTTTAGCTATTGTCAAATATCTGGAAAGGTATTTCTTTCGCGTGTGGGGGTAGTAATATCTTCACATTGATGAAATTAACGCTGGCTATACAGCGTGTAAGAAGTATTTGATAAATTCGACGCTTCTCGTAACGACTCCGTAGCTCAGTGGTAGAGCAGTCGCCCGGATAGCGAAAAGTCGTGGGTTCGAGTCCCATCGGAGAGATGTTTGTTTGTATTTAGGCGAAATTAGACGGTTCTTTTTGCTTTCATTTTTGATGCTTCATCGATGAAAGACCGAGAATGAATTGTCTAAATTGTCATTTATCGGAGTGTGCCTTAAAGCTTGCGGCTCCCGATTGTTATCACTAACATCGTTCATCATTCATCATTCACAATTCATTGCAGAAAGGAATCACTTTTTATGGACCGTCTAATTTCGCCTTTAGGTAGGTAACTTAAGATTATTCTGTGGTATTACACACTGTTTACCACACAGTACACCATACTTATTCATGTGTTATAAAATTTTAATATTACCAACTACATAAGTATCATTGCTTAAATTGGTGAAATTCTAAGTTTTTTTCACTCCTAGATAGATGATTCAATTCAGTTTCAGTAATTCATCCAATCCATTGTAAGTTCACAGTGCAATAAATTTCCAGAAAAACTAAGTTGTAAAAGCTGCAAATTTTCCTTTTGTCTCGAACAAACTTATTTCCACCAGTAATACAAAAGTCGCGTGGAATTATAAAAAACCAATTCCCTTTGCCAAGTTTCTTGTTGCCGCACAAATGGCATCTTCCTACTCCATATTGCCGCTCCATGTTGTTTTTTTTTTACTTTTTTCGAAACGGACAACGTCACTGCATTTGTAGGAGGACTGTGGTACAATCTCTTTCCAACTTTCTTGCAGACCTCGAGCCTGGCTTCGTTTTTAGCGGGAAAACTCGGTTGACTTTCTGTCTGCAACGAAACTTTTTACTATCACACCACAACTTTATACTCTTTGGTGGAGCCATTTTCGAAGCCAGTTATTCTTTTTTATGGGGAAACTATTCGGCCAGTGCGATTGCAACTTGTTTAAGGTTTAAGTGGATTCGAAACTTTTAAAAAGGTTTTCAAATATATTATGGCCTTAAATGTGTACATTGCCGCATGAAACTCGCGCGCGTTCCTGTCAAGTTTAAGTTGGCGACTGGTAACAAAAGGATAAAAACTAATTTTGACTGTTGTGTAGCCTTGACATACTCGTACATAAAGCTCAAGTTTTTATTAATTTGAATCAAGTTAAACTTGAAAGGCTGTATTAACATTGCATGACTGCTGAAATGTAATGTAGAATATAGCAAATAAATATTTTCAGTGTTCAAATCAATGTAGGTATATTCTTTTCAAATAAATAATTTTTGGAACGTGTAATGGCTACTTACATGACACTGGCCGAACACGAAGCGACCCATTCAAACATTAAAAACGTAAAAATACATTTGGAATCGCCGACCGACAGATTTTAACACTCAACCGTTGCGTTGGTTTTATTTGCATCTATCCTCCTTTTGTTTTTAAAACCGTGAGTACCTAAGTACTTTTTGCTCTCATTTTTTATCGAAATCAAAGAGGCTTCGGTAAGTGGATTAAATACGCATCCGAGTGCAAACAGTGGGCGTTGCGTGTTTTGCTTTGTGTTAGGTATTTATTAAACGGGTTTGTTTTATCGTTAGGCTGAAGGGTTGCGGAGTAAATGGACTTATTTACTGTACGTGTTGTGTTTTATTTTTGTATTCAGATAACGGGTAAACTAAATTATTTTCATGTTGTTTTTAACACTGACTGAATTGATTTACGAGTAGGTATACATATTATTTCATTATTCATCCATAAGGAAGGCCAGTGCCCCAGCAGTGGGGACATTAAATGGCTGATGATGATGATGATGATACATATTCTATTCTAAAGATTTATGTAAATTTTAGTTACAGCTATGACTTTTGTTACTTTATACTTTAAAGTTTTTATAATAAAATATGTAAAATTTCTGTAAAGTTATAGAAATCAGCGGCCTTATCGCTTTATGTTAATAATGAAGTATTATAACAGTATAAAATGTTCTTCATACGGAGAACACCACAGCTGCTAACATTCCGATAAAAGTTGGTAAGTTGCATATAGTTCGCATAGTTACTTGTTCGGATTAAACGCATATTTGAGCGATGTTCGCAACATTACTCGACGTATGCTAAGCGTATACCAGGGCAGAGCCTTTAGTACCATGACTTTGTAATTTTGGGTAAAAATATTGAATGTAACAGGTTTTGGCGTGGGCTGAATTTTATGAAACCCTATACAGATGTTTGTTTAAAGATAGGACACACTTCAGGGGATGAAAGTACCATCAATACAAACAGCTTTTACTATGTGACCAAGTGCGATATCGCGAAAAAAATCGGCTGTTTCATACAAAAGTGCAATACCGAATGGGCTGAAATGTATGGAATCGCAATGTGGCACTTGGTTCCCTAGTAAAAGTTGATTGTATTGATGGGTACTTTACCCCCTGAAGTATGTCCCATCTTTGAACAAACACTTTGTATAATTTTCTGTTAAAAGTTTTTATTCAAATAAAATCTTGTTCTACCTGTCGTTTATTTTGATCACAGAACACGGAAATTACTTATGAAGTAAGTGAGCAAGGCGCGCGTGGGCACCCTATGATCAAAACAGCAAACCCTCCATACTTTTATCTTAGTACGATTTTTAATTTCTTCAGGTTGTCATGGTAACTAGCTTTACGTTAGATATGTTCCTTCTTGTCTCTTTCTTGTGGTCTGTGATTCTGATACAATAATCTGCACCACTAACTTAATTTTGCAACTGTAATTTATCGCTTTAACAGTGCTATAATTATTTTGGTCATTTGTCAATGAATTGCTTAATTCTAACTTTGTTTGAACAATAACAAACAAGTGAAACTAAACAGCAAAATGAAATGCGAGTTGGTGATGGAGAATCAACCTGCGCCCCGTTCGCGGTAATTCTATGCAGCGCGTCTTGACGACGTTTGCGTCATGACGTTTGACTTCGTATTGCCGTAATGACATAACGACGCACACGTCACGCAAACCTATAGTCCCACAATCCTGTCTGTTCCTGTGACATCCGTGACAGAGGAGCCACTTGCAATACGAAATTAGCTGTCAAAATAGACTGTCGTATGAAAACTGTTTTAGTTCCAAGATTATCACCGGAACAGAAAACGTTGTCGCACTGTCAACGCCACGCATTATCAAAAACGGTATTGCACGTCGCGTGAACGTCAACTGCACGTACACCTGACTAATGCGTCATAAAGGTCACAGCACATACATCAACTCGGAAAGGGATCGACACCGTATCAACTCGAGCGGTTCAGTATTCTTTGTATGAAACCCCCTACTGCAAAGCACACTAATCGGAATCGTAGCGTAATCGCCTCGCCTCGGGACCAGCTCACGAACCGCTTTGCGGGTCGCTCAACTTGCTACTAGTCGTCCACGCGCTCACGTCTCTCCGTACCCGAGCTTACGGCTCTACGCACAGTGGTCTGAAAATGAAAATGAACATCAATTTTTTTTTATAATTTTTTTTTGTCACTTTTTGTCATTTTTTTTTCCTTCTTTGTCTTTTTTTTACTTATCATTTTTTACTCTCATTCTTTTTTTTATTTTTTTTTATATGGAACCACTGTGCGGCGAGCCGTAAGCGCGGCGTCGCCTAGCCTTGAGCGCGGCGTCGCCTAGTCGTAGCCGAGCCGACGTACCGACGCTGATCCGGTTTGGTTACGTGCTTGCGTTAGGTTGACGCCTGGTTGACGGCGAGGCGAAAGGCGATACGGTGTCGATCCCTTTCCGAGTTGATGTAATGTGCTGTGTCCTTTAGATTACCGCGATCGAGGCGCTGCTGCTGGAAAAGTGTAGCGTTATAAAACTGATGGAAGTTTTGACAGCTTTGAAATTGCTTACCATTTCGAGCGAGTAAACAAAACATAAACAATCCTTTACCAAAAAACATTGATAAAATTTTACGAGCATCTAATTGCTGCTACATACCAATCCGTAACTTGTAATAAAACCCTTCATTTGGCCCTTATCGACGTAACCATTTGTTTGAAACTCCAATTTGATCCAGTGGAAGCCGCGATAGCCCCAATATGGGGGGACCGACCCCCTGGTACCCCCTGGCTGGGCCCCGGGGTCTGTGAAGAGCGGTTAATGAGTTATGGCTGTTCGGTTGCATATAGTACTGCATGTTACGTTTTACATGCGATGCTAGCTGTGCTTATTATCTTGTTTATATTATGTAATTTATTTATGGTTGCTACTGACAAAGTACCTAAATGAAATTAAGAGTTTAAATACTATTTAAACGGCTGGTTTAATCGCCTAATTATCTTACAGTTGCACATAGAAAGATTAAACAATATCTATCCCACCATTTTTGGTTGTTGGACACAGGATGTTTTCATCCTGTAATAAAACTAGCCAATTCTCTGAAGCTGCTTATTTATCTATAAACAGTGATTAAATATCTTAGTAAAGACAAACCAACTCTAACCTTTCACATAGGCCAAGTCACATAAAATCTGACTCTAAAAATAAAGAAATCTCAGTAAGGAACATTACCGCCTGGCCACGAGAAAGCGCGGCGGCGGCGGCGACCAGCGAATTGCGCAATCATTGCGCGCTCGCGCCAGACGTCTAATCAAATAAGTCAATGAAACGCACCATCATCATTTCAGCCGTACGACGCCCACTGCTGGGCATAGGCCTCCCCCAAGGATCTCCACAACGATCGGTCCTGCGCTGCCCGCATCCAGCGGCTTCCCGCGAGCTTGACCAGGGTGCATACCATCAACTTTAAGACAGCGATTCAAAAATAGCGCGATGCAGAATAGGTTCCTAAAATGAATTGCTTTCTTTCGTACCATGACCTTCTAAAAACTGGATCGCAAATGAATTGCTAAATGTGAATGACCGAACGATTTGTGTCCTTATTTCTTCTACCCGTCTTTTTCACACGATTCTGTCATGCCCGGAGAGTGAAAGGGACGGGTATAACCTGCAGGTGTCATGTTAACTTGGCCAAGTTATACGTCAAATAAGAGTTGATGACAGCTCAGCGGCTGTGAAATGTCATTGAATGATCACTGAATCGCTGTCATTGATATTAAGCTGTCGTGGTACGAATAAGCGAAGCAGATCAGTTTAGGTCCTAAACAAAACCGCAATAAGAGTTGATGGTAGGCACCCAGATCATCGGTCCAACGCACCAACGCAAACGCACCAACTGATGCGTAATTCGCTCGTCGCCGCCGCCGCCGCGCTGTCCCGTGGCCAGGCGGTAATGTTCCTTACTGAGATTTCTTTATTTTTAGAGTCAGATTTTATGTGACTTGGCCTATGTGAAAGGTCCTCAAACAGAGTCTTGAAAATACGCTGAAATGGTTCCAGAAATGGATGGTACGGCAGTGTTTGCTTCACGTTCGACTTGGCGTGGGCACTGCCGTGCCTTCAGATTAATATTTCAAACCACAGCTGAAGTTAGAGGGCCGTTTAGGTTTGCTTTACATGAAAAAAGAAGATTTTGTGATTTTAAATGTTTGCACGCAATTTATTTACATAAAGGATAAAATGCTTATCGAAAAACTAACCACCTTGAGCTTGAACCCTTAAGCTTGGAGAGACTTAAAATTGAAAAATTGTTTAAACTCTTCATAAAACTACCTTTTAAATGTCTTAGCTGATGCTGACACTCAATTACCTCTAAAAGCAATCACTTTGTAACGAAGCGAAGAAAATATAAGTTTAGCACGTTTACACAGTATAAAGACTTCAGAAACACGTACTTAATTAATATGAGAACGTTTACCCAACTTTCTCGATTTACTTTACTAAAGTTTTGACATGTTCAAACGGCGGCGGCGTAGTGGAAACTGGTAACGTTTGTAAATAAATCGAATCTGGGCCCCCAATCCCTAGTAATCTAATTTAACTTTAATCGAACCGTCCAAACCCCTGTAATTCATAATAATTATTATTCTGACCAAGAGGCTGTAATAAGGATTAAGTGAGGGATTTTATCCCGCGTTTTGGGCTAATAAATTCATCGTTAAAATGACCTTTTGGAATGAAAAGTAGCTTTATTTATGTGGCTAAGTGCGTTTGCTACTTTGATATTTTTCACTAAGCTAACCTTATTTTAAAGAAAATATTTTAATGATAACAGCATATATTTTAATGTCTTTATACATTTTAATGTTTTTTTACTTACACTTACCTAAGTACAGTCAGCGTCAAATTGATATGAGCGTCTAGAGTAGTCAAAATGATCTGAAAAACATAAAAGCAATTTAATATACGCTGTTCGAATTATCACATTGTTATAAGCACACAAGGTGTTTAAAATATCTTACTACTCTTTGTTTTATATTTATATAAGCAGTCAGGGTGTTCAAAAGTATCTTAGCAAACAAAGCTCTCAAGGTGCATAATGTTGTGTTGTCAGATCATTTTGACTACTCTAGATGCTCTCATCAGTTTGACGCTGACTGTACTTGTATACTGTATTTCCTTTTCCGTTTGATTTTACTACAAAATATTATCGTTTCCAGCTTCGAAGATTTCTTGCCTTGCTACAAAGATTTCAAAAACCGATAGCGTAGCCTCTTTGACGTTCATGACTACAGTTACAGCCTAAACCTCTATTTGTAATAATCAATGATTATCAAAAGAAGCAATTAACTCCAAAGTATTACTCTGAGAGTAATAAGCAAAAACAAATCGCTGATTATATTCACAGACGAGCAGCCAAGTTTAAAATTAAAAGAACCGCCTGATTCCAGTCACGTTCGGGAAGTTTGCCGTCCGGCTGCCAGACCGGCGCGGTATGTCCTCCGGGAAATATTTAATAAAAAAACTAGTCATATTGGAGCAATAATGGCCGCGCACTTTGCACAAATTATAAGAAGCTCAGAAGTGGGAATAGTAGATTGTATTACAAGGGAGCAAAATAATATATTTAAGGCGAGGGCGCTATTTTGAATCCAGAGCGCAGTGAAGGATTCTAGAGTAGAATCTCGAGCGCAGCGAGGGATTCTAAAGTAGAATCCTGAACGCAGCGAGGGATTCAATATACGCCGCCCGAGGTGAAAATAATTTTGCGGCCGAGTAATACACTCTGCTTTTCATCCCCCTCTATAAGAAAAGCACTAAAGACAACTCAAACTACCTACCTTTCTTTGTCGTTCGGATACATCATAGCGCTAGTCGGGCAAGAGTTTTGAAATAAAAAAAAATTAAATAAAAGAAATATATGTCCATCAGATTCCTTATAAGTATCTCCGGGGATGCCGTAGGGGGGCTGAAGATTTTGTTAGATTTTAGCTACGACTCACCGTTTACGAGATATTCTCAATTTTATAAAATTCCGTTTTTGAAAATTTATCGGTCCCGAAAAAAGTCCCGGCCTCATACAAAATGAGTTGTTTTTTTTTTAAGTACTGCACACCCTTTGCTATACTCCAACCAATGCTTCTTTAATTATGTTCTAAATTCAAAGCTCATCGTTTTGGACCCTGTTATGAAGCTGTTCAAAATTCAAATCTCATTTATACCCTCTTGTCATAACAGGTAAACAATGAATCGTTTTGGACCCTGTTATTAGATAAACAATCATCGCTTTTCGGATCGATGGGAGGAAAAAATTATTGTATAACTGCCAATACTACTGGCTCTAGTATGAATATAAAGGGTTTTTCAACAAGAACTTTGTTTTTAAATCAAAATAAGAATTTAGTTGATATTGATACAAAATTTGATTGTATTAGAAAGAGTAAGGTTTGGCAATTATGCAAAGAAAAATAATATTGGAAAAATGTCTAATTAGAATTTAGAAAAAGATAGAAACTTTATTGTTAAGTTACTAATATGTTAATTGCACTTGTTACAGGTAAACATTGAATGATTTAGTCCTTAAACATCGGAGCACCGACCGCCCGCCCGCGTAGTTACTTTGTGATCGGAGCTAGTGATCGAATGAAGGTAATTATCTAACTAGTTCATCATAATCAGCCGTACGACGCCCACTGCTGGGCATAGGCCAGGGGCTATAGGCATCTAACTTTGTTATCAGTTTGTATTAATAAGTATTAATTAAGTTCTAAGTTGCGGCCATCTGCTCTCTGGTAATGATTATTACTGACACAAATTTATTTACCTAAATAGCTATTTCGGATCCCGCTGAAAACAATAGTTATACAGTTACTACTACATCAGCCGTACGACACCCACTACTGGGCATAGGCCTAAAACCAACAAAAAGATAATAAGTGACAATGTTTAGATATAGGTAACTTAATAGGCAAACTGCTCAACAATACTTAACTGTAAAAAAATTGGTCTAACTGCCTAATTGATTAAGTACTCAGAGTCGAATTCAATTGCTAAAAAAAACAAAAGAGTCTCCTAAATTCTAAATTGCGTTTATAAATAAAGTTTACCATGAGAGGCGCTCGTTCGCCGGTTCGACGTTCGCCCTAAGTGTTCCAGAAAACTTTGGGAATCGCTTCCTTTCCGAATTATACGTTCCTCCCGACCGTTAAAGGAAAGATTTGTTTTGCAAACTTTACTCACAAATAAAGAGCCCTTAGGTTAGGGAGAATTATTTATGTTACCTACCTGTAGATTTAAATTTGACTTAATTTGATATGATTCTGATTTAAATGGAGATTGAAAAGTTCAGTACACTGGTACCAAAGCACACTTGACCACTCCTTGAGCAACTCTATTTGTCTCATGATTTAGGGTCAACACAGACGGACTGCATTTGAACTGCACACCGGCTGCAAAATTGCAGTTTCCGTGCAGTCGGCATGGCTGCATCGAAACTGTGCTAGAACTGCATGCTGGCTGCAAGTGGATTGCGTCGAACTGCGCAGTCAGCGTGCAGTTCATTTGCAGCCGCCGACCAGTTCTAGCGTAGTTGGTTTGCAGTTTCATTGCAGTCATCAAACTGCAATTTTGCAGCTGGTGTGCAGTTCAAATGCAGTCCGCCTGTGTAGAACCTTAGTGGCGATGGCGATACATACTGTGACACTGTTCATAATATTGATTATTGATTGATGTTCAATCATAGTTGGTTTATTTATCGCTACACCTACGTTGGGTATGTAAAAAGCTTACTTAATGTATAGGAAAAATGTGATAGTAAAAAACCACGAGCCCTATAAGTAGCTTTCAGGCGGGATTTCAGCTACTTATAGGGCTCGTGGTTTTTTTACCATCACATTTTTCCTATACTTACAGAATCGCATTGTGAATGCATTAAAAATAATTTAAAATCAGCTTACTTAATTATTAAGAAAAACGGGATTTTTACTATGTTTTAATTTGTCGTTGCATCTCCAAAATTTTGGGTCAATTCCATGTGCTATGCTCATAGATTAAGTCAGAATATAATGATTATGACTATGAAAGTTTAAAAATATTGTCTAAGATATACATTTCTCTAGAAATTAGATCAATGAAAATGCGTTTATTTATCTTAAAAGAATAGAATCATACCAGAAACGATTTTTAAACCTTCATTTCTCTTCATGACGAAAGACAGGAACTTTACCTGAACTATAGAACTATAACAGGTGCACTCCCGTCCCGGTGCAACGGATCCGCGTCACGTGTCAAAGCACCTTAACAAATGGCCCACGCGACAGGCGGCCACAGATGAGCAACGATGCAACTTGCGCCAACAAACCTACGCTCGTCTGTAACCATTAGGATACAGGACATTTATCTAACATCTTCAGGGAAGAAGATTCAAAGTTATCTAATGGCGGAAATACACGGTTCACTTTTGCCTTTCAATTTGGATGAAGCAACCAAATTGAACAATGTAAACGTAAAAGTGACTAATGCAATGTCAATGTGCGCCTGTATTTCTGCGCCTTTCAACTAAAGTGAATCAATTTGATTGAACCATGCAATATTAACATAAGAAAACTGCTATAGATTCAAAATATTCTACTTCTTAAATATTACAAATGTGAAAGTTTAGATGTTTGAATAGGTACTTGTTACTCAACTATGCTAAAATGGCTTAACGGATTTAGCTGAAATTTGGGACACATACTTTGTAGCCTGGAGAGGAACATAGGCTACTTTTTATCCAGGAAAAATATTACATTTCTGCGGGATAACGTCGTGTAGACCACGCGGATGAAGCCGCAGGCGAAAAGCTTTAAAATAAATTATAACAAAGAATAGAATACAAAATCATTCTAGTTTTTTAAACAAACAGCCAAGATGTTGTTGTCCATTTTAGAAAAACATCTCTTAAGCGTCCGTCAGTCGTTTTCCTGCTAACAACAATTTTTATCCTTGTCTGCTAAACATGAACGACACAAACTTTACCTTATGTATAAAGCGTCAAAGCGCCATAACAAATTGTCTACGCGACAGACGTAGACGGCCACAGGCGAACGACAATGCTACTTGTGTACAGGCAACCACGCTCATTTGTCACCATTAGGGTATAGGACACTTATCTAACACCTGCAATGCAAGGAGATTTTTCATTTTTATGAAAAATTGTATTAAAAAACTACGAAGAGTTTTAACATTTTTCAGCATTAAAAATTTTTTATTACATCAATATTGAGAAAGTAACTAAAAAATTATAAAAGCAATATTATAATAAATAACCTTATTGCTAAATAAAGTTAAAATCTTTTTCAACATTATAGGAAAAATGTTATAGTAAAAAAACGTGTTTCACTCCGGGCAGAAGTGAAAAGGGCTCCCTAGACTTTTCACAAAAAAAAAATGACAAAAGAAAAGAAAAAAATAGGGACTGGATTTGAACCGAGGTCTTCTGGCTTCAATGCAGCCCATTTTCTAACCTAACCTATTACAACTTCAGAAAAGGTGGCGAAATTTGCCTTCTTATTCTAATGACATTGTAACAGTTTGGTCACGTGTCCGTCTTACGAATTTTCGATCTGACAGTCACGTGACCCTGACGCGAGTTTGACATTTTTTACCCATCACAAAAAGGCACAAAACGCCGCCTTAAAGAAGTTTTCACTTTAATAACCACGCGCCATATAAGTAGTTTTTAGGCAGGATTAAAATCTCAAATTTTTCAACAAGCAAAGTCCCGTACAAACTTGCGAAACCAGTAAGACATAAACGAGTTAGGTAATTTGCATTTCCCATTTGGGATGCGCTTCAACGCGCCGATGCGGCTGCATTTGGCTGCACCGGCGGTCATTTGTCACCTCGACGACGGTTGGAACGTGTTATGTGCGCCGGCTAACCGGTTTTTTTTAACTGAGAGCTAAAGCTTTTTAGATGGGTTATCTGTTAGGTTTAGGTTTAAAGACATTTATTCTCATAAAAACATAGAATGTTCACTTAAAATAAGAATACAAAACAAAACTGAACATTAATTGAAATAAGGCGCATATTGTTATGTTATCCAATGCAAAAACTAGTAAGATATAAACTATTATTTTGATATTTAATTCGACTGCACCTGGCGGTTTGTCGTCATCTCGATGAGTTGGCGCATATTTGTGACCTAGATTGTCTAAAAAATACTTTCTATAGTTATTCCTAGTTTCTGTTGCTGGCTAAAACTAGTAAAATATAAATGGGCTAGATGATTTGCATTTTGTCACATGCCATGTGCCCCTGTGCAAGTTCGGGATTCGAAAGCTTTACGAATATTAGAAAACTTCTAACTTCAGCTGTCGTTATATTGGCTAAGACTTGAAATGTATAAATGGGGTACCTGCTTTGTAAGTTCAGGCTTATATGCCAACGGCGTTTATGGTCATGAACGGTCAAATCAAATCAAATTGTTTATTTGCAGAATATAGCTAAATTTAAAATAACTGGTGTTGTATTACAAAACGGTTGGCACTAGTTGTGCCCCGGATAGCCGGTTTTCTAATGCTACTTAAAGTATCAGCTTTTTTAAGGGTACAGACATACAATAGTCAGATAATTAGCATTTACCATTCCGGATGCGCTTCAACACGCCCGATGCTGTTGCATTTAGCTGCTCTGGTGGTAATTTGTCATCTCAGTTACCCGTTTTTTTAAGGTTTCTGAGATTTTTTGGGGGTAACCTGCTATATCTTTGGCTAGAAATAGTAACCAACTTAGATATATTGCATTTCCCATTCGGGATGCCGGCTCCAACCCGCCGATTTTGCATTTGGCTGGTGATTTGTCACCTCGGCGAGTTGGCACGTGTCATGTGCTTGTTGTGGGCTGGGCATACGGCTCTCTGAAGCTTTATTAGACTCCGAGTATACTTAGCTTGAGCTTTTTTGAGGATAATCTGTTCCCGCATTGGCTAGAATTAGTACGATATAAATTGGCTAACTGATTTACATCTCCTATCCGGCTGCAAAAGTCGATGCGGCTGCACACGGCGGCGGTGCCGTCATTTGTCACCTCGACGTCTATGCAACCTACATTTACTAAAACTTTATGAGAATACTAGTGGCTCTGCGCGGTTTTACCCGCGTGGTTCCCGTTCCCGTGGCAATAATGGGACAAAATATAGCCTATGCAACCGAGGAAGAGAGCAGCTTTCTAGTGGTAAAAGAATTTTAAAATCGGTCCAGTCGATTTTGACTTTTTCCAACATACCTAACAAACAAACAAAATATGAAACTCTTCCTATTTATTATACTTACTCGTATTAAGTGTTAGATTATAGAGTAAACTTTTTCGAGTACTCTCAAACCTAATAACCTGTTATCACACGGCTAAAAGTAGAAAAATACACTGCACCTGATTTCACAACTAGTAAGATATAAATGGGCTAGATAATTTGCATTTTGGCTCGTGCCATGTGCCCCGGTGCAAGTTGGGGATTCTAAAACTTTACGAGTATCACAAAACTTCTAGCTTCAGCTTTTTTGAGTAATCTGTTTTTTATCGGCTATAACTGGAAACGTATAAATTGGGCTTCCTGATTTGAATTTTCTATTCGAGATGCCGGCTAACACTCCGATGCGACTGCGCGGTCATAATTCACCTCGGCGAGTTGGCACGTAGTGTACTCCGAGAGTGTCTAAAGCTTTATTAAAAACTTAAAGCTTCGATTTTGTTTAGGAAATTTTTTGTCTAGGAATCTGTTATTTAGATAAAACTAGTATCGTATAAATCCTACTTCATACTAATACTATAAATGTGAAAGTTTAGATGTTTAGATGTTGGGATGTTTGTTTTGTTCAATTACGACAAAACGGCTAAACGAATTTGGCTGAAATTTGGGACACAGATACTTTTTAGCCTGGAGACAAACATTATGGCATTGGTTGGTGGTGCTGGTTGGTGTGACGGCCGATTTGGCGCAGGGGTAGGCTACCTGCCTTCTGCGCCAGAGGTCTCGGGTTCGATTCCCGAACAAGACAAATATTTGTGTGCATGAACATGTCTATTTGTCTTGGTCTGGGTGTTTTCTATGTATCTTAAGTATGTATTTGCAAACAAAAAGTTTTCCATGACACAGTTTCTTAATGAAATTTACATGGGCTTAGATAATTGGTGTGATTGTAAAATAGTATATTTTGATACAAGTGAGCTAAGGTTGCTCATTATACACGAGGCTGTGGGTTGCAGCCCGAGCCGCAGGCGAGGGCGTAAATCAGCCGAGTGTCTAGTGAGTAAGTTGCTCACGAGTTTCATACGCACTTTTACAACACACTTGCGAGGAAAAACAAACATTTATTGAATACATAACATAATTAGAATAACTTAATATTAGCCACAGAACAATATTACTCTAGGATATTAGCTAAGGGAAAAAGCGCGCAAGTTTTTTTTTCGCACGCGCCAAATGTAAGTTGATTGATTACATACAGCCATACAGCCTACTTCAAAATAATTATAATAATAGTGATAAAATGCAAATGTTTTATAACAAATTATTGTGAATTATAAATAATTTGATAACAATACACTTCATTATGTTTTTTCGTCTTCATTAGGGACACATTTATTTATTCTAAAAACGTAAATGGATTTTCATCCGTATAAAACATGTATAAAATCTCTTTGTTGTTACAAAAAAAGAACTGTACCTATAACCCGGTGAAATTGAAAATGCTCTGTTTACTCGCATATAACCTGCAGTTAGGTACTAACTTAACTTTGTAGGGATACTGTATTACCCGGTTAAATTGAAAAGTCTCTGTTTACTCGCATATAATTTGCAGTTAGGTACTTACTTAACTTTGTAGGGATAATTCTATTACGCAACTAGTACTGTAATATTATTATGCACACGTGTGTTATAGTTCGGTTTATGGCCCTAAGATCGATGTAATAAGGCTCACTTTATGAGCAAGTGTGTTGAAAAGTTATTTATTTATTTATTGGTTAACACCTTTATAAATAGGCTAGCGGTTTGGCACGCATTCTGTGTCCCATCAAGGGTTGAGGACTCTAAATCTGTAATAAAAAACTAATTGTAACAGCTTTATGAGGTTTGTCTTAGATGGATTACATTAAAAACAACATTACATACATTTAAGTACAAGACATAACAACTTATTACTCCCTGTTTACAAGTGAAAGCAATTTATCCAACACAAATTAGGATGTTTCTCGTTTTTATTTAACCCTCCACAAATGATACCAATCTGTTAACCTCCTGACCACGAGCAAAGGCTAGAATGTCCAAGACATTTAGCGTCGTTCCCAAATGCCTGCATTACAAGGGCCCGACCCAAATTGTCGCGCATAATTTCCCCACATTGTTGCCGAAGTGTTGGCAACGCTTGTAAACTCCGGTTTTATTACATTTTTATAACGAAACATGTAAACTTTCGACACTTAAACATACATCGACAACAACAATGTAATAAAAATTTACGGCGAAAGTTTTATTATGATTTCATCGGAGTTTCTATTACGTGGTTTACGTGTAAATTTAAGAAGTGTTTAATGGCGTATAGACATTTCTTCTACATGAGTTTCTATTTCTTGTGGACTTAGAATTAAGATATAGGCATTTTAAACAAACAAAGAGACTTGCAGTTCTCTGGCTCATAGATTTACTGACTGTTCTTCACGTATATCGTAACGAATAAGATTATTTTATAGTCTGGCTTTAAATATTATTGTTTCCTACTTATTTTAACAACTTATATCAAGTTATTTAAATTTTTACTTTTTTGCATTCACAATGCAATTTTTATTATTGAAAAATTGAAAATGAAGTATTTTTAGAAAAAATCGACCAGTCTCACAACCAGCTCCGATGGGACTCGAACCCACGACCTATCGCTATCCGGGCGACTGCTGTAACCTCTGAGCTAAGGAGTCGTAGAGCTAACGACTCCGTAGCTCAGAGGTTAGAGCAGTTACTTTTACCAATCTGTTCCTGTACTAACAATTAACAATAATTCATATTTATTTCTACTTCAATCAAACCCATAGTTGTGTGAATCCCCAAAGCCAATTTTGTCAAATGTTATCAGTGCACTATTCCTATAAAATCACTTCAGCATTTTATAACCTCTACACATAATTTGATAACAAAAGAAGATAGCGTACCAAAAGTCTGAACCATTTATTATGCTACACCTAGTATATTATTTTAAACGTCTATAACCGTATCACACCCACAGTTATCCTGACCAAACTTTCGTCGCACGTCTTACCAAAAGTAGATCAGGCCACCTGTTCCCGAAGGAACTTCGAGACAAATGTCCTTTTCTACAACAATCCTTTTTGTCGCACACCCCTCTCTTTCCAACTCCATAGTAACAATGGCTCCGTCTGTTTCAGACTCGGCATAGTTATTCAAGCGTCGCGCCGGCCATTAATCTTGACGATTCCGAATGAGATTTAATAACCGCCGTTCGTTTTCGAAGTTACGTCGATTCGGTGTGGAATGTATAATGAAATGTTAACTTTAGGCGTGGTATAATGTCTGATGTTGAGAATTTTCTTCTGTGAACGAGTTGACTTATTTAACTGATTTGAATAGGATTTTAATTGTACAAGTCATCATCATCATGTCAGCCGAATGACGCCCACCGCTGGGCATAGGCCTCCCCCAAGGATCTCCACAACGATCGGACCTGCGCTGCCCGCATCCAGACCTTGCATGACCAGATCGTCGGTCCACCTTGTAAACGGAACGCCGTCGGGTACGCGGTCGCCATTCGAGAACCTTTCCGCCCCAACGGCCATCGGTTCTTCGCGCTATGTGTCCCGCCCTCTGCCAATTCAATGATGCAATCCTTCGAGCGATGTCGGTTGTTTTAGTTCTCCTGTACAAGTACTTTTATTTGCATTCAGAACATTCAATTGCTTATTAAGTTAGTTTTATTTTATATACACATACACATACATACCTAAACTTTATGATTTTAAAGCACTCTCATAAACATTGTTGTTTGTAACTTCTGAGTAAAATTTTGAACGAAATTTCCAATGCAAATCAAAATCACAAAAGGCTTTGTCTAGCTAGTAGAATTACGAACTTACCGGCCGGCGACAGCTACTTAATGTAAAATAAAGCATGTTATCATAGATATGTATATGTCAGTAAACGTATTTATAAGTTTCGGTTGTCTTAAATAATTAAACAACGGTCTATCGTCGTAGCTAGTAAAATCGATCGCAATGACTACGAGCCATCGTAGTCTTTGTTTAAGACTACGAGTGAATTCGTAGCAGCTACGGGCGTTACGAAGAGTTGTCTCGTAGCATAGTATTGACATCTCATGTTGTAAGACGTTTGAGCTGTGAATATGAATTTATATTTTTGTCTTCAACTATGGATCAGCGTCTGTTATTAAACTCGATAATAATTTGAAAATAAGGTCAAAAAATATAAACGCATAATTATAGTAAGTACTTAATTTCATGATATTTGAGCCGACTTTTTAAAAGAGTTGTCAAGAATGTTTCGTTTAAGAATGTTTAACAGTACAGTAATTGAATAAAATATCATAACAACATACTGCACTTTACAATTTAAAGTATTTAAGAAATTACAATCTTGGCATATGACCATCCCTCACCAGATGGTATTACTTGGCACAACCCTTAGCTTCCTTATTGAGGCTTCCATCTACTAACACCCGCACTTACGGCATACATATATCCGCCCGCCACTTGTGCCGCTGCCAACTCGCAAAATATTCACGACAAAAGCAATTCGCGTAATGATGCGTTTACACTGAACGACGCGATGCTCATTCTTTTCTCACTCCATCAAATCGGGTGGTGAAAACAAAGATAGAGTATTTTTCTCGTTGTTGCTTCTTTTGTCCTTTGATTGGTTAAACCATAAACTTATTATTCTCTAGAGTATAAATAAGTTTATGGGTTAAACATATGGCACATTTCACTTGCACCGCTTTACCTGCCACGCTGGAAGTCATGTACAGTGCCACAACCTTTTCTGTGCCGGTGACAGCGGCGCTACTTACGTTTTTCTTTTTTTTTTGTAGTAAACTAACAAAAACATGCCAGAACCATTATAGAGCCTTATGTTGTAAATAAAATTAATTTTATTTATTTTATTATCTCCTTTATTACATTTTAAATACTTACAAAATTATATTTCTAAACATTAAATTTTTACAATGGATAACACTAAAAAATATAACATTTAAAAATACAAAAATGCAGTTTCCCAACGGTAGCAAGATCAGGGTCCCGGCTACCGATGGTTAATTATCCAGAGACAGGAACCTTCTCACTATACGGGCCGTGTCCAGAAGTACTGCCTTCTGCATCTGACTCCCGATCCATCCACCTAACGCAAGCCTCTTAAGGTGTTTATCAAGGCTCTTGGCTATCAGACCATGGGCAGATATGACTATCGGAACAATAATTGCGGAATCAATGTCCAACATGTCAACAATCTCGTGAGCTAAATCAAGATATTTGTCTTCTTTATTTACTTACAAAACCTTTTACACCAAACCTTAAATTCAGTGCGTGAATTAAAAGGTTGTTGGTTGTCGTTAACAAATCACCTGTGTCCAATTAAGGCTTTGATTCAAGGCTCGAAAACGACCACTTCGCGTTCTGGTCCGGGCCAAACAAATGGCCTTCGCTAACGATGGTAATAACAACTCTATCAGCGGAATTATTAACGCGGCTCAACCGATGGTTGCAGCCTGCCTACCATCAACTATAAGAGCCAGCGCACACTTGTAATTTTTAATCGGGCGATAGTTTGATCGTTCCCGGATTCAGTATGTTCAGAGTTAAATGGCAGTGCGCGCACTGACGATTAAAAATCGACCTATCAAACTATCGCACAGCACAACCATCGGCCGGTCGGTAATGTGCATGAAGGACTATGTCACCCGTTTGCACTAAACTTAAAAATCGCCTAAGTCTTTTCCTAGCTAACTTAAGACATTCTTAACAAAAAATTGCTTTGCGCTAACCTTAGGACATTCTTAAATGCACTTTTGGCTATTCTTAACTCACGGGCCCAATATCGAGCGCCTAAGGCTTAAGAAATACCTATATCAGTGATTATTGTCTGTGGCATTGTGAGCAAAGAGTAGTGCGACAAGCTTTTCTGTTCCGGTGATTATCTTTGGAACTAAAACAGTTTTCATACGACAGTCCATTTTGACAGCTAATTTCGTATTGCAAGTGACTCTTGTGGCTTTTGTATTTTTGTTTGCTAGATAGAGACACAAACACATGTGACATACGTCATTCATCATTTATTTAAAAAAAATCATTACAGATCGACAATCTTTTCTGTTCCCATGACAGCGGCGCTTATGTTTAGCAGCAAAACATGAAAGTATTAGCAAAATGACATTAAAAACAAAACTCGTTAGTTCTAGTTTTGGCCACCGGAACAGAAAAGGTTGCGCACTGTATTTATGATTTTCCTGACAGTTGAGCTCAGTTGACTTTTTCTTTTCTCGGTGAATTACTCCTACCAAATAAAATAGACAACGCCTTAGCTTTTGTCTCCTTTTAACTTACGAAGGAATCAATGAGAAGTTTCAACCAAAAAAATATCCAGTGACCTACTTTACCTCGCCAGGTTTAAAATTCATAAACAATTAATATTTGAATTCATTCATTCATTCTTTTAGCAAGGTGATGACTAATTTACGACGTAGTCTGTCAGTGCAAACAAAAATTTTAGCTCGGCTGTTTTAGGCTGTTCCTAAGCTAAGATGTATCTTATCTATGACAAGCTCAACCCGAGTTTAGTGCAAACGGGCATGTGAGCGCGCGCACTGCATTCAACTAAACTATCGCCCAACTATCGATCGAATCACGATCGCCTTACGATTCCGACTAAACTATCGGTCGACTAAAAATCAAAAGTGCGCGTTGGCTCTAAGAAAGCGATTCAAAACTGGTGCTTTCCAGAATAGGTTCCTAAAATGAATTTCTTTATTTCGTACCATGTCATGACCTTCTAAAAACTGAATCGCAAATGAATTTCTGAAAGTGAATAAGCGAACGATTTGTGTCATTATTTCTTTCACTCGATTCTGCCATGCCCGGAGAGTGAGAGGGTATAACCAGCAGGTGTCATGTTAGCTCGACCGAGTTATAAGGCAAATAAGAGTTCATGACAGCTAGGCGGCTGTGAAATGTCGCTGAATCTCGATCGCAATTAAGCTGTCGTGGTACAAATAAGCGAAGTTTAGGTCCTAAACAAAATCCGTAATAAGAGTTGATGGTAGGCACCCAGCTCTATGTTCGCAGTCGGAATGAGGTCTAACAATAAAAATAGTGTTTCTTCCGGTCGCTGCTGCAGATATAGTTGTATGATCGCTTTTTGAATACAAAGCATGTTTTACTATCTACGATTCGTTTTGCGGAGTTTTTTAGGAGCTAAGTTTCGCAATGGTTCGCGAACTCGATTGTGGGGGTAAAGCCACTTGCGAAATGGGTTATCAAATATTTATCACTACCTGACCGGGCAAACGTTGTTTTGCCAAATAAATATTATACTTCGTATCACCAATATTAGACAGATGAAAATAAATAACCGCAAAGAAGTTTTATACACTGCATGCCACAAATGTCAGTTATTAAAAGAAGAGTGCGTGACAGATAACTCTGCGCGCACGCGCGACTGGGGCATTTTTGGAGCTAGTTACAGTACATTTTTTGTTTTAATCTTATGGAAATTTTTAGTATTCGATTTTGACCGCGTGCAGACGCGGAAGCGGCCATGGAAGAGAGCAATGACAGTTTTGTATCATACGACAGTCAAAACTATTTTCCATACAACATTACCATTTTTATTTTATAATTTTCCGAAATAAAAACTAGCCCAGTCACTCTCCAGCTCCGAAACTATCCCCATACCAAAAATCACATCGATAACATGCTCCGTTTTGACGTGAAATATGGACAAACAAACAAACAAACAAACACACTTTCACATTTATAATATTAGTATGGATTTCAGGCTCCTCCGTTTTCGGAAGACTCGTCAAACCGTTGGCCTCGCTTTGTCTTTGCTTGGTTTGCAGTCGTGTCAGCAGAATTCGGATTAAAAAATCCGATCATAAGCATGACCAGTGGCCCGCTTCTGCTAACGTTAAGTCATAATTGTGTCTCAATCGTGTTTCAATTGTTGTGCTTTTTTACACACTAGTTACAAGAAATGTGAACTTTTTTCACAATACTACTGATGTTCACACCACACACTACATGCACATCACATCATACTGTCATAATTATTCTTGTACCTAACTAGTGTGTAAAAAAACACAACAATTGAAACACGATTGAGACACGATTACGACTTAACGTTAGCAGAATCGGGCCACAGGTGCCCCAAGCATATTTCAGTCATGTTTTAGTTAAAAATAAAATATATGGCTTATGAAGTTGCATAATTCTCGATTGTAAATATACTTATCATGATATTTAGTGAAACCGGGTCAAAATCGATCTCACAGACATTGCGTGACTCGGATTATTTTATTGAGTTAAATAACCGAGATATCGTAGGTAAGTTTCTCATGAATAATGTTCAAGCAAATAAGTTATTTTGTAATACAGTGGCGTGATTGATCGGGATTGAGGAGATTGAGACGTTGTCCTTGGAATATTGAAGAAGGTTTTTAAGAATATCATAACGAAAATTGGGATAAATTGTAACGAAAGTAAAGGAAATTTATTGTTAACTTGTTATTTAATTACCTACAAAGCAAAATTTTTCTGGAAGATATTTCAATATTGTCAATAAATTAAAACCGTATTAAAAATAAAATCGCTCAAGAAATGGTGATTTATTATAGAAGACTTTAACAAAATGGCAAGTCTTTTGGAACCATTCTATCACAGTATTATTGTATAAAAGCAAAAACTTAATGGTTTTTCTAAGAAATTTGCTAGTTATGTAATTATTTGAGAAACTACTTCATGGATCTTTTTTTCCATATTTATCTACAGTCAAACCAGTTGAATCATGACGCATTTTGGTAATTTATTTGAAAGCGACAAAACTATAAATAAACTTATGGTGGGTCACAATTCATCTGTATGTACTTACCTATTATCTAGATTATTTAACGAGTTTTATGCAAAATACCTGTAGCTTTATTTTCCTTTAAACTACAAAGCGAAAGTTTCAAAGTGTATATCAGGCAAGTCTAAACAAGCTTAACCTCGTTCGGAAGTATCGACAACAGTCCTAAGTTACACAAAGATGCCTCGAACTCCAGTCCCGTGGGAGTGACATCTCGGCCATTATTCCACGACCTATCAGGATGGCTAAGCCTTTGATTCTGGCGCAAATCCTCTGCTGAGATCTGGATGCCGAATAAAAGGAGCATTTTCGACTCTTTGCCACTGTCATTTCTTTCTAACATTTTGTGTCTGCTTAGGGTTGTTTTGAGTTAAATTTTTATCTCTCTCTCTATAGTTAGTTTAGTACCTATCTAAAATAATAAGTCTTCTATTTTGTGGTGCGACAACAACTAAATAAATAATCTTCTTCTGTGGTGTGATAATTAACTAAAAAATAAGTGTTACAAAGCAGTATTCAATAAATTGTAGTACTTTCAATATGGGCTTAGAATTAACTGTAAATTTTATTAAAGCAAATTCACAAGTAAATGTTTGCGTTAAATATTAGGTCTAATAAACGGATACTAACGTGTGCCCAATTTTAAAACATATCGAGCTTAGAGGTTTCAGGATTGTTTAATTGATTTTTTTATTGAATTCTCAACCAAAAGTTAGGTATTTGAAATTAATTCTAAAACTTAAGGAAATATTTTAAATTTATTTTAATTTCTTCTTCGATTGTTTTATTTGTCTTCTTACAGCCGTCAGCCCTATTTTTTACGTTCTTTCCGATCTCATTCACCTGGCGTTTCGCATTGCGGACTTTGCTTCGTTACGTCCGTTAATTTGGGGGAGTCCCCGATTAAATCTGAGGCCAATTTCAGATACCGACCGAGCGTAAAAATATGCTAATTCTAGCTTTCACAAAAACTTTTACAGTTAATAACATTGCCAGTGGAAATACGTTTAGTTTTTTCTACTTTACGTCTGTTTTCGAAAACGTATAATTTCGAGCATTTTTGGATTATTATGAAAAAAATGATAAATTAGTATGTTTGAGTTAGTAAATTATATCTTAGTAAGGTAGTTTCTTCTAGATTGATGGTTTGATAATAGTGTATGTTGCTTTCTAACTTCAATTATTTATTACCCACAGAAAATATTTAAAATGTAAATTATCTTGTCTTCTACTTAGTAGAGCATTACACACATTACAATAATGTATGTTAGCTGTTCTAACTTTTGATCATTCGAACCAATTCAGTTACAAGCGACTGTACCTAACATTAAAATCAACGTACTTTAAAATGAAAATTGGACCGCTTCCTAGAAATTGCAGTTCTGGAGCAGTCTTAAAGTTGGTGCCGCTGAAACTAAACAATTATCGCGTCATGAAACTTGAGCCGTCATGAAACTTGAGCCATCCTGAAACTTGGTAACGGGACTGTTGCTTTGTATCATGGGACGAAATCGGGGAGGTGGGACGAGGTGGGACGAGGCGGGACGGGACAAACTGGGACAAGACACAAAGGTTTCGCGACACTGAGTTGTACCGTTGAATGTATTATGAAGCTTGTTTTACAGGCGATTGTTAATTTAAATTCAATCTAGCTTTGCTCGTTACGGGAGCGTCTCGCTTACATATTGTTCTGGTACATTAAATATTTGTTAATTCAAGGTTTAACTAGAAAAATCAATTATTTAGATTACAATAATGATGTTGTTATTGTATTCAGTACGTACATTTCAATTACATCGCTTAATAAATTATTCTGATGCCAATATTTTAATGCCAAAACGATACGTCACGATAAAAGGCAAGCTGGCTAGTTAGATAAAGTTATGTTATTGGCGAAAACACAGAAGATAAGAAAGCTGAAGAACTTTGATTTAACTAAACAAGGAAACCTCCAGCAAATTTACATTAAAAACAACCACTTTCTTCAAGTAAAGCTCAATAAAATCAAATTAGAACATTTCAAACAATAGCAAAATATTCAAAAGACACTTATTTTCAACAATGCTATGAATATTTGTTTTCGGCTTTTACGTAACATGAAATTCAAGGATATACTGTTTGCTTGCAATGCCATGAAATAATTCTAGTTGTTTGTTTGCTGCAGAGATTCTGCTGCGCGGCGCAATCATTGTACCGCTTCCTTACTGGATATCTACGAGTAGAACAGGATATTGCTGAAATTAACAACTAACATTCATTCAGTTTGGTCTTTGTTCGCTTTTAATTCGATATACGAATAGAATATAATTAATTTAAGTATTCATAAACATAAGTACATACATGATGTTGAATACAATGTTTAGCCCTGTCCATGTTTCACCTTTTCAGAAGGTAAGTATACGAATATTATTTGATTAAAATTTAATTATTTAAATTGCAATTATAAGTATTACCCTATTACATTACAATATTATAAAATTATCATATTTTTACAATACAAAACCGCGCGATTTATTAATGTCATTGTTTTGCAAATTTATTTAGCTACTGTCTCAGCAAACGCGTAGTTAAAACTCAATCAGTAGGTAGGATAATGAATTTATCACAATTTGAATCAAAACCAATAATTGTTACATGTAGAATCGTTCAAAACATATTTAAAATTTTGCCAAATTAATATTTAAAAACACATTACATGAGCGAAAAATGTTTTGTTTTCATAGGTATTGTATCTCAAGCTTCTGTTAAATGGTTCCTTTTATATGTTATCTCACTATTGTTTGTGATATTTATGTCAGAATACTTAGAAAACGGAAACATTCTATATAAGCTTTAGTAACATACTCAGCCAAAGTCTCATTAGCATTTTAAGAGCTGACTTAAAACAGTTACGGGAAAGTGAATCTAGCCGCACAATTTAGAGTGCAGTGTGTAAAAAGATTGTCACTAAACTGTTTGAATTTTGGATTTATTTTTCATATAAAATATAAATAACTATTTTTAGATATTGTTACACACAAAAGTTTTTAGTGTATTGACGCCTTTAACTATTTCTATGGAATGTTGTATACCAGTTGTTGCGTTCAGTTATTTTTTCACAAATTAGTCAGTCAAAGGCTTAGCCCGGATTGTCTGCTGGCTGACGGTAACCGTGAATAACTTCACCTGTGGCACATGAGTAAATAATCTTATTTACTCATTCGTCCACTGTGTGGACAGTGTCACTGTCTTGATATTTTCAGCTGCAAGTATTATGCACTGATAGTGACGTGGTGTGCATGCGAGCGGGCCGGTGCTTCTAGCAAGATTTTTGCAGAAGTAAACTACATTGTGTATATATCTTTTTTCACAAAGAATTTTAATAAATTTTGGATATGTATCTATCGTTATGCCGGTAAGTATGTTCTCAAATGATTAACGATGAGAAGTCTGATAGAAGAAGTGATCGTTTTACTTACATTTTGATTTCATAAAAAAATACAGAACATTCGATTTGTAGGTATAAGTACGCAACGATGTCGCTGACTTTTACACTTGAACGGACAAAGAAAAGTACGAGCGGGAACAATGAAAAAGTAAACGAGTGAATAAATGGTGTCCCGTAATTTGGCCGCCGCAATTGTCCCGCGATTCAGGGCACGGCAGGTGGGACAGGGCTGCCGACCACGACAAATAATAATCCTACTTCCTACTATTATTATTAATATAAAAAAATTCAACATTAAAAAAAATCAAATTCAATAGGTATCGTTTATTCAATTTAGGTTTGTTTAACAACAATATGAACGTCAATGAAGCTACGCCATCGGTTCGCAAATCCTACGGCAGGAGACCTTGTAGCGAGAAGAGCCGGCAAGAAACTCGCCAAGGGCTATTTTTACCACACTTTTATTAGCTTCACTTGTAACTAAGTCACAATGTAAGAAAATCTTGGAATTCAATTTTAACCTACTTCTAATTGTCGAATTGATTTGAAACTTTGCAAGTTTATATGAATCCGATGACAATACAATAATTTGCTACCATCGAGTTGATCTGATGATGGAGTCAAGAGGTGGGCAATAGAACTCTTCAATGGCTGCTAGGAAACCCCTCGAGTTTAGGCTCATTTGTTTTGTTCTGATGAGACCTATTCGCTACACTTGATGGTGAGGGTCTGATGATGGAGCAGGGAGGAAGCCAGTGGCACTTCTTAATGACCACTAGGAAACCCGTCGAGTTTGGGCTCCGTTGTTCCGTGCTGATGAGACTTATTAGCTGCACTTGGTGGTGAGGGTCTGATGATGGAGCAGGAAGGAAGCCAGTGCCACTCCTTAATGACCAATAGGAAATACCTCGAGTTCTAGCTCATTTGTTTTGTTCTGAGGAGACCTATTCGCTACACTTGGTGGTGAGGGTCGGATGATGGAGCAGAGAGGAAGCCAGTGGCACTCCTTAATGACCACTACGAAACCTTTTGAGTTTGGGCTTATTTGTTTTGTTCTGATGAGACCTATCCGCTACATTCGGTGGTGAGGGTCTGATGATGGAGCAGGGAGAAAGCCAGTGGCACTCCTTAATGGCCAATAGGAAACCCTTCGAGTTCTGGCTCATTTGTTTCGTTCTGATGTGACCATTCGCTACACTTGGTGGCGAGGGTCTGATGATGGAGCAGGGAGGAAGTCAGTAGCACTCCTTAATGACCACTAGGAAACCCCTCGAGATGGGCTCATTTGTTTCGTTCTGATGAGACCTAATCGCTACACTTGGCGGTGAGAGTCTGATGATGGAGCAGGGAGGAAGTCCGTGGCACTCCTTAATGACCACTAGGAAACCCCTCGAGCTGGGCTTATTTGTTTCGTTCTGATGAGACCTATTCGCTACACTTGGTGGTGAGGGTCTGATGATGGAGCAGGGAGGAAGTAAGGGTTCGGCTCGCGCATCTGGTAACTAATAGACTCTACTTGAATTTGTAAAACTAAATAAATACAATCACGCCTTTGAGTTATAATGTTAACGGGGTGGGCAGACACATGAATGGACTGTGAAATCGATTACCATCCATCCATAGCTTGCCATTTATTAAATTAAAAAGTAAAAAAAATATTTACCTATAAAAGTGTGTGTTTTTAGTTTTTTAAACTAGGTAAATATTTATTTTCTCCCTGTATTAACTTATACAGAGTCGTCAAATTTGAAAAATGACCTTCACATAATAGTAAGTTTACTTTCCATCACAATATAGATAGAATACCGCTTAGTACAATTTTGCTTATTACCTAAAACAGTAAACAATTTTCAATCAATATAAATGGGAAAGTTTAGATGTTTGGATGTTTAGATGTTTGGATGTTTAGATGTTTGGATGTGTGTGTGTTTTAGCGTTGCCAGGTGTCCCGATTTGCGCGGGACGTCCCGATTTTCAGGGGTCTTGGGACGCGTCCCGATTTGCACCTGATCGGGACACCAAATGTCCCGATAAATCAGTTGCATGACTTACAGTGAATTTTATAACAATGATTTAAAACAAGGGAACCCTTAATGCGGCAAAATCTAACAACTTCTCAATCGCGTCCATAATTTAATACTGAAACTGCGGTTTTATTTTGTAATTTAGTCTGATTATTTTATTATGTAGGATTAAATTCAGATTTACTTGTGTTTTCTTTGGAAAACCTGCGGCGTTCGGGTTTATGTGATTTTGGTTTTAATCTTCGCTTTAGCCTTTTGGTTCTAAGCGAGCGCTCGACGCGAGTGGCGAAAATGAAAAAATAAGTCCCCATGAAAGTAAAAAAAATATATTTAAACTTATGTATGGCAATTTATTAGTTTCTAGCACAATAAAATATAAAGATTGAACCGGGGTTTGGTTATGGTTTTTGGCTATACTTAGATACAAAAGTTCAATCAGTAAGCGGCCAAAACCGGGGCATTTAGCACTTTTCGCACATTTTGTGTTATACAGTGTGCCCCTCGATATGGTGCACAAACGAAAAGGGCGTTGACTATACCGGATTTAATCGACAAAAAATAGAATAAAAAAAATAAAAATAAAGATTGCTCATGTTACAATGTACTTAAAAAATAAAATTCTTTTTAGGTCCTTTTGTCATAAAAAACAAAAAGTTTTCGAACCAAAAGAGATATCGTCATGAAATAAACGCTAAAATACTTGTGAAGGATTGGCAAATAAGTGGAAGTAAAATGATTTCATAATAAATATGTAGTTTAAAAAACTAAAAAAACACACTTTTATAGGAATAGACTAAAAAGTACAAAATAACCGTCTATTCAGTAACTGAAATTAAAAAGCGTGGTGCGCGTTGTCAATATTAACTACTTGAATGCATGTTTTGCAAAGGGCGCACCACGCTTTTTAATTTGGGTGACTGAATAGACGGTTATTTTGTACTTTTTAGTCTATTCCTATAAAAGTGTTTTTTTTTTAGTTTTTTAAACTACATATTTATTTATTTCTTTTTAGTTTAATAAATGGCAAGCTATGGATAGATAATCGATTTCACAGTCCATTCATGTGTCTGCCCACCCTGTAAACATTACAACTCAAAGGCATGAATCAAAAATTTTCGAGATTTTTTCGACTTTCTCGTTTGTGCACCATACCATGTCCAGGGGCACACTGTATACAAAAAACTATTTTATTGCTTTGAATTTAAAAGATGTACCTTTTAAGTTAGATATATTCACTATAATTTAACATATAATTTTTGTCCTAAATAACTAAGACCATTTAGCAGTTATGTGCTTTAAAGTTAAAAAAATTTTAAACTGGCCACAAAGGGATCTCCTACATAGTAATGACCAGAGGTCAAAATGAAGACACTCCTCAAACATTGTTTTTTAATAACCTCAAAAACCAAAAATTCGACTACTACGCAATTCCGCTTTAAAAGCGTAGATTATGATTTGGGGCATTACTGCCTATCGATTAAAGCCAAAATTATATAGATTCTAATACCGGAGGTTTCATTAGCCAATCCGTAGCACTTGCGAAACGCAGTTTTTTTATTGAAAAAACGCAATACTTACCTTAATTTAAAAAAAACACCTTGTTTTTTGTTTGTCCCGATTTACAACCCTAAATCCCGATTTGTTTTACCATATGCCCCGATTAAAATCAAATCGGACCTGGCAACACTTTGTTACTCAATCACGCCAAAACGGCTGAAGCTAAAATTTGGGACACCGATACTTTGTAACCTGGAGAGAAACTTATGCTACTTTTTATCCCAGAAAAGTGTAACATTCCCGCGGGCTAACGTCGTGTCGTCCACGCGGGCGAAGCCGCGGGCGGAAAGCTAGTTGTTAAATAAAATATAATAATTGTTTTAATAAATTGTATGCAAAATTACTACTTATATAATATAGCAATTTTCGGTACAATTGATTTTATAAAATAAAAGACAATAATTAAAACTTAAATTAATGAACTGGTAACTTATTAAATAAATCATTATAAGAAAAAGTTTAATTACTTCTTAGAAACAATAAAGCCGCAAATCACAAGAGGTCGTCTTGTCAACCGGTCAAAATCCACAACAAAGTACAAAGGAATCAATTCGAAATATTTGTCGGCAGATCTCGACGTCTCGGCCGTGAGAACCATCGGAGCTGATGAAAGTAAATTCAATCAAAGGAAACTCTTATTATTCAGGCTTTGTCCTTTCTTTGTAGCACCACCTACACTTGCAAAAGAGGCGTCGAAACAGTTTTGTTTATCAAGCATAAAAGTTAAATACACTTATAATAGGTATTTTGTCGAGATCATCAACAAAGGTAAAGGACATTTTTCATTTTCGGCTAGGACATTGTACACTATTCGTATTAATAGTAAAAAATATAGTAAAGTCAAATAAAATATTAAAATTCTCATTGTCTTTCTGGATAAATGGTACAAAAATAAACTTTGAAATAAAAATTCTTTGCCATCCATGGTCACACTGGCAACCATATTTAAATCACGTTCGGAAACTTTGATGTTTCTGTACGAAAAAACGATGACATTGACGACTGATGATAATCTGTCAATGTGAACCTTTTTTTTAATGTTAGTGTGATATTTTACCGCCATATTGAATCGGGGTTGCATAATTATTAAGACTAGATAATGCTTTTGTACCATCAAACGCGTTAGCTTTTTGCGATATAATTAGTTTTCAGTTATTATATTTAACTTTTGCTTGCCTATGGTATAGTGTACAAAGTCCTAGCCGAGGCTCCATACAAAACTGAAAAATCTTCTTTAATTTCGACTTGAGATATTACAAAATATTTACTCGCTTTTCGTTCTCGTTTTGTAGATACAAATAAGATCTTGTGTTCTTTGGTCAGAGGTTATTTAGTATATTTTTTCTTGTCTGTGTTGTGTGTTTTTTTACACATATTGTCATCCCTAGAAATATTGAAAAAGGGAAAATTAAGTATTTTAAAAAAAATCGACCCGTCTTACAATTTTTTCTAAAATACTTCATTTCCCATTTTTCAATAATAAAAATTGCATGGTGAATATGCAAAAAAGTTAAAAATAAAATCCCTAGAAATAGTTATTTTAACAAACAACCTCTTCTGCACCACTAAAATACAATGTTCAACACGTACTTATGTCCCGTTTGCGCGAGACCTAATTCTCAAACATTGTATTGTTCGCGTTCGCCGCACCCACACAATTCGCCGTGCAGCCGCGCTTCTCTCGCGCTCGGCGCTCAACAATAACAAACTAACAAAAACAAAGAAACGGGAGTAAATTGCGGTTTGTTATCCAAAAAAAATACTAAATATTTTGCAGCTTGGTTGCATTGGGAAGTCGACACAGTTTACGCTTTCATTTATAAGGTGAAACTGAAGAGTCGGATTCCATGCTTATAAGTGTTTACGAAATAGACTGTTTGTTTCTGACTCAAAATACTGAATCAATTTTAATAGGAGATATTTTGATCTCGTAGAAGAATGACGTTTCGCGTGTCAATAAAATATGATAATATGCTTGTATTCCAAACAATTTCACAAGGACAAAATAGTTTATAGGTACTAGCTCTCTGATGAACACTACGTTTTCATTCAGTTACAGTTTACATTTCAACATTATACCTAGTTTCACTTAAAATCTATTCTACAAAAGAAGTTTCATTTTGGACTAACAATAGCATCTTATATTGTAAACGTCTGAAGTTACACATCATACCACAAAATGGCCGACTTACGTACATCAAGTTACAAAGGCAACTATCACGTCGTTATTACAACAGCGAGCAACTGTCACATCGTGATTACCGCCTCAATAATCGTCGGGTACATTTGTCACGGTCGCTTCGCGCCTAACGATAATTATTGTAATTATAGCGTACATCTTGCCTAACACTGTCATAAGTTTTCATATTGCTCGCTCGCTGGGTGACTTTGAGCCTTCTTATGAGGAACGAGCAAGGGAGAGAGCGATGCTTGGTATTTCCCTGCTCGATCGAATCAGAAATGATGAGATCCGCAGGAGAACTAAAACAACCGACATCGCTCGAAGGATTGCATCATTGAAGTGGCAGTGGGCGGGACACATAGCGCGGAGAACCGATGGCCGTCGGGGCGGAACGGTTCTCGAATGGCGACCGCGTACCGGACGACGTTCCGTAGGCAGGCCCCTTACAAGGTGGACCGACGAAAAGGTCATGCAATGTCGCGGGAAGCCGCTGGATGATGGATCACCCATGCACCCTGGGCGAGGGATGCATAAAGGCATTTCTAAAAACCTAGCCCTAAAAAGAAGTTGACTATCGCCCGAATTCTCAAACGCAAATCATCTTTGGGAGCGTCTCAAACATCATGGCATCTCTTTCATACGTTTGACATTTAAAGTGACAGGGCGATGTTTAAGACCAAGCTCCCAAAGATAAGTAGGGTACGAGTATTCGGGCATATGTCTATGAAATGAATGACTTCAATTTTAAAGTTAATTGGCGTCTTTGAGTGCGGCAGATAGACTTTGTTTTGTTATTACATTATATATACTTATGTAGTTTTACTTAAATTGAACCCATTAATAACCTTTTTGTACTTGATTTCAATAATGTACATATTTGTTAAATACTTTTACTGAATTTGAATTGAAGCGCAAACTCAACGAGTGGAACTATATTTTTGGTCGACTTCACAATAACATAATGAAGCGCAGAAAAGATATTTTACTAACATTATAACTTTCACAAGTTTATCGATAACAATGCCAGCTGAGCTATTCTGTTAAATAAGCTTCCAACTAAAATACAGTCTACTGAAATAAATCAACTTTGATAATGCCAGCTGTGGCTCCGACCAACTCAAAAAGGATTTTCAAAGAAAATAAATATCTAACACTGATCATAGTCCACTGAATTCTGTGCTTCATTCGTCAAAGAGCATTCAAAGGGATGTTTCCAAAGAAAAAATACAGTAAAAACCACAAAAAACAGATGAAACGCAACGCAAAAATGAATATTCAATAGTAGATTGTACAACAAGTGCATAAAACGTACCATTTTACCCGAGACGTATATATCCATCCGAGCCGTAGGCGAGGGTGGATAGTCAATTCGAGGGTAAAATGGGTTTTATGTTCGAGTTATACACTCTGCTTTTCACTTCGAGTGTGAGGAAAATAAATAACAATATTGCAAAAAAGAAAAAATAAAGAATTCGCCATATTGGCGGGAAGACTTTCTCTTTCTTTTTTTTATACGTGGCATTGGCAGCACAGTGACTTTAGCATAGATCGTAGTCCATAATGCTCTTGAAATACTTATTTCTTAAAAAACTCATTAATTTTGCCTAGTTTTATTAATTTAGTAATTTAACATGGATTATGTACAAAATTTAAGAAACAGAATGAAATACGTTAATTAGGTATTAATAAAATTTATTTAACGAAGTTTAATTGCGTGTGTGACTGTTTACCTGATGACCTTTGTCTTAGAGTCTGAGACTTAGACGAAGATTTTACTTTATGCACTAGAGCATAAAAAGCGATTTTATGCAGCCTATACCCAACATAAACACGAACTTTACGAGCATGAGAAGTGAAAAGAGAATTATTGTGTACGCGGATTTATTGGGTGCACCGCGAATTCCTGTTGTGCATCGCAAAAGCAAAACATTTTCATAAAATAACCTGGAAATATGATAAGCTTTTGCAACCGGCATGTTTACTTTTTAAGAGCCAGGGAACTTTCAGTGGTACTAATTTAAGAGCAAAAATATCTTGTTACAATTTGAGAACCAGGAGACTGAGATATCAGTGAAATCGCTGCCTGTTATAACTGTAACGACTCGTACCGCACGGCACAACATACTTACTGACTGAATCCAAACATTGTTTCGAAATTCGTAAAATGAATCCGGAAATCCCATGCTGCCATCTAATTAAGATAAAAATAGCCCAGTGTCATAAGTATAGGCAACATCTAATAGGATATATCAAAAAATATTTTAAAGTACCGTTATTCTATTTTTCTTTTTTTTGGGGTAAATTTCGAAAACTACCTTGAAAGTGGCTAATTTTCTTTTACATGACAATACTCATTGCCTATTTAAATATTTAGTCCATCCATACATGCCAACATCATTGGAGCTATAGAAACCTTGAATAAATAAAGACGCAGGCACGAGATTTTATGAGACTTTGAGACAACTTTTAGACTACCAAAATGGAGGTGTACCCGAGTTTACAGGGTATTATCTCTCATTACGAGGTGAAACCCCTAATATGATTGGACTATACATAATAATATTATTAGCAGTAGTTCCTACAACGCGCGCCTGCCTCCGTGTTTTAGCAAGCTGCAACGTTTTGCAGAGCAGTGTGATAATAGCCTTAGACTTGTGTTACTGGCATACTGTCACTCGTCTGTTAGAGCCCGAACTAGCGTCACTAATTTAAAAGCAAAAAGCCTTCGGTGTCTGTAGCTACAAAGGCTCCACCCGCTGCGCTGTCCCATTTGTCGGCTTTGCCTGGCCTGAAAGAAAATACGTTTTCAGCTTTTTGGGTCATTTTGTTGTAACTCCCTTTACCGGATAATGTTTCTCGGTTAGCACTAAACTAAGTTTGCTTTATGGCCGCCGTAATTTCGTTGTTTCGTTAAGTACAATGTTAGTTTAGATTTGTTTCCTTTTTTGTTGCATGCAGTAAAAGTGAGTGTTAACAGTTCTTGTGTAATTAAATCGGAGGATATCAAATGGATAGTAATTGTCATTAAGTAGTTAAAGCGTTTTTATGATGCTCTGTGGTATAAAGTTAATGCTGCCACTAAGTTTTAAATTTGACCTATCTTGACAATCGAGGAATTCGCGATTAAACATATATTATTTAAGCGTAAAGCCTGAATATCTTCACATGCAATGTTTAATAGTAATAAATAATAAAACATTCAGCCGGTAAAAAAATAACAAATAACATAATTATTAATATTTCGTTGAGACAGTTATAAGATTGCTTAAACTGTGGTTATAGTGAGCTACAGTTTTACCTACCGTAGAAAGCTCCTTACGCGGAAGAAGCTATTTACGGTAGGTAAAAAGCTCCTTACGCGTAAGAAGCTATTAACGGTAGGTAAAACTGTTACGTTTCTTTTACATAAAGTAGTTATGACCGAACATCTTATATATTATAGGTAGGTACTGTGCTATTTAATAACCGTGCTTGCAAAGCCTCAAAGCAAAACAAAAATAAATTACTCAACCTCTATTTTCGCAATAAATAAGCCATTTTGTATACCTACTATTTTTATTATCTTATCTACACGTTGACACTGGGCGCTTCGGAAGGAATTACTTACGAGAAAGTCGTAAACTGAAAGAGGCGGGAACCTTCCACCTCTGGTTCTCTGGCGGAAAAGTCCTCTGCAGTGTTTGCGACAATTTCATGTGCTGCAGTCAGCTGAAACTTCTATTAAGAATTTGGAAAAAGCTAATTTAACTTTGGGTATTTTTATAAAGTTTTATATATGCAATTTAACTATTTTAATTTTTAGTTTTTTGCATTCACAATGCAATTTTTATTACTGAAAAATGGAAAATGAAGTATTTAGACGAGATAAACGACTCCGTAGCTCAGTGGTTAGAGCAGTCGCCCGGAAAGCGAAAGGTCGTGGGTTCGAGTCCCATCGGAGCTAGTTGTGAGACGGGTCAATTTTTTCTAAATACTTCATTTTCCATTTTTCATTAAAGGAACTTTTAGATGAATAGTAATTTTATTTAGTGTTGTATACGAAAAGTTTAAACAGCACAACAAGCTTACCAGCCCCCTTACCCTTATTCATAAACCATAGGTCATAAATCCTTAGTCATAAACGTTCACGACAGTGGTGTGTATGTCGCAGCCAACTGGTTAAATCCGCCATTCATTTAAACCATTCAATTAAACCTATTTTATCTTCCCATAAGTTCCCATACTACTTCCGATCGCTTCGCTGCGCTTCGCGATCGTCTTAAATTTCTAACCTATCACGTGTTATACAAGATTTCCGAGGGGTACATGCTGCCATACTTAACCATCCGCCGGATTCAACCATCCGCCTGCGACATATCCATTGTCTCTCACTTCAGAATAGACTATAAACCTCCTTTTTTTGCTTTGTCGTAGTAGGTTAAAAATCGAAAATTAGTATTCGATTCTCTTTCCGAACTATTGTGAATAAGTGGGCTTGAAGGCAAAACCAGAATGCAATACACGTACAATACGGCTTTAATTTATTTTGCATAAAAATACGACGTAAATTTACGTCATGTTATCGTTGTTTATTTGTTTGCTAAGTAGTCACGGGTTCTAAGCAAACGAATGTATAATCTCTTAGTAGAAGCGCACTCTAGTAGAAGCGCTTCTACGCTCTCATCTTGTCTACGTCCTGTATTGCATTGCGAAATACACTCTGGTTAGTATTGTCTCGTTACATAGGTCGCCGTGAACCAAACAGGCGGTATAATTAATACCTTGATGTCCGATTGAGTTTCCAATTCTGTACGGTTGGATGCACGGTAAACGGCTACTGCTGCCAGGTTATAACGAGACCAACATAATACCGTCTGCTTACAACAATGATGGCATAGGTATAGCTACATAAATATAGATGCTTGACTTCCTCATGTCATGTATTTATTAACCGACTTCAAAAGAGAAGGAAGTTATCAGTTTGAGCTGTATGTATGTAATATAGTTGGAATTGGATATATTTGAGTATAGCGCGGGTATAATATAGCAAGTGTATGTTTGTGTGTTTATAAATGTTTGTCCACGAATTTCTCAAAAACTACAAATCATATCGAGATTATTCTGATTGAAATCAGGTGTATTCCAACTTAGAGAACAGTCTAAGTTTCAGCAAAATCGGTTTAGTAGTTTTTGAGATATGCTTATCTTGGGGCAAAAATAATAAAAAAATTCTTTAAAAAGTACCTGTCAACTTAACGCGGAAAAAGTCTTATATTTGGTGTGATTGTAAAATTTATTTATTATCATTATTAAGACCTACTTTAGCACAATTCTATTTTGTTTCCCAATTTGTTGCATTGTCAACTTTGTTGCGGAAAAAAGCCCACTGTAATAAATTAAATTGTTATTGAATAAACTCTGTGAAACATTTTTGTTGTAAAGCTTTGTTCACCAAAACGATTTATAGGAAGCACGTACAGTTTTGTCGGTCCACGGCCTGATAGTAATTACGCGCAATAACGAACCGCCCACATTGTGTTGAATAATTAAAACGGCGGGTATATTGTATCAAACAATAGTGAAATAAAATTTGATAAAACGATGGATAGGTTTAAAATAATTTCTAAGCTAATTTCTGCGGTTCTAAACATGGATTTTTTTAATTTTCTTTTTTAGTTTAACTGTTAACTTACAAAGGGTATAACATTACTTTAAAATTAATATTTAAATTTTTCACTCTTTTGCATTCACAATGCAATTTTTATCACTGAAAAATTTAAAATGAAGTATTTTTAGAAAAAACCGACCCGTCTCATCACAACCATCCCATCGGAGTTGGTTGTGAGAAGGGTCGGTTTTTTCTAAAAATACTTCATTTTCAATTACTTTTATTATGTTTTGTCAACTTCATACTTCTTGTTTCAAAACTTTGTAATTACTTTTACTATGAAGGTACTTTGACCCTGCCTTAAAAAACTCTAAATCAAATATGGTTTAAAACCAATGAAATTACGAGATGACAATTTATATAACCAATTATTATGTTTACAAATGATTAAATGTCTGTTTATTATAATTGACACTAACCATTTTTCCTACTTGTTTCAGGTAAATCTGAGGCGATCTCAGAAAAAATGCCCAGCAGTAAATCTCGACCTCAGGTCAGGTAGGAGCAATGAACACTTACAATCCTTTATTGAGGCCTAGTGGTCTGTGTTGTGTTGTGATATCAATCATTGTTTGTGACGACGGCGACGCGACGGGGGCTGCGAAGGTGCGACTATCGATGTTTTGGGATAGGTACGATAAAAGTAGCAATCTACTGTAAATTTTAAGTTAATCTTACCCTTGGGTTAGGTAGGGGCAATGAAATCTTAAAATCCTCTAATGCGGCCTCGTGGTCTGTGTTGTGTTGTGGAATCAATCATTGTTTGTGACGACGCAACGGGGGCAACGACGGTGCGATACGTTTTATTGACGTTTTGGAATACGATAAAAGTAAAAATTTGCTGTAAAATTAATTTAATCTCGCCTTCGGGTCATATAGATGCAATGAAAAGTTACAATCCTTTATTGAGGCGTATAGTAGTCGGAGTTGTGTTTTGGGATAAGTACGATAAAAGTAGCAATTTACTGTAAATTTAAGTTAATCTTACCCTTGGGTCAACAACAAACAATGAAAACTTACAACCCTTTATTGAGGCCTAGTGGTCTGTGTTGTGAAGACGCGAAGGGGAATGCGAAGGTGCGATACGTTCTATCGAAATTTTGGAATACGATAAAAGTAAAAATTTGCTGTAAAATTAATTTAATTTCGCCCTCGGGTCAGATAGAGGCAATGAAAAGTTACAATCCTTTATTGAGGCGTATAGTAGTCGGAGTTGTGTTTTGGGATAAGTACGATAAAAGTAGCAATTTACTGTAAATTTAAGTTAATCTTACCCTTGGGTCAGGTAGGGTCAATGAAAGCTTACAACCCTTTATTGAGGGTGCAGTGGTCGGTATTGTGGCACTAGTGGCATTGTTTGTGTGTGAGCGTGCTATAAGGTTTTTACGAAAAAATGGTTGTTAAATTATACATTCTTTGAAGGCAGTTAATATATTTAGTTTGGTTTTGGTGCTTTAATAAAATTTCAATGATAGGAGCCTTTGTCTTTTAATTGAGAGCGGTTATGAAAGCGATTTAAGTAATATTGTTTTACTGTATAATTTTAAAGTTATACCATTAGGAACTACATACAGTATCACATGAATTGATAATTTGAACCCTTTTTTAAAATAATTTTAAGGCATTTCGGCACTTCTGCAACCCAAGACATTGAAAATTGTGCCAGAACAAGCACCAAATTTCTAATGCTGCTAAAATCGAGCTACCAAAAACGATAGAAAGAGATCTATCGGTTCTATATCAGAAAAAACCGCGAACCAATCAGAAATAGAAACAGCTTACCAGAAATATGTTACCAATCGACCTATCGACATGTCGTTAGATTCAATCCGCCGAGGTCCAGCCCTTCGGGCTTAGGTGGGGCAATTTGTCGAGCCGCGGGCCCACGGGCCACATATTGGTCCCGCGTCGCTAATCTGACGAACTCATCAATCAGCGCGACCGATTTTATTGGATTATACTTCTTTTGGTCAGCGTTTCATTTGGTCATTGTCTTATTTTCTCTATAGAGTAAGTATTGGAAGTGAATCTTTCTATTTTTGGATTCGTTCCCAAGCGTTCTTTCGATGTCTTTTGTCTTAGATGGATTACTTGTAAGGTTTGGATAAGTCTAATATGATAATAAGTGGTAAGTCTCTTAAGTTAACGCCTATTGTTTAAGTTGAGTATTTTACGATGGAGGATGGATGGATGGAAGTTATGACTTGATGGTTGTTCTGCTCAAACGGCGTTTAAACCCTGGATAGACGGCCACCCAAAATCTGGAGTCTTACCAACTTTGCTAATATAATCTTAATCGCCATGGTATCTGTAGCCGCTGCTGGCCGGCTCTATCGACACCCATATGAAGGAAAGCGGAATTATTATCCTAGTACGCTTTAGAGCCAACGCGCACTTGTGTTTTTTAATCGGGTGATAGTTTGATCGTTCTCGGATTCAGTATAGAGTTAAATGGCAGTGCGCGCACTGACGATTTAAAATCGACCGATCAGACTATCGGCCGCTAGTTGTTCGATCAAACTATCGCACAGCACAACTATTGGTAATGTTATCGGACTATGTGAGCGCACACACTGCATTCAACTAAACTATCGCCCAACTATCGGCCGTTTAATCACGATTGTCTTACGATTCCTACTAAACTATCGGTCGACTAAAAATCACTAGTGCGCGCTGGCTCTTAATAACATTTTAAGTTTTAACACCTATCTAAATGTTCCTTATCAACTGCTGATTTGAATCGCTTTTGTATAGAATTAACGTAAAATGTACGTGAATAAAATGGCAAACTCATTTACCAAACAAATATTAGGCGAACTTGCATAAATGCAAATGCAAAATGGAAACCGATTCAAAGCCTTGGTAAATTATTCCAACTTTGGCAAAACAGGCGCTTCGCTCGCTCGCTTCGCTTGCACTAATGGTCGCTCACGGCATACCGTGAACGATAAAGGATCCTCTTGTTCCCCTATTTCTCGGAGGCTCTTGTTTTAATAACGTGTGAGCCTTTAACAAGTGGTGTGTTTTGAATTGTAATTAACTAGAATACCACTTCTGATGTAAGTGTATTTGCTATGATTAATAATATGAGGAGAAGGCTGATCTTTATTTTATTTCTTTTCAGTTAAAATTTAAAAATATATAATTTGAAAGACATGCTTGATTTGAAATGAAAAAATATCTTAAGCGAAAGCAAAAGCAAGCTATAATTTTATATTATGGTTATGTTTTCAGGGATCTAGTCTAGTTGCCATATAAATTAAGCATAACATTCTATTACAATGGACCGAATAAGTCACTTTGCTTTCATGTCTAGAAGACTTACAAAACCTGACATCTTCGACTTGATACGACACGTATCTTATACAAGGAATTGCGGACTATTCAAATATCGGAAAAGCGTACGGCATTCATATAGAAATGTATGGAATATTTTCGGAATTTCTTTCGGATTGAATTGGCTGAAGAGCGCGGCGCCAGCCCCATTTCGACAGAACGGTGAATAAGATATTTCCCGCGATATGCCCAAATAATCGTAGGCACTTTTATTTATGAACTGATGGCTGGCACTTTGGTAAAATCTGTTGGCACTTAATGTTTCCATGTCATTCTGTCAGTTTTTTTTATTTTATTTTTTATTCACAACGGTGTAGCACTTAGCCTTCATCACACCTGATGTTAAGTGGTGATAAGGCTGAAGGTGGAAGCGCACTACTCCCGGAATCCTCAATCACTGAGGAACTGGCTATCTTATCTCTAACTGCCGGAACACAATAACGCTGAAAACATCATTGTTATGGCGTCAGACTTAGATAAGACGGTGGTAGCTAGCCAGGCGGACTAAGAACAAGTCCTACCACCAACCAAACCGAATACTATAAGTGCCCCCACTGGGAATCGAACCCGGGACCTCTGGGTCTGAAATCGGTGGTGTGAACCACTAGACCACAGAGGCGGTTCTTTTTCAGGTTTGGTGTGGTTATAACAGCGATTTAGAAAATTCTTTGACCATTAGAAAGCTACATTCTTCCAGAGTGATATAGGCGATATTTTATCCCGATATTCCCACGGAAACGGGTGCCACGCGGGTAAAACCGCGAGGATCCGCTAGTTGATAATAAATTGATTGCATTGCATTCTGGCGTTAATTTAACTACATTCACTTAAAGGGTATAGAACCAGTATCAAGGCGCTACTCGGAAAAAGTATGGACTTTTTGATATAAAACTATAGGACGGTTAGAGTTATTTTAATTTTTAGTTTTTTGCATTCACAATGCAATTTTTATTACAGAAAAATGGAAAATGAAGTATATTAGAAAAAATCGACCCGTCTCACAACTAGCTCCGATGGGACTCGAACCCACGACCTTTCGCTTTCGCCCGGAGCAGAGCAGTCGCCCGGAAAGCGAAAGGTCGTGGGTTCGAGTCCCATCGGAGCTAGTTGTGAGACGGGTCGATTTTTTCTAATATACTTCATTTTACGGTTAGAGTTGTTACAAATCTGATAAGATATATATTTCTTCAAACCTTTATAAATCTAGATTCGTATAGTTTTAGAAACTCGATTGTATGATTTTGCCTCGACACTTTTTCTTTTCGAAAAGACCTCTAAAATTACGAAATTTCAAGATTATTCTTAAATGGGGTTACATATACTCACAGAACACGGAAAGATTTTTTCTCTATGTTCTGTGCATATTATACTATTGAAAATTGGTTTAATTAGTGGACACCAATAATATTTAGGATCGTGTAGAAGCATTTAAAAAAAATCGCTATTGTTTTTTAATACGAAGTGATTTTGTGTTTTTTGTCTTATCCGCAAAATCGGTCTCGCTCCCGGGGGCGTCGTTTTCTCATTGCTATCTCGCTTCAGCATAATTTTTTCGAGTATAGCCTTAACTAACCACAGCCGGTAAAGTAGACTGCTCGCTAATCCTTCATAATCCCGTCCTGTTATTTTGGGAACGCGTTACCCCCGTGTTAATTTTGCGTATGGTGGGGGATGTGTGTGTGTGGGCTGACTCAGAATTATTGACGATATCCCGGCTGAGCCTAGAACTTTAATATTGCTTCGACGATCTACCTACCTACGGTCTATTCGACTAGAAAAATATTTAAGTATCGTGTAAGTACCTGCTAGAATAACAATTTACGATTTTGTGAGAAGACATAAGGCAAAAAATTCTGAGAAGGTATTACATTACACATGATTATTTATAAGTAACTATAATATAAAGCCTAACCAGGAAAATAAAAAACCTCGCCCTGTTGCGGAAATGTGGCAAACTAATTTTTTCTATAGAATTTGACATTTGCAAATATTTGTGACAATGAAGAGGCGAAAGTGGCGCCTCAAGCCAGGTTTTTTATTTTTCTGGTCAGGCTTTTAATGAATCTCTCCAATTAACTATTTAAGTACTTTTTTTTACTTGTGCAACGCGTTAATTTGTATGCAACATTCCTATCGACCTCTTAAGATTTTTTGTTATTTGTGCACCATTATGTTATTGAAATGAAATGAAAGTATAGTAGTTCTATAACACGTGAGTAAAACTCGGTTTATAAAAAGCAGCTAACTTATTACAAATAGAAACAAAAGCACTTACCCACGTAGGCAAACAAACCGTAGGTGTTTAGCATCAGGCTTCCACGCCACATTTTAAATCGGCTGAAAGCCAGCTCTGCGGGCTTCAAATCCCTCAACTGGCGCCGCCCGCCACAAATCACGCCTTTCGCTGGGCTCTTCGTTGTGTCTAAATTGCAGAAGCAATGGCTAATTTCAACAGTTATGAGCTTTATTTTACATTTGTCTTTTAATTTCTAATGACAACAATGTTTTTTCTGCTTAAGTATTGTTTTTATTTTCTTTCCCTATTTTGTATTTTGAGTCACCTTTTCCAGACAAAAGTTGTCGGTCTATCTTATAACTTTTCTATGATTCAGCGCAATGGTGTAACTTCCAGAAATATCGTACTACCAAATTACAAACAGCTTGAGCTTATTAGCATATTTGTTTGTTTAGTATCTGAAATATTTTACAATATTGGTGTAATGGAGAACAGCATGTATTCCTAGCTGCGTAAACACAAAGATATAATCACCCCTTATGTATTAGTAACATCACAATCTAAGCTAATCAATAATTCACTAGTAGGAACGTACTATAAACAAATGTTAGTTTCATAAGCAAAATTGATATACCAAACGTGTTGCGCATAGATAACCGGCCGCACTCAATAAATAAACATAGGGCCGCTTTTATATTAGCTTATTCGCGCGAGTTTGTCCAGCAATAAAAATGGATAGGTCTCGCCCCAGGGGTAAGGGTGCTTCAATGCAATGAGCATCTGGATTTAGCAGCTGTGACAGGAAGATTAGGGCTCGAATAAGATATAATAACCTTTTTACAAGATTACACGGACTTGTTGATTTGACATCATCATCATCATGTCAGCTAATATTATAAATGTGAAAGTTTAGATGTTTGGATGTTTGTTACACAATCACGCCAAAACGGCTGAATGGATTTGGCTGAAATTTGGGGCACAGATACTTTGTAGCTTGGAGAGGAACATAGGCTACTTTTTATCCCGGAAAAATATCACATTAACGCGGGATAACGTCGTGTAGTTAGTTGCTAGTTCAATTGTAGAGAATTACGTTTTGGTTTATACGATAACGTGGACAAGATGGAGTGTTTGTAGTACCTAGTGTTTGTTTGTTGATAGTACGCAAATAGCAATCGATTAAATAAACACGATTACAATAATAATCTATGAAATTGAAGTTAAGTAAAGTAATCAAAATGCAACAAAAAATAAAGTCTCTTGAAATAATTTGTATTTCGTCTGGGCCCGCAGAATACTTTTTTTTTATAATTGAAGATTTTTGTAAGGTTTTTTAGCCTAAGTAACTTGCAATACCTTTGAACTGACACCTAATTTATATGGGTGTCCTCGTTGTTATAACACGCGTTACCTTTTTTAGCATCAAGTCGGTCTTAGAAGTGGAATGTCGTTGAAAAACTGAAAAAAATATGATGTCATAAAAAAATATATTTAAAATTCAATATCGTTTATTCAATTTGTCAATGAAGCTACGCCATCGGTTCGCAAATCCTACGGCAGGAGACCTTGTAGCGAGAAGAACCGGCAAGAAACTCGCCAAGGGCTATTTTTTTCTCCCTGTTTTAGCTTATACAGTCGACAAGTTTGAAAAATGACCTTCACATAATAGTAAGTTTCCTTTCCATCACAATACAGAATACCGCTTAAATTAAGTACAATTTTGCTTATTAGGTACCTTAAACAGTAAACAATTTTCAACTAAACAAGGAATCAAATAGTTTAATGGACATACTAATCTTAATCTTATTCACATTATATTATAGGATTAATGAAAACTACATACATACATCAACTACATAATAACGTCATGCAAAACGAGCAAACACTTTGTAAAGTATCCTTCAGGTATGACAGGGTATATTTTTTTACCACACTTTTATTAGCTTCACTTGTAACTAAGTCACAATGTAAGAAAATGTTGGAATTCAATTTTAATCTACTTCTAGTTGTCGTATTGATTTGAAACTTTGCGAGTCTATATGAATCCGGTGACAATACAATAATTTGCTACTATCGAGCTGATCTGATGATGGAGTCAAGAGGTGGGCAATAGAACTGGGCAATAGGAAACCCCTCGAATTTGGGCTCCGTTGTTTCGTTCTGATGAGACTTATTCGCTACACTTGGTGGTAAGGGTCTGATGATGGAGCAGGGAGGAAGCCAGTGGCACTCCTTTATCACCAATAGGAAACACCTCAAGTTCTGACTCATTTGTTTCGTTCTGATGCGACCTATTCGCTACACTGGGTGGTGAGGGTCTGATGATGGAGCAGGAAGGAAGCCAGTGACACTCCTTAATGACCAATAGGAAACCCCTCGAGTTTGGGCTCATTTGTTTCGTTTTGAAAAGACCTACTCGTTACACTTGGTGGTGAAGGTCTGATGATGGAGCTGGGAGGAATCCAGTGAAACTCCTTTAATGACCACAAGAAAGCCCCTCGACTTTTGACTCATTTGTTTCGTTCTGATGAGACCTATTCGCTACACTTCGTGGTGAGGGTCTGATGATGGAGCAGGGAGAAAGTCAGTGGCACTCTTTAATGGCCAATAGGAAACCCTTCGAGACTGTCTCATTTGTTTCGTTCTAATGAGACCTATTTGTTACACTTGGTGATGAGGGTCTGATGATGGAGCAGGGAGAAAGCCAGTGGCACTCCTTAATGGTCAATAGGAAACCCTTCGAGTTATGGCTCATTTTTTTTGTTCTAATGAGACCTATTCGTTACACTTGGTGGTGAGGGTCTGATGATGGAGCAGGGAGAAGGCCAGTGGCACTTCTTAATGAGCACTAGGAAGTAAGGGTTCAGCTTGCGCATCCAATAACTAATAGACTCCACTTGAATTTGTAAAAATACATAAAATCACGCCTTTGAGTTATAATGTTTACGGGGTGGGCAGACACATGAATGGACTGTAAAATCCATTACCTTTCATCCATGGCTTGCCATTTATTAAACTAAAAAGTAAAAAATAAATATGTAGTTTAAAAAACTAAAAAACACACTTTTTAGGAACAGACTAAAAAGTACAAAAACCGCCTTCTAAAAAACCACATCAAAAAAGTAAGAAATAATTCCTCACCAAATAAATAACGTAAGTACTTTGAAGTCGGGCGTGAAACATGTAATTTTTTTTGTTGTTTTTGTTAAAACCCGCCCGACTTCAAAGTACTTACGTTATTTATTTGGTGAGGAATTATTTCTTACTTTTTTGATGTGGTTTTTTAGAAGGCGGTTTTATTTTTTTATAAAAATAATTTTTATTTCACTCTTTTTAGTGCATCGTGCAGGCAATTTGCGTGTTTTCTGGTAAATAGGTATGTGATCAAACTCAAAACCTCCTTTTCGAAGTCGGTTAAAATACCTTGAGGTATCCCTTTTTTAACAAAACAAGAATCATCTAAATCGGATTATAAACAAAGGAGTTATGCCTAAAGATACGTATTAAATTCACATAAAGTGGTAACGAAAACGACAGTATTTTCAAGATTTCCTGAAAACGACTAAATCGATTTCAAAATTTCAAAAAATGGGACCAACTTGGAAACCAACCTGATGTAATAACGTTTGAACCATTTCAATCGGTTCAGCCATCTTCGAGTAATCGGTGGACATACATAAAAAAAAAAAAAAAAAAAAACATACATACAGACGAATAGAGAACCTCCTCCTTTTTGATTAGAAGTCGGTTAAAAATAACCGTCTATTCAGTAACTGAAATTAAAAAGCGTGGTGCGCCCTTTGCAAAGCATGCATTTCAAGTACATAATATTGACAACGCGCACCACGCTTTTTAATTTCAGTTACTGAATAGACGGTTATTTTGTACTTTTTAGTCTGTTCCTAAAAAGTGTGTTTTTTAGTTTTTTAAACTACATATTTTATCATAGTAACTGTATGCTTAAGTTAGAATTTTAATAACAGCATAATGAGTATGCTAGCATAAATAAATCTTTCATTTTATCGCGGCCTTTCCATTTGCGTTGCAAAATTATGCTTTCGCTTGGCATTATGAATTATAGGCGAATCTCATGAATTATTCAACACCTTTTTGTGATTCTTAATTCATGGTTTTGCAAATATTAGTGCCTACTTATTAAAAGTAACAAGTTAAAATTGATTATAACTACGTTCAAAATATTTAAAAAGTCGACCCGTCTCACAACTATAACTACGATGGGACACGAATCCACGACCTTTCACTGTCCGGGCGAATGCTCTGATGAGTGAATTGTCGTGGGTTCGAGTCCAGTCGGAGCTACTTGTGAGACGGGTCGACTTTTTCTAATACTTTAATTTCAATATTTTCAATTATAAAAATTGCATTGTGACTGCAAAACAGTAAAAATAAAAATTATTTATAACTAATTTGTTTGCTAAAGTTGATTTATGTTCTCCAATAAACAGTAAAAAAAATGAAAATGCGCAGTCATGTGAACGTCAATGAAGCTACGCCATTGGTTCGCAAATCCTACGGGCGGGAGGCCTTGTAATTATAACGAGAAGAACCGATATACGAACCAACTAGAAAAGTATTTATACGTAGGGTATAAATTCTAAACAAAAGTAATAAAACTTTCCATTCAGACCCATCCCACAGGTGGCACCTGTTCACGAGCATGACGCATGAACCAGCCATCGTTACGTTAACGGCCCGATTAAAATTTAATGCTCGCACGTGATTGGTTAACCAACCAACCAACCAGCGGTTAACCAACGGTTAACGTAACCGACTAGTAGTGAACTCGAGTCTTTGTAACTAAAAGCTCTTAGTTTTATGTTCGAAAAGACAATTTACTGCAATACATAACTCATCATCATCGTAATTTTAGCTAAACGACATTTACGGCTAAGTATAGTATAAGGCTCTTTTAAATTGACAATTTTATAACTACTTTTAAAGCTTAAATGTTGCAGTGTGCGACTAAATAACGATTGTTTTTAACGGTCGCTTAAAATGTCAGTGACTTTAGAATTCCCAAAGTAATTTTACATTGAAGCATCGAAAACAATAAATTGAACCCTAAAAATTTACGGCCATAACCACAATAATGTACAGCTATTAAAAATGTGTCTCGCTTACCGTTTATAGGCGATAAAGCCAGCAAATTACTAAAGTACACAGATTAAAAATCCCTTGGTTGGCGAACGCAAACAGTCACGTTAACGGTTAGCGTTATTCTGGCGATTTTTTCCGTTTATTCCCTTTATTCGCCGCTATCTGGCGCGACAGGGCCTCGCATTACGGCCGCCGCCTCTTTATGCTGTACTTAGCTTTTTAACTTCATTATTTGCAAAGCTTCTTTTTCTTACTCTTCTGGCAATTTGGAAGATTTCTTTTTTAGTTGCTTATCAAGTAATGTGTGCTTTGAAGATTGTTCTAATATACAAATACAAATAGTTTATTGAATAATATGAAGAAGATAAGTACAATTTGCATACATAGTAGGTACAAAAAACTTTTAGAAAGTGTGTAAAACGTGGGGTACATTTGCGAAAATACTAACCAAGTAATTTATGAATGCTACCAATTCATTTGTCTAAACTACTGGGGCGGTTATCACTCTGGCGACGCTTTCCGTCGCGGAGCGCAAATCTCCATATTCCGCTGCCGCGCCGCGTCGCACGAACGTATAGAGGTCCTCATAATTATGATCTGAGGTTGGACTAGACGTGTTTTCTATACTACATAATTGATGTATGCTCATATTCTGCAATCCCGCGCAATCTCGCGCTCCGCAACACGGCGCGGCGCAGAATGGCCTGAACAACGAATCAGAAATGGTAAGATCCGCAGAAGAACTAAAACAACCGACATTGAAGTATTGTTCAGCTGAATTGGTAGTAGGCGGGAACACAGCGTGGAAAACCGTAGGCCGCGGCCGTTGGGATAGGTTTCGGAAAGGTTCTCGAATGACGACCGCGCATCGGACCTTGCTTTACTATACCTTGTAGGCCCCCTACAAGATGGACGGACGATCTGGTCAAGGTCGCAGGAAGCCATTGGATGCGGGTAGCGCAGCGCAGGAACCTTTGCTGTAGAGATGTAGAGATACTAGAGGGTGGCCTTCGAGGCCTATGCGGCCTATCTTTCTACAATTGCTGAAATTTCGTATGGCAAACTGAAATAAAGTCCACGCGGACGAAGAGTTATAATATAATATAATATGTTACAGTAACTCGAGAATATTATGAACAAAGTTAATTTTGGGGCAGAATATTCTCTGATGCTGACTAAAATTTACTTTAAGCTTAATTGGATTACGAAATACGGCTCCAATTTATATCAAAATATAAAATATTGGAGGTAACTTTGACTAACGTATTTTAATGCCCAATATAACAGAATTAATCTGGGTTGTAGAATTGTTTACAGGGTGCTAGTTATTTATTCTGTTCTGATAAGTGATATATAATTTGATTGCTTTTCTTGATTATTTAAAGGGGTTGTGATTGAGCTGTAATTCAATTCATCATTGCCATTTAGTATCTTTATCATACTGAAGATTGGAATTCGGTTGGCAAAAGTTGTCAATAAATAAATAAAAGTTTTTGATCAAATCAAATCAAATATTTATATATTCACATAAACATCATAACTATGTAGGTACTTATGAATCATCAACATTTTCCTAACGCCCATTCAAGACTTTTTAACCGACAAGAAGAACAGGCGTAATAAACTTGGCAGCATTGCTAAGGTAACGACATCTACAAAAAAAATATGTATCGTTACTAGTGACCAAAATTGCTTATAGCATAAGCATAAATTATACAATATTATTAAATTAAATAACATCTAAGAGAGCTTGCGGTCCATTGTTACATCTTAAAAAGTCACAGATGAACCAATAAAAAAAAGCTTCGTTCATATAATGTAGCGCAAACTTTTCAATAAGTTATAAATAGTTTTAAATAGTTATTCAGATAATTGAGTTTAAGACGGAAAAAAGGGGTCTTGAAAATCATTTTTTTAGTACATTGTATTTATTTGATTCAAATAAATTTTAGTAACTTCCCTTCATAAAGAAAAGATCTATCACGTATAATATTTTGGAATGCCTAGCAATGATACTTTGGCAGGAAATTTAATTTAAAAACATTGAAAATTCTGAGATTGATCGCCGCTATAGCCAGCAACATTCTCATTTTCAAATCCATAGTTACTGACTTTTTTAACGCAGAGGCGTCAAAGTCACAGAGCCTTCTTGCAATGCCACCCCGTCCTACGTTCCCACTTGTGAATATTCATGGACCGACGGAGAATCAGCTCACTTCATGCTTCGGCCTGGTCTCGGCTTCGCCCATACCTGACTACGCAAATGTTTGCTTTGGCCTTTTATGCCCAGGCATATATTAAAGTTATTTTTTTCTGGCAAAAAATGACCGTAGTATTTTTGCTAGGTGAACGTAATCGGCACGTTAAGTGGGTACTACGGGACCCTTCAAAAGCGAGTCCGACTGGTACTTGGCCGATTTTTTATTTATATAGATAGATAGACTAGTGGACCCGGTAAACTTCGTATCACCTCTGTAGTTTTTAGTATTTTCCGTTACATATTATTTATGTTCCTCACCGTTTAAACCTTCTACAAACATTTCAAGATCAAAATTAGCGAAATCGGTCAAGCCGTTTCTGAGTTAACTGAAATTCATTTATATGTCTATATGTCACCCGAAAATAATAAGAACAGTAAATATGTAAATTTCCAAAAAAAAATAATTACCAAGAAATTTAAGGCAATCGCTTCGCTGCGCTTCGCGATCGCCTTAAATTTCTAACCTATCACGTGCTCTACAGGGGCCTTAGTCAAAGTAACATCGTTATGTGGCGAAACGACAATCGCTATCGCTATCGTCTTTATGCTCCAATCAACTTGCGGCAAGACCACGTGATTTAGCGCAGCTTATACCAATCCGCCAATCCTATACCTTGAATTTCTTTCGAACTTCGTTATCGCTTCGCTATCGTTTTTCAAATGTTACTTTGTCTAAGCCCCCTGGACTTCCGTAAATTTATAATTTTCCTATGAAATTTATAAATTTGCGTTTCTTGTTATTATGCGGTGACATATAGGTACATAAGATAAGATTACTTTAGTCCTCCAGTATCTAAAACAGTACATTATTCGGTATGTCTGTAAGTAACCAACTAAAACCAGAGCGACCAGTGCAGTGCACTGCAAACTAGTACAAACTTGTCTGCTCCTTGTAATGCAGTCCCGATCAAACCATAATAATATCAGTTATCGCGAACTTGCCCCAACTTGCAGATATATGCTCCAACTTTGATGTCTGATAGTTAAAACGTTTGCTCTATTCGAGTACATTGAGATATGTGTATATAACTTATATTTTTGAGAGATATTAACCATCCTTGAGATAGTAGCAAATCCTACTTCCTACTATGACTACTACTTTGACGACCGGTTTGGCGCAGGGGTAAACTACCTGCCTTCTGCGCCAGAGGTCTCGGGTTCGATTCCCGAACAAGACAAATATTTGTGTGCATGAACATGTCTATTTGTCTTGGTCTGGGTGTCTTTTCTATGTATATTAAGTATGTATTTACAAACAATAAGTATTTAAGTATATATTTATCCGTTATCAAGTTTTCCATGATACAGTTTCTTAATGAAATTAACATTGGCTTAGATAATTGGTGTGAATGTAAGAAGTTATTTATTTATTTATTTATTTATTTACTATCACTACATAGTATAAAACAAAGTCGTTTTCTCTTTCCCTATGTCCCTTTGTATGCTTAAATCTTTGAAACTACGCAACGGATTTTGATGCGTTTTTTTTTAATAGATAGAGTGATTCAAGAGGAAGGTTTATATGTACTTGATATCCCGATATTCCCACGGGAACGGGAACCACGCGGGTGAAACCGCGGGCGGCCGCTAGTAATATTATAAATGTGAAAGTTTAGATGTTTGGATGTTTGTTACTCAATCACGCCAAAACGGCTGAACGGATTTGGTTGAAATTGGAAACACAAATACTTTGTAGCCTGGAGAGGAACATAGGCAAATTTTTATCCCGAAAAAATATGACATTCCTGCGGGATATCGTCGTGTATACCACGCGGGCGAAGCCGCGGGTGGAAAGCTAGTTCCCTATATACCTCTGTGTAGGTACATCCTATATACCTCTGTAATTGTTTAATTAAAAGCAATGCTTAAAATTACTATCTCACAAACCCTTGTTGGGATATACATACTTCAACTTGTCGTAGCTTTATCTAACAAACTTTTGTGTCGTCAAAATTCCCAACACGAGTATTCCTTTTACCGCATAGCCCGGAGCGGCAACCTTTCAGCTCCACCGAAACTGAAAGGCTAAATCCGTGCAGAATACATACCACTTGTGTGTCACTCCTCAGAACAAGATGTTAACTCCTCGGCTGCTATGAGCTTCGTAGTTGCTACGGATTTCCGCTACGGATTAGTACTTGCTACGAGAATTTGTGTGATTTGCTACGACACGTCTAGTTTGAGAGCTTGTTGCTTGAATGTGAATTTATTAGTCTTTAGACGAATTTGCAGCTTGACACGATATTATAGTGCCTTATAGTGTTTATAGCAGTTTACGTATACAAAATAAATCCTTTGCGTAATATGTTTAAAAAATATAAGATTTTTATTAATATATAATACTATTGTCTTTGCTTTTCTTTAATTTCATGTTACAGTTCTTATGTCTTAAATAAAACTCCCTTTATATTACAAAGTAAGGTAAAGTGAGCCTTTTTATTTACAATTTTAGGTACTTTAATATTAAAACGCAACAAATTCAAAGAATATTCTCTGTCCTATTAGTAAAACGCTATAAAGAAAATAAAATAATCGACTATTACATAAAGTGGAGTTAATAACTGGCAGACCTTATGAGACTGCGCCACAAACGGTGTTTTTTTTTTCAGTGGCTTCAGTAGAATTCAATTATCTCAGACACTGAGCGAAACTAGATGAGGGTTGTCAACTTTATACTTTGAGGTCTATTCGGTATTTATTTTAGAGAGTCATGTTATTAATTTTATTTGAAATTATTTTAATTTAAGTAGATTTGAAAAGTAAAATTTTTTTGCAGTAATCTCCCAAAATGTCCAAATAACCTTTGAGACAAGAAAACAACGCTTAAAAAAGGTTAACATTACATCAAATGTAACAAACATAAAAAGCTGAATTATTAGTTTGCTAAGAAATTAAATGGATCAATCATATCCAAATTGGAATAAATAATATAATTTAGTACCTATCATCATCATCATCATCAGTCTTTCAGTAGTCCACTGCTGGACGTAGGACCAACTACGTATATTATTATGCGAGACGGCCTTCTACGAGTTTATACCTAACGTAAAATTATGAATTGCATTGAACACAGTACATTTAGGGATCTTAAGTAAACTGAATTGAACTAAAGTGAATTGTAATTATTGTATAGTCGTTGGCACTTAAACGTTTCATATAACGTTAGTTAATTTCTGTTACTGAATTTGTGTGAATTGTAATTACGGGTTGAGAATATGACCTTAGGTTGTTCTCACACTGCACCACTAGTAGAATCTGCCACTGTGCGCAAAGGTGTGGAGCAACCGCGGGGTACATCACAGCTTATAATTAGCTCCAGAGTATCGTGCCGGTTTTCGTACGTGAGCTCGGGACGGTCGTATAAGGCCGCCTCACGCGAAGGCACTTTCCAAAGCTGCGCTCCGCGAGGGGGGGTGCAAGGCCAGTGTGAGAACTACCTTACATACAATACCTTCACAAAGTTAAATAATTTTACCGTAATATTAAATAACAAAAATTCATTTTTATCTGTCCACGCGCAATTTTTTTTTCAAGCTTTTATTTTATTTGAAATTTTGCCAACCCTACTGGGAGCGCAGGGACTATTTCTAGATTTTTTGTTCAATTCCTGCGTTATTAACCTGCATTGTTTTCAAACGGACGGTGAGATTCTGCTCCATATTGCATTGCGCTCGTTTTATTTTGCAAACGAGAACCTAATTTGAGTTCAGCAATATTCATTTACAATTGTCTTTTCACCATTTGAACAAAAACAAATCAGCATCGTCATAAAAAAAACCAGGTCTTGCTTTTTACCTATTACCTACATTTGTATGTGCTACAGTTTAAAATATCTCTGGTACTGCTACGTATAGTAGAATCTTTTATTCTACAACTTTTTGAAGCAAAGTATCTGCCATATTACCATTTGCAGTTATCACGATATTGAAGCAATTTTCACGCAATACCCAGTGTATGACTCCGTCTCTCGTGGTAAAGCACCTCCTGTCACCTTAAGCAGTTATCTGAAAAACATTGAGCATGAATTTATTTTCAGAAGGTCAGGTGTTTACATAATCGAACAGTGTGTCGAGCACCTGAGAACCTTTTCTAAATTTAGTTTATTTTTCTCCGCACTGCGCACTATAATAGACAGTAATTTTTAGATAGTGTATTAGATTTATTTGCAAGTGTTTTATCATAACATTTACTTCAACTTACTATTTTATATTGAAAGCACACTGAATCAAATTTAATTATGTTGTTTCAGGTAAACGGTTGACTGGTCTGTCCACGATCCTCTTCTTTACGATGCAGTGAATGTACTTTGTAAGTATTTACACTTTATAGCTTATGTAATGTATGCGTCTCTATAACTAACTTGATTTATTAGATTGGCCCAATAAATAACTAAATCAACTAGTCGCCACTAGGTGACGTTTTCGATCTTAAATTATGATTTGTAGGCAGATAGAGCTTCTCTTATTCCAATTGACATCTGGCCAGCTGCCACTTCTCTGGGCTAAGGCAAGTGCACTAAACTACACCTTTAACTGGTATGTAAATAAAGTCGGTTCTAAAAAGCCTCGCTTTTTACTTTTAAAAATTGTATCAAAGCCAGGTTTGAAGCTTTAAGAGACATTTATTTAGAAGAGTTTATGATATTGTATATTGTAAGTAAATGCCTACATCCAAACATTTCGCTAGTCAAAAAAGTAAACCTTACGGCATACCTTCGATACAGAAGGCAAAACAACTAAAGAATCGTTACAAAAAACCATTCGCAAGCGACAAGGCACAAGGTCAAAATCTTCGATTTACACAAAGAATTGTTCGCGAAAGCGGACGCGATTCCCGATTTACATAATGCCTGTATTGTATCGCGGTTCCGGGGAGATTACATCGGCTTAATTTCTTCAGAGGGCAAGGGGAGGCGATCCGTTTGCACACAGTCTGGCAACCGCGGTGACTGATAACATTGCTGTTGACTTGCTGATTAAGATGTATCCGTAACGATGGTTCGTTTTTATGTAACATTTATACATTTTCTCGCAGTATTCGCAGTTACTTAGACATTTGCATTGTGCCAAGAAACTTTAGAACGTAATGAAATGGTAGGAAAATATGCAAAATATTTGCAGCTTGTTAATTTCAGTCAGAAAATAATTAACCTGAAACACCGTTTTCATTGTAAAATGTAATTAAATATTTCACCACAAGCTTATAGTAATAACGTTAGCGAGTAGTGAAACAATAATGAAACATTTAAAACTCATTTGGGAACAACTGACCCTTGCAACACTCCAATATTGCTGAAAACACGTTGTGATCAAGTTATCGGCTAAGAGCGATTTAGACAAAAGAATAAAATGAGGTTTATTTACCGAATAGAGTAATTGAACATTAAGTACCTATTAAAAAGGCGACCCGTCACACAACTAGCTCCAATGGGACAAATTTTCTAATACTTTATTTTCAATAATAAAAATTACATTGTGAATGCAAAAGAATAAAATAAAATTTTAATAGAGTCAATTATTATGTAGGTAGTAAGATACATTGAGGGATACAAGTTTCGGCAATGTTAATTTAGATATTTAAAAGAACATTTAATAATATTTTTTCATAATTGATTTTATTAAGTTGAAACTAGATATTCAAAAGAAAAAGTAACCCATAATAAGTAGTTAAGTTAATCTGCTTGTAGCATTTTACTAACTTATATATTTCTTCTGTGACTTGCACCAACGTAATGCCAACAAAAATATTTATTGGAGATCGCTGTTATTGACGTCTGGTACAAAAACTTAAATGTTGTTTTTATTAAACGAAATATGTTTTCAAACACAATATTTCTGTATCTTTAATAGCTTTTATGCATGAGAGCTCTTTGTACGGATCAGAAAATGTTTGCTTTTAAATGAGTTAAACGTTTCACGAGTACGGTTGAAATGTATCGCCTAAGGGTAGATTCATTTGAATCTGGTATTTCGCTTTATTTGCAATATGTAGCAGCAATATATTTCAACCTGTACTACTTGTATTCGAATTATTAAGGTACTATTTGATTATTGGTTTATTTAAACGTATCTTGTACCTAATGGGATAGTTTTGAATTTTACATTTTAGTATTTAAATTCAAAATCCTGCGATGGTCTTTGTGATTAAATGTTTTATCTTCTGCCGGCTGTTGGCTACATAATACGCCATAAAACCGTTAGTAATAAAGTGAAATATACTTTAACTATGAGGAAATAGAGTAGAAATCAGGGTGTGGGATATGGGCATTGTTAACGGAGTGGTTTTGGCTCGTAGCCAGCTCAAAGTCGCAGGTTCTATGCTTATCACTTGACGTGACGTTACGCCTTGAATGCCCTTGAATAGATGTAAATATTTATGAGCAAGATATGGAATGAAGTCTTAACCGTATTTAACTAAACAATAGTTGATCACGCACAATTGTGATGACCACATCTACTGTGTTCCACAGTTTATTGAATCGAAGGTTTCTCATGCAAAATTAAGTAAATTAAAACTAGTCCTACCTTATGGTAAGGGATACTGTCCGTAATCCAGGGGGGCTGAACGTTGTCTCGCCGGCGCGCGCGCGGGCAAAACGATCTCCACACAACCCCCGATGGGATACTCTTACAGCTAACACTCTTATACTACACAATGCCCTAATAGGCTGCTAAAACTTCCCGGCGCTTTTCAAAGCGAACACACACGGGTTACAAGTCCGTACCCCGACCGGAGCCCTAGTAGGTGCAAAACGAAATCTCGGTCCCCATATGGGTAGGTAACTTGCGCGGCACGTCGCTACAGAAACACACGAACTTGTCTCACGGCTGCTTACGGCCAACTGAGTGCCGTGTTGCGCGGACGGCGCTTGGCGCCGAACCCACGAATCAACGTGAATGAATGAATCACGCGCGGCGTGAACATCCCCCCGTCCCGGACAGTAGCAAACTGTCCGCCAACTCAATCTAAGGGCAGGCGAGAGAGGGTAGCGATCGCTCGCTTCAAAACAGAGTCCCCCACCAGGACCTCGGCAAACCTGGGCACACCATCCGACCCCGGATGAAGCTGAACAATGCGTCCTAAACGCCAGCGGAGGGGCGGCAGGTTTGGATCCTTTACCAACACGAGGTCTCCGGCCTTGGGTGGGGTCGTCCTATCCGACCACTTAACGCGTTGCTGCAAAATGTGCAAATACTCCAGATGCCAACGGCGCCAAAAACTCTGCGTAAGCTGCTGGAGCAATTCAAATCGCGAGAGCCGTCCGGAGGGCACTTCGGAATAAGGATATTCCGGCAAGGCGTTAAGCGGTCTGCCAATCAAAAAATGGCCCGGCGTAAGGGCCTCTAAATCATTCGCGTCCGAAGACAACGGACACAACGGACGCGAGTTGAGGACCGCCTCAACCTTACAAAATACGGTCGCGAGTTCCTCAAACGTGAGGACCGTCTCCCCAATAACGCGACGAAGGTGAGTTTTAGCGGCCTTTACAGTTGCTTCAAAAATCCCTCCCCAGTGGGGGCAGGATGGCGGGGAGTACTGCCATCGTACCCCTCTGCGAGAGAGTGTGGATCCGATCTCAAAATTATTCCTATCCAAAAATTCACAAACTTCCTTTAAATACCTATCGGTGCCCTTGAAATTGGTTCCACAATCGGACCTGATTAACGACGGCATTCCGCGGCGAGACACAAAACGATTCAACGTGGCTACAAAGGCTTCTGTGGTGAGGGCACTAACCACCTCCAGGTGGACCGCTTTAGTGGCCAAACAAACAAATACACACAAGTAAGCCTTTTCCGTTCTAGCATTACGAAGCCGCGATGTCTTAACGGTAAATGGCCCCGCAAAATCCGTTCCAACTCCTGAGAAGGGCATCGATTCGTTCACTCGATCGGCAGGCAAATCACCCATCTGGGGCTGCATCGTATCGGCGCGCAAACGATAACACGGGAGACAACGAAAAATAACGGATCGGATTATTCTCCGCGCTGACAAAATCCAGAACTCTCGTTGGAGGAGCGCGGTCAAAGCATTACAACCGGCATGAGCATTCTTTACATGGCGGTCTGTAATCAACAGTCTAACTAACGGTCCATCCTTGGGGAGCAACAAAGGGTGGCGTGATCCGTACGGCAGGTTGGCATGTCTGAGCCTACCTCCGACACGCAGCAATCCGGTACTGTCCAAGAAGGGATTCAACCGCACCAAGGGTCCCTTCAACTTGGACTTACTTGAGCGCAGGGCTTTCAGCTCCGGTTCAAACTCTCGCTGTTGCGTTACTCGCAACCAATGCAACAGAGCGTCTTGCCGCTCTTGTGGGGCGAGGACCGGAGACAACGATTTCTCCTGAGGCTGGCGACAATTTCGCACAAAGCGCCTAATCCAAGCAGTCACGCCGAGCAACTTATCAAGAGAACTGTAGCGGTCTAACAAAAACTCCATCTGCGGAGCCGCCACCGTCTCCACGGCGTGAACACGCATGCCTAGGTCTGGGACTCTGGCCACAGCCGGGGTGGCAGGCCATGAGCGCTCAGGCCGTAACAACCATGATGGACTCCACCATAGGTGGTGGTCCACTAACTCAGGCGCCTCGCAGCCGCGGGAGGCACAGTCTGCGGGGTTCAATTCGCCCGGTACGTGGCGCCAAATCAACGGGGCCTTTGAAGTCTGAATTTGTGAGACCCGGTTGGCCACAAAAACCTCAAGGGTGTGGACTGAACTCTTCAGCCAACAAAGGACGACCTGGCTGTCAGACCACGCAAATATCGACCCCAAGTCGACACCGTTTCCCAAGGTGTCGGCAACATGATTGAGTAGCCGTACTAAGAGAGTGGCGCCGGACAACTCCAACTTCGGAATGGTTAGCCTAGTCCGAAGGGGGGCGACCTTACTCTTGGCCGTAACTAAGTGTACGGCGACAACGCCTGCTGCATCCACCGTTCGGATGTAAACGGCTGCCGCGTATCCGCTTTCGGACGCGTCACAAAAGCCGTGCAGGGAGGCTTTAAACTTTCCCGAAGGCAGCATTTGCCTCGGTATACAAACCCGATTGACGTCGGGTAGGGATGACACGAACCTCACCCACTCTCGTAGGAGGCTACCAGAGAGGGGCTCATCCCATGACAATTCCGCAGCCCAGAGCTCCTGTAGGAAGCACTTCATCGAAAACACTACAGGGCTGAGCCAACCGTTCGGATCAAAGGTACGGGCTACAGTAGACAGCACCGTGCGTTTAGTCCAGACCTTTGGGTCTGGCAGTTCCAATCTATATGTGAACAAATCCGGGACTGGTCGATACTGGACTCCCAAAACAGACAGCATGTCTGGAGTCTCCGGATTTTCAAAGAGGAGCGGCTCTTGCTGGTGGTCCTTAGGCAAATCTGCCAATAGGTCCGGTGAGTTAGACAGCCACTTCCGCAACTCATAGCCACCAGCCCTCAAGAGCGCAATCAGCTCATCACGTAAGACGAGAGCCTCATCTAAGCTCGAGGCCCCCGTGCAGATATCGTCGACAAATAAGGCCCCCCCCTCAATAAGAGCAGATGCCCGGGGATAGCGTAGCTGTTCGCGCTCTGCGAGCTCCAAAAGCGAACGGATCGCCACAAAGGGGCTCGACCGCAAACCATAAGTGTTGGTGTTCAGCTCGTAAGCCAACATCGGATCCTGGGGATCCTCACGCCAAAGGATGAGCTGGTATCGTCTATCCTCCGGGTGAATCACGGTCTGTCTGAACATCATGCGGATATCGGCCACAAAGACGACAGCGTGCCGGCGGAAGTTGGTCAAAACATCACAGACATCGTGATGCAACTTCGGCCCCGCATGCAGACACTGATTCAACGACACTCCGGTTGACGTGGGCGCTGAACCATCAAAGACCACGCGGATCTTCCCATTGGAAGTCTTCAAAACAGCGTGGTGTGGCAGGAAGTAATGTTCCACATTACGCCAGTCCAACTGCGAGATGGACATGTGCCCAAGGTCCAAATACTCCCGCATGAAGTCTATATACTTCTCCTTGAATGCGGGATCCCTGGCCATCCTACGCTCCATGGACAACAATCTCTTCTCGGCCATCGGCCGGGAGCTCCCTAAAGGAGGGCGAACCGCCAAGAAGGGCAAGCGGGTAATCAAGCGACCCGAGAGGAGGCGCCCAGTGTTGTTCTGGTAGAACAATTCGCACTCCTCCGCTAACGGATCCAACCGCTTGGCAGTGGGGGGTTCCTCCACCTCCCAAAACTTTTGGAGAACGTCGGACAAAGTAGAACCGACAATGGTCTGGCGGTCTACCGACGGGGTCTCTGGTGTCTGTGGTACCTTTCCCATCACCACATGACCCAGCGACGAGGACAAGGCGACAAGATCGGCTGTCTGCAAAACTCGCTTGCTTCCACACAGTACACGACCGAGGACATCCGCACCAATCAACAAGTGTATTGGGCCCGGTCGGTGGAAGGAAGGATCAGCCAAATCCAGTCCAGACGTCAGCTCAATCGTGGATGGCGGCACTCGCACTTGCGGGAGTGGTCCAACCACCTTATCAAAGACTATCGCCGAAGCACCGATCTTCGGCCTTGGCGCGAAGTGGGGGGAGAAGGAGAACTCAACTCGACCAATCGGATCAGGGATCCGCGAGTCTCCCACCCCCCGTACCGCTTCGTGATGCGGCACAAGCAAAAGACCCAGCTGTCGGACAAGCCACCTGGACATTATGCACCCCTGGGCACCTGAGTCCAAAAGGGCACGCACCGTGACAACATTGCCCTTAGGTCCCCAAACATTCACGGAGGCTGTTGGCAACAGCACAAGCTCCGGAGGGGTGGTTGGGTCCGACAGGGGCGCCATTAAAAATTTTGGGGGGGTACTTGTCCCCCTCGCGCCTGAGTCGGCGCGCCAAATGTGGGACGCTCGTACCGGGCGAGCGGGTCCCAATCGGGTACATACTGGCCCCGACCAACAGCACTCCTAGGTGCAGGGTAATACCCGTGTGGGGCGTGCCTCGGTGCATAGTACCCCAATCGAGGCCTCTCCATTAGGGGGGGGGAGTAGCAAATAGGGCCCGTGCCCATCGCCACCGTGGCGTACTCTTGTGGTACCCCCCTACCCCCGCCCGTGGCGGGGGCGTCTCTCCTATAGTTCCCCCTCTCCGGGGGGGACTGAACGGGGGGGCTAAGCCCCGCCGAATCTCTAGGGGACCGGTTCCGGGCTGCCGGGCCCCCGCCCGTGCGCGAGGAATTCGAACCCCGGTCGCTCCCGGCGTCCTTGCGGTCCAAACAAAGGAGGGGGTGATGCCTCCCTCCGCAAAGACGACAATCCTCGGTCTGGAGACACGCCGACTGCATGTGTCCCCCCAAGCACCTATAGCACCATTGGCGCTGTTTCGCAACGGCCCTCCGTCCCTCTGGGCGGAGGCCTCTAAATTTGGCACATTCGTGCACCACGTGCCTATCTCCCCTGCAATACCTGCACCGCTCACTCGGTGCGGGGGGAGGGGACTGCTGGAAGGCAGCATAGCGATTGGTCGGGCGACGGGGCTGTTCCCTCGCCGCCACCATACGACCAACACCTGGAACCGGGGCGGGCTCCAGGTGGTCCGTCACCCTACATTCGTCCTCCAAAAAACGAAGGAGGTCCGCGAAGGGCGGGAGATACGAGGCGCTGTCGCCTCCGTACCTCTGCTCGAAACGCCCCTTCATTTCAGCGGGCAATTTGGCGAGGACTATGTGCAGCAGTATAAAGGACCACTGATCCACCGGCAGGTCCAATCGCCTTAGGGAGTTGACCGCTGACAGTAGCGGGTTCAGCAACTCCCTCCGTAACAGGTGTACCCGCGTGATTCGCGGGAGGGCCAAAATCGTGGCCACGTGGGTGTCCGCCAGTAACCGGACATTCTGGTACCTGCTAACCAGAAGCTGGCGAGCCACCTGGTAGTTGTCGTCACTGATGAGCAGGTGCTGGATCACCGCGCTGGCCTCTCCTCGCAGGGAGGAGCGCAAATAGGCCAACTTCTCACTAGGGGATAAGTCCCGTCGTGAATCCACTAGGCTGTCAAACAGGTTAATGAAGCCCATCCAGGCTGACAGATCCCCATTAAAAGTGGGAATCTCCAAGGTAGGCAATCGGCCTAGCAACGCCGTCGGGGTAGGTTTGACCTCCCCGCTCAAAACCGGCTCCCCCTTCCGAACAGCCAGGGCCCTCTCAGCCGCCTCCGTGAACTGGTCAGCCAGCTCATAGGCCTGGGCTACATCCTGCTCCAGCTGTTCCGACACGGCATCATCAGCTGGGGGGGTTTCCATATAATACGCGCGACACTCCATGGCGTGGCGCTCCAGGTCTTGCAGCCGAGCTGCCAGCCCGCCATACCGAGCTAGCAACGCGCCTACCCGGTCGGCTCGGTCTATTAATGTGACCGCACAAGCAAGCCAACGCAAAACTCCTTGGATGCCAGCCCTGGATACGGCGAGCGGATTCGTAGGAGCCATTTATAATCCGTTGAATAAACAAAGCAAACAAAGAAATATAAAAGTGGTAAACATCAACAAAAAAAACAATAGAAATAGGTCGCGTCACGATAATATAAAACACAATTAAAATTCGGACGACATAGGTACACGGACCCTACTATTTTCATAAATTATTAGCAACTTACCAATTTCAAGGGCTAACAATATAACGGTATAAACAAAACGTATAGGATTAACGGTATGGCATACCTCGCAAATCAACTACTAAACCGTTATCAACAAACAAAAACAAAACTATTTTTAATAATAATACTCGTAATTTAATACTACTAATAATTAAAACTAGTTCCACTTTTTTAACTAGGCAAGCGGACTCGGAACAAACACTAGTATGTGGTACTAATAAACAACACTTTCGAACGAAACTATTCGTCAAATAAATCCGGACACACAAAAAAAAATATACACATCTAGGCGAGTAAACTCGTATCAAATCACTAGTATGTGGTACTAATAAACACACTTTCGAACGAACTATTCGTCAAATAAATCCGGACACACAAAAAAAAATATACACATCTAGGCGAGTAAACTCGTATCAAAACACTAGTATGTGACAACAATTATATTAGTGTCTATCTATTATCGGATCCACCAAGTGAGAAACATTCGCTTCGAGAATTTACTAGAACAATTTCTTAGTACTTCAAATCGTCTCGGGATCTTCAAATACCCTCGAGATTTCAACAAAAAAAAATAATTTTTAGGTACGCTTTTTAGGTACGCTTTTTACTATGAAATTTTATGTAGTTAATTTTAATATGAAAATTAATTATATCAACTAAGCTCTGCTACCAAAAATATGATCACGCACAATTGTGATGACCACATCTACTGTGTTCCACAGTTTATTGAATCGAAGGTTTCTCATGCAAAATTAAGTAAATTAAAACTAGTCCTACCTTATGGTAAGGGATACTGTCCGTAATCCAGGGGGGCTGAACGTTGTCTCGCCGGCGCGCGCGCGGGCAAAACGATCTCCACACAACCCCCGATGGGATACTCTTACAGCTAACACTCTTATACTACACAATGCCCTAATAGGCTGCTAAAACTTCCCGGCGCTTTTCAAAGCGAACACACACGGGTTACAAGTCCGTACCCCGACCGGAGCCCTAGTAGGTGCAAAACGAAATCTCGGTCCCCATATGGGTAGGTAACTTGCGCGGCACGTCGCTACAGAAACACACGAACTTGTCTCACGGCTGCTTACGGCCAACTGAGTGCCGTGTTGCGCGGACGGCGCTTGGCGCCGAACCCACGAATCAACGTGAATGAATGAATCACGCGCGGCGTGAACAATAGTGATATTCATATACTTTTATGAGTTGTTTGTGGACCAAGTTAGTTTTAAAACAAGTATTCCAAGTGTACGAATGGTTTTATATGTCGCTTATAGTTCCTAGTATTTTTGCGATTACATTCACAATCAATTTATTTGATCATCAAAATGTTTTACCATTATTGAGTATGCAACTTGAATCATTCTACACAGCCATTTAAAGTCCATGAGTAACTTATTCCCAACGACTCCGTAGCTCAGTGGTTAGAGCAGTCACCCGGATAGCGAAAGGTCGTGGGCTAGAGTCCCATTGGAGCTGGTTGCGAGACGGGATTTTTTTTTCTAAATACTTCATTTTAAATTTTTCAATTATAAAAATTGCACTGTGAATGCTAACAAGTAAAAATTTTAATAACATTTTATAACCTGTTTTTCATACACAGCATGATATATTATATTATGTCATTTGGCTTGCCTTTTCTTAAAATTTAATTTCCAAAAAACATAAGTTTAAGACATTAACAAATTGACAGCGTGAAACAATTTGAGTAACTCTTTGTTGGATGGCTGGCATATCAACAGGGGGGTCAAAGCTTGGTCCCAAGTCTTAAGAGCGCGGCGCGAACGCTACTTAACCTAACAAATAAATGTCATGGCTCAAGCAAATTAATCAATTTACAAATATTACAGAAAAATGTTTTAATATCCATGAAATAGGCTTTATTTCAAAGATAATTTTTTCACATTAATGTATGAAAATAATTTCGTTATCATCGTTATCTAGAAGTCCCATTTTTACACACTTTTTGCAGTACATTAGACTGTATATTGGCAATAACGCGTCGAATGTTGACTTCCAAGTGCTCAATGGTTACTGATTTATCGGCGCAGACATGCGATTTAACATTGGTACCTACCCCAAAGAAAGTTTTCTAATATCGTCAAATTGCACGAACGCGCCCGGTGCGGCCCGTTAACAGGGGCCATTTCGTCAAATTATACGCTTGCCAAAATGTGTCTTGCAGCATATTAATTTTAATTTTAACTATTTGGAAACGGTCCCCCGGTGTGAGTATATTCATGATGAATTGTCAAACCCCACTAACCCCAAAACAACCAAGAATTGCTTGCTGTCACAAAAACAGTGGTATTAATTTAAAGTTCTCCACCTCTGTAAAAACACCCGATATTCCCATGTCTTTGAGATAACATAATAAAAGTCAGACGTTTTGCTCCAGAGGCGTATGTAGATAACAAAACGCATTCTATGTTCCCTAAAATTAAAAGCATTGGTTTCGAGACTTCAAAATTATATCTTGTACTTCCATCATAATGATTTTAAACCGCCCCTATCCTTCCATAAGAATTCGGCTTTATATCCGTCTGCGAGATCAAGAAATAAGTGCGATTAAATAACCAAGCACTTCACCTTTTTTATTTGAGTATGGATTTTTAAGACCACACAATTATACCGTCATACATTATTTACCACCACATCCATCTCCCTATATGATGTGTGTGGGAATACTGAAGCTATCCCGGGATTCCCGGTCATTCATTGGTCCGGCGGCTCCCGTTATCAATGTCCATGCATGGCTGATTGATCTCGCTGTCCGAAAGACGGATTATTAATGAAAAAACAAACATAGATTCATTGTATTGTGGAAATGATCGGGGAATTGTGTTAAAGTATTATTTCTCTTTTGTTTCAAAAAAAGGTTATGGTCGTGTATTTACTTTTTCGTCGGTTGATCGATTTTAACCATTCCAATGTACCTACATATTTACGTGTACCTAGGTTTTAGTGTATGCTAGCTGTGATCTGTTTTTAATTTTCACGTAAAGATAAAATTGCTTTGACATTCGGGGAATACGAAAAACTCCATTGTTCCAAAAAATATTGAATATCCATTGCATTTTCCAATTGCGTTATTGCGTTATTGTCAACACATATTGAAATTCCGCAATACGCAGCCTTTGTGAGAGTATTTCACTTCTGTAACAAAGGGACTGCCTGTCATATGCATCACATAGTGTAGCAAAAGCAATTAATATTTACGAAATAACATGAATAATTTTGATTTTTATTTATATTTTTTATGGGCTTGCTCTTGGCTTTACACTGAACCTTAGGGTTGAGAAGAAGCCTAATATGGAGCGAGCTTAAAAAATAAAAATAAATAAATATAGTAGATTGTACAACAAGTGCATAAAACGTACCATTTTACCCGAGACGTATATATCCATCCGAGCCGTAGGCGAGGGTGGATAGTCAATTCGAGGGTAAAATGGGTTTTATGTACGAGTTATACACTCTGCTTTTCACTTCGAGTGTTTAATAAATAACAATATTGCAAAAAAGAAAAAATAAAGACTTCGCCATATTGGCGGGAAGACTTTCTTTTTTTTTATAAATACGTGGCAGTGGCAGCACAGTGACTTTAGCATAGATCGTACTCGTAGTCCATAATGCTCTTGAAATACTTATTTCTTAGAAAACTCATTTATTTTGTCTAGTTTTATTAATTTAGTAATTTAACATGGATCATGTACAAAATTTAAGAAACAGAATGAAATAACAGGTTTATACATACCTATAACGAACTTTAATTGCGTTTGTGACTGTTTACCTGACGACCTTTGTCTTAGAATCTGAGACTTAGACGAAGATTTTACTTTATGCACTAGAGCATAAAAAGCGATTTTATGCAGCCTATACCCAACATAAACACGAACTTTACGAGCATGAGAAGTGAAAAAATAATTTATCTCAATATAAAGTATGTTTTACATTAGTTAGTGACCGGTGTCTCCTTTTAAGCATAGAAATGCCTGTATCAGGGGACTCCGCTCTTCCATTTTCATCCTTAACTAGGTACATACTCGTAAGAAAAAGAGCTTACCCAGAAGCAGCCCATTCATTCACACTAACTTAAAAAAATATAGGATAGTATAATTGTTAACTCATTAATAATTTGGTTACAGTTAAACCTCCATCAAGGATCAAGAGAAAACCCATTCAAAGTAAAAAAAAACCTCGATTAGCGGTCGGCAGTTGCGTTAGTTAAACAATTGCTAATCATTAGGTTTTTTTAATCATGCTTCTTAAGAACGATATGTAAACCGGCAAACAAAAGAAAGACTGAATTAAGAGAATCATGTTGAAGTAAAATATAATTTTGATTTAAATGTAAATACAATACACTATGCACAGACATACATCGAGACACTATGTAATACTTGATTTTTTAAAGAAATACTTTGTCGTGTAAATGTCGTGTAAATGTCGTGATTACTCAAACTACATTTTTCATTACATTTTATAGTACTCTCTACTGGCTCGGTGCGCGCGTGCCGTTTCCCCCGTCTGGCTCACCTCCCCGCGGGGCCTCTGACGGGGCCGCTCACGGGTGGGAACAGGTGCATTCTTTTGAAGATTACTCGATAATTTGTTAGAATATGTACCGACTTCTATATATATTTGGATTTTACATAAAATTTCCCAAGAATAAGCATTTAAACTCATTCATAATTTATAAAAAGTTCTAGCGTAAATTTAGAGGAAAGTAAAAAAAAAAAAAAAAAAACACGTGAAGTTGAATTAGTGAAAAACGCACACTTATCACAACAAACAAAAAGTATTGAGAGGCAGAAGAGGTAGATTACTTACTCAGATATCGTGATTAAATAAGTTTTTTATAAAAAAAACAATTAAATCACTGCAAAAACCACAAAAAAACACACACAAAACACACGCCCGAACTGCCATCAGTTTACTCGGGCGAAGACTGAATGAACTTCAACATCGAAACTTGTGCGTATTATCGCTTGAATGCTAGCCTACTCTATCCTTTTTATGATTCTATGAGTATTCTTTAAGTGCAACAAGGATAACAAGTGGTAGAGCCGCTTAAATTGGCGCAAAAAATTTGACCACTTGACAATCCCGATTCGGGTCGGCTGCCAGACGCACCTTATTTGACGCGTCCCGAATCTGGTCGCGGACCAGTTGAGAGGGGACATAATTCCAATAATATATTTTATATAACTTTCTTTGCTGGCACGCTATACTACTACGTGTTTAATAATAATAAAATTAACATATTGACCTTTACCACATCTGTAACAACAGCGTCTTTTGTAGTGAATATTTTACGCTTGGTGTGCTGTCTTCTGTACACATACTCCAGCCAATCAGATCACGATTCACAACAAAACCATAACGAAACTCTTGAGAGAGTAAAAAGAGTAAACGACACGTGGAAACGACGCCGGCACTTTTTGTTCGAATACATTGCGAGGCGGAGAGACTCTTGAGAAGGGTGGCCATGAGGGCGGAACTTTGTTCTGGTTTTCATAAAAGGTGGTGATAAAATTGCGCTACATCAAAACAATTAAATTTGATTCCACTAACTTCTCTTAACAAACCTCAAGACAGAATAACATTTTTGGCACATGCAACTGTGCCAAAATTTCGGGTAGGTACTCGCAAACATGGTAAAATTGTCATAAGACGTAAAGACAAAAGTTAGTAGAAACTTTTGTTTTAATTTGGATGGAAATGACCAAATAAAAGAAAAAGTAAGATTGCTTAAAACGTTAGGAGTAAAATAAAGTAATTAACTTTACTAATTAAAGCAAAACACACTACCTAACTAAAAAAATAGTTATTCAATGTGACTTTGTGATTAAACAAATTTTGTGATTAAAAATATTTTAACTATGTATCATTATCAAATTTTAAGTAATGTAACGTAATTTACCAATATAAATTATCAAGATTATTTTAATGTACTTAGATAAATGGATATGTTTAATTATATAACTACTTTTTGACCGACAAGACTTTGGTCCGTCCGTACGTTAACGTGTAAACCCTACTCTCTCCCGAATTCGCGGTACAAGGGAGTTTTTGTTCCGTCGTGTGGATGCGGGGGTGATTTGTTTCATGTCTATTTGAATACAAACAAACCTACTTACCTATAGAAATATGTATAGATGATTGTTTTTATCTTTCATTCGACGAAACGTTGAAATTGAAAATATGAAAATTTTTAAAGTAACTAACTAAAATTCATTTAAGATCCGTCCCCTTATTCACAAATCGACGGATACGGAATCGGATTCAAATTCTGTGCTTTGTCTTTGTCTATTCTATAGTAAGTGACAGAGACAGAGCATACACTCCGCTGTCCGGAGCTTTTCAGACGGTTCGTGAATCAGGATACAAGGTGCCTACCATCAACTCTTATTGCGGTTTTGTTTAGGAACCTAAACTGATCTGCTTCGCTTATTCGTACCACGACAGCTTAATATCAATGACAGCGATTCAGTGATCATTCAATGACATTTCACAGCCACTGAGCTGTCATCAACTCTTATTTGACTTATAACTCGGCCAAGTTAACATGACACCTGCAGGTTATACTCTCCGGGCATGACAGAATCGAATGAAAGAGACGGGTAGAAGAAATAAGGACACAAATCGTTCGGTCATTCACATTTAGCAATTCATTTGCGATCCAGTTTTTAGAAGGTCAGAGTACGAAAGAACGCAATTTATTTTAGGAACCTATTCTGCATCGCGCTATTTTTGAATCGCTGTCTTAAAGTTGATGGTAGGCACCCTGGTTTCCTTGAAATACGGCGCCGTCATAAAGCGGTAACATATTGACCATGCAATGGTTTCACTTTTTGACGCTACGATGACAATGACACTCTTTAGATAAATCGACTTTTTACAAGCTTTTTATTAACTTGCCTTGTTAGTTTGTTAGTGGGAAAAAAATCTTGCAAGCTTAATTTGACCCAATTCCCAGTGCCCGTAGGAGCCGAAATTTTGTATACATATTTGGTTTAGACGATAATACAATATTAAAGTACAGTCAGCAAAAAAGCTTGTCATAAAAATGAAATTTTTACCAAAAACTTATTACAAGCTTTTGTTTAACTTGCCATGTTAGTTAGTTAGTTTGTGGGGGACAATTCTTGCAAGCTAAATTTAACCCACTTCCCAGTATCCGATTGAGCTGAAACTTTGCATACAGGTTTGGTTTGGATGACAATACAATATTAAAGTACAGCCAACAAACAAGCTTGTCATCAAAACGAAGTTTTTACAAAAAACTTATTATTTTACATAGACAACCGTGACATCATCTACGTTACGTCTGTTACATTAGGATGAGGAATCTTTCTAACGAGAAGCTCCAGCTCAGAGGAATAGAAATGAAATGTAAGTAATAAAATTAGTTTCCCCTTCATCACAGTATCGAAGAAACAGGAACAATGCAGCTAATAATTTACACAAAACAGCAAAAAAAAACACGTAAACATGACAATGAACTGCTATATACTGCTATAGTTATATATCTGACAGTTTGCAGAAGCTTTGTAACATAATTCAGTGGGCTTTGAATGACATGCTTGCCACCTTTAGCTGTTACCTAAGTTAAATTAACTGTGTTATCAATTTATTTAATACTCTGACTGAAATTATCAATTTGACATTTATTTTATGACATCCAAACTATAGTAATATTATTAGTTAGTAAGTTTCTTGACATTTATTTTTGTTATTTTGTTCGGATTTAACATTATGTAAGACTGGCTAAACTTATAAGCGCTTTGGATGGCGACATCTGTTAGCTTGTAAGAATACTGTAATAATTAAATCAATAAATAAATCAATCAATATACATAATATACATTAACTATTAAATAACAAAAAAAACCGCCTTTACCGATAGTAAAGTTGAAAATTCATCAGAAAATACCATTATATACTCTTTATTAGTTTCGGTCCATTATTGCTTGTTGCATAACACCATTCCCTTGCGTTCATTTACATAAAACCCCTAAGCAACTACTGCTATGATTCAATATTGTTTGCACAACCTTGTTTTTGTTTGTACGGATTAGCCCGAGCGGTGAACTCTATTAGCTTGGCAATAAAGTGTATAATTGCCTGTCCGCCAGCCGCGGGTCGAAAGGACCCCGTGATGGATTGAGAACAGCACCACGCTTGATTGATCAGGCCTTTCAGGGGTCGATTTATCCCCCGCCATTCATCTCGCTTTAATATAGCTACCGCGAGTTTAATTGAATTATGATGAAAATGAAATACAAAACGTTTATTCAGAACAGCGGGCCGATCGCCGTAATTCTATGCAGCGCGTCTTGATCACGCTTGCGTCAAAGAGCATGTAATCACTATAGTGCGACAAGCTTTTCTGTTCCGGTGATAATCTTTGGAACTAAAATAGTTTTCATACGACAGTCCATTTTGACAGCTAATTTCGTATTGCAAGTGGCTCCTCTGCCACGGCTGTCACCGGAACAGACAGAAGTGTTGGACTATACGCATGAAGCTCGACTTAATACTGAGGTAAGTGGAGAGTGCAGTACGAACAATTTTTTGAATACCACAAATAACACAGTGGCTGTCTTCCGTCTCACCTACACTTTAAAAAAATACGTATGGTCATATGAGACAACTGACAGCCACTACCTGCCACTACATACATAAATGTCAAATTTGCTGGCGACACTTTTTTATTCAGGGTGAGAGCTCCAGTTACCTCAGAGTATTAAGTCAAACTTCATGACTATACGTTTAGTTTACGTCTTGACGTTTGACTTCGTATTGCCGTAATGACATAACGACGCACACGTCACGCAAACCTATAGTCCCACAATCCTGTCTGATCCGGTGACATCCGTGACAAAGGAACCACTTGCAATACGAAATTAGCTGTCAAAATAGACTGTCGTATGAAAACTGTTTTAGTTCTAAAGATTATCACCGGAACAGAAAACGTTGTCGCACTGTCAAAGCCGCGCGTTATCAAAAACGGTTTTGCACGTCAACTGCACGTACACTTGACTAATGCGTCATGGGATTACCGCGATCGGGGCCCGTACGTTTTATCAATTGAAAAAAAATACGTAACCTGTTACGTATTAACGGGCATGGAAAAATAAAAGGTGAATTGACGATTCAAAAGAGCTTATTTGTTAAGTCAACTTGTTTTTTTTTTTTATGAAGTAATTGATTTATTTATAGTTTTCTAGTAGAAATCCCGTCGCGATTGGGTCCTACCTCAACTTAATTATTCTCTGTTGTCTGTAGGCTTAAACGTTTTAATTAAAAGCGCCTACCTAGTCAAAGACTCTTAAAAATATTACAATAGGAACAAGAATTTCAGTTTATAAATATCTGTATTAAAATATAATACCGGCAGAGTTTAGTACTAAGAAAATTATAACTTGGGCAGTAAATTATAATTAAAAGCGACCACCTAGTCAAAGACTCTTTAAAAATATAACAACAGAAACAAGAGTTTATTTTTATAAATATCTGTATTCAAATATAATACCGGCAGAATTTAGTTATAACAAAATGATAACTTGAACATTATAAATTAATATCTTATCTATACTATGTATAATAATATAAAGAGGAAAGATTTGTATGTTTGTATGTAACGAATAAACTCAAAAAGTACTGGACCGATTTAGAAAATTCTTTCACCGTTAGAAAGCTACAGTCTTCCCGAGTGACATAGGCTATATTTTATCCCGATATTTTCACGGGAACGGGTTTACCACGCGGGTGAAACCGCGAGCGGCCGCTAGTTGTTTATAAAAATAAGCATTCGGAATGAGGCTTGTTTTTATGTAAGTCGCCAACTACATATTCCTTTTCTAATAGTATTCTTGCTTTATGAGTCGTTAATTATTTATTTTATTGATTTATTAACATACAACTATACTATCTCTTTAGTAGAAATACGTACTTTTAAGTTATAACGTCGCGGTTGGGTTTACCAAACCGGTAATCTCAGAAACTACAAGCCCGATAGTGGAGATAATATGACATTTAACAGACTTTCTCTTAAAAAATGACCTTTATTTTATCGCGGTCGAAATCACTGACGGTTGCTAGTTTTCGACGATATTGTAAAAACAATGAAAAACAAGTCATATACAGAGTAAATTGAGAACCTTTTCCCGTTCGCTTCAATACCATGTTCCACCCTTATAAAGCATAAAATTCATTTTATATTAACTTCGGGCGACGTTCAAAGGCTGAGTTCTATTTCGGTTTCGCCGTAAATTGCTTGTTTAGTCTTATTGCATCGTTTTATTAAATGTTTTCTTAATGAACCGTTCTTTAATTAAACTTGTTTCTATATTTTGCTATTGCTTTTGAATATTTTTTACGTTCTCTCTAACTAATGGATTATTATTATTATTCGTTTTTTTACCGCCTCTGTTGTTCACACGACCGATTTCAGACCAAGAGGTCCCGGGTTCGATTTCCAGTGGGGTTACATATTCTATTCGATTTGGTTGGTGGTAGGACTTGTTCTTAGTCCGCCCGGCTAGCTACCACCATCTTATTAAGTCTGACGCCATAACAATGATGTTTTCAGCATTATTGTTCACCTTCAGTTTTATCACCACTTAACATCGGTGCAATGAATTTTGGAATATTCTGTGAATAACCCTTTTGGCCCAAGAAATTATAGATTTAAAAAAGCATTACTTAAGTAGTTTAGATGGCTGTTGTTATTCCTAAATAAATAAATAAATAAAAAAAATATTGCTACCCCGTTGTGGATTAAAAAAAAGTTGGACTTGTAGTAAAGAAATAGGTGTCGTGAGAGCACAAAATAGTTATGTTTTTTAACTTCACCCGAATTAACTTTTCATACCCAAACCATTGAACCGAAAGGACGATGTATCTATCCATGCCATAAATTCAGATATATAAATTGGAAAAGGAATGGGATGCCAAGTACTTTAGTAAGAAAACAAATCCTGAAAATATCGTACCTATCGAAAAAAATACGAGCAAAGTCGCGGTCAGCCAGTGTATGTATAGTTTACGAGACTACCAAACTCCTGGTACTTGACAAGAAATACTATCCTTCCCTTTAGTGGGAACACGCACTTGTGATTTTTAATCGGGCGATAATTTGGTCGTTCTCGGATTCAGTATAGTGCCATAGTTATATGGCAGTGCGCGCACTGACGATTAAACTATCGACCGATCAAACTATCGAAAATGACTGGCCAATAGTTGTAAGATCAAACTATCGCACAACTATCGGCCGGGCGGTATTGTGCATGAAGGACTATGTAAGCGCGCGCACTGCATTCAACTAAACTATCGCCCAACTATCGGTAGACTGCGCATTCAGTATCGAACTATCGAAAATGACTGGCCAATAGTTGTAGAACTATCGGACAACTATTGCACAACTATCGGACAACTATCGCACAACTATCGGCCTGTGCATGAAGGACTATGTGAGAGCGCACCCGGATTCAACTAAACTATCGACCAACTATCGGTCGACTAAAAATCACAAGTGCGCGTTGGCTCTTACATCCCTTGTACTAATAGCTTTGTTCATAAAAGCCCGAGTGCGTGCGCTAGTTATAAAGTAAAAGAACCAATTTCTCGGAGAGCCCCATCAAAGCCAGCTATGAATAAAGGATCAGGTCTGTTCTTTGTCTCTTTATTACTAATTTTATAGCTAGTTCTATTCTCTAGGTTAGAGTTAATTCAGTCATTTGAAAAGAAACAGTCGGCTCATCAAAAAAGGGATTTATAATTATTCTTGGAATAAATGAGACTAAACAGCAACTGTTCCATTTAAAATACCATTTTATTACAATTAGAAATTTCAATGAATAGTTTAGTTTTCAGGCTTATATTGAAGTGAAACTTAAATATGAGCGTAGAACTAAAATCTGGTGAAAAGCAAAACATTATAATAAGTATTATAGTATATCAAATGATTTTTTTTTTATAAAATCTGTTTTACGGTTTTTTAACAAGCGTTGTATATTTAAAAACTTAAGTAATTATTTAAGAATCTTCGTGACCGCGGCCCCTGATAGGTACGTGTCGAAACGTCGGACAAAACTAAAAAATCCTACCTAAAATGTACTGAGTATGTGTTAAATAAACATCGCGTGTTAAAAGTGGTTTTATTTCAATTAACATTTCGCGCTGTAATTTATGATGTGCTAACGTAAATAAATATGTTATTACTGTTCTACAAATTGTATGTGAACTGACTGTGTACTGTGACTGTGTAGTAAAAGTATATAAGTAAGCGGACTCGGGCCCTGAGCGAGCGATAATAGAATAGGCTAAACACGTAGGGCTGTCGCTTAGAGTTTATTCAATCGTCAAAAATGCATAGTCAATCTCTATACAAACAATTTTCCCCTGTAGAGTGGGCGTCAGGAATCCATAATACAAAGTTTTTTAATTATTTTTGTACATAGACCAGGGGCTGACTAAAATTTCGAATTCGAACCCGGGACCTCTTGGTCTGAAATCGGTGGTGTGAACCACTAGACCACAGAGGCGGTTAGAGATGCGCGCCGTCGCTAGTTTATACTAAAGCAACTACAGCATTTGGGTTGTCGCTAATTTTCTTGTTTTCCATTTGTTTTGTTCGCGGCCTACAGTCTGTTGGTTGTTTTAAATAGTTTGCTTTAAGCCACTTGCAATAAGGTCGTGGTTTGTTTGTCGTGTTTGTCCCGCTGGCACGGGCTGTGACCGCGAAATGCTCCATTTACGTGACCCAAAAGCCACTTGTAAGTCAAGAGAGGCTTGATGCAATTGGACTTAAACAGCGCAGTCATTTTGAAGAAAATATTAGTTTAATAACAACATAACATGTCATATTACAATATTGAATTGAATGACTTTTGTGGCACACATAGTACTTAGTTCTAATTGTTTACATAGGTATTTATTGTTCGTGACTGTACAATTAACAACATTTCAAAATTTTAGGTTATTTGTTTTTATGGATATAATGAAAGTTTATCGTTTTTTAGGAAACACGTATTTTTTCTTTTCTTTTTATTTACATACATTATTGAGATAATAATTAATTGAAAATAGTATATTCTAAAGAGACGTAAGTAAAATATCAGGCATAATATAAGCGATTCCTTAGCCTACCTTTTTCTAACATTCAAATTAAAAAAAAATTTACCATGACATGATGTTTTACGTAGAGATGTAGCACGCACGCTAGTATTTTGTGACGATGATAATAATAGCATTTTTGTTTCGAGGGATTATTTATTTTAATTTAGTCAGATGCAATAAAACAACGCTACACTTTATTAATTTCATCTCACATGTGATTTACAACTGTAGTTTTAAAAAATGCTATACTTTTCATGACTTGTAAGCTTGTAACTTGCTCAATACTTTAAAACAAGGTGCTGTGTAAGTACTTTTTAAAATCTTCGTTTGTGTAATAATAAAACAAAGACATTTCAGTATTACTACCAATTTAATTTATACTAACCTTCCTCATTTTTCAATGAAAATAATCGATTATAATTCGATAAATGAGTCAAGCATGCATCACTATTAAAATGACAGAATTTTGACATTTGTTTGTTTACTTTGTTTTTTCTTCTTCATAAGGATTGATTCCAGGCAAATGCATATACGCTAGGAAAGCCTGACATTGATCATTTTACACATTTTTTAAATATCTTAATAAATGCGCGACCAAAAAATAAAAAATAATGTTTTTCATGTTTAATTAGTTCGAATCTCGAAATGGTTTTCGAATTTTACTGTCTTGCAAAAAATGAAATGTTGTCAATTACAATCGTGCTTACATTCATTTTTGCACTTCAAAACTTAGAGCGCCTGCTCATTGAGCCACTAGTGACCGCCACTAAACGCGGCCACAAGCTGCGGACAAGGTGTTTCATACATGTGGTCAAAAATGTTGGGCGATTCAAAAGTACCTATTTCAGTTTGTCTATTTGAATAAACAAAGAGTTTTTGAATTTGACTATGGAAGACACGTCCGCAGGTTGTGGCCGCGTTTAGTGGTGGCCACTAGCGGCTCTATGTGCGGCAGAGCTTTAACTGTTTAAATACACATGTTACCATTTAAGACTACACGTTTAAGACCTAAATCCATACTAATATTATAAATGTGAAAGTGTGTTTGTTTGTTTGTTTATTTGTTTGTTTGTTTGTTTGTTTGTCCGTCTTTCACGTCAAAACGGAGCAACGGATCGACGAGATTTTCGGTATGGAGATAATTTGAGAGCTGGATAGTAACATAGGCTACTTTTTATCCAGGAAAATTATAAAATAAAAATGGTAATTTTGTATATAAAATCGATAAACTGTCGTACTATACAAAACTGTCATTTCTTCCATAGCCTCTTCCAAAGAGGTATGTCAAAGAGTATTGTTATCACTGACGTTTTAGCCGCTTTGGATTACCTACTTTTTAATAACTGACATTTGTTGCAGGCAGTGTATAAAACTTCTTCGCGATCATTTATTTTCATCTGTCTATCTATAATAGATTTTGGTGATACGAAGTTTACCGGGTCCACTATAATTAATATGGCAAAACAACGTTTGCCGGGTCAGCTAGTAGGTACATATAAATAAGTCCGTCTTAGGTTTCCACGAGCCCCGTAATCCGCGTCCGCTTGTCCGCCGCGCTGGATCCGGCGGAAGCGACCCGTCCGGGAATTATTACGGCTTATCACAGACCGTGCCTTGTTGACGCGTGTACCTGTGTCTTATAGCTGCTACAGCTTAGTTTGGTTAATGTCAAGTACATCAAAATAATACTTAGATTCAGTATAGGTAGTGTACTGCACTGATGAGAGCAGATGTAATTTTGCTTTAAGAAAGATTGTTATACAAAAATATATGTAGGTATATCCTAATCAATACACGTCCGATAACCACCATTATTATAAATGTATACTACTCAAAACAAGTATTCTGGGCTCTTTGCATACAGACGTGCTCTCTTTAGCGTTCCTAGATGAGTAATTTTTTGCAGCTCTGCAATGGTTTTTACGTCAATGGATGGAGAGACCAAAATCTCGTTTTTAAAAATTGCCCAAAACCGCTCAATATTCTCAAAAGGAAAAACAATAAAACGAACTCCATGCTCCATAATAAAGGCTGTCTCAAAAGTAGGTATAGGATTTGAATTTCGCGCTATTTCCGAAATATTCAAGATGGCGGGTTGAAATTTGGCATACGTCATCTTGACACATGTAAAATTAATCGTGGAGCGTTTCACAATAAAACAACGCATAGAAGTTATACAAATATTTAACGAAAATTCACGATCAATTACAAACACTCGTCGAAAGGTCGAAAAATCTCGTAATTTCAAGAAGAAGTGATGTCAAATGGCCACCGAGATCTTGCCATCTGATGCCACTGGATTTCTTTCTTTAGGGCTACGTGAAAGATAAAGTCTACGCCAACTATCCACAAAACATAGACAAGATAGACAAAATATTCGCCGAGTTGTTGGTGAAATAAGTAGCGAAATGTGTGAAAGTGTCATGAAAAACTTGCACACAGCAAAAATGCCCGTGGCGGCCATTTAGCAGATATTCTGTTCAGATAAAATTGTACAAGTCTCTTCTTTAAAATAATAAAACTACGAAGAAATTCCAATCCATTCGCGTTTTATTGAGACATATCATCCTATACCTACTTTTGGGACACCCGTTATATCGTTATATGGCTCATGAAGTTTGACTTCTGGCAATTTTTGAAAAAGAAATTTGACAATTGGGCGTTTGGTCTCTCCATTGACACAGTTTATATATTTAGCATATATATTTACTGTGCCATTGACGTAAAAATCATTGGAGAGATGCAAAAAGTTACTCATCTTGAGACGCTTAAGTGAGTTCGTATGTTTGTATGAAAAAGCCCAGTGGCCCTATTTTTGTTTTGAGTAGCTTATACAACAAACTATATGCATAAATGTCAAAGAACCACGTTCTAAACAAGCACAGAATATTGTAGGCTGAATTTCATTAAGGCACCAGCTTAAACAATAAAAAAATTATTATTATTTAAAATTAACTAAGCTACCTGTGCTCAGCATTTCATAAATCGGGTATCTGTTTGAAACATCAGATATTAAATGGCAGACGCGGAAAGGAGTTGAATATTAAAAGCGACAAAAGTGTCTACTCGGACTGCGGGCCGGACGCTGTCCGCTCGGACGGTGTTGGCTGAGTTGTCGTCATTTCATATTCATTTGCGACCGATGTTCTAGAGATTTGTTCAAAGTAGACTTTAAGACTTAACTTTTTAATGCATACGTGTTGTATCAGTATTCTTTTCATTTTGATAAAATTTTAGCTATGCAAGATTGTGATAAGTGTGATTTAGATCAGACACTTATATAAAGGTAAAATAATAATAAATACATAACAGGCATAGTTTAAGTTGAGAAACGGGTCAGTTTATTCTAGAATTTCAATATACCTAATAGCGAAATAAAAATAGGATTGCGAATGCATAAAAGTAATAAGTAATTGAATAAGTAAATACAGCTTTTGATCCGTAAGTTTGTAAGAAATCCTAAACTTTTTGAAGAAAATGCGATAAAGAAACATTTTCCTCAATGAACTAGCATCGTAAATTACCCGGGAAAGTCTACAAAAAAGCCATAATAGACTCGACATAAACTATAATCCCGGATGTGGCCCATATGGCGGCAGATGTACACCCGACACAGATGGGTTCGACTCCTGGCCGCGTGCCAGCGATCATTCTGCCTAATTCCCTTCACACTTGGCACGATTTCTATTTAAGTTAAACTGCCAGATTCGACTCTGATTTCTTCTATTTGGGTAGCTTTGTAAATTAAACTATTTCATTGTTTCCCAATAAGTGCGGAAAGGTTTATAATTATTTTTCTTTTGATTTTGATTTGAACGTAGAGTCAACTTACACTGAGCGTACCTAAATCAGGGCATCGATTCTGATAACGCTATTTTACACACTAGCTAGTTACAAGAATTATGACAGTATGATTTTGATGTGAATGTAGTGTGTGGTGTGACCATCAGTAGTGTTGTGAAATAGTACACACTCACTTCTTGTATCTAGTGTGTAAAAAGCACTACAATTGAACTACAATTGAAACACGAACCTCTCAATGACCAGACGCGTGTATACGCGCATAAGCAAACTACCCCCAATTGTTTTTTTTTGTAAGTATAGCAAATTTTATATGTTTTGTACGCGGTTTTCGATGTTAAAAAGAGAGTTAAACTCGTCGTACTGTAAAAATAAATAAAAAACATTTAATTTAGTTTTTTTTTTCAAATCGGAAGTAATTAGTTTTTGAAATTTTCAAATAAAAAAAAATATTTTCCTTATATCGTTTTCTTATCCGATAGGTTTTTTAAAGTAGATTCAAAATATATATATATATATACTTCTTATATGTTATTTAATCGATATTTGTTTTTATCCACAACGGGGTAGCACTTAGCCTTCATCACACCTAATGTTAAGTGGTGATAAGGCTGAAGGTGGAAGCGCACTACTCCCGGAATCCTCAATCACTGAGGAACTGGCTATCTTATCTCTAACTGCCGGAACACAATAATGCTGGAAACATAATTGTTATGGCGTCAGACTTAGATAAGATGGTGGTAGCTAGCCAGGCGGACTAAGAATAAGTCCTACCACCAACCAAACCGAATACAATATGTACCCCCACTGGGAATCGAACCCGGGACCTCTTGGTCTGAAATCGGTGGTGTGAACCACTAGACCACAGAAGCGGTTAAATATATAAAAAAGCGGATAGCTATGTGAAAAAAATTTATATCGCATGGACCGCACTATTGCTCTTTGTTTATACAAAGGTCGAGTTTGAACGACGATTACAAAAACAAAACATATCGTAAAACTGTCAAACAGTTTTAATTTATTGCTTTTGTTAGTATCATAAATGTAACCAAAGACCGCCTAAGTATAACCAGATGTTCGGGATAGCGATAGCGCGCCCTTAAGTGGTTTGTTTACATAAAAAAATGGGCCATTAAAAAGACCCTGGCTTCCCTAAGGTTAAGACACGATTATGACTTAACGTTAGCAGAATCGACGCCCTGATGTGACCCTTATTTTTTTATCGAATAAAAATATCAGTATTATTTTTAACCAGATGCTCCAAAATTTATTTAAAGGGGAACTAGCACAGTCTTTTGAAGTTGCTAGTGCTTTGCTTTACATTTTAATTTGAGTTATTTGTAAATAGAACTAAAACAACTGACACCGCACGGAGGATTGCTCAGTTGAAGTGGCTGTAGGTGGGACACATAGCGCGGAGAACCGATGGCCGTTGGAGCGAAAAGGTTCTCAATTGGCAACCGCTCACTGGACGACGACGTTCCGTGGTACCCCTACAAGGCGGACCGACGATCTGGTCAAGGTGGGAAGTCGCTGGATGCGGGCAGCGCAGGATCGATCGTTGTGGAGTTCCTTGGGGGAGGCCTATCCCCAGCAGTGGGTGTCGTACGGCTGACATGATAATGATGATGATATTTGTAATTATTGGTTTATTGACTTCTGTCAGACGACGTGCTTACTATTTAGAGCTAGATGGTGTTAACTTTTTAAACTTTCATGATCATTAACACTGTAAATATTACGAAAAGCGGGATTTTTACTATGTTTTGATTTGTTACTCACTTACTTTATCACTACAGTTACTTCGTGATCATGGCGTGTGCAACTGCGACGAAATATCGGGGACTCGACAACAAATCAAAACATAGTAATTATAAAAAAATAAAACCGCCTTCAAAAAAACCACATCAAAAAAGTAAGAAATAATTCCTGACCAAATAAATAATGTAAGTACTTTGAAGTCGGGCGTGAAACATGTACAATTTTTTGTTGTTTTTGTTACAACCCGCTCGACTTCAAAGTACTTACATTATTTATTTGGTCAGGAATTATTTCTTACTTTTTTGATGTGGTTTTTTTGAAGGCGGTTTTATTTTTTTATAAAAATAATTTTTATTTCACTCTTTTTAGTGCATCGTGCAGGCAATTTACGTGTTTTCTGGTAAATAGGTATGTGATCAAACTCAAAACCTCCTTTTTCGAAGTCGGTTAAAATACCTTGAGGTATCCCCTTTTTAACAAAACAAGAATCATCTAAATCGGTTTATAAACAAAAGGAGTTACTTATGCCTAAAGATACGTATTAAATTCATATAAAGTGGTAACGAAAACGACAGTATTTTCAAGATTTCCTGAAAACGACTGAACCGATTTCAAAATTTCAAAAAATGGGACCAACTTGGAATGTAATAACGTTTGAACCATTTCAATCGGTTCAGCCGACTTCGAGTAATCGGTACTCGGACATACACAAAAAAAAAAAAACATACATACAGACGAATAGAGAACCTCCTCCTTTTTGATTTAGAAGTCGGTTAAAAATCCGGCTTTTCGTAATATTTACGAGATGGTGTTGTATTGAAATGCCCCAAAGGCTCCAAATTCCAACCCAATTTCCTTTAAACTTGGCACGATCCACTGTTTAAGTTAAACTCCCAGGTTCAACTTTGATTTCTTCCATTCGGGCTGGAACTTGCATGTTTCGGTTAGTTCGGCGAGGGACTAATGAAAACATTCGCTGCCCAGGAATGTTCGCTAATTGCTTTGCCGAACAACCGGGACATACCTTGGCTTTGCTCGTTGAGTGGGGTAGTTCTGTCAGTTATATTAATTAGTCTGTAGGGAATATCAATTTGTTGTTAGATGTAGTTAGTTTTAGATGAGACTTGCTAAATAAAAGTTCCGTTTTTCATAACGTAGCAGAGACGTAGGAAATCTTATAGTTAGATAGTTTTTTTTTACTCAATCACAGCGAAACGGCTGAACGGATCTCTGGATTAAATTGGGCACAAAAATAGGTCTAGAATATCATATAGGCTATTATTTACCCCGGGAAAATATGTCATTCCCAGGGGCACTAGTGTAGCTCTCGTGGGCAAAGCCGCAAGTGAAAAGCTAGTATTATAAAAATATTTTAATATTCACACGTTTTTAAGGGCGCGCACTAGGCCAAAAGCAAAAGTAATAACTGCAACGGCCAACTGCAAAGTAGATGCTGCCTTATTTCTGTAAGGCATAAGGCAGCACTACAATATTAGTCTCCATCCCCGTTCGGCCGGTCCGGAATGAAGAACAGAAGGAAATTCTTTTTTTAAAAGGATATTTAAAGGTTAATTCAAAAAATATATAACATAAGCCCTGCCTTATCTATAGTGTTATTATACTAAAAAGTATCAAGCATTGTTTTAATGTATTACTCGAATACTAGCAGTTTATCGTGTTAATTATAGTGATTTGGAGGCAACTTCGCGATTTTTTTTCTATCGAGAAAATTTTATGCTATCGTGTTTTTGAGTAACATAGTCATTAGTGTTAGTCCTTAATTTGAAATTCAGGTTTTCATTAATATTGATATTACAGACGATCATGTAAAGTAATCTGATTCTCGTTGGCCTATAGCGGGCCCTTAATCTTTTGGTGTTATTTTGGTGAACCACTACCTCGCTCGCTGACCATACTAATACCACAGAATATACAGGCTGTTAGTTTAAACATAGGACATACTCCAGGGGGTGAAAGTACCCATCAATATAAACAACTTTTACCGTGGGACAAAGTGCGATATCGCGAAAAAAAACAGCTGTTCTATACATTTTGGCCCATTCGGTATTGCACTTTTGTATGAAACAACCGATTTTTTTTCGCGATATCGCACTTGGTCATTTAGTAAAAGTCGTTTGTATTGATGGGTAGTTTCACCCCCTGAAGTATGTCCCTTGTTTCAACTAACTCCCTTGTTTCAACTAACATCCTGTATACTAATATCAAATATCATAAATATTGGAAACAATACTGTAACATTGTCCACAAAAATAGATTGCCAGAAAACTTTCTAGTTAATCCATTCCGTTTTCCAACGGAAGCCTTTCAATTCTATTCATTGAGTGATCCAGAGTGCAGTTACAGTGCATCGCATCATACCTGTCGTTATTGTTCGCGGCCCATTGTGTGTTGCAGTAAATACGGCTGGTGCAACAATAAGCGCAGGCGACAATTGATCGAAAACTGTATTTATGATGCCGCTATTCCGGTGTGATATATTTTGATGGATTGGAACACATTGTGTCGTGACTGATAGTTTTTATGTGCATCGGAGTAATATTGCAAGGAAATTAAACAGAATATAGGTCATTAAATGACACCATAAGCAAATAAAAGTATTTTAGTGCTAATTTGGTATTTGACTGTTGTTGAAATGTAGATATTTAATTATGACATTCAAAAATATAACATAATTGAATAACAAATGTATAAAAAAGAAATTCAATCAGTATTATAACAAGCGAATTATGTGCTACGGTGCTACTTAATTGTGACTCTAGCTATCTCTTTTTCTAGAACGAAATTTTCTATGGCGAGAGTATATATATATAGCTATAGAAATATGGCGTCACATTTCTATAGCGCTCGCCCAGTCTAATTAGAAAGTTTAATGCTCTATATCGCTGAAAATATGCAAGATATTTGAAGATAATTACCTATGTTGTGATGCTACTAATTCAATAAACATTTTAAGTCAATAAAGAAAAATTCAGCCAAATACCGTATAGTGTAACACGCCGAAGACTCTACTATTTTCGTGGATGCCTATTGCCAGTAATCCTCAGCAGACCCAAAAAGAGCAATTTTGATTCCCGGTACTACTCGACAACACTACGAGTGCGTTCCGATATCAAAGGGCCCTCAATCAGTCGACTATTTTGACGAGACCAATCACAGCCCAATAAAAATACTGAAACCAAAAAATGGTGTAATACTACTTTGAAAGTGTTTGTGCAACGCTCCAAACGTAATTCAATTACTATTTTGGGAATAGGCAGACCTCTTCTATATCAAGTTACCAATCCGAGGCAGCCACAAAACGAGCAAGAACGTGCGTTCGGCGCCTCTCCACAACTCTACGCTCCGATTTCAAGGGGCCATCAAACTATTGACGAGACTAATCACACCCAAATGAAGAAATTTAATCGAAGCTTACTTATATAGGTATTGTGATGTGACTCAACACTACTAACCCAGGCCAAATTTACCGATCCATGTTCATATTTTTGTACCAGAATACGCCCTCAGGAGGAGGGGTTAACGCCCCATCTTTTAAAATCCTAGATATTGAATACTTTATAATATTTATCTCATGGCGTTACAGTATGAATATGATACCTCCAATTTCGGCAGTGCTTTAATGGTAATTATTGCGTATCGCACCAAACAATGTTCAATTATCGATCCTTAATTTTCTGAATAGGCGTCACAATCCTGAATCGGTCAAGTTACCAATCCGAGGCAGCCACAAAACGAGCAAGAACGTGCGTTCGGCGCCTCTCCACAACTCTACGCTCCGATTTCAAGGGGCCATCAAACTATTGACGAGACTAATCACACCCAAATGAAGAAATTTAATCGAAACTTACTTATATAGGTATTGTGACTCAACACTACTAACCCAGGCCAAATTTACCGATCCATGTTCATATTTTTGTACCAGAATACGCCCTCAGGAGGAGGGGTTAACGCCCCATCTTTTAAAATCCTAGATATTGAATACTTTATAATATTTATCTCATGGCGTTACAGTATGAATATTATGATACCTCCAATTTCGGCAGTGCTTTAATGGTAATTATTGCGTATCGCACCAAACAATGTTCAATTATCGATCCTTAATTTTCTGAATAGGTGTCACAATCCTGAATCGGTCAAGTTACCAATCCGAGGCAGCCACAAAACGAGCAAGAACGTGAGTTCGGCGCCTCTCGACAACAATACATACGGTCCGATTTCAAGGGGCCATCAAACTATCGGCTGTTCTGACGAGACCAATCACTCCTGAATGAAAAAGTTACAACGAAGCTTACTTTTATGCCGGGCACCAGACAGCACAAACATTTGAAGAAATATTTGAATACTTTGCCTTCTGACATGTTAAAGTACTGTAGTATTTATCAAAGCTTTGAACAAATACTCAAATACCCGTGCTACACATGTGTCCAAACATTTGTTCAAAAATTTGTTCAAATGATTGTGCTATGTCTGGCGCTGGCTTTAGCAATATCAACAATAGGTATGAATATGATACCTCCTATTTAAGCAGTGCTTCACGCCAAACAATGTTCAATTATCGATCCTTAATTTTCTGAATAGGCGTTACAGTACCGAATCGGTCAAGTTACCAATCCGGAGCATCCACAAAACGTGCAATGACGTGCCGTGTCGGCGCCTCTCGACAACACTACGGTCCGATTTCAAAGGGCTCTCAAACGACTATTTTGACGAGAGAGGGACTCCGAGTTTTTATTTACTGAAAGCTAACTGGGAATTAAGCCTAATTGGTTGTCTGGCTAGGAGGGGCTTTGTAAACGCTATTGCTTGTCCCAGGCTGGCTAATAACAGTTTTGCTTCGAAATAGGGTAAAAAAATATTCCTTTTGTAATCATTTGCAAGATGAAATAGTTTCTGATTTTGTAAAATCTAGAAATGGTTATTTTTAGAAAAGATTATCGATTATTGCCAATACTGTATGATTTTGCTGGTGCTCAATAAAATGACAATAAAATATTAATTTATACAGTGTGATATTAAAGTAAATCTATGAATAACATCTTAACATTAATATTGACGATAGCATGAAAACGTCATCATTATTCAACGCAAATGAGGTTTTATGGAACTACAGTACTGTAACGAACAGGGGGTTTGTATTTTAGGGAAAATGACTTAGTTAATAGAAGGACAATGGACCCTGAAGAACCGAGCGACGGCAAGCTTAACTAAATACATATTACAAATTATGGCGAACTATCTTTTGTTACTTATAGCGTGAAACTAAATTTGTATAACACTGCATAGACATAGACAGGGAATTGTTAATATAGCGTCTGAATAACACATTTCACCTTTTTATCCATAGTCATAATCTCTCAAAAGTTCAAAGCTCAAGTCTTCACTATCACTACATAGTATAAAACAAAGTCGCTTTCTCTGTCCCTATGTCCCTTTGTATGCTTAAATCTTTGAAACTACGCAACGGATTTTGATGCGATTTTTTTAATAGATAGAGTGATTCAAGAGGAAGGTTTATATGTACTTTTTATCCCGATATTCCCACGGGAACAGGAACCACGCGGGTGAAACCGCGGGCGGCCGCTAGTTTTGCTATAAATTTGAACGAATTTCTGTTGAGAATGTTAAACTTTGGAGACGAGTTTTATTAAGTTAGTTGTATTGCCTTTTGTATATTATAGCATACATATTTTGTATTAATCTTACACCGTAATAACTTAGTAGTTTATGTGACTGTCGCATAATAAGGGGTATTAAAACACGAGTGGGAGTTTAAAAAACGAGCCTTGGCGAGTTTTTTAATAGTATTCCACGAGTGTTTTAATACCGAGTTATGTGCAGTCTCATACACTACTTTATCTACACTCATTACATTTATTATATATTTTAAAAATAAATCAAATCAATATTAATTATTAAATGAATTGGTGCCAAACCCCACTCATAGGAGTCTATACGGTCTATTCCTTCTAAATTCAAAATTCTAATTTTAAAAAAGTTTCTGATTGTTGCCGGCTAAAGAAGGGCTTGAAAGAGTTGGAAGTCAGGGCCGGTAAATCCTACGGTTGCCATGGAGACTGTAAAATTAAGAAATATAAGTTGTTTTATAATGAGTGACAGCTGTATCCGGGTGTTTCATAATGGTCATTATTTTATATATTTTATTTATTATTTTATACAGCAGTTTTATTTTTTTAAGTTGACTACGGCATAAAGTGTATCATTCTATGTTCAGGCATTACTTCATAATTTGAATATTATAACATGAGTGTAGATAAAGATTATATCTTTTTCACTTCTCATGCTCGTAAAGTTCGTCTTTATGTCGGGTATAGGCTGCATAAAATCGCTTTTTATGCTCTAGTGCATAAAGTAAAATCTTCGTCTAAGTCTCAAGACTTTAAGACAAAGGTCGTCAGGTAAACAGAGACACACGCAATTAAACTTCATTATATAAACTTGTTACTTCATCTGTTTCTTCAATTTGTTAGGTACATAATCCATGTGAAATTACTAAATTAATAAAAGTTGGCAAAATGTAATGAGTTTTTTAAATTTTGCGTAGTTTTATTAATAAGTATTTCAAGAGCATTATGGACTACGATCTATGCTAAAGTCACTCTGCTGCCACTGCCACATATAAAAAGTAAAAGAAAGTCTTCCCGCCAATATGGCGAAGTCTTCATTTTTTCTTTTTTGCAATATTGTTATTTATTTTCCTCACACTCGAAGTGAAAAGCAGAGTGTATAACTCGTTCATAAAACCCATTTTACCCTCGAATTGACTATCCACCCTCGCCTACGGCTCGGATGGATATATACGTCTCGGGTAAAATGGTACGTTTTATGCACTTGTTGTACAATCTACTATTAAATTGCTACGATCCTAACCGGGGCAATTACTGCTGAAACGACAATGCCTACCCGAATATATGTGGAGCAGCCCTTACATATCTCTCTTACTTCCCATATTACAGTCTACATACTCAGATTTAATAATTTTTTAAAATTTGATCAATATGTTTTTTTAAATTTCATAATTTATTAAGGGATTGATTTGTGATTTTGTTTTTATTAATAACATTTCTTTCTTTTTTATATCGAGATAATGTGTAGAACAAATAAAATAAGAATGTGTAGGTAGTTAAAGTAATTTGAAATTTGTATAACAGTTTTAACAGTGGTAAAACAATATGTATGTATAGTAGAATAAGTCGTAGTGAGTAGGTAAAATTTTAAAATTATGTAAAAAAATAGCGTCATCTAACAAAACGGCTGCATCTGAAAACCAGCGCCGCAGCCTCAGCTGTGGTACAAGCTGAGATGAGGCCGTTTCAGCAAAAATAATTTGTCTATTATTGTCTTTTTGTTATTTATTTTCTATGTATTGTGTGTTCTTTTTGCTGAATAAACTATTTCTATTTCTAATTACAAGGTACACTCGAGGACAAATTCGGTGAACCACCTCTTACTTCTTTTCACGTGGCTGGTGCCTCGCCATTCACGCGCAGACCCTTTTACTATTTTTTTATGTATTAAACTAGGGTAGTACAATGCATCTTTTTTATCTTTATCTTATCATAAGCAATTACGGATAGGGACTGCAACTGAACGGTGAGACGCCAGCCACACGAAAAGAAGTAAGATGTGGTTCACCAAATTTGTCCCCGAATGTACCTACAAATATTCTGAAATTCTACCCGTAAATATCGGCGTGCTGTCCACTAAACGCTACATGTATGATGACCGTGTATCCTTTGAGGCGTATTGCCCCGGGCCACCCACGGACGCGTTATGCCCACAAAGCGGACGGCTATGCACCTCTTAATTTCGCTTTGTTTGAGAATGCCATGCAAACTTGGTACGTCTATATAACTATTATTTGACTTTGACGACCGATTTGGCGCAGGGGTAGGATGCCTGCCTTCTGCGCCAGAGGTCTTGGGTTCGATTCCCGAACAAGACAAATATTTGTGTGCATGAACATGTCTATTTGTCATGGTCTGGGTGTTTTCTATGTATATTAAGTATGTATTTACAAACAAAAAGTATTTAAGTATATATTTATCCGTTATCAAATTTTCCATGACACAGTTTTTCAATGAAATTAACATGGGTTTAGATAATTGGTGTAATTGTAAAAAAGTATTTATTTTATTTATTTATTTTTTATGCAGAACTGTTATTAAACCATTGATTTTGTGGTTGGACCATATCCCACTAACATTCAAACATTTTTTTTTATCTACAACGGGTTAGCACTTAGCCTTCATCACACCTGATGATAAGTGGTGATAAGGCTGAAGGTGAAAGCGCATTACACCCGGAATCCTCAATCGTTGAGGAACTGGCTATCCTATCTTTAACTGCCGGAACACAATAATGCTGAAAACATCATTGTTATGGCGTCAAACTTAGATAAGATGGAAGAAGAACAAGTCATACCACCAACCCAACCGAATACAATATGTACCCCCACTCGGAATCAAACTGGGACCTCTGAAATCGGTGGTATTAACCACTAGACCACAGAGGCGGTTAAGACTTAACTTAGGTATTTGATAATGCAGAATGATATAACGTGAAACCCTTGCGTATTTCAGCCGTTTCATCACTTATCCTGAATGCTTACTAATCCGATTTTGGTCCGGACCCAAAATAAGCAAACGATGAGTAAGCATTTACATATCATAACATAACTATACCTTTACCGTAAACGACCCTCTGTTCTAAATGTAAGACAAACGCTGTGCAAAGAAATTCAGCAGTTTTATGTTCCAAAAACTGCTGGCTTTTAACATGAAATGTTGTTGTTTGTTATTTTAGACGGTTCGGAAATTAGCGAAAAGTTGGTCCGGTGCTGACGGCGTCGCTTAGTTGCCGACTTCGCTCAACATACCGGCGATAGTACAAAAACAACTTTAAACTAAACTTCGCAAGGTTCATTTTCAAAGTACGTGTTTATCGACTACCTGGTTCTCGTTTTATGATTGAGCTCCTCTGCCGGTGTATTAAATTAGTTTTGTTAGCTTAGAGTAGTTCGCGTTCTAGTTACACAGATGACGGAGACCACTGATGGTTTTAAAAGGTAGGTAAGTAAATTTAGAAACGGTTCCTGCCGTAAATAAATATAATGTTGATAGTATCTCTAGATATTTAGTACCTACCTAATATTATGAAACGGTATTCCAGATCTTTATTTGATTGTGTATTAATAATTGACTACTTCGTTTTTTATGACCTTTTGTTTATTTTTACTTCAAGCTTAAAGAAAAAGTTTAAAGAAGTTCGTTATCTTTAGTATTGACTAAACTTTTGAAACAGGTTCTCTTAATTTAAATAATTACGTTTTTTTACATTTCAATATGGCACAAAAAAAGGTTTAAAAGCTCCGGTAAATATTAATTAATGCTCGTCATTAATTCTGTTGTAGCCGCTCAGTAATATTAAAGCGGTCTATATTTAGCCTGCGAGGGTTGCTAGGCTCCAGATATATTCATTCTTTATTCACCTGGCTATAAGCCCTTTAGGCCCTTCCTGTGGCCTGTAATGCATTAAGACCTCTTTAATAAATGGATCCCTTGATGATGGTTTAAAATTTAATACCTACTATGGAGCTTACTCAAAGTGGCTGTATTTTGTAAGCAGGAGTGTCCATCTCGTCTAGGACGAGATTAGGAGAGGATATGTTATTTACTTTTTAATTATTGTTACTACCCCAGAAAAGTACCTAAAGAACTAAATTATTAAACAAAAATAGCATTGTTAATGCAAGTGAGTGATAAATAAAGGTTCATAAATTTAAAAACATGTTATATTAGAAAACATACTTTTATATGGTTGTAAAACTCAGCAGAATCTCAAAGATAACTTAAAGGTACTAATTGGTTTCCCTTATTATTATATGGTAACTTAGATATCCTACGAGTAAAAATTTTTAAGCAATACATCAATTATTCTGCATAAGCTCCCGTTTCCACATTACGAGAAGCTTCAAAAGCGCTGTTTATTGCCGTGCCTTAATTCAGCCGCTTTGAAATAGCTTTATATTTGCGCTTATATCCAGTTACCTTTGCCGGTAATGATGTTGTGTTAAAATTTACACTACGCGTGTTTCGGAATAAGTCTGTTTAATTAATTCTTTGGCTGTTCAGAGGAAATGTTAATATTATACGCGAACAAAGCTTTTGTAACATACCTAATTAAATAATAATATAAATATTCTCTTACAATCACACCAATTATCTGAGCCCGTAGTTAATTTCTTAAGAAACTGTGTCTACGTGAACTTGATAACCGATAAATATATACTTAAATACTTTTTGTTTGTAAATACATTCTTAATATAAATAGAAAACACCCAGACCAAGACAAATAGACATGTTCATGCACACAAATATTTGTCTTGTTCGGGAATCGAACCCGAGACCTCTGGCGCAGAAGTCATTTTATATTTTTGCATGCTTTTGAGTATAAGGCGAACATTTGTACTTAATCTATAATAACATATCACCTGTTTATTTAAATAATGTTCTGGCAAATAAAGATAATTTGAAAAAAAAAAAAAAATAATTTGAAGGTAGGTAGTTTACCAAGCAGTCACGGAACTATAGAGTTTTGCCTTATAATATCATGGTTTTACTTCTTTCATGCTTCTTCTCTTGTTGCAACTATCAAGTTATCTATCAATTGCTTTGAACTGTATATCAGACACATTTTAAATCTAGATGTGCCACGTTCTATGCTCGTGTAATTATTGGGATATTATTTTGTGCTATCTCACACCACGATCTATTTCTGCACTACTTCAGCAGATTATAGCCATTAAAAAAAATCCTTAAATCCAAACTTACACATTTATTATATAAAAAAATAGTATACCTAAGCTTAATATCGCGTCTACATTTAAATGTCCCGGAATCCCGACATCCCGCGACCAATTACGTCCAGAAAAATGGACAAAAATAACTCATTAGATTTTCCAGAAAAATATCTGAATAGTAATTACAAAAAAGTGAGCTGCCATCGAGAAATTCAGCTCATCCATTTGTTTTCTTATGTGTAACGAAAATAATGAAACAGAAATAACATACACTTCTCGGTAAGGGGTATTAGGACAGCTTTTATTGGATGGGCCCGAATCGAAATGGCCCTCGTGGGCCCGGCCCGGATTTATGGCCCACGAGTGCTTAGCCTGTTATTAAATTACTGTTCCTACTTTCCATCTATAGTAAGCTATAAAGTTTTTGGAATATTACGTTTGGAAGTTGTCTTTTTAATTAACTTGTGAGAAAGATAGAACTGTGCGGAATAAGAGGAAACACAATCCCCCTTATTCCAAAACGTGGAGTAAAAGATAGTCCTGGTTTAAAACAGGTGCTAATTCTGTCTTTTATTGGGATATTAAAAGTGACAGCACCAGTTTAGTACCAGGATTAATTTTAATCCACGTTTTGGAATAAGGGGTTATTAGTTTTAGCTCATTTGACGACCGATTTGGCGCAAGGGTAGGCTACCTGCCTTCTGCGCCAGAGGTCTCGGGTTCGATTCCCGAACAAGACAAATATTTGTGTGCATGAACATGTCTATTTGTCTTGGTCTGGGTGTTTTCTATGTATATTAAGTAATGTATTTACAAACAAAAAAGTATTTAAGTATATATTTATCCGTTATCAAGTTCACGTAGGCACAGTTTCATAAGAAATTTACCATGGGCTTAGATAATTGGTGTGATTGTAAGATTTGTTTTTTTATTTTATTTCCTAAAAGAGGACTTGCACATAAGAAGATAAAGAAACAAGAGATAAATATATGCGAGATTCAAGCGAGGGTATCTATTTCTCGCTATGCCTATCAATACCTTACCTCAGTCTATCATATAGTCGATTTGTATCAAAGACGGCAATCTGTACTTTTTGGCTAAAATGAGTTATTGGCATGGCAACACAAAAAATAACTAATAAAATCGTTTTGTTATTGCATTACGTTACAAAAGCAGCAATCTACCATACAAAATACTCATCAAAGTTTGAAGTTAGTTGCAAATCTGGCATTCTGCTAAGGGTTTAAGACAACACATAAAACGTTTTTTTGCATTTACCGAAAATTCTCTAAAAGTCAGATTACCGCTTTTGATACCAATCGATCTATGATATACTACTGGTCTATGATATCATAGACCAGTATTTATAGGGGGCAGGTACTGCTCATCTTTATCCACACCTCTCAAGTGTTTCTCGGTCAGAATTTACTATGAAATTTTGCAGCAAACTTCTATTTTTCCAGCGAAATGCAGCAGCATGCAGCTCCACACAACAGTTTTTGCTGCAGTTTTCCAACTTTAATGGTTTTGTCGAGAATACGTCGGTCGGGCCGCGTTTAGTTGCGGCACTGCAAGTTTATGCAGTTGCCAGTTGTGTGCAGTGTGTGCTTAGATAAGTGCTGGTTGCTTAGAACGTGTATAGCAGTCACGGAACTATAGAATTTTGCCTTATAATATCATGGTTTTACTTCTTCCATGCTTCTTCTCTTGTTGTAACTATAAAGTTATCTATCAATTGCTTTAAACTGTATATTAGACACATTCAAAACTAGATGTGCCACGTTCTATGCTCGTGTAATTATTGGGACATTATTTTGTGCTATCCCACACCACGATCTATTTCTGCACTACTTCAGCAGATTAGTGCCATTAAAAAAATCCTTAAATCCAAACTTACACATTTATTATATTAAAAAATAGTATACCTAAGCTTAATATCGCGTCTACATTTAAATGTCCCGGAATCCCGACATCCCGCGACCAATTACGTCCAGAATAATCCGTAGGGATAATTCCCGCGATTGCTTTCAGACCGGCGGCGTGTCGCTTGCAGCTCTAAAAGCAATTCCGCGGATTATCAGCCATGTTCACGCGTCAATGTACCGTCCCATTGCGGATAAAGTTTTACTTAAAACGACTTTTGATAAACGTCCCGCCTTAAGTTTTTGGTGCTTAACGGAATTAAGATGAGCTTAAACTGAATTTATACTTAAGATTTATAGTATGATGGTAAAGCTAATGCTATGCTTTAGGGGAACTTAATAACTTTCGTCTGTTAATTTTCTCCGATTATTTTTAAGAGTGAGCTTAATAGAGATTTTTGAATTTGTTCCAGGTACTTTACAACATTCACTATCTAGTAAAACACATGCTGAAATGATGTCTGAATATAATTATGAAATGGAGATGCTATTTATATTTGGTAAGTTTATTTTAAACTGATGCCCTGTACAAATATATTCTTACTTTTGAATCCTCATCTTAACATATTCCCTGTCCCTAAACAATTCTCTTTTTGTTTTCGTATATATTATATCGTTATCGTCCCAGTCTAATATTTGATTATGTTTTGATAAATCACACCAGTTTTTTTCTACTTAAGATGATGTTCTACACACGTCCCGATACTAAAAATGTGACTGTCTTGCTACGTCCAATTTAGCTAAAAGTCGGAATTTATTTATTTATTTATTTATTAAACTTTTGTACAAAATACATAATGTAATATACAAGGCGGACTTAATACTAAAAGTATTCTCTGCCTTGTAAATTTAATTCTAAATTTGATCATATATGATTCATGAACGTGTGTATCTTGGTACTAAATATGTCCCATGAATCGTATGTGATTCAATATGGGAACCTGTTAAAACTATTTAAATCTTTTGAGGTTTATTTTAAAGTTAACTAGTAATAACAATCTTTATGAAATATAATGTTATTAGATTTTTTTTGGCGGTTAGGAGTCTTGTTACTACAGGTGATCTGTGTTAGGAGTCTTGTTACTACAGGTGATCTGTGTTAGGAGTCATGATGACATTTTGCTAAAAGTAGAATCTCACAGGGTACATGCTCTATTCTATAATAAATCAATTTGAAAAAAAAACAAGACTGTCAAACGCGCTCAGTCAGCGCCCCAGTTTTGAACTACCTACCTATAGGTAACTCTACAATGTATTTTTTACATAATTGCATTCATAGTGCGATTTTTATTATTGAAAATGAAGTATTAGAAAAAATCGACCCGTCTGACATCACAACTAGCTCCAGTGGGACTCGAACCTACGACCTTTCACTGTCCGGCCGACTGCTCTAACCACTGAGCTACGGAGCCGTTAAAACGAATCAACTACAATGTACTACAGTATTTTTTTACATTTTCGGGACCACTGAGACATAGCTACCTCGAGCTAAAGCACATACCTTTGTATGAAATACCGAAATGTAAAAATGATTATGGGAAAAGGGTATGCATGTGTAACCTTCCTCAGATTCTGAATGGATTGCCAAAGAACATTATAAATTAACTTAAGGACAAAAAACCCATTCAAATCAAAAACATCCTAAAAAAATACTTAATAATAGATAAATACAAATAGTGAGGGGTGATTACACATTCATATCTATACTAAATAAATATAGGTATTCTTTATATGTAAAAGTGGTAAAAATATATAATGTAACTACTTATATCTAAAGTAATAAGAATGACCACTTACACTTATGTTTATAAATAAATGAGCAACAAATCCAATCCAATTCTGGCTCATAATCTTTAATTTTAAGATTCTGCCTAATTAATAATGCATGAATTTAATGTACTTTTTTCATGAAATAAACAGATTTAAATTTTAAAATTTTTAATTTAAAGAAAAAAATCTGTAAATGACAATGACAAAATAAATCAAACAAAAGATAAATAAACACCACAACAAAGAGCACAGGCCTTGTCCCGTTTGTTCCCGCTCGATTCCCGATTGATCGGCCGGAAGCGGCGGGTCGTGCGATCGCACTTTGTGAAGTTCCCTTTAGAATTCCGCTCCGCCGGTAAATTTCCGCTCGGTATATTTAAACGTCGCTCAGTTACTTTTGTGAGGGAAACTTGCAGTTTTCAATTTAGTCCCTTACTTTTCTTGTTTAAGAAATAAGTTCTTGAATCTAACCTATTGTAATCAATAGGTCTTGATTCAAGTGAGAGGTTATAATAACTTTCGACATGGCTGATTTCTTTAATACCTATGAGATGATGTGTATTATCATCACTTATTATGGAAATCTATATAAAGTTCCTTCCTTTTCCAAGCGTTGATACAGAAACGTACAGTTTCTTAAAATAAATTGTTTGTCTGTAAAGTCGGTTTACGGATGATAATTTTTCCTGATAACAATTTATGCCACTGTCTTTCTCCTATTCGGACACATCGGCCGATGGAATGGAAGAGAGCCGAACGCTTAGGCCGATCGTGCCTCTCTAACACTTGTCTTGTTCTGCGCTCACTCTTGCACGCGGAACGTGACACTTTTTCGTGCGTGCAGCCGGCGTTCATCGATTTATGAGACACGTTATCATCCCGTCAAAAAACTAAAATGACATGGATAACCTCACTTACGCAAATTCTTACGCAAATTGGACATTCAAATAGTTATGTAGTTCAGGCCACATACCTGTTGATTATTATGTACGTACTAGCTATCCGCCCGTGGCTTCGCCCGCGTGGACTACACGACGTTATCCCGCGGGAGTGTGATATTTTTCCGGGATAAAAAATAGCCTATGTTCCTCTCCAGGCTTCAAAGTATCTGTGTCCCAAATTTCAGCCAAATCCGTTCAGCCGTTTTAGCGTGATTGAGTAACAAACATACAAACATCCAAACATCTAAACTTTCACATTTATAATATTAGTAGGATTAGCCTTGCACCCGCGGCTTCGCCCGCATGGACTACACGACGTTTTATCCCGAGGCAATGTGATGTTTTTCCGGTATAAAAAGTAGCCTATGTCACTCCAGCTCTCAAACTATTCCCATGCCAGAAATCACGTCGATCATGTGCTCCGTTTTAACGTGAAAGATGGACAAACAAACCAACACACTTTCACATTTTTAATATTAGTATTAGTATGGATTGTGTCGTAACTACGAATACGAATCAAGTGTCTCGCCAGTTATAGTAGGTACCTTAGGCCGGGGTTACTTTAGAAAAAAATGGGGCTACTTTGATAACTTATAATGTAGCATAAAACCAGTAATATTCGTAATTAAGTAAAAAATGGGCATACTATCTATAGCCATATTTATGCTACCAAAGGTCAGTTGAAAAAAAAAATGAAAAACGATAATAATTCAGTCAAATAAGCGTTGTCAACAAAGTCACCCCCTCGAATCAAAGTAACCCCAGTTGACCTGATCAAACTTGTTCATCGACAGTTCGATGATACCATTAGTCGTGGGCCACACTGGAGCGACCGCGGGGCGCGGAGGCGACCTGCGGATCCGCAGGACGCGCGAACACTTAGGGCGTTTGTGCACTACACTGAATTTTACCGATCCGGCGATCCGGTTTTTTCCGGACCGATATGGCAGCAATGAAAAACATATGGGCGCTTGTGCACCACACTGAATTTTACCGTCCGTCATTTTACTTTTCCCCATTCCGGACCGTTTTTTTCCGTTCCGAGATGACGGCAATGAAAAACATATGTACGCTTGTGCACTACACTGAATTTTACCGTCCGGAAAAAAACGGATGGTTGTATTTTAATCATAAATCACTACATAGTATAAAACAAAGTCGCTTCCCGTCTGTCTGTCCCTATATATGCTTAAATCTTTAAAACTACGAAACAGATTTTCATGCGGTTTTCACTAACAGGTAGCGTGGTTCTTCAGAAAGATTTTAGTATATAATTTATGAAAGTTTTGTGTAAATTGGTAGAAATATAACGATAATTGTCGAAAGTGCCGGCAAACGGCAAGCCGCCCGGGAGTTTTCTGCAAAAACGCTGCCTAATCCTTTCGAGGTTTAAAAAAATAATGCATGTTGGGATATTCCTCTTCTATAGATCTACAAAAAAGTCCGCGATAGCATATGTCTATCTTTTAAGGATAGCATATTCTAGCCATATTATCTCTTAAAAAATGGTTACGAACAATGCGGTAATTTGGAAAGCTATTTAAACGGATACAGTATTAACCCTTATCAATCTAAATACGTTAGTTGCTTTAAGCATTTCATGCACATTATTTTACTCTTTTACACCATATAATTTAAATGAATATCTTAGGAGTTATCGCAAATAAATTAACGCACGCCAAAATAAATTCAAGCGCCTTTCTCGATTGACGACCGATTTGGCGCAGGAGTAGGCTACCCACCTTCTGCGCCAGTGGTCTCGGGTTCGATTCCCGGACAAGACAAATATTTGTGTGCATGAACATGTCTATTTGTCTTGGTCTGGGTGTTAACTATGTATAATATGTATGTATTTACAAACAAAAAGTATTTAAGTATATATTTATCCGTTATCAAGTTTTCCATGATACAGTTTCTTAATGAAATTAAAATGGGCTTAGATAATTGGTGTGAATGTAAGAATTTATTTATTTATTATTATTATTATTATTTTTCACCAATAACACGTAATATATCTAGCACCAAAAATATGGATTTTGAAATTTTTGTTTGTCTGTCTGTCTGTCTGTTGTCCGTGTTTCACGCAAAAACTACTAAGCGGATTTTGATAAAACTTTTTTTGTTATATAGCTAGCTGTAGACATTCGATAGTAGTTAAAAAATAATTTTTCATCAAGCCTCAATTAATTGTGATTTCGGTAAAATGACCCTGTCAGGTACCTTTCACTGATAAGAGGATGAACCCAAAACTCTTTCTGTCTTCTACGTCTTCGTACATAAAGCAATAACGCAAGTAATTGCCGACGTTCCAAGGAACTCATTATTCCTCTCGTTTAAAACGCGTCCGTAGAGTGTAGTTTCAAAGAGATCACTGCGCTGCCCCGGCCAGTAAAAAACCGGACAAGTGCACAAGCTACCATCCGTGTTTTTCATGCCACGCCGGTCCGGAAAAAAACGGACCGCCGGATCGGTAAAATTCAGTGGTAGTGCACAAACGTCCTTACTATACCCTCCGCCGGTCGCGGCAACCGTCGGACCCGCCAGTGTGGCCCCTCCCCACAGAATAATATGCCCTCCCGTCCGTCTCAATATACTTGTTTTTCCCGCTCAACGCGGACGCAAGACGCGCCGCTCCAGTGTGGCCCACGACTTAAGCTGTCGATTGTAGGGTTACTAAGGGTTAAGTAGTTCAACTGCCGTTTAGGGTTAAATTGATATATAACGTGGGCTCGTTACCAAACTATTATTAAAGAAACGACACATTGATAGGGAAATGTGGATATAACACATTTGAACACAAGCTAATTATTGTTAGTTTAACTTTCCTAAGTTAAATTACAATTCCCTTATAGTGTGCCATAGGTATAAACTTAATATTGAAATACGCTCCTAATATCAAACTTAAAAAAATATTTCAGTTTAATTTCATTTGAATACAGTAATTATAGCGCAAAATACATAAACTTAGAGCTAATTTAGTTAAAAAATAACTAGTAATTAAAATTTTTACTTTTTTGCATTCACTATGCAATTTTTATTATTGAAAAATGGAAAATGAAGCATTTAGAAAAAATCGACCCGTCTCACAACCAGCTCCGATGGGAACCGAACCCACGACCTCTCGCTATCCGGGCGACTGCTCTAACCACTGAGCTACGGAGTCGTTAGAGTCAGTGGTTAGAACAGTCGCCCGGATAGCGAAAATTCGTGGGTTCGGGTCCCATCGGAGCTGGTTGGGAGACGGGTCGATTTTTTCTAAATACTTCATTTTCCATTTTTCAAAAAATAACTATTTTTAGCCCGAACACACATTCTTTTCATCCTGATAGCAATGTAATTAATTTCCGAACAATAATAGGAACACAATCAAGAACAGTAGTCTCAGTAAATATTATTAATATTACCCCAAGTGATATTACGCTGGCGCTAAATTAATTTGGGAGTAGTTGTCCAGAATGTTCCAGAATAAACCAGAATATAATAGTGCCAGTACTCAACAACGTTTGTAGTAATTAATCTCGACGCCATTATAACCGTAATAATGTCTACAACAATAATACAACAGAATAATAATAGTCTTAGGTATAATATTGGAATATATTTCTGAGGGATCTAAATTAAATTGTTACAAGCTCGTTTATGTTTACACAAAAATATATTTATCTGCAAATTATACTTACATGTAAATTTAATTGAAAATACCATTCCACAATTCTAAAACTGAACTCCATAATAAGAAAAACATAAGTAGAGTTAAACTTTTGAAACAGATGAAAAATTATATAGTCTTTTTATCCTTGAAAATAAGTATGGCTGGCGCATAACATAAGGACTTTTTTTTTATTAACAACGTGTTAGCACTAAGCCTTCATCACACCTGATGTTAAGTGGTGATAAGGCTGAAGGTGGAAGCGCACTACTCCCGAAATCCTCAATCACTGAGGAACTGGCTATCTTATCTCCAACTGCCGGAACACAATAATGCTGAAAACATCATTGTTAAGGCGTCAGACTTAGATAAGATGACTTACACTAGCGTATACTGAACATCAATGCTGGACATGGCAATAAGTAAATGGCTATTCAAGACTTTGACAGAATTAAATAGTAGATTGTTTAGCAAGGGATGTATGGCACCCATAACAGTCGAGTGTTTTGGCGCACGAATGAAGTGAGGGCGCCGATAGTTCGAGACTGTTATGGGTCCATACGCCCGAAGTAAACACTCTACTTTTCATTTTGAATATGAGGAAAGTAAAAATAAACAGAAATAACTAGACTATAACTTTTTTGTTCATTTTCCCTGTTTTAAGGAAGGCAAGGGAAACTAAGTCCATACAGTTTTGTTTGGTGTTTGACCCGTACTCTATACAATTCCATGAAATTAATAGCCTGATTTTTTAAGTTACAAATAACTTATTTGGTTTAATCTGTTTCTAAAAACGCATTCTTAAAAAAACAATGTTTTAGATATTAAAATAATAATTCTACGATATTAATTATTTTATATAATAGCAAAACACGGCTGTATAGGCTTCTGTGCCTTTGCCTGTATATCTTTGGTAAATAAAATGTCCAAAGAGGTAAGACTCTACACACGTTCCTATCCGACCTCCGATCCGATTCGGTCTGCTCCCAGACCAAATCGGAACGTGTGTAGCGCAGATTTGTTCTGGGAGCAGACCAAATCGACTGTCGGATCGGAACGTGTGTAGATGTTATTACAGATTTTGACATGACCCCTCCTATTCCTTTTTTAAATTTCATAACGGCCCTAGGGCCGCCACATACCACTTTCAACCCGCATTTTAGGCAAGTTAGGAGTTACTTTCAGAATATGAGACATGAAAAATCTTTTTCATAGTACATTTGCCCGACAGTGCATAAACCTTGCCCTTCTTTTTGTGTCGATAGCAAACCTAAACAGAAGAGTGTCCTTATCACGTATGTGGTAAAAGTTAAGAGTCGATCCGCAGCCTAGGTATCTTTTAAAACGTAAAACTCCTCAGCCTTGAAACGAGACGTGGCGTAATGTTGTAATCAAACTGTAGTACGTAGTGTAGTGTTTCCAAGTTGCATTATTGTTTACGGCTGGTAGAGCCAGCGCAGTGCCAGTTACTACCCTTTTACAGCGTGAGAACTCTTCAAGACTTCTTTTTTTACTTTGAATGTGTTTGCTCTTGATCCCGATCAAGCCCATGGGCTAAGACAGGATCCACGATGGAGCGAGCTAAGCTAACCCAGAAGGTGCTAATTCACCCTTGCTTTGAAGGTGGTCGGGTTATAAGTACTCGGGAATACCGATGCAGGGAGGGAGTTCCACTCCTTTGCTGTGCGCAATATAAAAGATGTTGAGTAGCGCTTGGTTAGTTCGTTTGTAACCATGATTCTTATTACCACTTGTAACTTCTTTTAGCTCGTTCATGTTAAATTGGTAACAAACATAATACGTAGCATTTTATGCTACCTCTGTTTCTTTTAGATCTACGTTTTTAGTGCAACTGATTGATGATAGGTATGATAATAACTGTATTACCTAAATATCCGCAGTTACCGAGTTTCTGTTGCAATGTAAAACTCCTTGGCAATGAAACGATGCGACGTGATGAACCTAGTGTAGTGTTTCCAAGTTTCATTATTTTTTACGGCTGGTAGAGCCAGCACAGTGGCAGTTACAACCCTTTTACAGCGCGAGAACTTTTCAAGACTTCGTTTGTAACCATGGCTCTCATTACCACTTGTAACTTCTTTCAGCTCGTTCATGTTAAATTGGTAACAAACATAACACGTAGCATTTTATGCTACCTCTGTTTCTTTTAGGTTTACGTTTTAGTGCAATAGAACTGATTGATGATATGATGATAAAACAGTATTACCTAAATGTCCGCAGTTACCGAGTTTCTGTTGCAATGTAAAACCCCTTAGCAAGGAAACGATGCGAGGTGGCGTAGTGTAGTAATCAAAGTGTAGTGTTACCAAGTTGCATTAGCGTTTACAGCCGTCAGTGTTCCCAGTTACGACCCTTTTACAACTCTTCAGTACTTTGCCGGTTGAAATCATGGCTGTACTCATTAACACTTTTAAGCTCTTTTAGAATGCTAGTTTTTTCTGCTCTTTTATATTATCCTCGCGGTTTCACCCGCGTGGTAACCGTTCCCGTGGGAATATCGGGCTTTCTAATGGTCAAAGAATTTTCTAAATCGGTGCAGTAGTTTCGAAGCCTATTCGATGCAAACAAACAAACAATCAAATCTTTCCTCTTTATAATATTAGTATAAATTAGTAATGAAAAAGAGGACTAACTTTTACATGTTTTGACATCGGTACTTCCTTATTTTAACAAATAACCGATTCAAAATTGTGCGAGCATTAGTAACAACTGAAAAAATTTAATATAAATAAAAAATAAAATAAAATAAAAATCATTTATTTCAGGCGAGTGCCCATAATGTTAGTAATTGTGACTTATCCTATGTTAGTGTAAGTGTTACAGAAAATATTATTATATGACAGCTTGGTGTACTTCAACAGATGGACGCGTGTCCAATGTTGCAAAACAACACTATCCACGTCCAGCCGCTCCGCAACTGAAGTTAATAGTCAACGAATATCATGAAAAGTTAATTTCTTAACGTAAATAAATAATGCAAAGAAAATTCAGTATTATTTATTATTTAACGGCCTTTGTAGCACCAAAGCGACCATCGGCGTCACTCCTATTTATTTTCAAATCTACAAATCCGACGGTGCGTGTTATAAATTGCGAATCCACGTGACCAATACGGATTGTTCTACAGCAGGCCAAAAGCTTCGGTTCAAATAAAAGCACATAAAATGCGACGAGGGCCGGCCCGCCTCGGCCGCCGCCGTAAAATATTTGACACTGTGTAGTATTTACGTAGAAGTTGCGAGTCGAGGGATCGGACCAAATTAATAGTGAAGTAAAGTCTCTCAAAAATGGACGAAAGGTTTCTTTAGGAACAAACCAAAGCGAAATTTTCTGTCGTTGCGAATAGAGAGCCACCACGACATGATATTGATCTATGCGAACGAAATCTTTTGTTTTTAGATAAAAAGGGGCACAATGGTAAACTCTCTATTACTTACATAAAATTTAGTAAAATGTTGAAAAAACTCTTTTAGTCGGGAGACCCACAAATTAAACATCTCATTCACGTCAGCTTTCATACAAAACAATCTTCATCAAAATCGGTCCATTCGTTTGTCACGAGCTACGAGGCCACAGACAGATACACAAACATACACACAAACACGTCAAACTTATAACACCACTCTTCTGGCAGTCGGAAGCGATGGCTGGTTCATGCGTCATGCTCGTGAACGGGTGCCACCAGTGGGATGGGTCTGCTCCTGGCTTCTTGTCTCAAAATATGCAGATTTTTTATGTTTTATTGTTACTTATTAGTTTTATTTTATCGTGGCTTGTATGGCACTGTTTATTATTGACTCTTATGTTCTTAAACTATTCAAAGTTTTATTACCCTTGTTTGGCATTTATATTTATTATTTTATTCGCTACGTTTTTGGTTGGTGTGTAAGAAACTACCTTTTGGATGTCTATTTCTTAGTTATTGAAAATTATTTACTGCTATAATTACCGGGTTTTTTATTTTGTAGAGATTTATGATTAATTTGTTATGAAAAGTGACTTTACATATTATATTATGTTAAAGTCACTTTTCAATTTGACGACTCTGTATGAAATATGACAGGGAGAAAAAAATAGCCCTTGGCGAGTTTCTATCCGGTTCTTCTCGTTACAAGGCCTCCCGCCGTAGGATTTGCGAACCGATAGCGTAGCTTCATTGACGTTCACAAGTGCTGTATCAGGCTAAAATGAATAAATGATTTTGAATTTTGAAGTTAAAAATCTTAGTTTAAGCAAGTAAATTAATTTCAAGTACCTAAGTAATCCGCAATAGTCTCCAGAATAATAGTGATGTGACACATAACCTTAAAACTTCATTAAAAAGTTCACATCAAAAATATTGGTTTAACAACAGCATCGCACACATATCACGGGTTTGAGATAACATTATAATATATTGTTTGTGCTAAAGCTGAAAGTTATTGTGTTTAGTTAGCGAGCGGTCCACACAATAGGTATCAGAGATTACGCCCGCTATATACGTTATGGGCCGGCGTCGTATGTTAATAGCGTAATATTAGGCTGGAGGCCTGGGCCTGTATGTGGTTGCGATCGGGGCTCAATAAAATGGGAACCTTTACCTTTGAGCTTAGTACAAACTAACAGTTAAGACTAGTAGATCTTTGAACGAAACTTCTCGAAACTATAAATTTAGAGCTTGGTAAAGGATCAGTCGTCCTGCGGTACGTTTTAAAAATTAGTCACGAAGAAACAGTGAAAAATCTTTAAGGATATTAGCATCTAGCTAATTTTTCCTTCCTATATTGTAAAGATTTGGTAAATAGAGGCAATCTAATTCGTAAACTTTTCCATCTTTAATTTTCTTATTCGTAATTAACTAGAATAGGTTAGATATGGAGGTATATACTGCCGCAAGCTGAGAACAAACATAAATGTCTTCCTAAACACACTTAAATATACTCTGTCAAAAGGCCACGATCCAAATATTTTCATGTCCGAGTGAACAAACTGGCGAAAGGAGAGAATAGTTGTTTTATTCAAAAACATTCGGGCAGCCGTGGGTTCTCGCGCCGGCCGTGTCGCCGGCGACTGGAAAGCTATTGGGCCGGAAAATCGGGGATAAGTTTCGGGAATTGAGACTTCTGAAGGCTGTAACGATATATCTAGTTTTATTGATGGAAAGTAAAAGTTTCATGGTCGTGTTTCACTTCATAAACGGTTATAGGAAAAATGTGATAGTAAAAGACCACGAGCCCCATAAGTAGCTTTCAGGCGGGATCCCGCCTGAAAGGAAAATATACTTACAAAATTGCATTGTGAATGCATAAAAATAATATAAAATCTCATAAACGGTTTTCAAAACACTGAAACTGGAAAATTAACATTTATCGGCAATTTGATGAGCTAGCACACGAGTCAGCATCGTTGTAGAACAAATAGTTTGTTTAAAATAGTTATTATAACGCCTTGATAATTTTACATTAAATTGTTCGTATGAGCTCTTTTTCAGTGAAGCAGATTTTAGTAACATACACATAGCCAACAAAAGGTCCTATAACACCAGCTTTTATCTCAAAAAGGTTACAAATGATGTGTTACGGTTTTAACGTTTTACATTTCTGCGTTTACGTTGGTAAAAGTTTTTAGTTAAAACCATGTTTTGTATATTTTTATACTTTATATGTGGCATATTTATATGTATACAACGACCCCAAAACCGAGACCGGACTACTGTCTTCCAAAACACAGGGTAATCTACTTTGGAAGTCAGCGTACTATTTTATGAAACAGCCTCAAGAAGCGCTTACCTTTAGGATTATTTAGAAATAAGTTTTACTTTGATTCTAACTAAAATTATGTTCCGTACCTAATATAAAACAAGGTTACTTAATGCATGATTGTGGATGCAGAGTAGATAACCGTTTGTATGCAACCGTCCACATGCGAATAAACATCCGCATGAAAGGAACAGCGCCTGAATAGTTCCTGAAGAGTCACTTACCGCTTGACCTTCTCCTCCTCTGAGTGTTTAGTAAAACATGCCTTATCAAGCTTTTATGCGGAACTTTTCGTGTGTGTGAAAAGGTCGGGATTATCCGTAGAACAACATTTACTTTAAGTAGTTTTCCAAAGTTGCGGGATCGAATCCCGTCTGATCCAATTAAGGAGCCGCGATTGCTTCAGAAGATCGGAGAAACATTTGTTTCCCTTAAAGTTCTGGATGTAATTGTACTTTGGGTTATATATGGATGAGAGGTAGGTAGGTACTTAAAAAGAAAGCAAGAGATCAGTACATTTTTCAGAAGCGCCCTAGAAAACATTTTTTAGAAATGGATCTTTACAATGTATAAAATCTATGGCAGTAAAATTTTACTTGTGGTAAATGTTTTGGTAGATCCAAACTTGTAAGTAGTTTTGTACTAGCACACACCACGGATCTTCTATGTAGTTTCAAATGCCACTGTTGTGACACACGCTGTTGGGTATGCCGATTCAATTCCTTTTTGACCGACTTCAAAAAAGGAGGAGGTTCTCAAATTGCCGGAATCTTTTTTAATTGTACCAGAAACGAATTCAAGTCCATGTGCCTACTGTCATCCCTGTTCACAGGCATGTAACATAGTTACACGAAGTTTTAAACTTTTGCTGTTAATTTTATTCGCAAAACAACATCAGAATTGTACCAGGTGGAACATTACTCCACGTTTATTAATAAAGAAGCAAGGCTCTGAATATTAAGCTAGGCCATTGAGTTAAGACATCTATATTCCGACACCGTAGCTCAGTGGGTAGAGCAGTCGCCCGGATAGCGAAAGGTCGTGGGTTTGAGTAGTCCCATCGGAGCTGGTTTTTTCAATTTTTCAATAATAAAAATTGCATTGTGAATGCAAAAAAAGTAAAAAATTAAATAACATTTATATTCATTAATCCTGCTATAAAATCAGATTTCCCTTAGGGCTAAAGTGCAATAAGTTTCGCAACTACAAAGTCGTGCAGTTGTCCGCTAACCAAGGTGACACCTGTGACACTTTACTGTAGTGAGGTTGTTGAACTACCTTCAAAGTGCCCATCAATATTTTATCAATGTCGGTAGCTTTCATTTGCCCGGCACACCTTTTCACGTCCAAATTTTATTTGGGCGGGCTTACTGAAAAGCTTTAAATTAAAAAAAAATTGGTTTCGTTGAAATGAAAATTCAAAACAACGACAGAAGAATACAGCTTTCAGCTTTTATGTAAAAAAAAACTCAACGCGTTTTATTGAACTTAGATATAACTTTGGTTTCGTTTCGTGTTTTTTATTTCTAGTGGGTAAACCTATTGTCTTCAGGCCAATTGAATAGAGCTTTTGTGAACTAATTTTTGTTTCACAAATTGAGAAACAATTTTTATATTTTAATGAGTAAGAATAATAAATGCGAAAGTACTTAATCAGTCTCCCATTCTAATACCTTTTAAACAACCATACAATTCAATTAGTTACTTCGAATCAGAAGAAACTCGCAAACAGCAAATCACATTATAAAAACTAACCTGCAACTCACCCATTAAAATTCGTACATTCCAACGCAGTATTGATGATGTCCGTACCTGTTCAGAGCTGTTCAGACATGCCAAAGTTGTTTTATTTCCCCCGGGGCGCAGGTAAACGTCCCGTAAACGCGACGGCCTCGGCGACGGCGCCCGACGTCTTGCACCAAACTTCGGATGAGGCACGGCGCCGCGGAGACTCGTCAGGCGGTCAACGATGAATAACTCAAAATGACGGCGCACAGATTACTTACGTGAAAGTTGTACTACAATTTGAATGTTGATAAACTGTTATTGAAGTTAGAATGGTAAAATTAGAATTTGACGACCTCTGTGGCCCGATGATCGATGATGATGATCCCCGGTCGAGTAAATGTTGAAAACGAACTTTTCAATATTTCCTCGGGTCTGGGTGTATGTGGTAACACCCGTCGTTGTTTCCAATTTCCATATAACTAGTGGTTAAGCTACTATACCTTGTTATTGGAACAATGTATGTGATGGTGTCCAATATAAAAAATAATGGACTGGGTACAGTAACGAATCTTCCAGTCGAAGGAGTGAGAAAATGGCTTATTTAGATTTTGCAATCAGATATTGATCAATCTATCTGCGACAGACTTGCCGGAAATAAACGATAAACTGTCAAATACCTATTAGAAACAGCATAACGCATTTTCTGAGCAAATATAGATAAATATTTAATCCTAAAAAAATAAATATACCTATCCTATTTGAATACTTTAGAAAAATTTTCGCTTATTGCCGTTATTTCAATCATAGCTCTCGAATTTGTACTTATATTGTTCCATAATAATTATAATCATCATAATGTTCCTCGGATGCCCTCCGTGACCGTGTGGTGTACGCGCCGGTTTTGAAGGTATGTATAGGCTATCTCTTGAGGCCCCGGGTTCGATTCTAGGTCGGGTACTTAAATATTAAAAACGAACTTTTCAATATTTCCTCGGGTCTGGGTGTATGTGGTAATACGAGTCGTTGTTTCTAATTTCCATAATAGTTATACTAAGCTACTATAGTTTGATATTGGAACAATGTATCCAATACCTATTTTTTTTTTATTGTTGATAGGCAAGCGCTTGCCCGCTATCTCGCCTGATGGTAAGCGATGATGCGATCTAGGATGAATCGCACTTGCCTAGAAGATACCTATTCACTCGCGACTTGAAGGCCCCCAGATTGTACCTATCGGGAAACACAGACTCAGGCAAGGAGTTCCATTCAATAGCGGTGCGGATGATAAAATTTGAGGCAAACCGCTTAGTTCTTATTTTTGGAATATCCACCGAAAAACGGTGGCGCTGATTCGTACGTCTGGTCGTCCTATGGAAGAAGGGAGATGGCGGAATTAGGTTATGCAACTCCGCTGCACACTCACCGAAATGTATCCGATAAAAAACCGATAAGCTTGCAACCTTGCGTCTATGCTCGAGACTTTTAAGCTTTTCATCGAACAGATTATCGTTGCCGATGAGCTTCCTGGCTCTTCGTTCAATAGCTTCAAGCGTCTGGATCTGGTATTTGGCGGAGCCATCCCAAAGGTGAGAGCAGTACTCCATACACGATCGAACTTGTGCTTGGTATAGATTGAGTAGCTGTTCCGGCGTGAAATACTTATTATTTAATACTATTGAAATACTTATTTAACTATACCTCTATAATAGGAAAAAAGCTGAAAATGAAGTATTTAGAAAAAATCTACTCGAACCCACGACCTATCGCTATCCGGGTGACTGCTCTAACCACTGTGCTACGGAGTCGTTTGTGCGACTGGTCGGTTTTTTCTAAATACTTCACTTTCAATTTTTCAACAATAAAAACTGCAATGTGAATGCAACAAAGTAAAAATTTAAATAACAAGTAACAGAGCTATTTATCCCATTAGCCGAGATTTCCCTGTGGCGATGAAGTCACCAGTTGCACAGGTGTGAAGCCTTTATTTGAACATGAACACGAAAGCGACATGCACACGCTCCCGAGGGAGGTCACTCCGTTTGAACAGTTTGAACCGTGTTTTAATGAAACAAGCAACGTGGTGACGTGGTCGCTTTATACTGCGGGTTGCAGGTTATGTCAAACATAATTTTTCGGGCGCTTTTCTTGGTACTGGGTGCCTACCATCAACTCTTATTGCGGTTTTCACATTTAGCAATTCATTTGCGATCCAGTTTCTAGGTCATAGTACGAAAGAAAGCAATTCATTTTAGGAACCTATTCTGCATCGCGCTATTTTTGAATCGCTGTCTTTAAAGTTGATGGTAGGAACCCAGGTCTCATTCATAACTAGCGTACCTATGCGCACGGACCTGTGGATAAACGCCTTGTAATCTACAAATACGGCAATATTCAGTTAAAAGCAAATTGTAAATAAGTGTTTTACTTTATGTATTTGATAACCTTGACATTTCGCTAATTGCTAATCTGGATTTGAATCAACGCTGCCAATTAACATTTAATTCAAATAAATACAGAGCGTTTGAAGTTGTTTGATCAGCGACGGGGCTCAATTTTGATGATTGAACATTTAAGTTAATCAATTAGACCTTATATTTTAAAAATTAAATCAGTTAGGATTATAAATAACTATTTCCTAATAACTAATTTATTTGATATTAAAGTGTACCACCACTACACGTAACAAAAAATAATCACAAATATTAATGCGCCGCTACACTTATTTTCTTTGGTCTTTTTATATAAGTAGGTACTACAGCATATCCATACTAATATTATAAATGTGAAAGTGTGTTTGTTTGTTTGTTTGTTTGTCCTTCTTTCACGTCAAAACGGAGCAACGGATCGACGTGATATTTGGTAAGGGATAGTTTGGGAGCTGGAGAGTAACATAGGCTACTTATTATTTCGGAAAATTGAGTGAAAATTGTAATTTTCTATGAAAAATCGTTAACTGTCGTACCTTCGATACAAAACTGTCATTTCTTCCATTGCCGTTTCCAAAGAGTATGTAATCACTGACGTCTGCGCGGTCAAAATCGAATACTAATCTTCTCCATAAGCTTAGAATAAAAAATGTACTGTAACTAGCGCCAAAAATGCCCCAGTCGCGCATGCGCGCAGAGTTATCTGACACTCACTCTACTTCACAGAGTAATTTTTTACCCGACTACGGCAAAGCAAAAAAAAAGGAGGGTTATGAGTTTGACCGGTATGTATGTATGTAGGTATGTATGTTTGTATGTATGTTCATCTGTTCCCGCATAAGTTCTAAACTGCTGATCATATATTCACAATTGAGGTATCGTTGGAAGCGTCTTGATTGTCTGCTGGTTATAGGCTATGTCACGTCACATGAAATTGAATATGGCGCCCTCTAGACGACATAAAGTTGTGAACTAAAAAACTTTTTTTTGAGAAGAATATCGTGTTTGGTATCAAATGAAAGCTCTTGGTGAGCTCGTTTCAAAAATATATATTTTATTAGTTGTTGCTTGCGGCTTTGCTTGCATAAATCGAATTTTGACTTTATCACGAAATTCATCATCATCATATCGCCGAACGACGCCCACTGCTGGGCATATCCCTCCCCCAAGGAACTTCACAACAATCGATCATGCGCTGCCCGCATCCTGCGGCTTCTCGCGACTTTGAACAGATCGTCGGTCCACCTTGTAGGGGGCCTGCCCACGGAACCGGTACGCGATCGCTATTCGAGAACCTTTCCGCCTCAACGGCCATCGTTTCTCCGCGCTATATGTTCCGCCCACTGCCACTTCAACGGTACAATCCTTCGAGCGATGTCGGTGGTTTTAGTTCGCCTGTAGATCTCATCGTTTCTGATTCGATCGAGCAAGGAAATATCAAGCATCGCTCTCTCCATTGCTCGCTAGGTGACTTTGAGCCTTCTTTTGAGACCCATAGTAAAAGACCACGTCTCACTTCCATAGGCCAGTAAGCCAGTAATGACTGGCAACACACACTGGTCAAAGACTTTCGTCTTGAGACATGGAGGTATTTCGGACGCGAATATATACCGGAGCTTCCCGAACACTGCCTATCCGAGCTGAATTCGTCGCGAGATCTCTTTCTCGGAGTTGGACTTACTAACTGGACCGTTTGCCCTAGGTAAACAAAGTGGTCAACAACTTCGAGCGTAATGTTCCCAACGACTGGAGCGGGTGAAACATGGGTATTGGATATGATTTTCGTCTTATCCATGTTCATCTTTAGACCCGCTCTTTGAGAAGCATTACTGAGATCTTCGAGCAATAAGTTCAGGTCTTCCAAGGTCTCAGCCATAAGAACTACATCATCGGCAAACCGTATGTGTGTTAGGTGCTCGCCATTGATGTTGATGCCGCATCCTTTTCAATCTAGAAGCTTAAAAATATCCGCCAACGCAGTTGTGAACAGTTTCGGACAGATGACGACGTCTCCCTGTCTCACACCTCGCTGTAGTTGGATAGGATTACAGCTCAGGTTCTGTAATCGGATTGACATGGTGGCATTTTGGTATAAGTACCTGAGCACATAGATGTACCTGTGGTCTACTTGGCACCTCTGGAGAGACTGCAGCACCGCCCAGCTCTCAATAGTATCAAAAGTTCGGTTTTCTGTATAAGTAGCCGCAGGGTATGAATGTGTTCTTTGGTGCTATTAGCCTTTCCACAACCCGGCTTGTTCGGGAGGTTGGAAGTCGTCGAACATCTTATAGATATAGCTCAGAAACGTGATGGGTCTGTGGTTCTTCAAAAGAGTCCATCACCCATCTTGAAAAACGCTTCTGCCCCATGCCTTTGGCGTTTTGCCCTCGAGGATGATTGAATTGAAAAGCTTTAAGTATCGGCTTTTCGCCCGCTCTTAGAAGCGCGCCCGCCGCCTTGTTGTTTTTAAGCTGCTTGAGAGCCATTTTTTTTAATTTGAGCCGGTATTGGTCGGAGCGTGGATTTTATCAACCGCGATCTTTCAAGCTTAACATTGATATTCAATGTGCCTCTGACCATACGGTGATCGCTTACTGTCTTAACAGCGGTGATCACACTGACATCATTGAGGATGTGCTTCTTGGTCGACATGTTAAATCGATCTCGTTATTGACTGTACCGTCCGGGCTGATCCAGGTCCATTTGCCGGTTACGGGCTTCCTGAAGAAGGAGTTCATCATAAAGAGGTTCTCCGTCTCCATGAAGTCTGCCAACATCTGGCCGCTATCGTTCCATTGCCCAAATCCAAATTGCCCCACTCTTAACTCATCACTGCAACGTTGCCCCAACTTAGCATTGAAATCTCCCATCACAACCGTGTAGTGGGTTTTATAGCTATGCATGGGTTTCGAAACCTCCTCATACATAGACTCCACTTCGTCATCGCCATGTGTCGAGGTCGGAGCGTATACATTTAGCGAATACCGTTTCGATATTCTGAGTATCGGGTACGCTACCCGGCTCGACACGCTTCCGATGGTGATCACGTTGTTGACTAGGGACTTGTGGAATGTGGACAACACCTAGGGATTGTTGGTCGCCCTCCCGGTGGTAAAGTAAGTTACCGGATTGCGGATAAGCAAGTTCTCTTCGGACTTCAGATAATCCAATGATGTCCCAGTGTAACTTACTAAACCTCTTCCAACTCTATGGGCTTCGAGACAGTCCGCAATATGCTCGTGTTGTAGGTTGCCAGGTCAAGTCGTCTGTGTTGGTAGCCTGGTCTTACCCGGGGATTCTCAGCACCCCCTGCCCCGCCGTTACCATAGCCGCTAGTAGATAGGAATAGCGGGGCCGCCGTGGACTGGGGGCTGATTGATTTGGTGTAAAACCCTTTGGGGGGGGGGGGGGGGTTACCATAATCACCACGCTTGGCCTGCCAAGTGTTGGCGATCGCTGTATGTCCTGCTGTTCGCGAAGCCTATTGGGCTTGGCGGGAGGGCTGAGCGCGGCGAGAGACAGACCTTGTCTGCCTGAGTCCAACATACCGTTAGCGGTATACGAAAAGACTGTATCTGCCCTCACTATAAACAAAAAAAAAAAAGTATGTCCTGCTGTGACATGGAGACGCTGCTGCCCCTCTCTTGATGGCAGTTTTCCCTCTGTCGCCTCTTACGACACCCTCGAGAAGAAAGGGGGTAGTGCTATTATTTTTATGTGCCGGCACTACACAGCGCAAAATTATGACCCCAAAATAATGTAAATAAAAATTAAGTTCAAAAACTAAAACCCGACTACTGAAAAATCACGCTCTAAAAAGTATGAAACAAGAAAATATTCTCATCTGAAATTGCCGTGGTCGTATGCTCACGACTATATAATATAACAAAACAATATTTTCATTCTAGGGAAAAGTGGCATACGACCACGGCAATTTAAGATGAGAATATTTTCTTGTATCATACTTTTTAGAGCGTGATTTTTCAGTAGTCGGGTTTTAGTTTTTGAACTTAATTTTTTATATGTAGGAAAGAGAGATCAAGCTTGGGCCCATTTATAGGTAGTGTGTAACTAGCGCTATCAGTTGTCTGGTGTAGGCAACTTTTGGTGTATAAACACACACACAAGATGTTGGTGACCGGGTCCACTATTTATGACCCGGCAAAACAACGTTTGCCTTAGTGCTTAGCCTTAGTGCCTTAGTGCCTTAGTGCTTAGACCGTCAAACATTGCCACCTCTGACGACTCGTTCATCGTACTCTCTCAGCCTTAATTTCCGGGGACAGTTGAGCTGGTTTATTAACTGCTGGAAAATAACAGGTCGCGCCAGTTCATCGTAAATACATAGTTTGTACCAGTTGTTGTAGGTACTAACTGTGCGTTTGTCCCGCCGACCGTTGCGATTGCCGCTGGGATTCAAAACGAATGAACAATGGATTTCGGAAAGTTTATTCGATAATTTAGAGGTTAAAAGAATGTAGGTAAGTATTGGTGTTTTGTTAGGTACTGTAACGGTTCAGAATCGCACCTAAACTATCTCGAATATTTTTTAAGGATTTAGAGTCGAAATGTATTAATGTTACTTACCTCAATAACTTTTAATAGTATAAATGGATCCTGGTGTGGGAATAAATCACAAAGTCAAATTGGGTTGTGTCAACTGGGTTGTATTGAACAAAATTAGCCATTTACCATGTTGTTGCGCTGGGAATTTGCTTCATACTTTGTCAACACAGTGCATATGGGAGGGAGATTCTGTCTATAAGGCTTGGGGCTTGTTTAGTGGTTTCAGATTGCTTGAGGTAAACACTGAAAAAGAAACGGGTTAATGGTAGCGGAGCAGTTGTGGTCATTTGCATTTAATTTGGAAGTTTTATGATTAATCTGAGGAAGTTAGATACAGTAAATTTGTTTGAATTAGCGAGAAAATATAGTTAATAAATACCTGAGATTCAGGGATTGAAACAATGATGTTTCACAACAGTTGGACTCTGTGACAAATTATTTCATATAAGAAGATGCACTTTGTTGAGGGTTTTGTCAATCGAATTTGCTTCACGGGAGTGTGGACAATACTTGTATTTCGATATTGGTTCACGAAATAATCGACACGAACTGTTATTAGTTAGTAAAATTATAAATCTTGTTGTAAACAAATGTCATGTCAAAATGGAATAATCCTGTCCAAGTGCAGCGACAACTAGCGGCAGAGTTGAGAACTAAGACAAGTCAAATGACATCACATAAATATAGCGAGAAGGTTTTTACTCACAGAATGTTAAATTAACATTATGTAAAACTTAAATAAAAATATGGGTTAAATAATCAACAGTACAGAATATTGGTTTCTATCTTAGATAAGGTTCAAAGTTTCAAATATGTTTCTTTGGCTAGAGGTGATACGTTCGGAAATTATGTTCGAACAATTACCATTTTGATAATAGTGTTGATTCATAAATAATAATAAAAAAAGGGATCATACAAAATGGTGTGTTTATATTATGTGAGAAGGTAATATTTTGAATAGTTTAGTAAATTCTATAACTTGACTATCAAAGGTTTCTGAACGAAGGCCAGGCGGGGCGTTCGGGATGTTTGAAATGGATTGGCGTTAGACGCTAGAGGGCGCTATGACGAGAGAGTAGGGATGTAGGACGCTAACTTTTGGCGCGGTATGAGTAGGCCTATATAAGCAAAAACGACGCGACGCTCGTTCTTATTTCTCCGGGATCGACTTCGAGGCAACACGTATGGAAGACGAAACACTTTTTGAAGAAGTTTCCATTTTTAATCAAGCGAGAAGTAGTCTTCAAGCAAGTGTACAGTGAGTCCTTGCACCATAGGGCGTTTATTGGGTTCGCGATCTTTTAAACGTTTTAATTTTGGAATTCTGACTGGTAAATTGGATCCGAAATTAAAAGGTCTAGTTTGTTTACAGAAAGCATTTCAATTAAAGTAAATTATTCCCAAGTAAAATCCTAGAAAATGGGCTTAATTTGAGTCAGAGAGGGTTGGAAGCATAGAGTTTGTTTCTTCAGGAGTACATTTTTATATCTCCGGGCTCCAGGCAAGGCTCACGGGAGGTCGCTAGGTAAAGAAAGTCTGGCATTGTGGAGTGTCAGATGAGTGTTCATTGGATAACGCTTAGTAATTTCCACATGGTTTGATCAGGCGGGCTGTTTTCATTGACAGTTTTTCAGTTAACACGTCTGATGGCGCGGGGCGTATGCCCCAGATTTGGAGGCAGTTGCGGCCTGATTGAACCATACCTACCTGTAGGGTGTCTATCTGTTCCCTTCCCAAGCAGATGGACCACGGCATGAGCGATAGGATTTTAGGGGGCCCACTCACCCAAACTTGACAGAATTGGGGCGTCAGAACTGGCGATACAGGCGCCAGGTTTGTGTTTGTTAGGAAAGTCGCATTTAGTCGGAAATTAGGCAGGTAAGTACCTACTTAGAATCACGAGCTAGGTAACTCGAAGACCTTTGTTCTGGCAGAAAGGGGAAGGTCTGCTGGGGCAAGGCTACGAGGGGAGTCTGGTATACAGAGTAGGTAGAAAGAGTAGGGTCGCTGTTAGGTCTATAAGTAGCATTATGTGTTATCACAAATATATCTACGATCAAATCCGAATTTTGTTGACATCCCTAGCCATAGATTCTTGTGATAGACGAACAAACCCGGGCAATTTGACAGAATGATTATAGATAGTGGGGAAGAGTCCGATTGACAGTTTCCAGCAAAATGGCTGTCTTTATCTAACAAAAATAATGTTACATCTTAAGAAGAGAGATTAGGTCAATGATTAGTGCGTTGTAGCAATGTAGTCTACAAGTTATATGATATTCAGTGAGGTATGTAAGAAATTAATAGATTTGAAAAGGAAAAGGTGACCAATGGATACCTAGTGCTTTCAGTATTTGGGAAATGATTTGTGAGGTAACAATACTAGTGGAACAGTCCAAAGAGCTTGATTAGAGTAATCTTTATAGGTTCACGCATTGCAAAGATATGAAGGTTGAAATAATCTATCAAACATAAGTGGAGAATCTAAATTTACCTATATATTTGGCTTGACAAAAGGTAATATATTCCTATGATGCAAAAGGCACCTATAATAATCTATAAATTGAGCTGGTTGCGGAAGAGTTCTCTGGATCAGACTACTGCTAAATTAATGTATGAAGAGGATTTTGTTCGGTGGCGAGAGAAGATGTTTAAACTCGAAGGAACTCGGTGTAACGTTGACCAGTGTCTTATGGAAGCTGATGTGGATTCAAGGTTTTCCAGATACTAACCTATTAAGTTGGAACATGATTCTATTTTAGCCATAAATTATGTAAAGCTATCGGGGTGAGGCGAAAGCTTCTGTCCAATTTGGTTGGATTCTTAAGTTATTTCCAAGACCAGTCCAATGGTGAGATTAAGGATATATTACCATGAGCGAGATTCTTTAGAGACAAATTTTAACCAACAAGTTGCAAAAGTTCAATAAGATCCGAGTCAGACACATAGACATAACTAGGGAATTTAGTTCTACGGGGAAACTTGGTCATAGAAAAGGTTAGGAGAGTCTATATTTATATGTACTTACTATGAATTAGAATTGAGTTCTTTCCCCTCAGGAGTCAGACTTGCTAGTTCTCTTAATTTAAGCACTCAACCTGTTGGATTTATCCCAATAAGGATTATTCAACAAAAGGAAAAGGATATATCAATTAACGTTAACTTTAACTGCTGCTGCCATGAAGGAGAAAGATCTCTTCATGTAGACTAACAAGTCGCTTTGAAGCCTTTAGCTTGGTCCTCTTATATATATATATACATAAAGAATTGACGAACATGACAGCTTGACTTTATATGTTGAAGTTTGTTTTTATATGAAAATGTAATAAAGCAGCGCCGGAGGAGGGATGTCCAAGTCTGGTGACGAGTTCCACTGTTATGGGCGGCGGAGGTGCCCTGACTTTACCGGTTAAATAATATTGCTGGAGCATTTGTATTAGGCCAAGATGGTGATTAAGATCAATAGACTCTCTTCACCCTAATGATTATACCAATTTCCATCTCTGACTTTGCAAGCAAGGCCATATGCCTAAGCTAGTAGGTACGGTTATAGATCTGATATAGTGACTCAGTCTTCCAATAGATATAACAAATTTTCATTTCTAATTTGCAAGCAAAACCATATGCTTAAGCTAATAGGTATTATTATAGTAATTGTGTCTCCATCTTCATATAGGAATATCAAATTACATTTCAAACCACACATGCCAATTTCACCTTAGACCTTGCAAGCAAATCCGGATGCTGTTACTAGTTTCAGTTCCATTGTAACCTAAATTATTAAATTCCACCAGTTTTAATAGACAGTTAACCTTGGGTCAGTAACCAGAAAATTAGCATGGTGGACTCAGCAAAATAACTCACCAGGTTTTCAAAGTATATTAGACCTAGGAATCGGTTAGGACCTAACTGTTAAATGTCCAAGCAATGTAGGGGTAAACTAATGTTAGATTTATACAAGAGTATTAACTTATTTTGAGTGTCTTTGTCGCTATAAATGAGGTTAGAAAATTAGAAGCAACGGCCATGTAATATGAACAGCTGTTAAGTTGATGTAGGCATATAGGCAGTTCAAAGTATGAGTTAGTTAGTAGTAAGGTTAGTCTCTGTCGCTTCATTTAAAAGATCATGGGTCTACGCTTTACAACCAGGGTTCTCCATTACGACATCACAGGCCACTTCAGAGTTGATTCAGAGCATCCATAGTAGTTATCTATATATTAATCGGACAACAGTTAGGTATTACAGCGTTCAAGCTAGCTAGGTATTTTAGTAACTAATAGAATTCTTGACAGAGGTTCAGTATTAGCTTAGAGTAAATACTAGAATGGTTTGTTAGTATATTTAGGTCATCTATTATTATTTAGGCTAAGCGATTAGAAAGCTTAGGTAGGTGTTACAATAGTAGTGCCGTTACCAGGATTAAAAATTAACACATATTATAGCAAATCTTGTATAGGAATAAGGAAATAAGACAATACTTACAAATCTTTTTAATGAGTTTAGCATATAAATTACATTGGAGCTCTGAGTATTTCTGAAGGTAAGTGGCTAGTTTACATTGAGTTGGAATAGCCACAATTTGTTGTTTAGTGCAGAAGGAAAACTGAAGCGACGGGGTTAATATTAATTATTTAATTAAACTTCTGTTAAGCGTCCCCGGGCAGGATGTTTCTTAATAAGGGTCTTTTGAGAACTGTTCATAGGTCTTGATCAGGTTTAGTTAAGTATAGCAACTTGTTTTCTGAAATGGAAGAAATAATTCATTATTGTAATATGCTAGCAAATTCAAAAATAAGAAAATGTTTATCTTTTCAGAGATTTCATAGGTAGTAATGTTGAATTTTAGTTAGATGAAATGCTAAGTTGGATTGCATTCTGTTAGAGAATAAATAATTAATCACATAATTAAACAAGTACTTACTATTAATTGTCTTTTTATTAAAAAGAACAATAGTTATAATTCTTGAGTAACATCATATTGTGGTTTCATAGATTACCAATATTATCTCTGTTGAAATTCGTCAATAATTAGGTAATTTAATTGTCGAAAGCCGGGCAGGTGAATTCACAAACTTGTATAGCACAATTGTATAGTTGAAAGACTTTTGAGTAGAGGTTATATGGAGCTAATCAAAGAGCATGTATGAGGAACACATGGAGAATGACATTTGTCATTGACAAGGTTGTTTCTCTCCTTAGTGTTAGCTCTGGGTAGGCGAACGGAAAAATTATGGGAAACTGTATGGACCTTGTTAAGTACAAACTTTGTATGGGCTTGCATATTTGTATACAAATAAATTATAGAGACACGTTATATGTCAAAGTAGTACGGGTTTGATGTTTAGTAAAGACTGGGAGCTACCGCGTTACTTTATGGGTATGAACTTCATACGGTTTTTGGAACTTTGAGTCAATTTTATAAAGAAAATAGTCGCTATCGGTTCCTTGTTTTGTGACGTCGGGTGTAACGATAACTAGCTAGCAACGTTCAACGGAGCAAAGCAGCGAGAATCTATCGGAATGGGGAATTCGAATGACAGTTGAAGCCCATACCCATATCCAGATTTCTTAGCCGGTAGCCCTCTATTCACAAAATTAGATTTTGAGGTTGTTTCTTGGAAAGGTCGATATTTAAGAACATGAGTGACAGGATAGATTTTCTAGCTTCCGAAAGCTTCGCTAGATGGCGTTGAACGAAGTGTGTAGCGGCTAGTATATTTTGGTATGAATCATATTTAAATTAAAAACCCAAAGGAAACTAATAATAAATTAAATAAGTACTACTGTGAGGAACAGAAACGAAATAGTTAAATTTTAAAGATTAAGGTAAATAAATAACTTCTGTCTGACGTTCCGTTTTACAAAAAAAAAAAGGGTCAAAGTAAAATTTCATGTTTCGTACCTTCTAACTGCATAGATAGGTGGGACAGCGCCATCTAGTGATCGAGCTTTTAGGAAATCGCCCATTAGCACGGCATCACAAGAAAGTTAGGGCAGTAGTTACATTTTTACTCAACGGAGGTCGCCACGGGTATTTTCGAACGAGTGGAATTTGGTTAGTAACTTTAATGATAATAATAAATAAGGCAGAATGTTATTGATGAATGAGTTCTAGCAAACACTTGTTTTGTTTTAAAAGGGGCAAATTCTTTTAGCTAACAGGGTAATTACGCTACTGCGTGATAGATGTCGCTACCGGTAGGTTACGAAAAATTGTGGTTCTTATTAATGTTAATTAAAATGGGTTATGTTATGTGTCAGAATCAGGTAAATTAATAGACTATGTGATGTGCGGTCCGAGATTGTAGTTTAAAGGCGTGTTTAAAAATGTTTGGGATAGATAATGACATACATTAGGTGAATTAGCGGGTCTGCCTTCCTTGTAAATAATAGTACACACCGGGGCGTAATACTTAACGGCGTTGATAACGGCATGCGCGTCCTGGCGCGTTTATGGTATCAAATTAGTGCGCTAAAACCCGAACGCATCTACGTATTATATCAAACGGCGCGCTAATTGGTGGCATTATATGCAGGTGAAACCCGTGCATCAGTGTGAGACCATAGTTTGGCACAGATCAGATATTAGTTATTGGTGTCAAAGTGACAGATGACAGGTTTGTTGAAGTTGGGAGGGGGGCGATCACGTTGTTCTGTGGTGCGCTGTTTTTATTGTTGTTAGGATATAAGTCCAGACATGGCTTAAAGAGCTCGCATCCAAGCCAAAAACATTGGAAAAAAAAAAAATAAAAAAAAAAAAAAAAAAAATTGTTGTTAGGAATGTTTTTGTTTTCATCAAAAAAAATTATGAATTATTAAAGGTTGAGTGTCATCTAAGTTTGTGAAATTGTTGAAAATGCTGAAACTGTCTGAAGGATAGATCTGTGGTTGTGTTTATCATTATTGTGAAAATATAACCTAAAAAAAAAAAGGACATTAAATAGTTATGCAAATAGGTTTTAGCGTAAATCATTGTAAGAGTTATGAATTTGAAGTAAGAAAATAGTATTTTAGTTAATTTATAGTTTGTACAAGGTATTTCAAAGGGGTAAATAATTAAAGAGTTTGGCTTGGTTGAAAAATGTGTCTTGATGAGAGTGATTTCTCATGGAAATAAGTGGATAATGAAAACTGAAGAAGTGTTATGAGGTCTGGCTTTTCATGGTGTACATAAGAGAGGGGAGACCCTTTCTGACTTATAGATTGATAACAACCACTTTGGTAAGTTAATCAGAGATTTAGTTTTAATTAAATTGTTGAAAATTTTTAGAATTAGACACAATTAGTACCTACTTGTTTGTGGACAGTTTAGACTCAAAGAGGGTAATTTTGTTTGAAGGGAACGGTATTTGCAATGCTAAATAAGTCAACGGATAACTTAGTAGGGACGGTTTGATTTTTCAAACGCTCGGTTAACTTAAAAGTTGAAAATAGTTCAGAATTAAAGAGAAATCTTGTCTCGATGAATGATAAAACTATTATTTTGTATTTTGGGGTCGGTGATAAAGTTTTAAAGAACAAAATTAGATATGTCAGTGGGTAATGATTAGACTCCTAACTTAGTGGAAGAAAATTATATTGCTACAAACTAAAATAATGTTAGCTTAGCTTGTTAAATGTAGTTATGGATATATTTAAAAGGTAAGGTACCAATATTTAGTGGGTTTTGTATCAAGTTAGGACAATGAGGTAACATTACTTCTTACTTCTTAAAACTTGAAAAATAGCTATTTGGGTAAAAGAATGGTTTCTCTTACTAATAGTTAGGTATTGGAATTCATGAAATATGAACCAAAAGGAATTTGTTAGTGAAGATTTTGGATTGGCTAGATTAGAAACATTAGATTCAATGGTTTCTAATTTTAAATCATAAATAAAATCATATAAATCATAAATTCTTTATTTGTCAGAATATGGTACAAATAGATGTTTCTTACATTAAAGTTTCTTCATATTCTACTGATATTTCAGTGTACAAATTTTTGACAATTATAAAAGTGAAACCTACGGGATATTTATTAATAATTGTTAGTTTAACATGTCACTTATTAAATTTAAAACGAGTTATACTTAGACAAATCAAATTATAAAATGTAAAAAAAAAGTAAGTATGTAATAAAATTTGTCAAATTAAATTTCAATCTAAATTAAGTAATGTCAATTTGAACAGCAAGTAGAGAGAATTTCATCTAAAATGGTTCAGTGAGTTTGGAAAAACCATAATAGGATAATTTCATAATTATTAAACAATCTAATATATGAACAAGAAGGGGAAAATTACTTGGTTTAGGTAAGTAATCGAAATTTTCATCCGGGAACATAAAAGAAACTTAGATGTTGGTTATAAGACTTGCAGAAATTTTATTATAATTACAGTGGTTTTGATTTCAAGTAGGAGTTGTTGTTTGGATGGATAAGTAGTGTAGACTAGGGTGGGGTGGTGTGTTAGTCCGGAACATTATAGATAAATAGGTACTTAACAAGAATAAAATAGGGTTAAATAATTCTTTACCATTCGTTGAAATTTGAGTTAGAAAATTCAACGACGGTTTAAGAAGGAATACAACAATGTTATAAAATAAATCAAGTAATTATTCTTATGTCAATGAGAATTATAGGAGATTGCTTGCCTAACTAATATTGCTTCTCTTAGGTATCCAGTTAAGTTTTAAAGGTTGCTATGTCTAAAAGTAGGTAGTAAATATTACAAATTAGCTTAAATAGGTAAATAATGTAAGAACCAAGTGTGTCGGTCAGTTTGTCTGACAGTTTGGGGTCGCTGGCGTGATGTAGTGAACAACTGTTGACTATTTTTAACTAGTTATGGGTAGCATTAGTGTTACAGGTATGCTGGGAATATTCATAGGCTAGTTGTATATTCTCTATAGAGAAAAAAAAAAAGGATGGATTTAATTGAAATATAGTATGCCAGCAGTGGTCCTCGTTCACTTGACATGATGATGTTGAATAGGGGGTGGTGAATGGAGAAGGAAAAGAACTTTCATACAGGCGACGTGATTGGTTTGTTGTTCTTTTTATCAATCTTGGTTCTATATTAGTAACTAGATATACGTTCTTAGTTGAACCATTGGTTAATCTTAATAAATTACTTTGTGATAGGACTATAGGTACGTTATGTTTGAAAAGAAATAACATATGGTCGAGGTTTGGGTGTCATTAGAGATTATTACTATTATTATTCTTATTTATTCGGACAAGCAGTGAGACAACTGATAGATGCTGTTAGAAAAGGTAAGGAAATTGTCGTTATGCTAAAAGTACCATTGTGGGGAATATTTTATTAGAATGTTAGTCATACATAAATTTTTTTAAATTGAAAATTTACTAGTTGCATTGAGAGAACATCATTCTCGACTATCATCCATAGGGTAGAGATTGGTACTTGCAATTATAGGGAAAGAAAAAACAAATATATGATGACTCCAGTTTAGGCAAACGATGAGACATTTGAATTGATGTAACGAATTAAATGTTATTAGTTAGTTAATCTTTTTTGTAATTTATAAGTGTATAATTTTCAATACAAAATGATTATAGCTAGAGGATTTTTACGGGTTTCGCTAGTGTCGTGTTGGGGCCTGTTTCAGGGGGATTTGGGAGGTAACTTATGTCACTTAATGGTCAAGGAGAGTTTTGTTGGCTCGGTCTAGTGTCTGCGGACATGATTATCGTAGACGAACGAACTAGTGGGCAAACAACTTTGGTTTTTTATAATATCAGTATAGATAGTGCAGCTAAATTTTATAGTTTGTTGGATTGGGGGTCGTGGAAAAGTGTAACTACAGTTACAGGTTAAACAATTAGTAGGGTTTAGAATTAATGTAATTAAAATTACTAGGAATTCTATTTAGGTTAGTATTAAGACCTTAGAATTAAATTAGCTATAGAAAATTATATTAAGTGGGACGTCCATATGATAGGTCAACGACCACTGGGGTCGAATGGTTTGGAAGTCACTATATGTAGAGGTCTCGGGTTCGATTCCTGCCCAGGTGATTGTCGTAGACAAACTGTTCAGTGTTGCTTTGGGGCTTGGAAGTGTGATGATACCCGTCGATGTTTGGTATTTATGATATAGGTACCTACTTATTTTGTAACATAGAAGAATATGAGCGGGATAAGTGAAATAAACGTTATTAATTAATTTCATTATTAGTAACCAAAGTTAGAGATGGATAATGGGGATTATAATGGGGAAAATTACTTACTAATTTTGAAATATGGTGTATTTTTCAATTAGTTAAATAAGTTAAGAATATGTTTTACGGGATAAAGGCAGGTTATAGTTATAGGAATCTTAAAGGAACCAATATAGGTTGTACTATAGTGTAAAGGTTGGTTGCGAATTTGAAGTAGAAGGAATTTAATTGTTAAACAAATACGCTTCTTAGTAGAAGTCAATTCTCATGCTCTATACTTTAAAAATTAGGGCATAAGGTCAGGTACTACTTAAAAGTGGGGGGGGTCGAAAGGTTAAAGTTGAATTCCATGAATAAACTTTGACCCTAAATTAAATTAGACGTTAACACCAAACGTGAATTGGAGTTAAAACCAAAAATAGGATAAGCCAAAACCAAATATGTCATTTGAGGGAATAAGGATTTTTATAGTTTTTTATAGACATAGTTAAGGAAGACACTTGGTAGAACTTTTGAAAAAAAACTTAATATTAGGTACTTATCCGGATTAAAATGTCAAAGTTATGTTAATAATGTGAATTTTACAATTAATATTTAAAAGAGTTATATAGGGATGTTAGTTGGTTAATAATGTAATCTTTATGTACCTAACATGAATTGAGCTCTGACACGTAATGGACTTAATAGATGGTAGCAAGAAGGTGATAAGTGTTGATAGGTTAGCCAAATTCGCTGATAGTATTCGGATAGAGAGTAGTGGGAATAGACTTTTAGTAGTTTGGCTAGGTTAGGGAAATTGTTAGATGGAAAAAAAAAAGGGTAAGCGTTGATAGGTTGGTCGGTACTGCGGTATATACCTATATTAATATATATTGGGGGTATTTATATATTTACTTAGGTCGGTTTTATAGTTCGATGCAACAGTGATGGTAGTGATGTGTTTCAAGGTTGAAATTGTTATTACGAAAGGGGTTTTAGGTACGTTCTTAATTATGGTAAATGTTAGGATTGGGTTGTTAAATTTTGTTACAGAGTTTTAATTCAATTGGTGTAATATTGTCATGTTTTAGGTGGATAATTGAAATTTGCTAACGGGTAGGAAATGTTGGTCGAACATGTACAATTTTGGCTTTGGGTCATTATTAGCAAAGGAAAGGGATAGTATTCGGTCATGGTAGATAGTCTAATCATGTGTTGGAGTCAATTCATGCATTGTTAATGAACCGATTAACTATAAAAAAAAAAAAATATATTAATTTCGAACGAATCTGAGCGAAAAGTTTTGTTAATAAATTAAACAGAAGAGGAGTTCTTATATATATAGGGAGGGGAAAGGAAAATAGAAGAGGTGACAGTATTATGAGGATCGGTAGTATTAATTTTACAAATTAATGTTAATAGCTTTTAGGGCAATATACTACAAGTAATCAGGTGAAACGTTGGTTATGTTCATGGTGGCGCGGATGTGAGTTTGAGGAAGGACGGAATTGTTAAAAAGTGACGAAGAGTGGAATCTGTATATATAAAAAAAAATAAATGTAAGTGTATATATATATATATATATCTATTTTATATATGAAAAAAAAAAAGATGGTGATAATATGAGGCCATGAGTGTAAACAAATTGGGAAGCCTGATTACAACCATTATTATTAACCCAAAAGATAAGATCCGCACACAACAGCACGTGATAGGGATAGGCGTAGAGCACGTGTTAACAGACTTGAATTTTGTACAGTGGGACTTTGGTGTTAGGATAAATAAAAAAAAAAAAATATATATATACAAACAGTGTTTATGTTTGTATCTTGTCCCGGTGTAAACGCCTGTACAAAATTTACACTTCCCGTGGGTCAGGACGGGCCATGTTTAACTCGACAACTATACATTCTCCAAGGTGATATCGGAGGCTATTCCAGAGTTTTGAGTAAGCTTTTTGACAAAAAGGTCTTTGTATATGCTTCATTTAGAAGGGGGCGTACAGAGATATGCAGGGGCACTTTGGGAGTATAAATTGCTGCGCTAGAACGCCATGTAATCGTAAGGTTGGATTACTCTTTATACACTAAGGCGAGTTTATTCTAAACTGCGGATTCACAACCCGTACCTTTCACCATGCTTTGTACGTCTCTGGTGTCGGATATACATACGATGAATTTGGATAAAGCAATAAAAATCACTTAAAGCTCGCTTGATAACTTTTGATATTATTTTGGTCTAAATACACTCTACACTCTTAATTACATAATCACTAGGGCTCACTAAAAATTGATTCGATAGGGGTCGGAGGCCGCAATGTCCTTTGGTAGGACAAAGAGCATTGTGTTTTTCTTGGTCCAAATTGATTCAATTCTTTGATTTTGGGAAAATAATAAGAGAAAGGGATATATATATATATATATAAAAAAAAATATATATATATATATATATTGATATAAAAATAATAATAATATATATATATAGATATAAAAAAAAAACATGTCTATATATATATAAATATATGTGTAAAAAGAAATATTAGAGATTTGGATAGAAAGAAAAATTCTACTCCGGATCCAATACTTGGTACTGTCACCTTTGAAGAATTTTGGGGTCGGCTGTAACGGTTCAGAATCGCACCTAAACTATCTCGAATATTTTTTAAGGATTTAGAGTCGAAATGTATTAATGTTACTTACCTCAATAACTTTTAATAGTATAAATGGATCCTGGTGTGGGAATAAATCACAAAGTCAAATTGGGTTGTGTCAACTGGGTTGTATTGAACAAAATTAGCCATTTACCATGTTGTTGCGCTGGGAATTTGCTTCATACTTTGTCAACACTGTGCATATGGGAGGGAGATTCTGTCTATAAGGCTTGGGGCTTGTTTAGTGGTTTCAGATTGCTTGAGGTAAACACTGAAAAAGAAACGGGTTAATGGTAGCGGAGCAGTTGTGGTCATTTGCATTTAATTTGGAAGTTTTATGATTAATCTGAGGAAGTTAGATACAGTAAATTTGTTTGAATTAGCGAGAAAATATAGTTAATAAATACCTGAGATTCAGGGATTGAAACAATGATGTTTCACAACAGTTGGACTCTGTGACAAATTATTTCATATAAGAAGATGCACTTTGTTGAGGGTTTTGTCAATCGAATTTGCTTCACGGGAGTGTGGACAATACTTGTATTTCGATATTGGTTCACGAAATAATCGACACGAACTGTTATTAGTTAGTAAAATTATAAATCTTGTTGTAAACAAATGTCATGTCAAAATGGAATAATCCTGTCCAAGTGCAGCGACAACTAGCGGCAGAGTTGAGAACTAAGACAAGTCAAATGACATCACATAAATATAGCGAGAAGGTTTTTACTCACAGAATGTTAAATTAACATTATGTAAAACTTAAATAAAAATATGGGTTAAATAATCAACAGTACAGAATATTGGTTTCTATCTTAGATAAGGTTCAAAGTTTCAAATATGTTTCTTTGGCTAGAGGTGATACGTTCGGAAATTATGTTCGAACAATTACCATTTTGATAATAGTGTTGATTCATAAATAATAATAAAAAAAGGGATCATACAAAATGGTGTGTTTATATTATGTGAGAAGGTAATATTTTGAATAGTTTAGTAAATTCTATAACTTGACTATCAAAGGTTTCTGAACGAAGGCCAGGCGGGGCGTTCGGGATGTTTGAAATGGATTGGCGTTAGACGCTAGAGGGCGCTATGACGAGAGAGTAGGGATGTAGGACGCTAACTTTTGGCGCGGTATGAGTAGGCCTATATAAGCAAAAACGACGCGACGCTCGTTCTTATTTCTCCGGGATCGACTTCGAGGCAACACGTATGGAAGACGAAACACTTTTTGAAGAAGTTTCCATTTTTAATCAAGCGAGAAGTAGTCTTCAAGCAAGTGTACAGTGAGTCCTTGCACCATAGGGCGTTTATTGGGTTCGCGATCTTTTAAACGTTTTAATTTTGGAATTCTGACTGGTAAATTGGATCCGAAATTAAAAGGTCTAGTTTGTTTACAGAAAGCATTTCAATTAAAGTAAATTATTCCCAAGTAAAATCCTAGAAAATGGGCTTAATTTGAGTCAGAGAGGGTTGGAAGCATAGAGTTTGTTTCTTCAGGAGTACATTTTTATATCTCCGGGCTCCAGGCAAGGCTCACGGGAGGTCGCTAGGTAAAGAAAGTCTGGCATTGTGGAGTGTCAGATGAGTGTTCATTGGATAACGCTTAGTAATTTCCACATGGTTTGATCAGGCGGGCTGTTTTCATTGACAGTTTTTCAGTTAACACGTCTGATGGCGCGGGGCGTATGCCCCAGATTTGGAGGCAGTTGCGGCCTGATTGAACCATACCTACCTGTAGGGTGTCTATCTGTTCCCTTCCCAAGCAGATGGACCACGGCATGAGCGATAGGATTTTAGGGGGCCCACTCACCCAAACTTGACAGAATTGGGGCGTCAGAACTGGCGATACAGGCGCCAGGTTTGTGTTTGTTAGGAAAGTCGCATTTAGTCGGAAATTAGGCAGGTAAGTACCTACTTAGAATCACGAGCTAGGTAACTCGAAGACCTTTGTTCTGGCAGAAAGGGGAAGGTCTGCTGGGGCAAGGCTACGAGGGGAGTCTGGTATACAGAGTAGGTAGAAAGAGTAGGGTCGCTGTTAGGTCTATAAGTAGCATTATGTGTTATCACAAATATATCTACGATCAAATCCGAATTTTGTTGACATCCCTAGCCATAGATTCTTGTGATAGACGAACAAACCCGGGCAATTTGACAGAATGATTATAGATAGTGGGGAAGAGTCCGATTGACAGTTTCCAGCAAAATGGCTGTCTTTATCTAACAAAAATAATGTTACATCTTAAGAAGAGAGATTAGGTCAATGATTAGTGCGTTGTAGCAATGTAGTCTACAAGTTATATGATATTCAGTGAGGTATGTAAGAAATTAATAGATTTGAAAAGGAAAAGGTGACCAATGGATACCTAGTGCTTTCAGTATTTGGGAAATGATTTGTGAGGTAACAATACTAGTGGAACAGTCCAAAGAGCTTGATTAGAGTAATCTTTATAGGTTCACGCATTGCAAAGATATGAAGGTTGAAATAATCTATCAAACATAAGTGGAGAATCTAAATTTACCTATATATTTGGCTTGACAAAAGGTAATATATTCCTATGATGCAAAAGGCACCTATAATAATCTATAAATTGAGCTGGTTGCGGAAGAGTTCTCTGGATCAGACTACTGCTAAATTAATGTATGAAGAGGATTTTGTTCGGTGGCGAGAGAAGATGTTTAAACTCGAAGGAACTCGGTGTAACGTTGACCAGTGTCTTATGGAAGCTGATGTGGATTCAAGGTTTTCCAGATACTAACCTATTAAGTTGGAACATGATTCTATTTTAGCCATAAATTATGTAAAGCTATCGGGGTGAGGCGAAAGCTTCTGTCCAATTTGGTTGGATTCTTAAGTTATTTCCAAGACCAGTCCAATGGTGAGATTAAGGATATATTACCATGAGCGAGATTCTTTAGAGACAAATTTTAACCAACAAGTTGCAAAAGTTCAATAAGATCCGAGTCAGACACATAGACATAACTAGGGAATTTAGTTCTACGGGGAAACTTGGTCATAGAAAAGGTTAGGAGAGTCTATATTTATATGTACTTACTATGAATTAGAATTGAGTTCTTTCCCCTCAGGAGTCAGACTTGCTAGTTCTCTTAATTTAAGCACTCAACCTGTTGGATTTATCCCAATAAGGATTATTCAACAAAAGGAAAAGGATATATCAATTAACGTTAACTTTAACTGCTGCTGCCATGAAGGAGAAAGATCTCTTCATGTAGACTAACAAGTCGCTTTGAAGCCTTTAGCTTGGTCCTCTTATATATATATATACATAAAGAATTGACGAACATGACAGCTTGACTTTATATGTTGAAGTTTGTTTTTATATGAAAATGTAATAAAGCAGCGCCGGAGGAGGGATGTCCAAGTCTGGTGACGAGTTCCACTGTTATGGGCGGCGGAGGTGCCCTGACTTTACCGGTTAAATAATATTGCTGGAGCATTTGTATTAGGCCAAGATGGTGATTAAGATCAATAGACTCTCTTCACCCTAATGATTATACCAATTTCCATCTCTGACTTTGCAAGCAAGGCCATATGCCTAAGCTAGTAGGTACGGTTATAGATCTGATATAGTGACTCAGTCTTCCAATAGATATAACAAATTTTCATTTCTAATTTGCAAGCAAAACCATATGCTTAAGCTAATAGGTATTATTATAGTAATTGTGTCTCCATCTTCATATAGGAATATCAAATTACATTTCAAACCACACATGCCAATTTCACCTTAGACCTTGCAAGCAAATCCGGATGCTGTTACTAGTTTCAGTTCCATTGTAACCTAAATTATTAAATTCCACCAGTTTTAATAGACAGTTAACCTTGGGTCAGTAACCAGAAAATTAGCATGGTGGACTCAGCAAAATAACTCACCAGGTTTTCAAAGTATATTAGACCTAGGAATCGGTTAGGACCTAACTGTTAAATGTCCAAGCAATGTAGGGGTAAACTAATGTTAGATTTATACAAGAGTATTAACTTATTTTGAGTGTCTTTGTCGCTATAAATGAGGTTAGAAAATTAGAAGCAACGGCCATGTAATATGAACAGCTGTTAAGTTGATGTAGGCATATAGGCAGTTCAAAGTATGAGTTAGTTAGTAGTAAGGTTAGTCTCTGTCGCTTCATTTAAAAGATCATGGGTCTACGCTTTACAACCAGGGTTCTCCATTACGACATCACAGGCCACTTCAGAGTTGATTCAGAGCATCCATAGTAGTTATCTATATATTAATCGGACAACAGTTAGGTATTACAGCGTTCAAGCTAGCTAGGTATTTTAGTAACTAATAGAATTCTTGACAGAGGTTCAGTATTAGCTTAGAGTAAATACTAGAATGGTTTGTTAGTATATTTAGGTCATCTATTATTATTTAGGCTAAGCGATTAGAAAGCTTAGGTAGGTGTTACAGTACTAGCTTTCTGCCGCCGCTTTGCTTTCGTTGACTAAACGACGTTATCCTGCGGGAATGTGATATTTTCCTGCGATTAAAAGTAACCTATATTCTTCTCCAGGCTACAAAGTATCTGTGTTCCAAATTTTAGCTAAATCCGTTCAGCCGTTTTGGCGTGATTGAGTAACAAACATTCAAACGTCCAAACATCTAAACTTTCACATTTATAATATTAAGAAGGATTTAACCCATTGGCGCCTGACCGGTCGAATAGGGCCGGAGAACAATGGAAAATCTATTGTGTCTCATTTCTTGGTTCGAGGGCTAGTGATTTAGCGTGTTTACCCTTTGATTGTGGTTGTAAATTAATGATGTTAATTACTATGGTCGGTTATAGAATGAGTGGGCGAAAAGGTATAACCTTACATATAACAAACTCCACCGTTTAAGTGACTGGCACCGCCAATATTTGAAGTCTAAAATACCTACCAATCTGTAGTCTGTAAGAGGGGGGTTACGCTACGACTCATCCTCCTTATCAATCTTTAGGGCAGGCCAGACGACATTAAAATGGCTGATGATGGTGAATAATTCAGGTGCTTTATAAAACGCCCCTTATTTAAAATTCGTAGGAAGTTGGCCGTATTTATGCCATGTTTGAGTTCCTCAACACACATATTTTACGACATTTACATGGTACTGTAATATCTATTGATAAATGGAACAGTTGATTCATAAAAAGGTGATTTATCGAATAACCAAACAGTTTCCATGTATGGTTCAATAAAAATGTAACGAAAATCGTGGCACATCATGTAAAAAGATCTTTAAATCAACTGCATAAGTCATAAAATTGAATGGTTCACATATTCGAATATCGCTTCGCGATATATTTCACGGTAGTGACAGGCGGGGTCGCCGATACGATACGAGGTAATAAATACCGATGGCTGTTGCGGCGCCATGAGCGACGCGGATGCGATTTGCGATGCGACGTGCGACTAAGTATTATATGTGAGTAGTCCGAGATATGTTCAACTACTGAATTAAGTTGAATAAGAAATGACCAATAGTTGCATAATCAATAGAGACTATAATATATTCTTTAGCTCAATAGTATTTTGTTCTTCACGGATCTATTTAAAATCGAAACACTTACTTTTGAACTAAGATAAAGTACAAGAGTACAAACTGCACTATTAACTTAAGGCGCTACTCGGAAAAAGTATGGACTCTTTGATATAAAACTATAGGACGGTTAGAGTTGTTATAAATCTGGTAATAAGATATATATTTCTTCATACCTTTATCTAGAATCGTATAGTTTCAGAAACACGATTTTATGATTTTGGCTCGACACTTTTTATTTTCGAAAATACCTCTAAAAATAAGAAATATCAAGATTATTCTTAAATGGGGATACATATACAATTGAAAATTGGTTTAATTAGTGGACACCAATAATATTTAGGATCGTATAGAAGCATTTTTTTAAAATCGGTATTGTTTTTGAATACGAAGTGATTTTGTGTTTTTTTTTTTGCGTAATCGGCAAAATCGGTCTCGCTCCCGCGCGCGTCGTTTTCTCATTGCTATCTCGCTTTAGCATAATTTTTCCGAGTATCGCCTTAAACAGACAATGGATGAGATTTTGTAACTTATTCCCAGATGGGACCGTGTCGATGCTAAATCCGAACACAGTGACAAATTGCATGTCTCCTGCATCTACAGTCTTCCACACTATCCAGAGAATCACTTAGATAGACGGCTTTATGCGTACTATACGAAGTAACAGTGAAATTCATTAATGGTCATGAACACTGTAAATATTACGAAAAGCGGGATTTTTACCATGTTTTGATTTTTGTTGTAGAGTCCCAAATTGGAAGGAGATAGTTAGGAGCAGACACATCTGTCTACCCTCTTTATTGTTCGCTTTCAACGCTCGTTGCTTGTACCACTGTTCCCGTTCTCGACTCAACTCGAAATTGTTCACAATTCTCATGACACATAAACGTGTGTAACTGCGCTGAACCATAAGGGGACTCGACAAAAAATCAAGCCATGGTAATAATCCCCCTTTTCGTACTATTTACAGTGAAATTCAGTTTGACATTTCCGTACCCGCCAGTCTCCTTTGGATACAGAGCAGAGTTTCTTATCCACCTAGTTAGTAGACAACCTGAAGACTTCGTATCCAAAAACTTATCTTCATGACAAGTTCAAATTAAACAAGTGAAAGTAAACAGTGAAGTGATTTGAGAGTTGGTCATAGAATTGTTCTGGTCGTTTTGAGTGGTATAAATGAGTACCACGTAAAACAATCAAAAATCATATAAGATATACCAGTATCCAAAGTCAATAGTTTTTTATGATAAACAAAACTTTATTTCCTGGATAACCTGTCATATTGCGCAAAAAAGCAGGTTCTAGCCGCAACAGTGTCATGGAATGTGAGCACCACATGAGTAAATAAAAACTACGTACTTACTCATGTGGTAGGGACTGTCCACTGATTGGCCAACTAGTGTGTAGAACCAAGGGTCTTTTTAATTTAATTTACTAACATAGAATAAGACAAGTTATATGTACCTATACTAGCTCTATTGGATCTTTGTTGTCTGATTAATAAATGATTATAAAAAAAAACACCCGCATCTCGAGCGTACCACCCGCGTACGTCGGCGTCGGCCGTAATGCTAATATTAAACGGTTCAACCAAATTGATTCACTTTGGTTGAAAGGCGCAGAAATACAGGCGCTCATTGACATTGAATAATTCCCTTTTACGTTTACATTCAATTCAATTTGGTTGCTTTATCCAAATTGAAAGGCAAAAGTGAACCGTGTATTTCCGCTATAAACTTCAGAGTACTATTTAACGTCTCGGCTATCTAATCAGCATAAACATAATTAATTTCCGCTTTTACGACCTTTTCACGGTTCCGTATAATAAAAAAAAACGTCTCTACGTAGGTATATTTGGGTTAATATTTTATGTTTCGCAAGATGGTGCTTTTCATATTTTACTGGAAAGGTCGCTTATTTTAGCATCGCTTATACTTGTTTAATTAACCCCTTAAATGCCGCTCAAATGCCGCCGAAATATATTTTCAAATATAAAAATTACACCCAAAAAATTTCAACTCTGTATGTAAGTCGTAACGTAAGTAAGCGACTTTCGTAATAATAGTACCTACTTAAGGGTTTCATACTAAATAATACTACAGAACTAAACCTGACTTTTTATTTGAGATACTTAGCTCTTTCTTTTTAACCGACTTCAAAAAAAGGCGGAGGTTCTCAGTTCGGTTGAATTTTTTTTTTTTTTATTTTTTTTTTAATGTTTGTTACCTCATAACTTTGTCAATTATAAACCGATTTTAGAAATTCTTTTTTGGTTTGAAAGCATATAGTTACAAATTGGTCCCATTGTTATACGGTCAGGATCTGATGATGGCATCCTGGAGAAATCAAGGGAACTCTTCAAATATTATAGGCACACCTATAGCGATTTTGGTATTTTCTTAAGTAACTCGTGCATTTGCTTTCGGTAAGCACCATTTGGTGAAGAGTAACTGATGATGAAGACCACATATGGCCATCGAAAACATTAATTAAATACTAAATATGTTACGGGCGCAATACGATTCCTTTAAGGTTCATAAGTAATTTTCAAGTATTTGCGACTGGTAGTCATCATCTCACGATGATGAGCTGGTGATGGAAGGTACAACTCCTCAATAGTTAGGAGCTGGAGGATAATTCTTTAAATATCGTTGATACGTAAATATTTGTAGTTGTTACCTTTCAGGTTATTTAGTTAAGCTGATGATGGAAGGTAAAACTCTTTAACGCTTAGGAGTTAAAGTATGTTTTTAAGTACTACAAGCGCCAATAGAACTTTAGGTTGTATTCTTTCAAGTAATTTAGGTTAGCTGATGTTGGAAGGAAACTGCATAACAGTTAAGAGTTGGAGGGTGGTGCTTGTCTGAGTTCTAATTTAGATATGGGCTATAGTCGTTGCACATTGAGCTACACTTGCTTATTATGCGGTTTGTTATAGTAGATTTCTTACACTAAAAAAGGAAAAATAAACAAAATTTTTCAAAAAAAATTAAACCGCCTTCAAAACAAAACTGCAAACAAAAACTCATTTCCCAAAAACACGTAAAAGTGAAAAATAAATTGAATCATTCAATTCAAAGTACGAAAGTGCGGGACTTTTTCTAATTAATCTTGAACTTACTGATCTGATTGAAGTCGGTGTCAAGCCGAAAGTAACAAGAAGGAATACTTAAAATTCAATTTCATTTCATTTCAAAATAGTGAAACAATAATAAACAATATCTCATGCGCAGAGTGGTGTAAATTGTAACCTATCAAATACATATTAATATTAATATCTATTTGGCTTGACACCGACTTCAATCAGATCAGTAAGTTCAAGATTAATTAGAAAAAGTCCCGCACTTTCGTACTTTGAATTGAATGATTCAATTTTCTATGATATTTTTATGCTTTTAACAAAAACTGTTGACGCAAAAAATTAAATTACCAACGAAAAGTGAAAATGAGTGGAGGAAAAGATTGATAAATATAGGTCTTCAAGAGTCACGTCATTTTTCACTCGGCTGAGCAAAAACATTTGTCTGAGTTTTTGCCCACGTTTAGAGGACACTCATATTTCACGGGACAAGTGACTTGTGCGGAAACTCTCGTGATTTGTATGAATGCTTCGGTTAGACAGATATGTTTGTCATATACGAGTACTGTTAAACGTTTGTAATTATTCAAAATCTGGAATGAAATGAAAATGGTTATTTTTATTTAAAACAAAAAAAAAAAACAGAACACTGTAGATTATTAACCAGAGTCATACATCTTTATTTATTTTCATAATATAGATTTTAATTATTTTTATGCATTCACAATACTAATCTCTAAGTAAAATTTACAAAGCTGGTGGTTTTTTTTATCGAAATTTTCCCTTTATCAATTTTTATAGCTTAAAATTCAATAAGTTGACGTATTGAATATGATGTGATTAATATAAAGCTTTGACTGTAATAGTAATCGGTAAATTAAGAAAGGGAACATGTCGCCTCTTCTCTAATTTAGCAATTTCGATTTTTATGACAAGACAGACATATAACAGTCAAAAAACGGAATATGTAAGTACAATAGTTTAAAAATCTTTACGTTACGTTACTTGGGTAGGCACCTAATTTGATCATGACGGTAAGAAAAGGAGAATTTACAATTTTATTTGTTTTATCTCCTGATAAATTGGCGAGCCATGACATTTCTTAATTAACCGATTCTGTTTCACTTGTAAAATTGCGTTGAATAACAAAATATTTACAATAAAATGCTTGTTTGTGAACCATCTTTGCTTATCCCTCAAAATATCAAGGAACTTCATCCCACATAATTACAATATCAAAAATGGTATCATTACAGCTTTTAACCCGTAGTTAACCGCTGCATATCCGTCGTGCGCCATCTGGCGGTAAATGAGTGCTGGTAAAACGTTTCGCTTGTCGTTTCCCTAACGCAACTCGTTACATGGACCTCTTTATCTACCATGGGTGGCACGCCGGCAGTAGGCGGTTAACACGAGTGGTTAAACTTCGCTGAACGCGTAATGAGTTACATTTGAAGCCAGGTTGCTTGTTGATTATGGGAGTTTTAACAGTCATATAATTATTTGTGCTCGCATGTGCCGATGAGTGAAAACAAGGCAGTTATTAAAGCTCATTGAATACTGTTTTGTTTACCAGTCGATGTTAGTTTTGTTATAAACTAGTTAATATCATCATTTCGATTATAGGTAACTTAAATCATAATTCCTTCCAAATGCTAACATTTCATCTTTATAGTTTATCTCTTGTTCAGTTTATCTTATTAAACTCTAAGCAAACTTTAAACACGCTTGTGTATCTTTTGTTTTGTAAATATAGCACTTAGATATAGGAAACTTGAACAAATATCCCTGCAAGAAGAAACGAACTTTGAAGCTGTACCATAAGGATGAAATTTAAACGAAGTCAGAGTGTGCGGGCGAGCCTGGCGTGTGATCTTATTGGTAGTGTGGCCGATAATCTATCATAAGACACACGCGGCTCTCCCTCACACCCGAATACCACGGAAGAAGTCTTTACTCCGTCACCAAGAAGAAAGAAAAACGGAAAATAGAAGAACAAAAACTATGGATGTGTACTCATACAAGGTGTAACAGAATGTTAATAATGATAAAATGGAAAAATGGAAAATGAAGTATTTAGAAAAAATCGACCCGTCTCACAACTAGCTCCGATGGGATTCGCGACTGCTCTAACCACTGAGCTAACGACTCCGTAGCTCAGTGGTTAGAGCAGTCGCCCGGAAAGCGAAAAGTCGTGGGTTCGAATCCCATCGGAGCGAGTTGTGAGACGGGTCGATTTTTTCTAAATACTTCATTTTCCATTTTTCTATTATAAAAATTGCATTGTGAATGCAAAAAACAAAAAATTAAAATAACTAATGATAAAATGGTCAAAGTAAAAAAAAAACTCGTCGTCCCATACAAAACTGCCAACCAATCCGATCAACCCACAGGCACAGATTACTAAATAGTTACTACGTAACATATTGTGCAACAGGATCAACCTGATCCGTTTTACATGGGACGACGAATATATTTTTTCATTATGGGTCTAACTATATGTTTCTAATGGAATGTTTTGCAGTTTCATGTGTAGAATCACTCTAGCTAAAGTATTCAACATCAAAAAAAATTGAAAGGTTACAAGCATGTTGCTTTTGTAGGTACTGAAAGTAGTGTCGCTTCGAAAACGAGGTGAAAAATTAAAATTGTAGCAAGAGAAATATATGAACTGCTTTTGCATTTCGTGCAACTATTGTGGCGACGCTAGGCTGCAAAACTTTACCTATGTACTGTAATAGAATGTGATGATCTAATTTCATAGTTCGTAATTAAGTAGTTCTGATTTCAGTAACACAAGTACTTAAGTCATTTATTTCGATCAATCTATGTGATGTAAGCATTAGTAACAAAACGTTAAATCACTTGTTTTGTGGTTGTTAAACTATTTAGGTCAAATCGAACAGTACATTAACGTCTACTAAGCAATGTATAGAGCTCCGGTCTTCGTAATACGAATACCTGTGTGAGGGGCGACCGCAACTAGTTGCGAATTAACCCGCATTCGGGACTCGAACCGACTAACTGCTACTCATTTAGCCATCGCTAATTGAGATCTAACTCGACCCGGTCGAGTGGAAACTTTAAATACACTTAGTTTGAGTATCGACTTTGGAGAATTATTTTGATCAAACCTTGTTTCATTTCGCGTTTAGCTTGCTTTTTGTGAGTGAAAAACTGAGTGTGGAGGACACTTTATATTTGTTAAATATCTTGTTATAATGTTACTGAACCTAATGATTTAATTTGCCATAAATTTAGTACGGAAGAAGTATTGCCTAATGAATGACCTTTAAAGGTCATATATAGATATAGATATAATATAGAATAGAATATAGATATAATAATTATTATTTTGTATCACATCATCTGCTCATCCAAAGTGACAACAGTACCCCTAGTATGAGTTTTGATAGTTTTCGAACAGTTTGATGGCATCGTTTTGTTTTCATACATTTCACACTAGCGCCTCTAGCGGAAACTATTACGAACTAAAAATGGCAGTATGAGTTGAATCGAGTAAAAGTTTTCGAAAACTTTGTAAGTTTTCGAGTAGTTTTTGATAATTTGGTAGTATGAGTTACTGGTTTGTCATCTAACCTATAGTAAACGGAAACGAAAACCAAAACTTTTATAGTTTTCTTCGTCACTGAAAATTACTTAGTGAGTTCATAGAAATAATTGTTTTTAACGTGAATTTATGTGAAAATATTGAAAATGAAGTATTACAAAAAGTGGATCCGTCTCACAACTAGCTCCGATGGGACTCGAACCTACGACCTTTCGCTGTCCGGGCGAATACTATAACCACAGAGCTACGGAGTCGCTAAGTAGCGGAGCAACTCATTTTCAATAATAAAAATTGCATTGCGATGGCAAAAACTAAAAATAAGAATAATCCCTTCTAATATTATAAACTAGCTTTCCACCCGCGGCTTCGCCCGCGTAGACTATACGACGCGACGTTATCCCGCGGGAATGTGATATTCTTCCAGGATAAAAAGTAGCCTATGTTCCTCTCCAGGCTAAAAAGTATCCATGTCCCAAATTTCAGCCAAATCCGTCCAGCCGTTTTGGCGTGATTGAGTAACAAACATCCAAACATCTAAACTTTCACATTTATAATATTAATAAGTAGGATAATAAATAGTAGGTTAAGTAGGATGCAATGCGAAGATTGTGTATATTTTTTTGTTTGTTTGTCTGTATGTTCCGTTTTCATGTCAAAACGACTGAACAGATTTTGATAAAATTTGAAACGAGATAGTTTCGAGACCTTAGGAAGGACATAGGCTACTTTTTTCCGCGGGAATAAGGCTCATTCACATGGGAAAATCGGTAGATACTAATATTATAAATGTAAAGTGTGTTCGTTTGTCCGTCTTTCACAACAAAACGGAGCAACGGATCGACGTGATTTTTGGTATGAGGATAGTTTGGGAGCTAGAGTCAAAGGCTACTTTTTATCCCGGAAAATATCACTATCCCATGGGATAACGTCCACGCGGCCAAAGCCGCGGGCGGAAGGCTAGTGTGAATATAATGTGTTAAAATGCCCGATGGTATTTCGCCTTTACATTTCTATGTAGCACATTAAGGACTTACAGCGGCTTTCAAAGATCACAAAGAGAGAACTAAGGTATGTTTATTTCTCATCTATGTTGATTGACTTTCTTTTGACCAATATAGGTATACCTATACATAAGTATAACAATAATTAGAATTTTGCTTTTTCGGTGTTGTCTTCGTTATTGTTCTATGAGAACGGAGACTGCCAATGCCAACGGGTGGTTGGGCTGGCTAACCACTTTTTGCAAGAAGCTATGAGTGGATTTATCAACAAGGTTACTACAGCCCTTACCCACCCTCAAGTCATTCACTTAAGACAAGCAAGGAGGCAAATCAAACAAAGGAAAATGAGAAAACTTATATATTGTTAAATTTATGTTTATATACTTATAGACTACAAACTTAGTTCCTAATCTTCTTTATTTCAGATGTCTTATTCATGGTATTTCTTGCTTCGTAGGTTGTGTAGATGCCTGCAAAAGCCTGCATGCAGGGCCACCACCTGTTCCACTGATAGAGCGGTGGATTTTGGCTGCCTTCCATTTGTATTGCCACATCTTTACATGCAAACAGAAAAACCAATAATTATTAAACAAACTAGTCAACATGCAATGATGTTTTTATTGACATGAAAAACCATACATAGCTACATACCTTTGTCCACTTTTCAGCCGGCTTGGAACTGCCGGTTGTCTCCAAATTAGGGACACTTGTGAGTTATAACCCCTTGTTGTGGGCCGTTACTCATCCATGGGAGTCCTCACTAAATTGATTTAAGTCACCATTTCTGAAAAATTAAGCAATATTGTAAACCGCTTTCATAAACAAATGTTTCAAGCTATTTCATACCTATTTAAACAATATTGGATTAATTTTCTCGGTCGAGATTACGTGTTAGAGGTATTTCATATCTTCTAGTGTAAATATCTTGTTAAATAAACCAGTAAATAGCATTTAAAATGCAAAAGATATGTGTAACATGAGTTCGTACAAAATTTGTTAATTACCTTTCCATGATCACAACATGACCTCAAATTACGAAGGAATTGTTCGAACATACATTCGACATATGAAGAACAATCTTCAGACACTGAGAATTTGTTAAATTATGTAATAAGTAGGTAATGTATTTTCATTTATTTAGTCTGAAAACCACAAAACAAACAACACTGACTGACGTTTTGAACTTAAAACTATAAGGAAAACGTCAAAGTATTTGAGTGTTGCGTCTTTATCTATTTTGTAGTGTAGAAGTGAGAAAAAGTATATAGATTCACTCTATATCGTTCGTTCGTTCTATCGTATAGTCGATGGTCGACATAGTTTAAACTACAGTCACTCATACTACCAATGATGTCATGAAGCTCGACTTAATACTGAGGTAACTCAGAGTATTAAGTCAAACTTCATGAATGATGTAGTAAACTGAAAGTTTGGCGTTTAAACGAAAACTATCGTAGTTTAGGTTTTAGTAAAACTCGTACTAGGCCTACAGTACCCCTAGTATGAGTTTTGATAGTTTTCGAACAGTTTGATGGTATCGTTTTGTTTTCATACATTTCACACTAGCGCCTCTAGCGGAAACTATTACGAACTAAAAATGGCAGTATGAGTTGAATCGAGTAAAAGTTTTCGAAAACTTTGTAAGTTTTCGAGTAGTTTTTGATAATTTGGTAGTATGAGTTACTGGTTTGACATCTAACCTATAGTAAACGGAAACGAAAACCAAAACTTTTATAGTTTTCTTCGTCACTGAAAATTACTTAGTGAGTTCATAGAAATAATTGTTTTTAACGTGAATTTATGTGAAAATATTGAAAATGAAGTATTACAAAAAGTGGATCCGTCTCACAACTAGCTCCGATGGGACTCGAACCTACGACCTTTCGCTGTCCGGGCGAATACTATAACCACAGAGTTACGGAGTCGCTAAGTAGCGGAGCAACTCATTTTCAATAATAAAAATTGCAATGCGATGGCAAAAAATAAAAATAAGAATAATCCCTCCTAAAATTATAAACTAGCTTTCCACCCGCGGCTTCGCCCGCGTGGACTATACGACGCGACGTTATCCCGCGGGAATGTGATAATCTTCCACGATAAAAAGTAGCCTATGTTCCTCTCCAGGCTAAAAAGTATCCATGTCCCAAATTTCAGCCAAATTCATCCAGCCGTTTTGGCGTGATTGAGTAACAAACATCCAAACATCTAAACTTTCACATTTATAATATTAGTAGGATAATAAATAGTAGGTTAAGTAGGATGCAATGCGAAGATTGTGTATATTTTTTTGTTTGTTTGTCTGTATGTTCGGTTTTCATTTCAAAACGACTGAACAGATTTTGATAAAATTTGAAACGAGATAGTTTCGAGACCTTAGGAAGGACATAAGTAGGCTACTTTTTTCCGCGGGAATAAGGCTCATTCACATGGGAAAATCGGTAGATACTAATATTATAAATGTAAAGTGTGTTCGTTTGTCCGTCTTTCACAACAAAACGGAGCAACGGATCGACGTGATTTTTGGTATGAGGATAGTTTGGGAGCTAGAGTCAAAGGCTACTTTTTATCCCGGAAAATATCACTATCCCATGGGATAACGTCCACGCGGCCAAAGCCGCGGGCGGAAGGCTAGTGTGAATATAATGTGTTAAAATGCCCGATGGTATTTCGCCTTTACATTTCTATGTAGCACATTAAGGACTTACAGCGGCTTTCAAAGATCACAAAGAGAGAACTAAGGTATGTTTATTTCTCATCTATGTTGATTGACTTTCTTTTGACCAATATAGGTACCTATTCAATTTGCTTTTTCGGTGTTGTCTGCGTTATTGTTCTATGAGAACGGAGACTGCCAATGCCAACGGGTGGTTGGGCTGGCTAACCACTTTTTGCAAGAAGCTATGAGTGGATTTATCAGCAAGGTTACTACAGCCCTTACCCACCCTCAAGTCATTCGCTTAAGACAAGCAAGGAGGCAAATCAAACAAAGGAAAATGAAAAAAACTTATATATTGTTAAATTTATGTTTATATACTTATAGACTACAAACTTAGTTCCTAATCTTCTTTATTTCAGATGTCTTATTCATGGTATTTCTTGCTTCGTAGGTTGTGTGGATGCCTGCAAAAGCCTGCATGCAGGGCCACCACCTGTTCCACTGATAGAGCGGTGGACTTTGGCTGCCTTCCATTTGTATTGCCACATCTTTACATGCAAACAGAAAAACCAATAATTATTAAACAAACTTGTCAACATGCAATGATGTTTTTATTGACATGAAAAACCATACATAGCTACATACCTTTGTCCACTTTTCAGCCGGCTTGGAACTGCCGGTTGTGTCCAAATTAGGGACACTTGTGAGTTATAACCCCTTGTTGTGGGCCGTTACTCATCCATGGGTGTCCTCACCAAATTGATTTAAGTCACCATTTCTAAAAAATTAAGCAATATTGTAAACCGCTTTCATAAACAAATGTTTCAAGATATTTCATACCTATTTAAACAATATTGGATTAATTTTCTCGGTCGAGATTACGTGTTAGAGGTATTTCATATCTTCTAGTGTAAATATCTTGTTAAATAAACCAGTAAATAGCATTTAAAATGCAAGAAATATGTGTAACATGAGTTCGTACAAAATTTGTTAATTACCTTTCCATGATCACAACATGACCTCAAATTGCGAAGGAATTGTTCGCGACATATGAAGAACAAACTTCAGACACTGAGAATTTGTTAAATTATGTAATAAGTAATGTATTTTCATTTATTTAGTCTGAAAACCACAAAACAAACAACACTGACTGACGTTTTGAACTTAAAACTATAAGGAAAACGTCAAAGTATTTGAGTGTTGCGTCTTTATCTATTTTGTAGTGTAGAAGTGAGACAAAGTATATAGATTCACTCTATATCGTTCGTTCGTTCTATCGTATAGTCGATGGTCGATATAGTTTAAACTACAGTCACTCATACTACCAATGATGTAGTAAACTGAAAGTTTGGCGTTTAAACGAAAACTATCGTAGTTTAGGTTTTTGTAAAACTCGTACTAGGCCTACAGCTACCTCTTTGTTTGACTGAACGCATACCATCAACTTTAAGACAGCGATTCAAAAATAGCGCGATGCAGAATAGGTTCCTAAAATGAAAAACTGGATCGCAAATGAATTGCTAAATGTGAATGACCGAACGATTTGTGTCCTTATTTCTTCTACCCGTCTCATTCACTCGATCTGTCATGCCCGAAAAGTGAGAGGGACGGGTATAACCTGCAGGTGTCATGTTAGCTTGGCCGAGTTATAAGTCAAATATGAGTATATGACAGCTTAGCGGTTGTGAAATGTCACTGAATCGCTGTCATTGATATTAAGCTGTCGTGGTACGAATAAGCGAAGCAGATTAGTTTAGGTCCTAAACAAAACCGCAATAAGAGTTGATGGTAGGCACCCTGTATTTAGTTTATACTAGCTGTGCCGCGCAATTTCGCCTGCATTAATTTGAGGAAAAGGAAAAAACCTTCTTAAAAAGAAATATTTGCTCCCCATCTCATCGGACGACGTTCCGTGGGCAGGCCCCCTACAAGGTGGACCGACGATCTGGTCAAGGTCGCGGGAAGCCGCTGGATGCGGGCAGCGCAGGACCGATCGTTGTGGAGATCCTTGGGGAAGGCCTATGCCCAGCAGTGGGCGGCGTACGGCTGAAATGATGATGATGATCTCATCGGATCATGTCCCATCGGAGCTGGTTGTGAGACGGGTAGATTTTTTCGAATTACTTCATTTTAAATTTTTCAATATTTTTCCCGTTTTTGCAACATTTTTCATTAATGCTCCGCTTCTGTTTATCGTAGCGTGATGTTATATAGCCTAAAGCCTTCCTCTATGAATAGACTATCCAACACAAAAATAATTTTTCAATTCGGTCCAGTAGTTTCTGAGATTATCTCGGTCAAACAAACAAACAAATTCTTCAGCTTTATAATATTTTTTTTTTATTTTTTATTTTTATTTAATTAGGACAGCTAACAAAACATACACTAGATACAATACAATGCATTAAAATAACTTAAATGGTACAAGTAGCAGTGTTGCCTTATTTATAAGCTGCCACAGCATGTTTAGCTGCACACAAAAAAAAAATACATAAAAAATACTTATATGCACAAAAATACCATAACTAAATCACCAGCACCAACATGCGTACATTGTAGAGCCATACAATACATCAATGCAAAAAATAAAAAAAATAAATGTCTAATAGGTTCCACGTAGTACACATATTAGTGCCCGCGCGTGACCGAATAAAAAATAGAAAAGAAAATAAAGGAGTGATGAGAAGATGACCTACAATTTATAAATATACAAAAAAAAAACATTAACAATAAAAAAACATAAAAAAACATTAACAATGTGTACTAAAAATAGGTTACAATTATTATCTAAGCATGTAAGACACTATTAATTGGTAAAATTACAGTATACTTAGTCATAAGTCACCATAAGACTTGAAACACACTTATAATGTATTTGGAAAACCACACTACTGCAAAATTTACATTTTCTATCGCAGTTAATAATTATATTTCACAGCTTCATTCGACGCGATTTCAGGTTAAATAACTCCATTTCTTCAGGTAAATACTCTGCTAGCACACAATTTAAGCATTGAAGCACATTGAATTTCCCAGAAACATTCAATCGCCCGGTCACCCGTCATGCAACTTGAAGTGAAGTATATTCTTTGATGTCGCTGCAGCTGCGGAAATAGATTATATTAAACAAATCCTTTGAAACCAGGACTTGCGCTCGAGAATTTATTTGCAACATAAAATATGAAAAATGCTGTTCCTGGTAGTGGGATGAAGCTGTGTGCATAAAAATATTTTTCAGTTAATATTTCTTTTTAATAGTTATGTTGAATTTTGAAATCGCAGTTTCTCAAAGTATTCAAACTTCGATCAACAATACTAGATAAGCGGTTGAAGTGTCAAAAACGGCCGAGCGGATAAGGGCGCACTGACAAGGTGCGCTTTTATTACCACACTTTTATTAGCTTCACTTGTAACTAAGTCACAATGTAAGAAAATCTTGGAAATCAATTTTAACCTACTTTTAATTGTCGTATTGATTTGAAACTTTGCATGTCTATATGAATCCCATGACAATACTATAATTTGCGACAATCGAGCTGATCTGATGATGGAGTCAAGAGGTGGGCAATAGAACTCTTCAATGGCTGCTAGGAAACTTCTCGAGTTTAGGCTCATTTGTTTTGTTATGATGAGACCTATTCGCTACACTTAATGGTGAGGGTCTGATGATGGAGCAGGGAGGAAGCCAGTGGCACTTCTAAATGACCACTAGGAAACCCCTCGAGTTTAGGCTCCGTTGTTTCGTTCTGACGAGACTTATGAGCTGCACTTGGTGGTGAGGGTCTGATGATGGAGCAGGGAGGAAGCCAGTGGCACTCCTTAATGATCAATAGGAAACACCTTGAGTTCTGGCTCATTTGTTTCGATCTGATAAGACCTATTCGCTACACTTGGTGGTGAGGGTCGGATGATGGAGCAGGGAGAAACTCAGTGGCACTCCTTAATTACCACTAGGAAACCCCTCGAGTTTGGGCTCATTTGTTTCGTTCTGATGAGACCTATTCACTTCATTTGGTGGTGAGGGTCGGATGATGGAGCATGGAGGAAGCCAGTGGCACTCCTTAATGACCACTAGGAAACCCCTCGAGTTTGGGCTCATTTGTTTGGTTCTGATGAGACCTATTCGCTACACTTGGTGGTGAGGGTCTGATGATGGAGCAGGGAGGAAGTAATGGTTCGGCTCGCGCATCTGGTAACTAATAGACTCCACTTGAATTTGTAAAAATTAATACATACAATCACGCCTTTGAGTTATAATGTTTACGGGGTGGGCAGACACGTGAATGGACTGTGAAATTGATTACCATCCCCATCCATAGCTTGCCATTTGTTAAACTAAAAAGTAAAAAATAAATATATAGTTTAAAAAACTATAAAAACACACTTTTATAGGAACGGACTAAAAGTACAAAATGACCGTCTATTCAGTAACTGAAATTAAAAAGCGTGGTGCGCCCTTTGCAAAGCATGCATTCAAGTACTTAATATTGACAACGCGCACCACGCTTTTTAATTTCAGTTACTGAATAGACGGTCATTTTGTACTTTTAGTCTGTTCCTATAAAAGTGTGTTTTTATAGTTTTTTAAACTACATATTTTTAATAGTTATGTTGAATTTTGCAATCGCAGATTCTCAAAGTATTCAAACTTCGATCAACGATAAACAAAGGGCGCACTGACAAGGTGCGCTTTTATTTTATTATCGCTTCCTGTCATTTATGACATGATAACATTCGTAACCTATTTCTCCGTTGAAAAAAATAGTCAGTCGGTGCCGTATTTTTTGCGTTTTGTTTTAATTCGTGGGACGTGGGGTTCGTTAGTATTTAGTAGCATTGTTGATCAAAGTATCGAAATAATTGTGAGCATCCTATGGGCATGGGTGATTTGTCTATTTTACACACACGAAATCGTTACAGGATATAATGAAGACGAAACGCACACACAACTCTTCTAGTTTTTTGGTACCCTGTTAAATATATCCAAATTTAAACCAAATTGCTAGTTTTGCTACTTCACTACATAGTATAAAACAAAGTCGCTTTCTCTGTCCCTATGTCCCTTTGTATGCTTAAATCTTTGAAACTACGCAACGGATTTTGATGCGTTTTTTTTAATAGATAGAGTGATTCAAGAGGACGGTTTATATGTACTTTTTATCCCGATATTCCCACAGGAACGGGAACCACGCGGGTGAAACCGCGGGCGGCCGCTAGTTAGACTATAATTTAGTAAAAAAACATATTGATTATATATCCTGAAAACAGTGCAGTAAGTCATTAAAGTTTTAATTTGGACCTTTAAATACAATATTGGTAGTCTAAGCCACTGTCTCTCATTACATTATTATCTCAGTATTCGACTGAACACATATCTAAGACAAGCTGAGAGTCTATATGCATAGATAGTTACTATCCAATTTACTGACACAAAACGACATCTATGAGACGAAGACAAGACATGTAGGTATTCAAAGCGAGTCTGTTCATTGGTAATATTATATGTCTGAACAATATTCCGTGTGTCTCACAAATTCGCGACCAGGTATTGAAATATTCCTCTAATATTCAGTGAACTGGAAGGTTTTCAATTACAGTGACTTGGTTTGATTGTATATTTACTGAACAAAATGCTTATCTAAAAGTAGAAAGGTACAAATCAAATCAATCAAATCAATTGTTTTATTCAATTTAGGTTGAGATAACAGTTATGAACGTCAAAGAAGCTACGCCATCGGTTTGCAAACCCTATGGCGGCGAGAAGCACCAGCAAGAAACTCGTCAAGGGCAATCTTTTTCTTCTTATCTTAAATCTTACAGTCGAACCAATTGAAAAATGACCCATTATGCTTATAATTAGTTGAAAGCGTCTAAACTTTCTATTCCTTTGTATTCAATTGGTTCATAAAGACATTCAGGTTGAATATAAATTGCAATATTTTTTTTTGTTTGTCACAAAAAAATATTCACAAAGATTAAATAAAATTAATGCTTATGAATCGTCCAACATTTTTTTACCTACCGTTATGACCACCTTTTAACTGACAAGAAAAACGGGAGAAAAAAACTCATCAGCTTCAATAGAAGCAACGCAATGCTGACCGTATAATAGGTACCTAAACCAAATAGTTAACCAAATAGGTAATAACCAAACTTTGGAAAGTTATATACAGTGCCCGTAGTGTAAGTTTTTATGTCAAAATATGCAAACTATTTCGATTCCGTATTTATGTCAATTTGTATGAAAACTGTATTAGCGCCTCTAGCGGCGAGTAGCGCTCTTATATAGTTTTCATACAAATTGACATAAATACGGAATCGAAATAGTTTGCGTTTGCTTGACATAAAAACTTACACTAGGGGTACAGATACCGGTACATGATACCAATTAACGCAACCAATCACTGGCATCCTGTTCCGGTAACTATCCCGGAGCTCGGGTAGTTATTCCGGGGAACTTGATCTAGGATTTGTGGATTCGTCAGCCTGCTACTGGAGCTTTTGTTTGAACATGGATGATAAGGGTATACCGTAGATCGAACTCAGACTTTTCAATGTTTTTAAAAGAAATTTTCTGACAAAGTATCATTGCTAGGTCTTCCAAAAAATATATTTGATTGATCTTTTCTTTATGAAGGGAAGTTAAGTACCTAAGTACTAAATTTTATTTGAATCAAAGAATTTGGTGGCAACCAGGAATAGACAGACGATAAATACAATGTAGGTACTAAAAAAATGATTTTCAAGACCCCTTTTTTTCGCCTTAAACCCAATTATCTCAATAACTATTTGAGTAATCAAGCTAATTTTGTTGGAGTTTGACTTCGTCTTTGATATGCAAGTTCAAACTACGTAGCTATTACAGTCACGAGAAATGATATGTAAGAAATATAGGACTATGTCATGTCACAAATATAAAATGGCTTTTGTGGCACAGACCGTTTTTAACCGACTTCTAAATCAAAAAGGAGGAGGTTCTCTATTCGTCTGTATGTATGTTTTTTTTTTTTTTTTTGTGTATGTCCACCGATTACTCGAAGACGGCTGAACCGATTGAAATGGTTCAAACGTTATTACATCAGGTTGGTTTCCAAGTTGGTCTCATTTTTTGAAATTTTGAAATCAGTTCAGTAGTTTTCAGGAAATCTTGAAAAGACTGTCGTTTTCGTTACCACTTTATGTGAATTTAATACTTATCTTTAGGCATAACTCCTTTGTTTATAAACCGATTTAGATGATTCTTGTTTTGTTAAAAAGGGGATACCTCAAGGTATTTTAACCGACTTCGAAAAAGGAGGTTTTGAGTTTGATCACATACCTAATTACCAGAAAACACGTAAATTGCCTGCACGATGCACTAAAAAGAGTGAAATAAAAATTATTTTTATAAAAAAATAAAACCGCCTTCTAAAAAACCACATCAAAAAAGTAAGAAATAATTCCTCACCAAATAAATAACGTAAGTACTTTGAAGTCGGGCGGGTTTTAACAAAAACAACAAAAAATTGTACATGTTTCACGCCCGACTTCAAAGTACTTACGTTATTTATTTGGTGAGGAATTATTTCTTACTTTTTTGATGTGGTTTTTTAGAAGGCGGTTTTTTTTTTTCGGAACGCTTCAATGTGACAAAGTTCTGTGTTAGGTATCGGTTGGAACTGGGCATCGAACCGCAACTGCAAGGGCTTTGACGCCGCGCCATACAAGTTTCTGGTTGATGTTTCATTGTTTGTATGAAATCGAGCGTCGACCCTTGCAGTGGTCGTCCGACGCCCGGTTCGAACCGTAAGCTTATTACCAAAAAAAGCAACCAGTTGCTAATTGTACAATTGCAACGCGACTGCTACTAGTTGCGGTTGGTTTGCAATCGGTACAGGTCGGTACGGTACCTTTCATGCAAATTTTAGTTCACAAATCGCTCGCTTGTGGCGCTATCGTAGCGATTTACGTTCCGTAATACGAATAAGTGTTTTGGGAGCGATTAATTGTTAATTGTTGCGATTGCAACTGTCACTTTAAGATCGGTAATAAGCCTGCCGATACCCTTACAAATTATTGCACGTGACGGGACTGTACGGCGTCGATGAAAACTCTAAGGGTGAATCCACACATTTTGACGTGTCCGAACACCGTGTCTTTATAATACATAATCTTTGATACAGTATTACCACAGCGCATGCCCAACAAAACTAGCGATGCATGATAAAGACACGGTGGTGTGGACGCACCTTAAGTTGTTTCTTCAAACATAGCAGTAAAGCACGTTAAAAAATCAATGCAATCGGTTCAGACAGATAAACGATAGTGACGTAACGAGAAGAACTTTTTCGTTTCATGGCCGTGTTTTTAGCGATGGTTTTTTATAATTCCTTATTTTTTTCTGGATGGAGAGAATAACTTAATATCGCCTTAGGATTGGGTTAACCCTTAATAATAACTACTGTTCGTTGAACATGCACTATTCGTTTTTATGGTCACATTACTTTTTAGTAGGTAGGTACTAGATAAGGTACATTGAAAAGCTTTTGAAACGTATATTTCTTTACAAAATCCTTTGTAGTATAATTTTCGACTCAAACTTTATACAACTAGGTATATGAAAGTACTTAGTATACGACATTCTAGAGCGTACTCCAACTACCTATTAGAAATCTACTGAATATTAATTTCGCCGTGAATTCGTGAATGCCAGCTAGGTTCGCTGTAGCTTTTACACGGAAAATCATCGTTTCGCGTGTTTTCGCCGTGCCGTCGAGCTGTGACGACACGCCCACTAATTTTGCCGAATACACTGGCGAGCAAAGAAACCAGCTCATTTGCATTACCTACACCCAAATTCTCGAAATACCTACTTCTGTATGCAAATACCTACAATATAATTCAAAGCACATTTAACTTGATAGATCTGTAGTAGGTATAATTTTGTATTGGTCTGAACATACAGAATGATAGTGTGGAATAAAAATTAACATTATTAAGGATTGATGCGATGTGATGGATTGATTTCATTTCAAGCATGTAATATTTATAGGGTGCGTAATGAATGATATAATTTCATTTGGTATAATTTCATATCAATAAGGTTCATAAGACATAATACACGTTAGTCATAACAACACTTCAACTAATTTTATTTTACATAATGTTAATTTCATATAATCATCATTTTATATAATATCATTTAATATTACTCTCATTTTATATAAACATATTTTATATAAAGCTTTCTTGCTATAACGGTCATTTGATATAATTTTGTTTCATATAATCATCATATGTAATAATTTCATTTGATATAATTTTGTTTCATATAATCATCAATTAGTCAATTAAATTTAAAGGGAAGCCAAAGAAGCAGGTGGTACGGGGGCAGAGGGCCCCCGTAGGGGGGGCTCAGGGGGGCGAAACCCCCCGCCATAAAAAGCCACAACGGTGACAAAACTACTGATGATAGGTTAGGTTAGGTTAGAACTGTGACCAAAACAAAGCGCGAGCCGAGCGAGCGAAGCGAGCGTGCCGCGGCAGCGGCCGGCGAAGTGCCAGAAATAGCTACTCGTTGATTATACGAAATGAACGTTATAATTATGAAATGATTTTATGTAATATGATTGAAGGCAAAAGAGCAGGGGTCACGAGGTGTACAGTGCCCCCATAAAAAGCCACAACGGTGACAAAACAATTGATTATAGGTTAGGTTAGGTTAGAACTGTGAACAAAACAAAGCGCGAGCCGAGCGAGCCAAGCGAGCGTGCCGCGGCAGCGGCCGGCGAAGCGCCAGAATTAGTTATTCGTTGATTATACTAAATGAACGTTATATGCAATGATTTTATGTTGTAGAACCATTATGTGTTTTAAATATTATACAATGAAAGTGTTATAGTAAATGTTTATTACTTATATGAAACGTTTTTATATCAAATGTTCATTATACGGTTTAAAATTATACATTTTGAATTTATATCATTCGTTGATTATACGAAATGAACGTTATATGAAATGATTTTATGTAATGTGTTGTTATATTTTGTGAGTATTATACGAAATGTTGTTATATCATATATTACACACCCATATTTATACCTATTTATCTTTTTGTTTATTTGCAGAAATGATACGTGAAGTTTTATCTGCCAAATTGGGTTATTCATTATATTTCTTATTATACTTTTTGGCTGAAATCCATCCCCGCTAATAACATAATTACAACATGTAATTTAAAAATACTGTTTTTAACAACTCTTCTTCTTCTTTTTATGCGGTGGCGGTTCCCTTTCGGATTTCGCCAATGTTTAACAACTCTATTGACTTGCTCGTGAGTGTATTATGTCGAGGTTAGATTTCACGACCTCCATAATAATTCTATTGGCTATTTTACAATCTGCGGGCGATTCAAAGATAATATTATTACGGAAAACTATTTTACTTTGAAAAAGTGTAATCTCACATCACGGATGACTTTTACTTTGAAGTTTGGGTGCCTACCATCAACTTTAAGACAGCGATTCAAAAATAGCGCGATGCAGAATAGGTTCCTAAAATGAATTGCTTTCTTTCGTAGTCTGACCTTCTAAAAACTGGATCGCAAATGAATTGCTAAATGTGAATGACCGAACGATTTGTGTCCTTATTTCTTCTACCCGTCTCTTTCACTCGATTCTGTCATACCCGGAGAGTGAAAGAGACGGGTATAACCTGCAGGTGACATGTTAACTTGGCCGAGTTATAAGTCAAATAAGAGTTGATGACAGCTCAGCGGCTGTGAAATGTCATTGAATGATCACTGAATCGCTGTCATTGATATTAAGCTGTCGTGGTACGAATAAGCGAAGCAGATCAGTTTAGGTTCCTAAACAAAACCGCAATAAGAGTTGATGGTAGGCACGCCCTCTGAGAGCCATCAAAATAACAAAATTCATATTTTATCTTTAAATTCACGTTCATAGTTTGGGTTGCACTAAGCCTTTATCACAATATTACACATTTTCTTATGTAACCTACTTAAGGGAACAAAAGAACATTTACTATCTTCGGGGGCTTTTAAGATCTTGTTTGTCAAAAAACAGATCTCAAGTTCCTGAACAAACACATAAAGTCATCCCCAAGGTTTTGTTATTACAGAAGTTTGAACAAAAAACTAAAAGAGCTAAGTTCGATCTAAGTTGAGGCCTAGTCTCCAGTTTTATTGACAGATTACTGATAGTGTTCGGCATCCAGTAAAATAACGTTTTGTTCCTCAGTACTCTGTTGATATATAGATAATAGTGGTTTTCTTGGAATTGGAAGTAATATATATTCGTATTAGCAAACAGAATAGTACTTAGTTTCGACGTGTTCCCATATATCCTTGAAGGCCCATTGGCTTAGCAGAGCAACAGAAATCCAAAGATTGTGAGTTTGAATCCCACCTTGGGTATTTGGGGACTTGTAAATTGTTTCTTGTATTATTTCTCGTTTAAGTATAATCGAGTAGGTAATAAATTGTGAAAAATAAATAAATGTTGCTTTCTTTCGAAAATAATCACAAAACTTGCACCTTCACCGATCACACTACTCTACACGTGTTTCGCCCCAACACGGGGCATCTTCAGATGTTTGACCGTATGCAATCCAGCACCGAAACAAAGCTAAAGAAAGCTACATATTATTATATTTATTTTTTACTAGCGGCCGCCCGCGGTTCACCCGCGTGGTACCCGTTCCCGTGGGAATATCGGGATAAAATATAGCCTATGTCATTCGGGAAGACAGTAGCTTTCTAACGGTGAAAGAATTTTCTAAATCGGTCCAATACTTTTTGAGTTTATTCGTTACATACAAAAATACAAATCTTTCCTCTTTATAATATTATAGTATAGACAATGGATAGTGACTTCCGCTAGGTGACGCCTGATTCATTCAATTACGAGTAATAATTAGTTAAGTTGTTTTGCAAAGCTGAAATTCCGTTTCCTAGCAACAAAAAATCTTTAAAGACTCCTTATTTACACGACAATCCCCAATTTTAGTCTAGATTCCGATTCAATTATAGAACTAAACGCGCTGAATGGGCGGGTATAATTGACAAAGTAATAATTAATGGCTGAGCCCATACACCCATTGTCGGGCTAAGTGGCACGTGGACGAGCATTGTTCTCAAATGTTGGAGCTACACATCTATAGATCACAGGAATAGACGTTAGAAGTATAGTTAAACGAGTTTTATACTAGAACCAATGTCGTTTTTTACACACAAATTTTAATAAGATATTTTCGACACATTTAACTCTACGCCTCTCTCAAACAAATAAACACTTTGTTAACCTTATTATTTTTATTCTCCTTTTGCATTCACAATGCTACTCCATAGCTCAGTGGTTAGAGCATTCGCCCGGACAGTGAAATGTCGTGGTTTCGAGTCCCATGGAGCTAGTTGCGAGACGGATCGTTTTTTTCTTCAAATATTTCATTTTTAATAATTTCATTAAGAACTTCGCTTTGTAATTCATCATTAGGAATCCTGTGTAAAGGAAATGTCTTCATTCGAAGAAGGAATGTGTTAGGATGGCAAATAGAGCAACGAACTGCTTTTATGTAGTTTCTCAGTCAGCCGGTCTGGTTACGACTTTCTACCACTTTATATACACATATTATAAAGAGAAAATATTTGATTTTAAGTTTGTTTGATATGGATGCACTCAAAAACCATTGGACCGATTTTAACAACTCTTTCATCAGTAGAAAGCTACATCATTCCCGAGTGAGGCTATATTTTATCCCGAATTTCCGACGGAAACGGGTATCACATGGGTAAAACAGTGCGAAGCAGCTACAGTGGTAAACGGTTACAAACATATTGGCGGTTTTCACCTAAACTTATGAATCGCCTAAGTCTTTGCTTAACCTACCTCTACCCGAATTAGTTAACTTACACTCAGCGTTGCTTACACTCAGGTGCCAAGTTAACTTGTTCGAGTAGTGTTGAGCAAAGACTTAGGCGAACCATAAGTTTTGGTGGAAAACGCCATATGACTCGTTCATTACGCAAATTCAAAAGAACACCCATTGTCAACTTGTTTAACTCGATTTGTCTACTGTCGCCTTTCCTGTTACACATTTTGCTTGGTTGAAAAAGAATGTATTAAATGTTTAACCTGCAACAGTATCATACACGTGTCCATTTAATCAGCGCTAGTGTCATTCGCAGTGACTGATAATTGCAGCGCAATTTAAACTTATCTCTCGTGTCTGCTTTGTAGTATGCGAGCGTTGCGGCATGCATGCCGTAACTGCATACGAGTGAACTCTAAACTTATGTAGATGAAACGCTCGTGTTACTGATATACCTGTTTAAAGTTTGAGGGAAATTTGCAACGTGCATTAAGTACAAGTATTCAAGGATATACATTACTATACTAGTGGTAAACACTGAGTAAACACAATTGTATAGTTTGTAGGGTCCAATTTTAATCCGAAATACTATCACACCTGAGAAGAATTGATTGAATATGTTAATAATTAATAACTAATTTTAGTTTCTTCTATTCATGACCTCAGCAACCAATCGAAACCCACCAATTAAAACAAACAAAAGACACCTAAGCGTGCTCCATTTAAACAAAGGACTTGTCTCAATAAATAGCCATGAAACTGGCTGAGGGCGAGATGAGGTGTTCGGCTTGATTGCTACAAAGCTACTGACGGTTACTGGGAGTTACTGAGGACTATAATTAGCCGTCAGACGATCGCAGCCCTTAACACAAAGGACTTGAGTAATTGCTATTTAGAAGTCAAAAACTGAGAGACAACATTTGTAAGTAAACCCGACGATTAAGCTGAACATTGAGATAATTTACACATAGAGTGCCTTTTACAAGTAAAAACTTTACAGAGCTTTTTTGAGAGGTTGAAATTATTAACACTGTTTTATTATAAGCTGTAGAGTTTATTTGTTTTTACATACTAATTTTGTTTATAGCAGCCAGACAACATTGAATTTTGGTATAGATAAATAGTGGACCATAGAAAAATTTTCGCTACGTTAAAATTTACCTTTTTTAATATTTTTTTTTAATGTGACTGAAAATTAATATGGGTTTTCAGAATTTTTCGCACGATACATCCGCGTGACCGTTAGTCTATACTAATATTATAAAGAGGAAAGATTTAATTGTTTGTTTGTTTGCATTAAATAGGCTCCGAAACTACTGGACCGATTTAGAAAATTCTTTCACCATTAGAAAGCTACATTCTTCCCGAGTGACATAGGCTATATTTTATCCCGATATTCCCACGGAAACGGGTACCACGCGGGTGAAACCGCGAGGATCCGCTAGTATCAAATAAAAAAATGTTATTAAGGATATATGCAAATCTATGTTGTAATATTCGTTTGCAACGGTCTTTGTTGACTTTACAAATCGGATTGTTAAAAAAGGTTTCGTTATTTAAATGAAAGCAAACAAATGTTTTCAAAACAAGTGTCGTTATATAAATGTTGACAAAATACGCAAACATTATAACAGAAAAATAAAGGAAGAAAATCCACGCGCTACGATTGTCTCTCTGAAAAGCTGCTGAAGAGAGTTACTTATTTCAGTAAGTAATTAGTTTAGTTCCCATTATTACTTCAGCACGGAGATAAAATAAACCTGTCAAATAATCTGTACCTATCATCTGTAATCTGTATGTGTGTGTGTAGTATTATTTTAATCCTACTATATATATAATATTATAAATGTGAAAGTTTAGATGTTTGGATGTTTGTATGTTTGTTACTCAATCACGCCGAAACGGCTGAGCTTATTTGGCTTAAATTTGGGATACTGATACTTTGTAGCCTGGAGAGGAACATAGGCTACTTTTTATTCCGGAAAATGTCACATTCCCGCGGGATAACGTCGTGTAGTCCACGCGGGCGAAGCCGCGGGCGGAAAGCTAGTGGATTATATTTTAAATGATTGTATTTGATTTAATTTAATGTATTTTTTTGTTATTATTTGAACAACTCATCCCGCCTATTTGCTTGATATGTACACTGTAAGGGTTAGAGTCTAGTCTAGAATCCCCTGTTTGTGTACTAAATAAACCAATATAAATATAAATATCTATTTTCAATATGGCCGCTTGTTCCCGCCTATTTTATCTAGTCTATGGCACCAATTTTTTGTTTCGTTTTTTCGCTGTAATTCTGTAATCCGAGTGTTTGTTGCCTGCCCGGTGTTACCATTGTTCCAAATCCCTTTGTTAAGTATTTTCATCTTTTCGGCTTCTTTCATTACTGTTTTACAGTCCAAAGTGAATTTTAATACGGGGCGACAAATTGCTGAAACCTTATACAATTGAGTTTGTGAGAAATATTTAGCGGCATGATTATTAAAAATTTATATTGCTACAAATGAATGGAGATTCTTTTCTGTTTCTTAACAATACAACAGTTATTAACGTCGAATTAAGCAGGAAGTTGTGCGTTTACAATTTGTTTCTCATTTTTATTTGTATTTTTGCTTGTAAATGTTGGCTTTTATTTAAATTCACTACAGCCTAATAAAGATTTATTACGTTTTACAATATTTTCTAATTTCTATCTTTAAAGCATTCTCCAGTTGTTATTAGGAACTTCAATAGAATCAGAGCTTAGATGTTTTACACTACAAATAAGTATTATTTCTGCATTGATTAAAACCCCCTTTCACAAATAATAGTGTAACATTTAATAAGTTGCAGCTGCAATTAAAATTGTACCTTCTCCTTCCACACATACGATTCAAATTATCATAGCTACTGGGATTGCGAATACGTGTAATTGTGTTCCGTCCGATTATGTCGGATTTGAGTAAATTATTTAACATTTTAAACAATATTCGGCCGCTAACCGCCGTGGCGCGTTAACGAGCTCTCGTTAGCAGCTCGCAACCTCTCATGAAGAGTGCGGCTTTATCGCCTCACAGTGCTGTTGTGCTGTACTGAGGTTTTTGAAACATTCATAAAGTAAAGTTGATATTGTATGGTAGCTGCGACTACCGATTGAGTAAAATTTAATTTAAAAAATAAACAAATAGATTTTGGACCTATAGATCTTTTTAATGGTAATCTTTTGATGTTCTTTTCTGCTACGGCCGTTTGTGACGTACATTCGTACTCGCTAACACACACGTAAATAATATATTATGAAAAATAAAAAATCTTTAAGTTGCTGCTTTAACCAGAAAGGTTTGACAATAAGTTATTAAGTTTCACAACGAGGATGAATCTGATAAACTGATTTGACTAAGTAGAGACTGCGATTTCGTCCGCTTGGAATAAAGCGCTTGAACTCAATCTGCATGTATGGAACAGGACCGCTTATTGCTTAGCTCAACTCCCAATGGTGATTTGAGACACATGACCCATGCTTTATGTACAGCAATCTTCATTTCACTTCCTATAATATTCCTTTTCTCTAATGATAACAAAAAGGATAGAGTTGTCACACATTTATAATAAGTTTAAATTTTTTCCATTTTTTCTTCTGTAATGCTTATCATAAAAAAGATACTGATATTACAGACCATATTTAAATTAAATGACCGTATGATATTGTTATCGAGTCGATAGAAATACAAATAAACATGTCCGAGAACCGAGAATCTCGCTTCACACAGATTGATCAATTGATATGAAATCGAGTGCAGCCAACATGAGGCACTCGACGCGGCAAACATGTTTCAACTTATTTCAACGGGTTATTAAATTATTCCGTTTCATATTCATGTTCGGTTTTAGTTATTATCTCGATTATTATATCGATAAACTTTAATAAAAGCATACATTAACCCGTAATGTATGCTTTTATTAAAGTTTATCGAATAATTTATGTTTCATTCACTGGTCCATGTTTGCGATAATTTGAAAAGCATAACGACAAAATTAGTAATATCTTAGATTCAGCAGACCCCTCCTTATTTAAAAGAATTTGTTAGGTTAAAGCAAGAATATTCTTTGCATATAAACCAAACGGTAACAATGTATTATTTATGTATATAAAACTCTTGCGTTACTCACTGACAGACAACGCACAGCCAAAACTCTGAGCGCATGAAGCTGAAATTTTGCATGCATGTTCCTTGGGTAGTGCCAAAGCCATCTTCTATCTCACTCGTTGCAGTAGGAGCGCAAGCAGCCTAGAAATAATAGCGGGCCATGGTAGTGCAGAGGAGCACTAAGAGAGGATTTTTGAAAATTGCGAAATTTAGAGGATTTTAAACGTGATAAAAATCTACTCTCCTTTCAGAGCCGGTCTGTGTGAACGACTTAGTTGTATCTTAGAGAAATTTATTTTTGTTGTTGTTAACGAATGTGTCATTTAGTAGTTAAAATGTCCATAAATACGTGTGTAGTGTAAGGTTGATAATGTTAGTCGTTAAGTAAATTAGAAAAACGTTAGTATGGGAACGAAATATACGAAACTCTCCATACATAACGGCAATTTGATACTTGAACCCATAATTATTTAGTTAAACGATTAGTAATGCGATGAAGCGCTAGCGATAAAATGTTACGTAATATCAGCAAACAGAAAACGCTACATGGTAATCATATTGTCTTCTATACCTACGTTTTTGTGTTCGGTTATTATGACTATACAATGCAAAAATATAGATAGGTAGTTATCGCATTCTTAAGAAACGATGACGAGGTAAGTATACAATTATTCTTCAGCTTTCACAACCTTCAGGAGCTATTTTCGTGACAAAGCATCCTTTCCAAAATACGCCTGTGGTTCTAGTATATGATTCCAAACATCTTCAATCTTATGTAACCATGTGATCCAGGATAAGACACGCGTCATTCCCGTGATCCCGTGTTACCAATATTGACAATACGTGAGGTAACTATGTACACGCGTGGGAAAACAAAGGTACAGTCAACGGCCTATAAAGTTACTGAGATATGCTCAGTCGATGTTCAACTTATGTGCTAAAGATTGAGTTGAAAATTGGATAGGGAAACTTTGCGTTTCGAGAAGGATATTTGCAATTATTTTTAGAAGGGTTTTTCCTTTTCCTCAAATAAACGCAAGTCAAACTGCGGAGCACAGCTAGTGTATTAATAAAAAGGCAAGTATAATTGCGAAGCGCATCTAAATTTATCAGATAAGTTTCTTAAACTGCCTGCCACAAATGTCTTTTTTTATAGTGAGAGGAATACATTTACGCATACCCCGTCCGCTTGCGGTGTGCGGACGGTGGTTATGTGGGACTCTCCTAGCCACTTCCTGATCCTCCAGTGTCAGATACTCGATGGGGGATCAGGAAGGGGGAATACCCACTAAACCCCTCACTTCTTGCTCTCTCCGCCGTCAATTAGGTCATAATGTGGAGGGCCCGAGGTAATCCAAAGCGGCTAAAACATGCTACAACATCAGAAGCGAGCGTATACGAAATTTCAGTCTTGTACCATTTTTAGTTTAGAATATCTTTAACCTTTCCTTAAGATTTCCGCCGTTATTTTTATTTACTCCTCTCCTGAACTTAAGCGAACAAAACAAAAAGTATTCAAACTGGTCAAGCCGTTTATGCGTTTAGCAAGACTAGTAAACAGCAATTCATTTTAAATAACTATCTGTCCAAGACCAAGACATGTTCATGTATACAAATATTTGTCTCATGCTGGGTTCGAATTCGCTACCTTTGGCGCAAAAAACATCACAGGTATATGTCCCCAGAGCCAATAATAATAAAATATAACTTCTAAAAATCATTTTTATTTATTAAAAAAATCTTTTTATCACTCCATGTTCGAGTGGACAACGTCATTATGTTAACCCTAATAAGTTTTAGTAAAAATTTCATTTTCATGACAAGCTTTTTTGTTGACTGTACTTAAATATTGTATTGTCATCTAAACCAAACCTGTATACAAAATTTCAGCTCCATCGGACACTGGGAAGTAGGTCAAATTAAGCTTGCAAAATTTGTCCCCCACTAACTAACGTACTAACTAACTAACTAACATGACAAGTTAATAAAAAGCTTGTAAAAAGTGGAAGAATTTAATTAAGCAGCTATAGCAACACAACCACAGCGCAACCACCGAGACAATAAACTTTGTCGTACTAATTGTGCTGTGTACTCTGTATTTTCGTATTAGTTCCAAGTAATTTTTGTAATTATTCATTTAAGTAATTCATGGCGACTTTCAACGATTTGAAAATAAAAATTATTACAATTTCGACAATCGTGTCTCGTCGCAAGTCTCGACCCGGGACCCAAGACAACTAATTTACAAAAGTCCCGGGACTTCGAGAAACGAGACGTCTCGGGACTTCAAACCCTAATAGTAAATGTAGTCCACATATACGTTGAAAGTGATTGTAAGCGTAAACACACAGTCGCAACCCAACAACAGCAAGCTGCTCAGCGGATCAGATTGTTTGTTTATTTGTTAACATAAATATTTGTTCTCGCAAAGACAACATTCCACATTTATTATCTTTTGAGTGTATTTCAATAGCTTGTTTATTTTACTGTGAAACATAAAAAGTGTTAAAGCTGATAAGTTTTTTTCGTCTGTTTTTTTTTGGACGATTCATAAGCATTAATTTTATTTAATCTATATGAATAAAAATTTATTGACTTTGACTTTGACTTAGAGCTAAGAAAAATATTCAAATGTCGCATTAAGTTTTCCAACATTAACATTTTCAATAATTGAAACACAACGATAAAATAATCTATAACTATTAATATTATAAAGAGGAAAGATTTGATTGTATGTTTGTTTGCATCGAATAGGCTCCGGAACTACTGGACCGATGTAAAAAATTATTTGACCATTAGAAAGCTACATTCTTCCAGAGTGACATAGGCTATGTTGTTCGGGAATCGAACCCGAGACCTCTGGCGCAGAAGGCAGGTAGTTTACCCCTGCGCCAAATCGGTCGTCATATAGAATATTTAAGTTTTGTATACGTATCAAATTCTGCAGCAATTGTGCATTTCAAACTGATCGTGATATACTACGGAGATTTCATAAAACTACGACGCTACGGAGCTATGAGTAGGTTACGAAACTACGAGGAGGCTACGGAGCAACAAGAAGGCTACGAATCTACGAGGGACTACAGAGCTATGAGGAGGCTACGGAGCTACGAGAAGGCTACGGGCTATAGAGCTATGAGGTTAGGAAGCTACGAGGAGGCTACGGAGCTACGAGGTTAGGAAGCTACGAGAAGGCTACGAAGCTAGGAGGGGTCTACGAAGCTGCGAGGTAGCTACGGAGCTACGAGGGAGCTACGGAGCTACGAGGATGCTACGAAGCTACCGAGCTACCGAGCTTTGGGGGGGCTACACGTATGGTCCAGTGTGGTTTAATATTGAGTAAGTCTATATTTCTTAGGCGGTTTACACACTGCCCCGCGCTCCGGGATCACAGATTTTAATATTGTTTAACAATGCGTAAGCGCATGTTGCTAAAAAACCTGCCCCTACGGCTTGACCGCGGGGTAATATCTATTTCTAATTAACATCACTAACATATCAAATTCACGTCCATAAATGTAGGTATAATATACTACCTGTACCAACCTGTCAAGCACATTGACGCGTATTGTCTGTCCTGTCGACGACGCGTCCATTGAATATGTGGGATTGCGTCACTGCAGCCGCGTATACCTGTGACGTCAAATTAATTACTATAAATTGTTTTGTGGTAGATTAGGGAAGCGATGCGGAATAGTATGGTCTAGTGGTTTCATTCACATTGGGTTTAATTCAGATTATGCTTACCCATAATTACCCAGAATACGATGATGGTCACTACATGTGTGTACACTTCAACATCACTACAACAAAATATTGTACTAATTTATCGAAGTGATTAGATACATTGCTTCAGTTTCCTTATTCGCAAACCGTCGGAACAGTTCCCGATAACGGAAGGTATACTCTGTCACTGTCACTCACACAATAGACAAACCCAAAAACATAGAATTCGATTCCGATGGAACGGTTGTGAATCAGTGGTCTTTGTGAAAAACGAGCTAGCTAGCTTTACTTTGGTGTTGGTTTTCGTACGAACTATATCCTGAGGATGCCCCGGGTCGGGGCCAAACACGTGTATAGTAGTCTAATCGGTGAAGGTGCAAGGTGTATTTCTGTCTTGCTTAATGCAATACTCACCCAGCGAGCAATGGAGAGAGCGATGCTTGGTTTTTCCCTGCTCGATCGAATCAGAAATGATGAGATCCGCAGGAGAACTAAAACAACCGACATCGCTCGAAGGATTGCATCATTGAAGTGGCAGTGGGCGGGACACATAGCGCGGAGAACCAATGGCCGTTGAGGCGGAAAGGTTCTCGAATGGCGACCGCGTACCGGACGAAGTTCCGTGGGCAGGCCCCCTACAAGGTGGACCAAAGTCGCTGGATGCGGGCAGCGCAGGACCGATCGTTGTGGAGATCCTTGGGGGAGGCCTATGCTCAGCAGAGGGCGTCGTTCGGCTGACATGATGAAATGCAGGTATTGTGCACTGGTATTTTCGTGGTGTGCATGTGCAATTTTTTGCGGGCTGGCGGGCGGTGCATCTTGCATATTGTGTTTTTTGCGGAAGTAAGCTACATATACAATGGTTAGGGACTTCCGCCAAGTGATGCCTGATTCAATCAAATAATCAGGGGTCTGTTCACATTATAATGTTTAAAATCTAATTAATTCCACTAACATACTAATTTCCCTACCACACATCTACCAATGTAGCGAACCTGTCAAGCACATTGACGCACAGTGTCCACGTTGACATGTGACGTCACCAATAATAATAATAATAAATAATGAATAACTTCTTACATTCACACCAATTATCTAAGCCCATTTTAATTTCATTAAGAAACTGTATCATGGAAAACTTGATAACGGATAAATATTATACTTAAATACTTTTTAACCGACTTCAAAAAAAGGAGGAGGTTATCAATTCGACTGTATATTTTTTTTTTTATTTTTTTTTTATTTTTTATGTGTGTTACCTCAGAACTTTTTAGTTAATGAACCGATTTGGATAATTCTTTTTTTATTTAAAAGGTGACGCTTCTCGTGTGGTCCCATTCAAATTTTATCAAGAACTGGCAAGAAGTTCAGGAGTTATCCTGAATAATGTGTATTTAGACTTTATTTGGGTATATGGACGATTTCATAGTTTCATCAAATTGGGGATCATTTTCAAAATATTTTTTTTTTCGAACGTTGGTACTTCTGACCTGATCTTACTTTCACCAAGTCAGGACCAGGGGATCAAATCCCAGGAAAATTGAGAGAAATTCTCAAATAAAGGCAAGCCTTATGCGTTCCATTTATTTTTGAAGTAAGTCAAGTATTTTGCATCTGGTAGTCATCATCTCATAGTGATGAGCTGGTGATGGAAGCTACAACTCCTTAACGGTTACGAGCTGGAGAATATTTCTTTAAGTATTAATCGTACGTATGGGCCAATAGTTATATTCTTTCAGGTTATTAGGGTGAGCTGCTGATGAGAGGTGAAACTCCTCAACAGTTAGGAGTTATGTTATGATGTTTTATAAATACCATATGCACGAATGGAGCTTCAGTTGTACTCCTTCAAGTTATCTAAGTAGCTAAAGATGGAAAGCTCAATTCCGTAACGGATAGGATATTTACAACCATTTATCATAATCACCATGTAGTTTCTTAAGCTACTCCACTAAAAATCGAAAAATAAAACGTTTTTGAAAAAAAATGTAACCGCCTTCAAAACGGATCTTCAAACAAAAATTAACAAACACTAAAAAACGAAAAAAATAATAAGATTTTTTAATTTAAAGGACGATGATACGTGACTTTTTCTAATTTATCTTGGTACTTACTGAACTGTTTCATATTGAGTTTGTCCGTGTTTCTTAGCTTCAATTGTGATTCTATGCTCTATGCTGATGCTGATATGATGGTCACTATAATAGTAGATTGTACAACAAGTGCATAAAACGTACCATTTTACCCGAGACGTTATAGTCAAGTCGAGGGTAAAATGGGTTTTATGTACGAGTTATACACTCTGCTTCACTTCGATTGTGAAGAAAATAAATAGCAATATTGCAAAAAAGAAAAAATAAAAAGTTCGCTATATTGGCGGGACGACTTTCTTTTTTTTATACGTGGCAGTGGCAGCATAGTGACTTTAGCATAGGTCGTAGTCCATAATGCTCTTAAAATACTTCTTTCTTAGAAAACTCATAAATTTTGCCGAGTTTTATTAATTTAGTAATTTATCATGGATTATGTACACAATTGAAGAAACAGAATAAAACAACAAGTTTATTTAACGAAGTTTAATTGCGTGTGTGACTGTTTACCTGACGACCTTTGTCTTACAGTCTTAGACTTAGACGAAGATTTTACTTTATGCACTAGAGCATAAAAAGCGATTTTATGCAGCCTATAGCCAACATAAACACGAACTTTACGAGCATGAGAAGTGAAAATCACATTAATGTTGTACAAAGTTATCGATGTGGTTATAATTACATTAGTTCCGTTCATATTACAATCAATATCCAATTAATTCCACAGTGATGATACGCAGTACTCACTATTATACTACGGTGACGAGTTGCCGATTGTACAGTGACCGTATGTAAGCACCATAGGACTTTGTCATATTACAATATTGAATGACTTCTGTGACACTGGTAGTTTTCTTTCGAAGTGACCCCTGTTATTTTGACGGGGGGGGGGGGGGGGGTTATTCTGACGACGGCAATGTGACAAAGTTCTATGTTGGATACATATTATTGCTCGTAATTGCACCTGTGCAGTTACGTCAGTGCAGCGGCGTGTATCTGTGACGTCCAATTATCAAAAAAGTCCAATTATATTAAAAAAGTCTTGAATGGGTGGTAGGAAAATATTGACGATTCATAAGTACATATTTATTATGTCTAAGTGAATAAAGAATATTTTTATCTTATCTTATCTTATCGTGCATAATTGTTATACTAACTGAGTGAGTAGATTCGGGTGGTTATATCACCAGTGCTGTAATGCTGAGTGGATTCAGTTGGATTAGGAAGGATTTGGGCAGCGATGCAGAATAGTATAGTTGAGTGCCTTGTTCTAATGAGTAAACATTTATCAGGTTTTCAACACAATTGTATGTATTTGCATGGAGACTGCAAAATAGTTTATGTGGCTGTCAAATAATAGGGGTTATTAAACACGAGTGGGATTTGGCGAGTTTTTTATTATAATGTAGAGTGATTAAATACCGAGTTAATACACTCATGTACATTTATATATATACCTATATAAATAAATGGCTTTTCTTTCTTTCTTTATATACTTCAAAAATAAAACAAAAACAAAAGTTCTAATAAAATGTAGAATGTCGCAAAACCCTACTCATAGGAGTCATTCTTTATTCAAAATTCTAATTGTAAAAAGTTTCTTGTCGTTGCCGACTAAAAAAGGGCTGGGAAGCTTTTGGGAGTCAGGGCCGGTAAACAACCTAAAGCTTTGTTTGATTTATAAATAACGATACTCTACGAACAAACTCAACACAAAGACCAAACTTTTACTTTTACATCTGACTTTATTATACTGAAACTTGCTGATCTCTTCCCCAAAGTACGATTCGGTTTACGATTACGATTTCTCACTGAAATACCGAAAGGCTTTGCTAAAACACTATTAGTATTCAAAAGAACCCATCGCGAAACGAGATAGGACAGATTCGGATGTGACTCGGATTAGATTTCGCTATAATCCGAAGGTAGTAAAGGCATTATTTAAATCGGATAACCGTTTTGGAACAGTCAACAGCAAGTAAGGTTTAAGTACCTATGCACACCGCGTTTTTTGGAGCACCGACGTCTACGCGCGCTTTTTCACGGTGTGTATAAAATGCGGTGTGCATAAACTCTTCGTTATAAATTCGCCGTAAAAAAGGGTGCGCATAGGCTTACATTGCAATACGAAAACCGCCACTATTACTAATGACATAATACCGTGGCCACACTATATGTTCCTCGGGTAGCTGTTCGTGTTGCCGCGATTATTTGCCTTCTGCCTGGCACTCGCGCTGGCATTGCCGCTCCTTTGTCTCGCGCCAAATCCCGACAGACTCGCGGCAAAAAGGAGCATGATGAATATAGCTGCCACTTTCTCGCGATTTGAGTATGTGACTGCGGTATAAAGACGATCTCTAAGACCTAGAGACTAAAGGCTTGAGCACACCAAACGCGGGTCAGAAGCAGAGCAGGTCAGTAGCAGCGCGGGAGCGCGCGGTAGTCGGCACACTGAACGCAGCAGCAGTTTCAAAGCAGTTGCAACGCGGGCCCGCGTTCAAACCGCGTTCACTGTGACGGGTTCTCCCACAATCGCAGCTTGTATGTTACATTCCTATAATATTTGTCCTTTAAATCATATAAACATATTTTTACGAACTAATTCTATTAATTTTTCACCGGAATCCATCACGAATATCAAAAAATACAACTCTCGTCAACTGCTTTCGACGCGCTGCGCTGCACTGCGAACGCCCTGCCTCGGTGTGTCATGCTAACATGGCCGCCATAGTTATACTACAGCGCGGGCCCGCGCTCAAACTGCTCTACGCCGCGCCTGCGCTGCTTCTGCCCCGCTCCCGCGCCGTCGCCGCCGGTTTGTAGTCCGGCAGTTGCAGTGCGGCGCGGTGCGGCGCAGAGCAGTTTGAGCGCGGGCCCGCGTTCAAATTTAGTGTGTCGTAGTTTATAGAGTTTCTTGTATTACAACATGCGCGGGCCCGCATTCAAACAGCGCTGCTCCTGACCTGCGTTTGGTGTGCTCAAGCCTTAACGCACGAATACTCGAACACAACCTACTTAACTTTTGGACCATCTCAAATATCGCCTTGTCGCATTAAATGTCAAAAGTGCGAAAGAGGAGCCATTATTATAAACAAGAGTAATGGGACTCAACGCGACATTTATTATGAAGTACCTACATATTATTATGTACTTACAGCTTGACGTTCGCGTTGAGTCCCGTTACTCTTGTTTATAATTATATAATTGAACGCGAAAGTTTAAAATCTTATATTTGGAGCCATGATGTTTAAAACGCTCCCAAAGTCGAGTAGCGTCGTTTGAGTGTTCGGGCGTAAGTCTATCTGTGAAATCTGACTTGTTATCTTGTGTACTCGTACACCCTCTCTTACCCCCCTCGTGGCTTCCCGATCATAACCAAGATTTCATTTCGTTACGAGCCCCCTTGTAAGCGATCTTCGCGTCGCAAGTGTGAATTTGATGATATTAAAATGAATTTTTCATGTAACCGTACTTTTATGAAATTGTATTAATTTTTCTCTAGAGTTATTGCCTCTTGAGAAGGGTAAAATTAGATATTACCACGTTTTGAACATGATGACAAATGCTCATTCGTCATTTTGATTTATTTTGTGACTAAATTATTACAGAAATAATAATAAGTAGGACTTTTACAAAAAATGCAAAAGTATGAATCTTATTTTAATGCGGGGTTCAACATTAAGCAGAGTGATTCAATATAAAGGTTTCTAAATGAAATGAAATTTATTTGCTTTTAATAGGGTAGTATACAAAAGATCAGAATAGTATAAAAATCGGCCAAGTCCGAATCGGACTCGCCTAAGAAGGGTACGCCGTACCCACTTAACGTACCGATTAGGTACACTTAGTAATACCACTATTAGTTTTTACCAGCAAATAATTACTTTGTTTTTTCATAGTGCTTGTAAGATTAACAAAGTTGTATTTGCGGTTTTTGGAAATGGATTATAACTTTAAAACGTTTGCGTCGTTTTAAATCTATTAAAAGGCAATTTAGTTATAAACTGCGGAATCTTCACTACATAGTATAAAACAAAGTCGCTTTCTCTGTCCCTATGTCCCTTTGTATGCTTAAATCTTTGAAACTACGCAACGGATTTTGATGCGTTTTTTTTTAATAGATAGAGTGATTCAAGAGGAAGGTTTATATGTACTTTTTATCCCAATATTCCCACGGGAACGGGAACCACGCGGGTGAAACCGTGGGCGGCCGCTAGTATTGTATATTGCGTTCCCCATGAATTAAATTAGCAATTCTTTTTGATCCGTGCGCTTTTTGGAACCATATCGATGACTAACCTATTACAGCTCCTAGTGTTTCTAGGCAAAATGTCCTTTGCAGTTTTAAATTTGCATTTAATTTCAGTATTATTTTAAGCTACTTTCGTCAACTTAAAAAGAGCAAAAATCTATTCATTTTATTGCACACATTATAGACGTGCACTTTCCAACCGATTTTTGATCCAGTTCAATGACGAGGAAAGTGGCATTAGTAACATTTTTAAGTGAAAACTTCTCTGACGGTGATGGGTAAAAAATGTTAAACTCGCGTCAGGATCACGTGACCGTCAGATCGAAAATTCGTAAGACGGACACGTGAACCTGTACCGTTACCATGAGTTTACATCGATCCTACTCGCTAGCGACGACGTAAAAAATTTGTATGGAAAGTTGCACAACGCCTCTAGCGGTCACTTGCAAAACTAAAATCGGTAACATGAGTTCACTTAGTAAAATACCTATCGAAATGTTTTCGCTAACGACTAACGTTTTTCGCAGTTTCTATAGAAATCGGCACCATGAGTTACAAATTTGACGGATGCCGTCGAGAAATACCATTTCGACAGTAGTAAAGTAGCTCACTAGCATAATGAAGCGTGAATGCGTAGTCAGTCAAAATTATTATTTCATTTACAATTAATTTCTGCACTATATCGTGTCAATGATGTCCGGTAGGAATTATTTAGCATAGAATATGTTAGCGTCGGTTGCATATGAAGACGAACGACGCGATCAAGAAGAGATTTCCAAGCGAACATGATTGCGAAAGAGACTTGGAGCTGATGCACTTTGCAAATCAATGAAAATAATAGACTCGACTCACTAAGGAAGCTTTTGAATATTTGTTCAAATATTGCGATTGGCTGGTTGGCATTTTGTAATTCTTCGGACAAACAGAACAGAATCCTTTTATGAATAACTAGCCCGCGGTTTCACCCGCGTGGTTCCCGTTCCCGCGGGAATATCGTTATAAAAGTATCATATGAGTTATTCGAGCCTATAACCTATCTTTTTGCGAATTTCATCCAGATCCGTTCAGTAGTTTTCGTGTGAAAGAGTAACTAACATCCATCCATACTCACAAACTTTCGCATTTTTAATAATAAATTGGATCGTACAAGTACTTAGTTTATGGAATGGATAAGTTATGAAATAAGCTTATCTCAGATGGCATGGTGCCACTCACAGAACAGAAAGCCACTGGTACCAGCCTAGCTTGTTCCCTTGCTTGGAAAAGATGTATATAATAATTATGAAGATTTAACAAAATAAAACTATATTTAATTGTATTATTTATTTTTATTTACAATTCTTACTCTAAAATTACAAAACATAGTACAAGGAGAAAATGTTTGATGCTAGTGGGACCTAAAAATGGTTCAATTCACTTTTTTCAAGTTTTTGTTAGTCCTAATGTCTTTCAATATGGACCTACCCTTTGGTCCATATTAAACACTAGCCAATTTTTGGTCCAATTTTAATTGGCCAGAAGGAATTGGAATATTTATTCCAATTCCTTTACGGCTACGTTCCACTATTCGTCTGTTGCTAACTGAACCCGCATAGCCACTAGAAAAATAAGTAATTAAACCTCCTGGTGAAGCGCCAACCTCAAATTTGAGTGTTCTTATGTTTGTATGTTCTAAATAAAACTTTTTGGTTGCTCGGCTAACTTGGCTTCTGTATGCTTATTGCAGTCTCATCTATAATGGCTCTTGTAGAGGGATAGTATTTTTTTAAACTGTCTAGCATATAAAATTTACTAAACTTCGGCTAGGCCAAATGTCGAACAAGCTCTAAATGTCACATAAAAAAAATATCTATGCAACTATAATATTCAACACTTCAGTCTTACTTACAACAAATATTTTGTCTAGTTCGAAATCTATAGTGTTTCTTCTTAGTTTAATTAACAACAGCTAAAGAGCTGCTTCATTTATTTACTAGCCTTCCGCCCGCGGCTTCGACCGCGTGTACTACACGACGTTATCCCGCGGGAAGCTGATATTTTTCTGGAATAAAAAGTAGCCTATGTCCTTTCTCAGGCTCTAGACTATCTCTGTACCAAAATTCATTCAAATCGGTTCAGTAGTTTAGGTGTGATTGTGTAACACACAGACAGACAGAGACGCATTTATAATATAAGTAAGGATTTACATATTTAGTACACACAAACATAAAAGCAAAATAGAAAAGAAAGAAATAGAAAAAGTACAGGGGCACGGCTTATTTCAAATTAAAATTTCTACCAGCCGGCCTGTAAAAGGAAATTATCACCATGAGAGCCTTTATGTAATGATTATATGTAGTATAAATAAGTGAAAAACTAGGGTCGTAAACTAGGAGTAGAAATGGATCTTCTACTGATATAAGCCGATCACTACTCCAACGATATTCTATATTATTCACCAAAAACCGTACTTAAAATTAACGACAATTTAGCAGCTGTTTCTAACACTGTAAAATATTGAACTGTCTCATCATCTGCAAGTAATAGTTCAGTTGAGAATAATCTTAATACATTGAAAGTTCGAGTGCCACAAGTTTTACATTCTTGAAAAGGTTCAAGCCTTGGAGTTATTTGTATTGCACTCGATCGATCACATTCCTTGAGATACATGAATCAAAGTCGAGGTCCACACTGCTAACACTATTTCAAGTGACACTATGTCTGATGGCCTTTCAAAAAGTTGTTTTTCTTCTTGTTGCGTTTGCCTCCTCTGAAACTGGTTGCATGTTCCATGGAAACATTGTAGGTACAGCACCTTTTTTGAGGCATCTATGCTGATTTTCAACTCCTGGAACAAACAAGAATGTTATTACAATACTTTACCAAGTAAATAGGCCAACATTACTATTGATGTTTCTTTTTAATGTGCGTATGAACCATTTTTGACCACAGAAATAAAATAAATTTATTGAGGAACTGCTTACCTGAGTATTTACTGCCTTTTCCAGATAATCACACAATTAACAAAATGTTTTCGACAACAATTTTTTGGTGTTATATTTGCCCGGCGGATAGCTTTTAACCATGGGCGAGGAATTTTATTATCTTTTGGGATGCAATATACACCAATTTCACAGCATTTTGGTACAATACAGCGCGTCATTTTAATTACTTTCTAATGATATTACTAGTCTATATAATTTGTGAATGATATGAACGAAGAAAAGAAAATCAAAATGTTTGGGAACAAAACAAGTTTGACAGTCAGTGAGCAAAACGACCAATTTAAAAAACAATTAAACTTAATGTAGAAGCGCTGCTAGGTGACGCTTGCAATTGGCAGGGTTACCGATACGTTTTCTGTTATCTACCTTACTCTGTCTTTATTAGTGCGCTAGAAAGAAGCAGCATAATATGTGTGAAGTTAGCTCTGAAGTTAGTCATGATAGTTTTGTGTGCCAACATAACGACTCAAAACCGCTATCGAGAAACGAGTTGTCGCTAGCGAGTCCACTCGACTCATGGTACGACTAATATTGAAAACTATTCGATACGTGATTAAGCGATAGCGACTGTAGTAAACGAATGTGACTTTTCGACAGCAACTCATGGTAACGCTACTGATCGAAAAACCGTTACAATGTCATTAGAATACGAAGGCAAGTTTCGCCACCGTTTCAAAGTAGTGATAGAATTTTTGTCAATTTCCTTTTTTTGTTAAAAAAGTCTAGGAACCCTTTCCACTTCTGCTGGTACTCCCGGATTGCAACACGTTTTTTTTTAAAGAATTATTTAGATTAGATTCGCAAGTTTCATAAATACCTAAACTTAATACAATAAGTCCACAGTAAGGAAGCTGTACGATGCACGTACATGCGGTTTATTTTGTTAGTAGATAAAATTATAACTGACGCGGCGTAGCATTGACCGCATTTCGACTACCAGTTTTGACGGTGCACTTTAAGACAAAATGTATTCTTATTGATTAGTGTTCGATTAGATTCCTTGACAACAACTCATGCGTTTCTTTTCTTAGCACTCATCTGCATTCTGCATATCAACCTGCATCTGATACCTTGCATCACTGCATTACATTTATTACATTTTGCATCAAACATTTTTTAGTCCATCGCGACCAACATTTTTTGGTCCTTCGATAAAGGACTTTAGATTCAATTTTTTCGCGTTAGTTTTCTATTTCGGGAAAGAGTTGTTTCGAAGTCCTGGGTATCAACCAGTGACATCGCGAGTGAACCTGACCGCGTCCGCGCATCGGCGTTGCATCCTGTTGAACCTGCGTCGACGTGAGTCCAGCGATCCAGAGCCGCACATTCAGGAAGGAAGAGGTCCAGTAGTTCAAGTAAGATCTTTCCATATTTTTCTTGCATTGCAATGGAGGCCTTAATTGAGCGTCAGAAGCATATCTTTGAGGAGATCAAGAGAATCCATGCTAATTTTAAGAAGGATTCGGCCAGTCGTAAGTCTAGAGAATATATTGAAAAGAGATTGAAGGCTTTAGATAACTTATGGGCGGAGTGTCAGCAAAACGACGGAGAACTGATGAAGGCGGAGCAGAAAACTCATCAGTATTATGTTGAAGGCATCATCGGTGTAATCCAGAAATGGTATGAAGGTACACGCTTTGACTTATTATCGTGGAAAGCGGAGCAGAAGGAGGTTCCTGTTGTGGTGGAGGAACCGAAACCACCAACCAGTTCCGGGCTTCTTGAGCAGTTACAGCAAACCAGGTTTGACAGCACACAGTTTGTAAGTCATGACGGGAAAGCTGAAGCTTTGCAGCAAAAGAGCGATTTGCAGCGTGCCTATTTTAGAGCATTTAGCAGGTTAGTGGACTCGATTAGAGTGGATGAAATAACAGAAAAGTGGGAAATTGATGACAAATTGAAGTGCCTAGAGTCTCGCTGGAAGCCGATAGATAATTTACATTTGCACATCGATGGTATTTTGCTTGGAATGGATGCTGAATACTATAGAACTTTTAATGAACTTGAAACAAAATATGAGCATGTGAAACGGCAATTAAATATTAAATTAAATGCGTCAGTATGTCAACAACAATCGGTGCCAAAATATGAAATTCCTTTGTTTGGCGGCAATTATACCGTGTGGCCTACATTCATGGATTTGTATTCGGAAGCTATACATAATAATCCAGCTCTTACAAAAACACAAAAGATGCAACATTTAAAGGGAAGGTTGCGGGGCGAGGCGGAAAAGCTCGTCCAACATTTGCATGTTGCACCAGAGAATTATGATACGTGTTGGGATTTATTATGTCATAGGTATAATAATAAGCAACTTTTATTCACTAAGAACTTTCAAATATTTATGCGACAACCTAATGTGCAAAATCAAACATCTTACGAATTAAAACGGTTATATGACACATCTATGGAGACTATTCACGCTATACATAATTTGAACGTAGACACATCGACGTGGGATCCGATGTTGGTACATATATTATGTGAAAAGCTCGATTCCGAAACCTATTCAGATTATATGCAATCTAGATCCAATACACGTGAGTTGCCTAAGTTCGACCAGTTTATGCAATTCGTGGAAAGTAAATTTATTGCATTAGCCACTTGTCTGTTGATTGCCGGATTCCGCCAAATGCTCGGTCTGTTGAAAGCCGGAATCCGGCCAAAATTTTCAAAATTAAAAGTTTTTTTTGAATTTTATTTAATAAATAAAACGTGTGTTTTGTTTTAAACAAAAAAACAATATGTAAAGTATAATCTAGGCTGAATGTTCAATGATTTTATGAACCGCTTGCCATTTAAAAATAAAATAAAGAGCGCGCCAAAAACCCTGTCTGTTAATTGCCGGATTCCGGCATCCACAGTTTGGGGGATTTCGAAAATGACAGTTTAACATACAAGTGGTTAGAGCCATTGCAACGAAAAAGGCCTGAAAACGGTGTTAGTTCATCTCAAAAACCAATGAAACTACAATTTAATGCATCTCGTTCTTATGATAGAAATTACAACTCAAAAGCTCGACATGCTATCAGAGAACCAGGTCATGGGCGTCACCCGGCATGCAACTTTAGTTTAGGAAAAATTACGTGTCCATTATGCAAAAATGATCACGCACTGTTTAAGTGTGCCAAGTTTATTGAAATGACAAATAGAGAAAAATTGCACGTTTTAACTAAACACAACATATGCAAAAATTGTTTGTACGTGCATAACAAAGGTTTTTGTGGGTCAGACAAAAGGTGCAAAGAATGCAATTTGCCGCATAATACTTTGTTACATAGCGCTCTTAGCAACGTAGAACGGCCACCTATGACATCATCGGCAGCGCCGAAGTTGCCTTATGACAAACCAATGCAAAACAATTACGTCTCGAATACTGATGACGAAATACTATTACCGACTACATTAGTTCAGGTGGCAACGGTTAGAGGAGAATATGTGACGTTGCGTGCCCTAGTCGATCAAGGGTCACAAATTACTCTGATTACGGAGAATGCAGCCCAAAGATTAGGTTTACAGAGAGAAAAATTAGATGCAAGCGTATCAGGTGTTGGTACTTTGTCAAATAAAAGTAAAGGTAAAGTACACTTGAGTTGCAAATCAGTCTGCACCGACTATCAATTTGAAACCGATGCATTAATTATGACACGCGTCGTTAGTAATTTACCGAATGCGTCATTTGCAGTTAGCGACACGGAGTACTTTAAAAACATTACATTAGCCGATCCCGAGTATAACGTTTCGAGGCCCATAGATATTCTTTTTGATGCACACGTGTTTTCGGAAATATTGTTGTGTGGTCTGATTAAAGGACATCCAAACCAACCAATAGCGCAGCAGACACAATTAGGTTGGATCATGTCGGGCCACGTCAAAACATTTAACTGTCACGTGATCACGAATAATAGCGATGATTTTGCAAGATACTGGGAGGTAGAGGATATTCAGGATAAGCCTGGCTCCATGACGTCACAGGAACAATACTGCGAGGAATATTACATTGCAACAACGACACGGTTACCAGATGGACGATATGAGGTTCGATACCCCATGAAGTCAGGGTTCGAGAGCCAACTGGGTAAATCAAAACATCTTGCGTCAGCACAGTTTAAACAACTGGAAGGAAAATTAAATAAAAATACCCAGTTTTCAGACAGTTACAAAAAAATAATGACAGAATATTTGGAAATGGGTCACATGAAACCGAGCCCCATAGATCGTGAACCGATTTGTTATTTGCCCCATCATGGTGTTTTGAAACAGGATTCAGTGACTACGAAGTTAAGAGTAGTTTTTAATGCATCACAAAAAACTGGATCGGGTTTCAGTCTTAACGACCTCATGGAGTGTGGACCAAAACTACACCAGGATCTGTTGACATTGTTAATACGATGGAGATTACACAAATACGTTCTTACCGCTGATTGTGAGAAGATGTATAGAATGATCAAGGTCAGCGAGGAAGATCAACAATTGCAAAAAATTCTTTGGAGGGACAATAGAGAACAACAAATACAGCAATATCATTTATGTACCGTAACGTTTGGCGTAAAGGCAGCCCCGTTCCTGGCCTTACGAACACTGAAACAGTTAGCGCTAGACGATCAGGACAAGTACCCCCTAGCCAGTGACGTCATAAACCACGCTATGTACGTTGATGATGTACTATGTGGTAGTAATAGTTTAGAAATCGCCAAAGCAATGCAGCAACAGCTTATTGACATGCTCCGGGGTGCAGGGTTGACATTACGAAAGTGGACGAGTAATAATCCAGAGTTATTACATAACATCAGTGACAATGAGTTGAGCCAGACAACGTTACACTTTAAAAGCGAAGGCACAACAAAAGCGCTGGGGTTGCAATGGAATCCACAAACAGATTACTTTGCGTTTTCGAATAAAATCAACATAAACTGCACTAAATTGACAAAACGCGTGCTGCTCTCGGAAATTTCAAAAATTTTCGATCCGCTTGGGTGGCTCACTCCCGTAACACTTAGAGCGAAATTATTATTCCAACAATGCTGGCTGTCAGAGTGCGATTGGGATGACGCGGTGTCGGAAGATATACAGACCAAATGGCGACAATTTTGCAAAGACATTGATGACATTCGACAGGTGGAAGTACCGCGACACTTGGGAGATACTTCAAGACCTGTGCAATTACATGGGTTTTGTGATGCGTCTGAAAAGGCGTATGCTTGCATTATTTATTTACGCACTTTGACGCAAGATGGTGACAGTATGATTCGAGTCATCGCGGCGAAATCGAGATTAGCGCCAGTTAATACCAAACTATCTTTGCCACGTAAGGAACTTTGCGCGGCAGTACTGCTTTCAAGACTCATGAAAACAGTATTACGTGCTAATACATGGGAGAACCTAAGTTATGACATTTTCGCGTGGACCGACTCAATGATAGTCCTTGCATGGTTAAAACGAGATCCTAATACATGGAAAACCTTTGTCAGCAATCGAGTACGACAGATTCGTGACGACATCCCGAATATGCAGTGGGGTCATGTCAAATCTGAAGAAAACGCCGCTGATTGTGCCACTCGAGGGTTGACGTGCACACAACTTCTAAATCATTCTCTTTGGTGGCAAGGTCCGGGGTGGCTAAAAACTTTTGACAAGTCTTTGAACAAAAAGGAACACATTACTGACACAGATTATGAATTAAAACAAAAGCAAACATGCATAACACAATTACAATCGTCGTCAATTGTCATTGAATTAATATATAAACATAGTAGTATGAGTCACGTTATTAGAATCGTCGCATGGCTACTACGAATGACACATCGATTTACTCACGGAGGCTATCTGACACCGCAAGAATTACATGTTGCAGAAAAATTTATCGTAAAACAAATACAACTACACGAGTTCAAGGACGAGATACTAAAAATAGAACATGACAACTGCATCAGTACCAGAAGTAACATCCGTAGTTTAAACCCCTTTCTTGATAACGACAACATTTTGCGAGTTGGGGGGAGGTTGAGAAATGCAAACTTAAAGGAAGACACCAAACAACCAATGCTTTTGCCCCATAATCACCGATTGACCGACATGCTTATCGAGCAGGCTCATCTACAACTTCTGCATGGGGGGCCTAAACTTACATTAGCACATTTGCGACAAAAGTATTGGATTGTCGGAGGTTATCGTGCAGTAAAAAGGGTGATTCATAAATGTGTCACGTGCCGCCGTTTTAATGCAAAAACACAAAACCAAATCATGGCTGACCTCCCTACGCCTAGGGTAACAGTCTCTAGACCCTTCACACATACAGGGGTCGACTTTTCAGGCCACGTAGAAATCAAGGCCAACAAAGGTCGTGGGATAAAAACGCTACTAGCTTACATCGCTGTCTTTGTTTGTTTTGCAACCAAAGCTGTTCATCTAGAGCTTGTAACAGAGTTGAGTACAGCAGCGTTCTTAGCGGCATTTAAAAGATTTTGTGCAAGACGAGGAAAGCCACGTGACATGTATAGTGACAATGGCACAAATTTTGTAGGGGCCAACCGCGTGCTACGACAACAGTACAAGGCCATCTTAGACACAATTGACACCCCTTTCTTGGATAAAATCGGGGAGATGGGAATCACATGGCATTTCAACGCGCCTGCTTGGCCCAGTGCTGGCGGAATTTGGGAAAGGGCGGTCCGAAGTATGAAATTTCATGTGAAACGGGTAATAGGAGAACAGAAGCTAACCTATGAAGAGTTTTCTACGCTGCTATGCCAAGTTGAAGCATGCCTAAACTCGCGACCATTGTGCAATTTGACAGAAAGCATTGAGGACATTGAATGTTTGACGCCTGGTCACTTCCTCACCGGGACGGAACTTCTAACCATCCCCGAACCAGACGACTGCAGCATCGATTTTAGAAAGAGATGGCAACTGGTACAAAAATTGGGTAAGGATTTCTGGGATAAATGGTCTAGCGAATATTTACAACAACTACAAGCTAGATCAAAATGGCAGCAATCCAAACCAGACCCTCAATTAAATGACATTGTGTGCATCAAGGACGAACACTTACCAGCAGGAAAATGGGCACTCGGCAGAGTTATACAATTACATCCTGGAAGGGACGGCCATTCACGGGTGGTTACATTGAAAACCGCCAAGGGAGAACTTAAAAGGCCCATAACTAAATTAGTGCGTCTCCTTGAAATAGAAAAACCTGCAAATGACGAACAGACATACACGCGTAAAAGAAATCGAGGAAAAAATATGACGTGGAAAAGTTTATTTTGTTATACATTATTATTATTTATTGGAGTTTTGTCACCCTCGATGCAACAAAATCACTCTGGCTTTACTCTTACTTCAGTGAGTAACAACCAATCACTTTATTTTGATAAGGTCGGAGAACTGCAAGAGATCAAAGAAGAATGGAAATTAATATTTTACTATAATATGACAAATTATTGGCATAACATCGTAGTACTGGATCAATACGTAACGCATATCAAAGACTTTCAGAGAGAAAATTGGGTCATGCAATTCCAAGTGTTACTAAACCAATTAGATCAGAACATGAAAGAGTTACATTATTATAACAGCTTATTAACTTCTCAACATTTGATGCAGAGCAGAGTAAAAAGGGGGCTGGTAAATGGAGTCGGGTACTTAGCCAATACCTTATTTGGGGTACTCGACGAAAGATTCGCTGCAAAATATGAGACCGACATAACAACTGTTCAACAAAATGAAAACCACTTATTAACATTAATCAAGAACCAGACAAGCATTTTAGAAGCTGAACGTAACATTGTACAGAGAAACGAGCAAACCATGATAAAACACCTAGATATGATACGTAAACACCTTGCAACACTTGACAGAGAATATTTAGCTAAAAAATCAAAAGATGAAACCTCATTTTACGTTTTGACATCTATTATGGCCGCCGAAAGCATACTGACAAACCTTAAATTCATGCAACAAACCTTAATAAACACACTGACTAACCTGTATCAAGGTCACATCGATGTGCATCTAATATCGCCTGGTCAATTACAACAAGAACTAGATAGAATAGCTCGACATTTAGCTCACAACTTAGCGCTACCTGAGACTCATGACAACATAAAAAACGTTTATAAACTTCTTAGAGTTCATAGCCGCATCACACAAAATTATTTAATAATGGAAGTCAAGGTACCGTTGTTGAATGACGAGCCTTATGAACTAATTAAATTAATTAACATCCCACAACGCATTAGCCGGACTAAGGTTCTAAATATTATTCCTGCAACAAACCTTATCGCTATAAATATACACCGAGACACTTTTGTGCCACTAGATCAAACCGATATTTATGAATGTCAAACAATTAGTCAACAGAATATGATGTGCAAGTTCAATCACCCAGTATATGACATAACTCGACAGAAGTCTATTTGCGATACACAATTAATTAATTACCGTGATAAACACGGATCATTTTGCCGCGCAGAAAGTACGCTATGCAGCGATAACTGGGTCAAGTTACATCAATTAAACACCTGGTTTTATTATTGTTGCGGCGAGTGCATTGTACGCATCATATGTCCAACGGCCTTGACGTCACAGACGCTACGTCACATGGGACTGATAACGTTAGAGAAAGGGTGTGTACTGAAAGGAAACACCTTTATGTTATATGCAAATATGCAATATAGCGATAAAATTACAATTGAAACACCAAGCCTGATAATTCCAGAACTTTCACCTCTTAACAAGATTATCAATACTTCAGTTAATGTCCAGAATTTGTCAGTATTCCCGGAGACACATGAAACTCAATTTAGGAAACTACATAGCGATATCCAAAAGTTAAAAGATCAATCCACTATAGAGCCACTAACCTCGCACGATATGCATCATTATATTATGATTTATGTGATTATAGGCATAGGCGTTTTGCTTTTAATTGTCACTGTATACTGCTGGAAGGTCAAAACCGGAAAGAGTGGTAATTCGAGAGGGGGGAAGACTCATTGTGAGGATGCGAAGCCAAGCACAAGTGAGGATATCTATAGTGTAGTGCAATATGACAACAAAAAACATAAAATAGTGAATAAGTTACCAAGTGAATGTGATAGGGCTCGGCCCTCAGTGAACACCGTGACATTTGACACTAGTGAACCTAGATAGAACCTTTAGGAACATTAAGACTATGTGTTTAAGTGTGTGACATTTTCCAGCTCTTTTATAATTTTATATTTTCTATTTTTTAGTTTTACATATCAAGTTTACTTTTACCTTCATACCTGATTATTTTTTACAATAAGTAATAAAAACAAAAAAAAAGGGTGTTACGTTAAGTTATTGTTTATTGCACTAGTTCAGATTTAAATTTTATTGCATAGTTTTACTTTCATTTTGTTAAAGAAATTTTATTGCATAGTTTTACTTTCATTTTGTTTTTCTCGGTGGCAGTATGTACGATGCACGTACATGCGGTTTATTTTGTTAGTAGATAAAATTATAACTGACGCGGCGTAGCATTGACCGCATTTCGACTACCAGTTTTGACGGTGCACTTTAAGACAAAATGTATTCTTATTGATTAGTGTTCGATTAGATTCCTTGACAACAACTCATGCGTTTCTTTTCTTAGCACTCATCTGCATTCTGCATATCAACCTGCATCTGATACCTTGCATCACTGCATTACATTTATTACATTTTGCATCAAACATTTTTTAGTCCTTCGCGACAGAACAGAAGCTTAGGCGCAGAATTTTCTCCATGAATATTGTTGACTTTTTTATCGCGTTGAGTTCTTCATCTCCGTGTCAAGTTGAGTTACAATCCGTTGCATAACTTGATAAATGGCTTGTTAGACGAGTTCCAAACTCGTTTCGTACCGCAACTTATCAAGTGAGTCAAGTTTTTCAGCCGCTAACTTAGCGATTCATTGCCACCAAAAATGTTCAGGCGCTGCTAAATTATTCATGAATCACAAACTAAGTTTTTTTCAATAAAACATATTGAAATTCAGTTAACTATGGAGTTACGAGTATTATATTTTAATACCTACCTGACTAGAATGCATGGAACAGCTGGATGGGACTCCTGCACGCGAGAGGACCTCATGTTGGCTACGGATAACGCCGTAAGAGTGGCACAGTTCTGGGCCAACTTCATCTGATTTACGCTTGCCATTGACACGAAGAAGAAGAAAAAGCTGTTTTTTTTTGTGTAGTTGAAGAGTTGGCCTCATAGTAAAAGTTGTTCATATTCATAAGTACAATCACCACCTAAGAGGTATTGCACTTATAGAAAAACATCCTGTATATACGAATCTTGCGTTACTGGCTGAATGACAGACAACGCATAGCCGAAACAACTGGGCGCTAGAAGCTGAATTTTGGCATGTACGTTCCTTTGGAAGAGTAGGGGAGCTCTAAGAGAGGATTTTTTGAAATTCCCCCTCGAACGGGTTAAGGCGATACTCGAAAAAATTATGCTGAAGCGAGATAGCAATGAGAAAACGATGCGCGCGGGAGCGAGACCGATTTTGCAGATTAGGCAAAAAAAAAACACAAAATCACTTCGTATTAAAAAACTACCGCGATTTTTTTTAAAAGCTTCTACACGATCCTAAATATTATTGGTGTCCACTAATTAAACCAATTTTCAATAGTATATATAACCCCATTTAAGAATAATCTTGAAAATTCGTATTTTTAGAGGTCTTTTCGAAAAGAAAAAGTTTCGAGACAAAATCATAAAATCATGTTTCTGAAACTATACGAATCTAGATAAAGGTATGAAGAAATATATATCCTCTTACCAGATACAACTCTATCCGTCCTATAGTTATATATCAAAAAGTCCATACTTTTTCCGAGTAGCGCCTTAAAAAACGGGTCCACGCAGACGGAGTTGCGAGCGAAGCGCTAGTATATTATAAAATTTACTTCGTTGTCAGTATTCGGATTAGCTACGTCTGTTGTTAAACGTAAACTTGTATCTTAAGGTTTATTAAAAGGCCCGCTTGGGACTTAAGTTCGATCCCTTTTCCACCTTCCACACCGACCTCATATCCTACTATCCTACTAATATTATAAATGTGAAAGTTTAGATGTTTGGATGTTTGTTACTCAATCACGCCAAAACGGCTAAACGGATTTGGCTGAAATTTGGAACACAGATACTTTGTAGCCTGGAGAGGAACATAGGCTTACTTTTTATCCCGGAAAAATGTCACATTCCGGCGGGATAACGTCGTGTAGTCCACGCGGGCGAAGCCGCGGGCGGAAAGCTAGTGTCATATAATTAAGGTTTAACTTAATACGACTTGTTATTTAATATTTTTTTTTTTTTAATTTATACTTTTTTGCATTCACAATGCAATTTTTATTTTTAGAGCAGTCGCCCGGATAGCGAAAGGTCGTGGGTTCGAGTCCCATCGGAGCTGGTTGTGAGACGGGTCGATTTTTTCTAAATACTTCATTTTCCATTAATAAGACTTACCCTCGTGCTCAATACTTACTTCAGCTCCTCATAAATCTTAAGTAAATCCTCACCAGGTCTCCGAACATCGTAACACTAGCTGATTTCCCTCGGGAATTACATGAGATGCTAGATAAAAACTCCGTCTTGAATGCCTGTCCGATTTTTAGAGTGGATTTTAATATGTAATGCAGAAAGATTATATGTAATATCTTGTGGGCAAGGCCATGACGTAACCCTTGTGCGTTATCTCTTGAATTTGTTTGTTTGAACATCTTATCTCAGTCACTACATAACCCTTAAGAATTGCTATTTAAGGTACAGAAAAGATTGGCTACTGCTTACCAAAACATATCGCTTATTTACTTCTCTTATTTACTTCTGTTTACGCATTTCACAAATCAACTTACCTATACGATTCTTCAGTAAGCACGAGAAAATTAATGTCATATAGGTTTTGCTGATGAATATGATGTCCAAATTTAATTAGTATGACCTTAAATACGACTCATACTGCAAAGCTTGCAATGTAACTCATTTACATGTTTTAGTTTTCACAAATCAACTTACCTATACGATTCTTCAGTAAGCACGAGAAAGTTAATAGCATATAGGTTTTGCTGGTGAATATGATGTCCAAATTTAATTAGTATGACTTTAAACGACGCATACTGCAAAGCTTGCAAAGTAACTCATTTGCAAATCGCAATCGAATTGACAGAATCAAATGGAAAAGCCCAGCGATAAATCATGCGACGGCCGCCGGCGGCGGGCGCAGTTAATTTGCAACCCACTCTAATTAACTTCGAATGAACTCGCAATTATTTTATTTAAAAACTTTACTCGCTGGACTGGGTAAAGTCAAAGGTTTTTTTGCAGTTTCCAGAGAAACTTTGAAACATGTTGTAATTAAATCAAAAACTTGCAAAATATCTCACAGTTTACTAAACAGTTAAAAAAGTTCTTGACTGAGAAATGTTTCTATAATTTAAATGAATTTTTCAATGATAAATAAATTTAAGCATCTAAATATTTATTTATAGTATAGTTTTATAATTTAATAGTTTATTTTAACATTTATATGTAAATTGGTTATCAGAATAGGTAGATAAATTTATTTGAATAATTGAAATTGATCTCGTTGTGTTTTGTGATTTGTTAGATTTATTTGGAATTTATGTTATGTATGTTAATTTATATGATGATGATGATGATGTTAATTTATAATTATAAAATACAATTTTGTTAATTGTTAATATGTAACTAAGCTCTCTGGCCCAATTTTTATTCATCAATTTCTATTGCTATGCCCTTGCAGGGCGTCACATGTAATCTTTAAGGCGCTACTCGGAAAAAGTATGGACTTTTCGATGTAAAACTATAGGATGGTTAGAGTTGTTATAAATCTGGTAATAAGATATATATTTCTTCATACCTTTATCTAGAATCGTATAGTTTCAAAAACACGATTTTATGTTTTTGGCTCGACACTTTTTAATTTCGAAAATACCTCTAAAAACTACGAAATATCAAGATTATTCTTAAATGGGGCTACATATACTATTGAAAATTGGTTTAATTAGTGGACACCAATCATATTTAGGATCGTATAGAAGCATTTCTTGAAAATCGCTATAGTTTTTTAATACGAAGTGATTTTGTGTTTTTTTTGCGTAATCGGCAAAATCGGTCTCGCTCCCGCGCGCGTCGTTTTCTCATTGCTATCTCGCTTTAGCATAATTTTTCCGAGTATCGCCTTAACATAAATTTTAAACATCTATGTACTCTGTACTATAAATAATGTGATATGCGAATAAAGATTCTAATTCTAATTCTAATTATATTACCTCCTAACCTCCTGTTCTTTCAATTTTCATTTCGGAGACCGGTGTAAGATTAAAATAAATATAACAACACACCAAGAACACCAAGAGACAACAACAAATACCACACAAAGATTTTCAACACAATCGGAAAGTAAAATTTACCTAGAAAAAGCGTTTCGTAAGCACAAATACCGAACCCAATTCAAGCGGCTGAGCCAGCCAATACAATCGTTTTGATATTCAGGGGACAGCTAACTGATACAAAGGGAATGCCAAGTGGGCCCTTCATTCCGAGTGTGGGGTGGTTCCGAGCGCCAATTTCACCTCAGACTTTCACCAAAGCGATCGCAGACTTAGTTTTTGGAAACATTTTCGAAACAAAGAGGTTATGTGATTATGGGTATAAGGTGCATCAAATAGTGTGTGAGTGAATACACGAAATGTAGTTAAATTCTAGAATGACATACAGTTAGTCGGAATAAAAAATTGGAAAAGAAAAGAAAATTCATAAAACAAATTTCAAAAATTTTGAAAAAAATATTTAGTGTGGGTTTTTTAGTTTGCGAGTATAAAGGTGACTCTTTTATATGATGGGACTCGACATAATTTTTATAACAATGCTTTTTGATAAATCGTCGTGGCTGTTTGTTTTCCTGTAGGCAAGCGGTTTTTACGGTTTACGAATATTTTAGCGGTTATTACCCTTGAAAACGTCTTAAGAAGGAAATAAATCTATTGATAAAACCTATTTTACCGAAAACCAAAAGTATTTTTCGCCCAAAAAGGTTAAATATATCGGTAGAATTGCTACAATTTATAGTTCGAGGCTATGGTTGTTCAAGCTATAAATTGGCAGTCGTATCGAAAACGTTTAACGTCTGAAATGTTGTTATTGCATTCCCTACTATTCGTGCGAGGACCTCCAGTTGCAAGCTTGCTTTGATCTCATTACGTCTAGTTTCGTTGCCAGTTTGAGGAATGCGCACTTAAGTGGGACTTGACGTTGGTGGAGTAATGTTTACAGTTTAGTCTTTTATCTACCAACTTGTTAAACGGAGTTGTGTAAAACGTCAGGGGCCCGGTTCTCAGGTTTTCGAACTTTTTCAGTGTGGTAATTCGAATGTCGAACATTTTGTTTGTGGTTTCTATTGAAAAGATATAACGTTTCAAACAAACTAAGCTGTCCCACATGTCAACAAATTCATTTTGACAGCTAAGTTCGTATATACGAACATCGATTGGTCCGTACCACTCGTTGCGTTTGACTGTTTTTCGATCGAACTTTTTCGATTGTGAAATTCTGATAATACACAAACTGTGTTATATTTGAATTTCGAGCTATAAATGTGAACTTTTCTCGATTGCCTGAGAATCGGCCCCCAGATGTCTAACTTTAACTTTAAGCTATAACTTTAGGTGGAGTAGGCAAATCAAATGGTTTTGGCAAAGGATGTAAATGCTTACTGTAAAGTTTTGGTTTTATTGTTATAAAAAGCGCAATCGGGCTGCTTGGATTTGAGAATAGGTATGCATGACATAGTATGTCAATATTAAGGCCTGATCAGACGAGTACTTTTTTGTCCATCGATATAGATCTCTTATAAATTGTATCGAATAACGCACACAAGGAACTAAAAGTACCGCGGACAAAAAGTCCCCGAAAGTACCGCGGACACCGAGAGACTGCCGGCCTAGCATGAGCGGCTTATAACGCGCGATATGATATGGTACGGCAAGTTGTCTTGCTTACCCCACTAAGGTGTAAGCAAGACGGCATGCCGTACCACATCATATCGCGCGTTATAAGCCGCTCATGCTAGGCCGGCTGGACTGGACAAAAGTTCGCGGTAGTCCGCGAAAAAAATAGAACGAACGTAACTAGGCGCATCAACGCACACTACGAACTTTAGTCTGCATTGAGCGCTCGATAGTGAAGTACGTATCCGGGCAACAAATGACCGCACACCGTACACGGAGCGAAAATCTGACAAAAAAACATTATTTTTTACTAAAATTGTCATAAACCCGAGGACAACAAATGTCTTGTAATAATTGTAAATCGATTTTTGTAAATGCAGTTAGTAAATATTACATGTAATGTTTTTGTAATTTCAAGAGTGGTTTAGTATATACGAATTGATGACGTCATAGACAGTTTTGTTATTTTAAGAGTTCAATAGTAATATCGGGAATGATGACGACATTGACAAATACTAACCGTTATGTAATTTTAAGAGTTCAATAGTATTATCCTGAATGATGACGTCATAGATAAATACTGATTTTTAGTTTATTTAGTTTAAGTAATTTATGTAGTTTAGCAATTAAAAGTAAAGACCCATACAAGCTGTTGTTTGTAACAGAGGCATCAAAAGAGATTTATAAACCTCTTTCGATGAATCTGTTACAACAGTATGTATGGGTCTTTACTTATAATTGCTAAACTACATAAACTGCTAGAACTAAATAAACTAAAAATCACTATTTACCTATTTATAGATATGTCATAAATCTCTTAATGTTAACTTATAATTACTTTATATTAATCTACTGTGTTCGTGCAATGAAATACTCTTTTAATTTTCCTATTTTATTTATTAAAAAATAACCATACAAATTAAAAGGGACGACGCTACCGTTTTTTGCATCAGTAACAGGTGATCATCTGGGTGAAATTTTTCTTCTTTCTAAATCTTGTTTGGGATTAAGTTGATGAAGATGGATGGAGTCATTCAACTTGCCTTTTTTAGGCCTTCGTTTGGTATTGAATTGCCGTCATGTGTGCATTTCAGTGTTTGAAGAACCTTAAACATAAAAATGTTTTATAAGTACAATAAGCTACACACACAACACAAAGAACAACTAGAGCTAGTAAAAATAAATACTAATACCCACATAATATGACTGATACGGGCTGGCTTGAATCGGAATTGGAGTAGTGCGATGCTGGATGAAGTTTGTGGCCTCTGATTTGACTGTGGAACTGTAACTGTTTGCTATAGTGGGTTCTTTGGTTCTTGTATTAGAAGCGATGCCAATAATGGGTCTTCCTCAAACAGATTACTGTACTGACTGATAGGGTAGGCGCCTGGAAATAAAAAATGAGTTTCATGAACAAATTTTTACACCTCATACAGTTTACTCTCTACAAACTCTTACATACAGTAACCAGGGTTAATAAGTTCTAAAGTAAATGACTTGTCAATAAGCTTACCACATAATGCACCAACGTATTCAATGAGACGCCAATTTCCTAAAGGTCCCTGATGAGATTGTCCATTTTTAGGGTTTTTTCACTGATTATTGATGATGTTGATTTTTGAAACACTAAAACTTGGACCACCATTTCACTTGACACAAGCGACAATTTGATCGTTTTGGCACATCCATAAATAGCGACGAATTTTCTTTGATTTTATTATGACCGCAACGTGTCACTGTCGAATCGCGTGCGCGTGCAAACTAGAAAAGGAACGAAATGGCGAACAGCCGGACAAGTAGGTAGGTACAGACAATTACTAAAATGGAACTTGGAATTACAAAACGTGTTTGTTTTATTGTTTTAAGAAATACGGTAGTAATTTCAAGAAAATTGTTTGTAAATTTAAAAATTTTGTTATTAAATAACACAAAAGTTTGTAATATTGCCATGTACTAAACACATTTCCTGATACTACAAATGACCTTTTTTAAATACACTAAATAAGTTTGCAAAAATTACAAAACTTTAGCTATATTTACCACAATTTGAAATAACCATGAAAATATGTAATATCTTACATTTACTAAAACTGACTTTTAGGAATTACAATTACAAATACTAAGGTTTTGCTTAAAAGTAATAATGGTTGTTAAAATAGCAAAACTTTTGTAAGTAATATAAAAACTTAGTTTTTTCGTCAAATACAAAACAGTTTTTTAATTTTTGGTGGTCTTTTTTTTCTCCGTGTATGCGTTGAGTCCGCGACAAGTCCTCGGAGGACATATTTTGGACGTACAGGGACTTTTTGTCCGCTGGGGACAAAAGTCCCTCGTCTGATTATGCCTTTAGCAACTAAACAAAGTGAATGCAGTTATAATTGACATTAATAACATCTATTACACATTAAGACAACTAAATAACAACGTTGACTTAAACGACAACACCAGTTGACGTTCACGTTAACTTGGTTCACGGGCAAATGGTCGATCTAATACAACTTTGAAGGGCTACTAAACTATTTAAACCATAAACTATAAGACCGTAGTCAGTCATAAGCAGTCAGTCAAGGGTGGTTAACGGTCCGTAAGGCAAGTCGTTATTATTTGAGTGATGTCGAGTGTGAAGACCTGTTGCACCCCTATTGTTACGTTTTTAGTTACGTCTTTAGTTACGTCGCTCCGACTGACTTTGACTGTTTCTGTTCATCCATACCTCAGATCGTATAATACTATACTAGGTATCTGAGATCCATACCCAATGTGCGAGAACTTTTTGTTGAATGAGTACATATTCTCAATTTAAGTAAGTACAAGATTGAAACATGGAAGCACTTCCAATAATAACAACTTTTTCGAGTAAAATAAACTTCTTCTCTTGGTAGAGGATTAAAAATTGGAAAAAAATACCTGTGTAAATCACTAAATTAATAATAATCCCAGTAATTAAAGTAATAAGCAAATTACTTAAATTATTTTTATTTTTCTTTGCTAACTAAAATAATGTAAATATTTAAAAAGTTATGTTTGTTAGAAGACTATGCTCTATTGTATCACAAATGGTTTGAATACCTTTTTGAATATTAGGCAAGTGTAATAGACTCTATATTTTTTTATTCATGTTCAAAAAAGAATAAATTAATAGTTAATTAAAGTTACTCGTAAGTTATTCCACACGAGCGGTGCGAATCACAGCTCTGTTATTAATTAGATAATTGGGTAAATCTATGTCGGTTAATATTCAAATGGGACCTGCAATACATTTGCGAATTAATTTCTAGCTTGCCCTGCTTTCATATTAATTAGAACCAATTTAATATTCAGTATCACTTAAATTTCTGAAATAGACTTGCATTAAACCGAAATTAGGTATATGGTATGATTTAGGTACTTTAATAAAGATTATATTATATTTAGGATTTACTTTAATATTAAAGGACGTGTGTCTTCAACTGTGGCGTTTTGTAATGAATGTATGATATGAAACTCATTAACCTACCATTTCCTAGTTAAAAAACCACTGCAGTTCTTAGCTACTATTTTACTACAGACTAAGCAATACTATCCCCACGTAAGTGGTCACAAAAGACCAGTGTAACTCCAACTTTAACTCTACGCAAAACAATAGTCTAGCTTTAAAAGCTTCATAGACCCAGTTGGAAATACAATTTCGCGTCTATAGTCCTTTTCAACGTACGAATCATCTAGGAACATAAAAAGTCCCGCACATTCATAAAGAATAATGTCTTCGGCGGTGGCTCAATTGCCCGTGGAGATGACACATAGCTATCTCAATGCCAAGCCAAGACCTGTTGCGCCTAGATTCGCCTTGTCACTGTGTTTCGGTCGCAGATGTTTAGACATTATATAATATATATCGGGTGCAATTGTTTAAGTTATTGCACCCGAACCCGAGAGAAGTCGGGGCGGGTCGCTATCTTCTCAATTAGTAAAAGAACCTTGAACTCTCATGAACGTAGCCTTCGCTCTAGTGGCAACCTTCTCTTGAAAACACCATCCCACTCTTCTGGCTTCGTCTCCCAATCATTTTCCGTTTCGGCTGTACGAATTCGGAACGACTTGCCCCTAAGCATCCGTAGTGCCCCCAGTAAGTGCGCATTCAAGAAAATGGTCCGCGAACATTACTAGTACTCATATATTTATAGGCATCTACAAATTGTCAGTTGTTATTTAATTTTACTTTTTTTTGCATTGTAATTACCTAGTTACTTTTGTGTTCTTTGTATTGTCACTTTTTGTTTTATTGCCGCTGTTCATTTTCTCCCTGACACCCTTTCCGGTTGACTGGAAGAGAATGCATATTAGCATTAGCTCCGCCATTTGCTGTGTTTTTGCAATAAAGATTAAATAAATAAATAAATAAAACCTTTAATGCTGACGACCTTCGTGGCCGAGTGGTGTACGAACCGGTTTTCAAGGTCCAAAGCCCCTGGTTTTCAATTCCGGTTTCAAGCCCCTATCTCTGGACGTTCCGGGTTCGATTCCCGGTGGGATTAATATTGAAAACGAACTTTAAATATTCCCTCGGGTCTGGGCTGGGTGTAATACCCGTCGCTCGTCGTCTCCAATTTCCATAGCACTAGTGTTCAAGCTACTACAATTTGGTATTCGAACAATGTATGTGATGGTGTACATTATTGAGTAATTTAATGTTTGATTCTGTAATATCTGTTTCTAATGTCATTCCTTGATTGTTTCAGGTAATACAAGAGATGACGATATCAGCAGCCCCCCAATCCTGTAAGCGCTCTGACTACGAACGAAACAAATCCATTCTATGAATAAATTGAAGGAAAATCCTTAACGTTTATTCTGTTTATGTCTTTATTTATAACCATGCCTTTTTCAATACTAAAGTTAATAAAGTATCTAAGTAAGTCTACAAATTAATGAAACGAGTCCATTTTTAGAGTTCTTAAAATAATGTTTAACTAATTTTGTTGTATTTGATGTAGGGTATAATTATTATAGCAACGCATTATTGTTGGTATTTAACTGATAGTTTGAGGCTCTTCGAGCTAACCGAACGATCAAAAATTAAGCGTGGTTGTACAGCACAAATATCAAATATACGTGTTCCAATTACTGATAGCTCTTTTATTCAACAAAAAGTCTGACTACCTTTCATGGCTTTAGTGCCAGTGACAAATGACAGCATGATTGGGTGCTAACTGTTGACAAATTGCTCGCCAGTCAGCGGGCCTAAAAATTACTTTTACTGGTCTTGAATCGGTCGCTTATTTGTCGAAGTGATGTAACAACTAATCGATGAGTTATCAGGTGTGAAGTTTTGAATTAAACGCCAATTCCAATTGCTGATAGCTCTTTTATTCAACAAAAAGTCTGACTACCTTTCATGGCCTTAGTGCCAGTGACAAATGATAGCCTGATTGGGTCCTAAGTGTTGACAAATTGCTGGCCAGTCGGCAGCCCACCTCGGTCCTAGAAATTACTTTTATTTGTGTAGAATGCGGTCGCTTATTTGTCAAGTGATGTTACAACTATATTAGACGTAGGTACTTAGAGTTTTTTAGTTGTTATTTAAAAGAAAATTATTCTTTTCTGATGAAATATCATGTGGGGTCTCATAGAACATCATTCCCAACACACCAATTTGCATTTGCATCAATTTATTATAATTAATTAAAACCAACTTTTCTTATGTCAAATATATAATAAACTAGCGGATCCTCGCGGTTTCACCCGCGTGGTACCCGTTCCCGTGGGAATATCGGGATAAAATATAGCCTTTATCACTCGGGAAGAATGTAGCTTTCTAATGGTGAAAGAATTTTCTAAATCGGTCCAGGTAGTTTCCGAGCCTATTCGATGCAAACAAACAAACAATCAAATCTTTCCTCTTTCTAATATTAGTATAGATAAATAGATAAAAAATATAGAAATAATGTTTATTTGTATTTATGTTGTAATAATTTAGATGCAAAGATGAGTATAGAATCTTTGTTTCCATATTACGATTATTCCTTTACTTACGACAAAAATAGGAGCAAGTTTGATTCATAGCTAATCAGAGTTCTCCAAACCCGCCGTAACTCACCGCAAAGAAGATCTTTTAAGTATAACAAATCGTAGAAATTCAAAAGGAAAGCGACTGTTGGGCATAAAACATTCCCTTTGCGGAAAATTATTAACAAAGCGCCGTAACGACCTCGAACCAGGCTCCCCAGCCACGGACCCGTATGCAAAATACACATTTTATTCCCCCAAGTTATGAGAACTCTGCTCCAACCGAGTTTATGCTATAAGCTGAGACGAAAAAGATTTCTCGCAAAAAATGAGAATTGGCACTTACACCGTTTCGGTTCCCCCGCGCCGTTTTGTTATTGTCGTCGTATAAGTAAACCTTTATGCCATTACGTATAATTTTATATTGGATGTAAAAATATTACCCGGCCTCGTGTAAGATTTGATGTTTCTTTTGGCACTTCCAGACACCTTTGCCCTTTACAATATTATCTGATATTGTTGACGTATGATTTTTTATTAATAATATTCAGTTATGCGTTTCGTATGTCTAGGTAATAAATAAGGGTTTAGTACCCGTGTTTTTATTGAATTTTTAACGGTCTTATTGCTTTCTTATGACAATTTTATTTGTAACAAGCTAAAAATGAAATAAAATGTAAGTAGTTCCTTGCTTAGCTTTATAGAGGCTATTATCTTTCTATTTTTTGAATAATAATTAATTTGTGCTATAATTTGTATTTAAATCTCATCTTCGACGACCGATCTGCGCCAGTGGTCTCGGGTTCGATTCCCGAACAAGACAAATATTTGTGTGCATGAACATGTCTATTTGTCTTGGTCTGGGTGTTTACTATGTATATTAAGTATACATGTATTTACAAACAAAAAGTATTTAAGTATATTTATCCGTTATCAAGTTTTCCGTGATACAGTTTCTTAATGAAATTAAAATGGGCTTAGATAATTGGTGTGAATGTAAGAAATTATTTATTTATTTATCTCTTACAATATGGAACAGTTCTCATATATTAACTGACGACCTCCGTCGCCGAGTGATGTACGCACCGGTTTTTAAGGGGCCACTATCTTTAGAAGTTCCGGGTTCGATTCCCGATCGGGTAAATATTGAAAACGCACATTTCAATATTTATTCGGGTCTGGGTGTATGTACGTAAATAATACCCGTCGTTGTTTTCAATTTCCATAATACTAGTAGCTCAAGCTACAAAGTTTTGGTCTTCGAGCAACGCGGGCCTTCCGTCTCGACGGAAGACCCGCGTTGCTCGAAGGTTTTGGTATTGGAAAAATGCACATAATGGTGTCCAACAAATAAAGCAACTAAATAGGAATAGCATTTTCTACTGCCGAAGCTTCTGAACCGTGACAAAAAACAAGTATACTTAAAGTATACTTATACGTAAGTAAAGGAAGTAATATACATACATGAACTCTTGAACTTCCTTCAGGAAGTAATACATATTTAATTCTAAGTGGAATGCTTTACCACCGCGTCCGGCAAATCTCCGAAAGTTAAATACCCTGGTGGTTTTGCTCAAAGTTGCATCCGGAAATTAAATCCGGGTTAATCCGCCATTTTTCATTACCCGGACGAGAGTGTTTGCGCACTGCCCTCTCCGGCCACTCCGGGCATCTGCTGACGAGCGAAGCAGAGATATTACTGTTATGGCATAAGCTCTATATATGTACGGAATTCGGGTTGGTTTTACTGATGGTAGCAAAAAAAAATGGACTAGGGTTTAAAATATTCACAAAAGCAAATTCGCTAATATTATTTTCAGATTCTTTGGGCATCGGAGCAACCAGACATCAATAAGGAACTTCTCTGATTCCATCAGATAAAACTTTATGATGGTGATAACATTTAGTTTTAAGGGCCATTCCTATCATTTTGTGCAACAAACTTGAATGATCATTGTATCGTTACGTTACTTTCCACATCATTATAAAACCTCCACCGATACCGATTTCATGAAAAAGCTGGATTTTCTTAAAAATATGCTTATATCTTTTTCGCTATATTGCGAGCTGGGTTCTTCTTCTTTGTTTCATAACAAAATATAATACTGGAAAACTTGGAGGAGACTGACGCTAACTTTATCCGGGCCAGCGATATTTATAGTGTTAGTTTCTCAGGAAGGCTATGCATGATTTTACTTCAGAATTTGTTCAATACTATAATATTACCTACTAGCGGCCGCCCGCGGTTTCACCCGCGTGGTTCTCGTTCACGTGGGAATATCGGAATAAAAAGTAGCCGAAGTTACTCATTATTACATCAGCTACCTGCCAGTAAAAGTCCCGTTAAAATCGCTCCAGCTGTTTCAGAGATTAGCCGGAACAAACAGACAGACAGACAGACAGAATGACAGACAGACAGACAAAAATTTAAAAAAATGTTATTTTGCTATATGTACCCTATATATAATCATATGCATGTAGTAAAAAGCGGTTATTTTAATATTACAAACAGACACTCCAATTTTATTTATTTCTATAGATTTGTATAGATTATTTCTTATATTAAAATATCAATTATTTCCTTATAGAAAAATTTAAATTGAAGTATTAGAAAAAGTCGACCCGTCTCACAACTGGCCGATGTCTACCGATGGGACTAAAACCCACGACATTTCACTGTCCGGGCGAATGCTCTATCCACTGAGCTACGGAGTCGAGTACCATCGGAGCTAGTTGTGAGACGGGTGGACATTTTCTAATACTTCAATTTTAATTTTGCAATAGTAGAAATTGCATTGTGAATGCAAAAATAGATAAATAATAATATTTTCTTATTTTCCACTTTGCAAAGATAATGAATGTTTGATTGGATGGCTCAATAATAATTTAGATCAAAACAAACAGAACCTGAAGCCTGGCGCATAGGCACTAGCATAGAAATAAAGGTTATTAATAAACTGAAAAGTAAGAAAAGTAGGTAACTCATACATTGTTTTTATTTCGTTCTTTTAAATTCCGTCATTTATTCCGGGCAAAGTTTCTTTCTAATCTACAGTGATCCATTAAAATTACCTATTCACCAAAGAAAGATTGTCGCAAAAACAGCGGGAAAGGGCCGTTTAAAAGCTAATCTTTTTACAAATTCACTAAAACAACTTGGAACATGAAAGTCATTGAGTAGGCAAACGGAATCCCAATAGATTAGGAAAAAGAGCAAAGCTGCTGAAACCTGTGTTTGGTCACCCCCACCTACCCCCTTTCGTGGGGAAAGTCACCTAGGTATTTTGTATCCCTTTTTTTGCTTTGTTGTTACTTACTGTACAGTAACATTCAGAGGTCGCACCACTACTGGTATGTTTTTTTTTATTTGAATGTATCGTACACGCTTTTCCTCTATATTATCTTGATTAGAATATCATTCTCTATATTATTTGATATGAATTTACCATGGTCTAGCAAATAAATCATTTAATTGATTGATTGATTAGTCTTGCCGAGAAGAATCGTCATGGAATAACATTTAACATTAACTATACATTACCGACCGATTTGGCGCAGGGGTAGGCTACCCACCTTCTGCGCCAGTGGTCTCGGGTTCGATTCCCGAACAAGACAAATATTTTGTGTGCATGAACATGTCTATTTGTCTTGGTCTGGGTAGTTAACTATGTATATTAAGTATGTATTTACAAACAAAAAGTATTTAAGTATATATTGAACCGTTATCAAGTTTTCCATGATACAGTTTCATAATGAAATTAACATGGGCTTAGATAATTGGTGTGAATGTAAGAAGTTATTTATTTATTTATTTATTACAAACAGACTAATACAGTGCTTAAGCTTTCCCCATACTCTAATCTTGCTTCTCGTAGATTGGATTAGCATTTATCCAAGCAAAGAAGCAATATCCAGGGGACTTATTTTTCAATTTCGACACTCGCGTCGAGCGCTCGCTTAGTACTCATTTTCATGTCAAATATGAGTAAAAATGACAAATATCGAGCGCTCGACACGAGCGGCGAAATTCTGGATTTCGACACTTGCGTCGAACGCTCGCTTAGTACTCATTTTCATGGCAAATATGAGTAAAAATGTCAAATAGCGAACGCTCGACACGAGTGACGAAATTCAAAAATAGACCTCCAGAAATATGCACGTACAAACAAACAAACAACCCCAAAAAACCAAACGTTACAAACACCAAAGTTTTTGCACGTATCCTGTGAGTGATAGTTTCTTGCATTGTTTTTGTTTACAATGTACGTACAATGTGAGAGTCGCCGACATTCAACACGTCACGAAACAGTTAACAATAGTCTCACTAGTGATGTGACAGAACCAACACTATCGATAAAATTGAAAGAATGTTTCAGCTGAGAGCCTGTCACCAGAAAACACTCTTAAGAAACCACTCTTTTTTTAGGGTTCCGTAGTCAACTAGGAACCCTTATAGTTTCGCCATGTCCGTCTGTCCGTCCGTCCGTCTGACCCCAGTCTAGCTCATAGACTCTTAGTACTAGAAAGCTGTAATTTGGCATAAATATACATATTTATCACGCCAACAAAGTGGTAAAGTAAAATTTTGAAAAATATTTTTTTTTAGGTGTTGTTCTGTCGCGATGGACTAAAAAATGTTTGATGCAAAATGTAATAAATGTAATGCAGTGATGCAAGGTATCAGATGCAGGTTGATATGCAGAATGCAGATGAGTGCTAAGAAAAGAAACGCATGAGTTGTTGTCAAGGAATCTAATCGAACACTAATCAATAAGAATACATTTTGTCTTAAAGTGCACCGTCAAACTGGTAGTCGAAATGAGGTCAATGCTACGCCGCGTCAGTTATAATTTTATCTACTAACAAAATAAACCGCATGTACGTGCATCGTACATACTGCCACCGAGAAAAACAAAATGAAAGTAAAACTATGCAATAAAATTTAAATCTGAACTAGTGCAATAAACAATAACTTAACGTAACACCCTTTTTTTTGTTTTTATTACTTATTGTAAAAAATAATCAGGTATAAAGGTAAAAGTAAACTTGATATGTAAAACTAAAAAATAGAAAATATAAAATTATAAAAGAGCTGGAAAATGTCACACACTTAAACACATAGTCTTAATGTTCCTAAAGGTTCTATCTAGGTTCACTAGTGTCAAATGTCACGGTGTTCACTGAGGGCCGAGCCCTATCACATTCACTTGGTAACTTATTCACTATTTTATGTTTTTTGTTGTCATATTGCACTACACTATAGATATCCTCACTTGTGCTTGGCTTCGCGTCCTCACAATGAGTCTTCCCCCCTCTCGAATTACCACTCTTTCCGGTTTTGACCTTCCAGCAGTATACAGTGACAATTAAAAGCAAAACGCCTATGCCTATAATCACATAAATCATAATATAATGATGTATATCGTGCGAGGTTAGTGGCTCTATAGTGGATTGATCTTTTAACTTTTGGATATCGCTATGTAGTTTCCTAAATTGAGTTTCATGTGTCTCCGGGAATACTGACAAATTCTGGACATTAACTGAAGTATTGATAATCTTGTTAAGAGGTGAAAGTTCTGGAATTATAAGGCTTGGTGTTTCAATTGTAATTTTATCGCTATATTGCATATTTGCATATAACATAAAGGTGTTTCCTTTCAGTACACACCCTTTCTCTAACGTTATCAGTCCCATGTGACGTAGCGTCTGTGACGTCAAGGCCGTTGGACATATGATGCGTACAATGCACTCGCCGCAACAATAATAAAACCAGGTGTTTAATTGATGTAACTTGACCCAGTTATCGCTGCATAGCGTACTTTCTGCGCGGCAAAATGATTCGTGTTTATCACGGTAATTAATTAATTGTGTATCGCAAATAGACTTCTGTCGAGTTATGTCATATACTGGGTGATTGAACTTGCACATCATATTCTGTTGACTAATTGTTTGACATTCATAAATATCGGTTTGATCTAGCGGCACAAAAGTGTCTCGGTGTATATTTATAGCGATAAGGTTTGTTGCAGGAATAATATTTAGAACCTTAGTCCGGCTAATGCGTTGTGGGATGTTAATTAATTTAATTAGTTCATAAGGCTCGTCATTCAACAACGGTACCTTGACTTCCATTATTAAATAATTTTGTGTGATGCGGCTATGAACTCTAAGAAGTTTATAAACGTCTTTTATGTTGTCATGAGTCTCAGGTAGCGCTAAGTTGTGAGCTAAATGTCGAGCTATTTTATCTAGTTCTTGTTGTAATTGACCAGGCGATATTAAATGCACATCGATGTGACCTTGATACAGGTTAGTCAGTGTGTTTATTAAGGTTTGTTGCATGAATTTAAGGTTTGTCAGTATGCTTTCGGCGGCCATAATAGATGTCAAAACGTAAAATGAGGTTTCATCTTTTGATTTTTTAGCTAAATATTCTCTGTCAAGTGTTGCAAGGTGTTTACGTATCATATCTAGGTGTTTTATCATGGTTTGCTCGTTTCTCTGTACAATGTTACGTTCAGCTTCTAAAATGCTTGTCTGGTTCTTGATTAATGTTAATAAGTGGTTTTCATTTTGTTGAACAGTTGTTATGTCGGTCTCATATTTTGCAGCGAATCTTTCGTCGAGTACCCCAAATAAGGTATTGGCTAAGTACCCGACTCCATTTACCAGCCCCCTTTTTACTCTGCTCTGCATCAAATGTTGAGAAGTTAATAAGCTGTTATAATAATGTAACTCTTTCATGTTCTGATCTAATTGGTTTAGTAACACTTGGAATTGCATGACCCAATTTTCTCTCTGAAAGTCTTTGATATGCGTTACGTATTGATCCAGTACTACGATGCTATGCCAATAGTTTGTCATATTATAGTTAAATATTAATTTCCATTCTTCTTTGATCTCTTGCAGTTCTCCGACCTTATCAAAATAAAGTGATTGGTTGTTACTCACTGAAGTAAGAGTAAAGCCAGAGTGATTTTGTTGCATCGAGGGTGACAAAACTCCAATAAATAATAATAATGTATAACAAAATAAACTTTTCCACGTCATATTTTTTCCTCGATTTCTTTTACGCGTGTATGTCTGTTCGTCATTTGCAGGTTTTTCTATTTCAAGAAGACACACTAATTTAGTTATGGGCCTTTTAAGTTCTCCCTTGGCGGTTTTCAATGTAACCACCCGTGAATGGCCGTCCCTTCCAGGATGTAATTGTATAACTCTGCCGAGTGCCCATTTTCCTGCTGGTAAGTGTTCGTCCTTGATGCACACAATGTCATTTAATTGAGGGTCTGGTTTGGATTGCTGCCATTTTGATCTAGCTTGTAGTTGTTGTAAATATTCGCTAGACCATTTATCCCAGAAATCCTTACCCAATTTTTGTACCAGTTGCCATCTCTTTCTAAAATCGATGCTGAAGTCGTCTGGTTCGGGGATGGTTAGAAGTTCCGTCCCGGTGACCCTTGCACAAAATCTTTTAAATGCTAAGAACGCTGCTGTACTCAACTCCGTCACAAGCTCTAGATGGACAGCTTTGGTTGCAAAACAAACAAAGACAGCGATGTAAGCTAGTAGCGTTTTTATCTCACGACCTTTGTTGGCCTTGATTTCTACGTGGCTTGAAAAGTCGACCCCTGTATGTGTGAAGGGTCGAGAGACTGTTACCCTAGGCGTAGGGAGGTCAGCCATGATTTGGTTTTGTGTTTTTGCATTAAAACGGCGGCACGTGACACATTTATGAATCACCCTTTTTACTGCACGATAACCTCCGACAATCCAATACTTTTGTCGCAAATGTGCTAATGTAAGTTTAGGTCCCCCATGCAGAAGTTGTAGATGAGCCTGCTCGATAAGCATGTCGGTCGATCGGTGATTATGGGGCAAAAGCATTGGTTGTTTGGTGTCTTCCTTTAAGTTTGCATTTCTCAACCTCCCCCCAACTCGCAAAATGTTGTCGTTATCAAGAAAGGGGTTTAAACTACGGATGTTACTTTTGGTACTGATGCAGTTGTCATGTTCTATTTTTAGTATCTCGTCCTTGAACTCGTGTAGTTGTATTTGTTTTACGATAAATTTTTCTGCAACATGTAATTCTTGCAGTGTCAGATAGCCTCCGTGAGTAAATCGATGTGTCATTCGTAGTAGCCATGCGACGATTCTAATAACGTGACTCATACTACTATGTTTATATATTAATTCAATGACAATTGACGACGATTGTAATTGTGTTATGCATGTTTGCTTTTGTTTTAATTCATAATCTGTGTCAGTAATGTGTTCCTTTTTGTTCAAAGACTTGTCAAAAGTTTCGAAAATTTTTGAAATTTCCGAGAGCAGCACGCGTTTTGTCAATTTAATGCAGCTTATGTTAATTTTAATCGAAAACGCGAAGTAATCTGTTTGTGGATTCCATTGCAACCCCAGCGCTTTTGTTGTGCCTTCGCTTTTAAAGTGTAACGTTGTCTGGCTCAACTTATTGTCACTGATGTTATGTAATAACTCTGGATTATTACTCGTCCACTTTCGTAATGTCAACCCTGCACCCCGGAGCATGTCGATAAGCTGTTGCTGCATTGCTTTGGCGATTTCTAAACTATTACTACCACATAGTACATCATCAACGTACATAGCGTGGTTTATGACGTCACTGGCTAGGGGGTACTTGTCCTGATCGTCTAGCGCTAACTGTTTCAGTGTTCGTAAGGCCAGGAACGGGGCTGCCTTTACGCCAAACGTTACGGTACATAAATGATATTGCTGTATTTGTTGTTCTCTATTGTCCCTCCAAAGAATTTTTTGCAATTGTTGATCTTCCTCGCTGACCTTGATCATTCTATACATCTTCTCACAATCAGCGGTAAAAACGTATTTGTGTAATCTCCATCGTATTAACAATGTCAACAGATCCTGGTGTAGTTTTGGTCCACACTCCATGAGGTCGTTAAGACTGAAACCCGATCCAGTTTTTTGTGATGCATTAAAAACGACTCTTAACTTCGTAGTCACTGAATCCTGTTTCAAAACACCATGATGGGGCAAATAACAAGTCGGTTCACGATCTATGGGGCTCGGTTTCATGTGACCCATTTCCAAATATTCTGTCATTATTTTTTTGTAACTGTCTGAAAACTGGGTATTTTTATTTAATTTTCCTTCCAGATGTTTAAACTGTGCTGACGCAAGATATTTTGATTTACCCAGTTGGCTCTCGAACCCTGACTTCATGGGGTATCGAACCTCATATCGTCCATCTGGTAACCGTGTCGTTGTTGCAGTGTAATATTCCTCGCAGTATTGTTCCTGTGACGTCATGGAGCCAGGCTTATCCTGAATATCCTCTACCTCCCAGTATCTTGCAAAATCATCGCTATTATTCGTGATCACGTGACAGTTAAATGTTTTGACGTGGCCCGACATGATCCAACCTAATTGTGTCTGCTGCGCTATTGGTTGGTTTGGATGTCCTTTAATCAGACCACACAACAATATTTCCGAAAACACGTGTGCATCAAAAAGAATATCTATGGGCCTCGAAACGTTATACTCGGGATCGGCTAATGTAATGTTTTTAAAGTACTCCGTGTCGCTAACTGCAAATGACGCATTCGGTAAATTACTAACGACGCGTGTCATAATTAATGCATCGGTTTCAAATTGATAGTCGGTGCAGACTGATTTGCAACTCAAGTGTACTTTACCTTTACTTTTATTTGACAAAGTACCAACACCTGATACGCTTGCATCTAATTTTTCTCTCTGTAAACCTAATCTTTGGGCTGCATTCTCCGTAATCAGAGTAATTTGTGACCCTTGATCGACTAGGGCACGCAACGTCACATATTCTCCTCTAACCGTTGCCACCTGAACTAATGTAGTCGGTAATAGTATTTCGTCATCAGTATTCGAGACGTAATTGTTTTGCATTGGTTTGTCATAAGGCAACTTCGGCGCTGCCGATGATGTCATAGGTGGCCGTTCTACGTTGCTAAGAGCGCTATGTAACAAAGTATTATGCGGCAAATTGCATTCTTTGCACCTTTTGCCTGACCCACAAAAACCTTTGTTATGCACGTACAAACAATTTTTGCATATGTTGTGTTTAGTTAAAACGTGTAATTTTTCTTTATTTGTCATTTCAATAAACTTGGCACACTTAAACAGTGCGTGATCATTTTTGCATAATGGACACGTAATTTTTCCTAAACTAAAGTTGCATGCAGGGTGACGCCCATGACCTGGTTCTCTAATAGCATGTCGAGCTTTTGAGTTGTAATTTCTATCATAAGAACGAGATGCATTAAATTGTAGTTTCATTGGTTTTTGAGATGAACTAACACCGTTTTCAGGCCTTTTTCGTTACAATGGCTCTAATGCAATAAATTTACTTTCCACGAATTGCATAAACTGGTCGAACTTAGGCAACTCACGTGTATTGGATCTAGATTGCATATAATCTGAATAGGTTTCGGAATCGAGCTTTTCACATAATATATGTACCAACATCGGATCCCACGTCGATGTGTCTACGTTCAAATTATGTATAGCGTGAATAGTCTCCATAGATGTGTCATATAACCGTTTTAATTCGTAAGATGTTTGATTTTGCACATTAGGTTGTCGCATAAATATTTGAAAGTTCTTAGTGAATAAAAGTTGCTTATTATTATACCTATGACATAATAAATCCCAACACGTATCATAATTCTCTGGTGCAACATGCAAATGTTGGACGAGCTTTTCCGCCTCGCCCCGCAACCTTCCCTTTAAATGTTGCATCTTTTGTGTTTTTGTAAGAGCTGGATTATTATGTATAGCTTCCGAATACAAATCCATGAATGTAGGCCACACGGTATAATTGCCGCCAAACAAAGGAATTTCATATTTTGGCACCGATTGTTGTTGACATACTGACGCATTTAATTTAATATTTAATTGCCGTTTCACATGCTCATATTTTGTTTCAAGTTCATTAAAAGTTCTATAGTATTCAGCATCCATTCCAAGCAAAATACCATCGATGTGCAAATGTAAATTATCTATCGGCTTCCAGCGAGACTCTAGGCACTTCAATTTGTCATCAATTTCCCACTTTTCTGTTATTTCATCCACTCTAATCGAGTCCACTAACCTGCTAAATGCTCTAAAATAGGCACGCTGCAAATCGCTCTTTTGCTGCAAAGCTTCAGCTTTCCCGTCATGACTTACAAACTGTGTGCTGTCAAACCTGGTTTGCTGTAACTGCTCAAGAAGCCCGGAACTGGTTGGTGGTTTCGGTTCCTCCACCACAACTGGAACCTCCTTCTGCTCCGCTTTCCACGATAATAAGTCAAAGCGTGTACCTTCATACCATTTCTGGATTACACCGATGATGCCTTCAACATAATACTGATGAGTTTTCTGCTCCGCCTTCATCAGTTCTCCGTCGTTTTGCTGACACTCCGCCCATAAGTTATCTAAAGCCTTCAATCGCTTTTCAATATATTCTCTAGACTTACGACTGGCCGAATCCTTCTTAAAATTAGCATGGATTCTCTTGATCTCCTCAAAGATATGCTTCTGACGCTCAATTAAGGCCTCCATTGCAATGCAAGAAAAATATGGAAAGATCTTACTTGAACTACTGGACCTCTTCCTTCCTGAATGTGCAGCTCTGGATCGCTGGACTCACGTCGACGCAGGTTCAACAGGATGCAACGCCGATGCGCGGACGCGGTCAGGTTCACTCGCGATGTCACTGGTTGATACCCAGGACTTCGAAACAACTCTTTCCCGAAATAGTAAACTAACGCGAAAAAATTGAATCTAAAGTCCTTTATCGAAGGACCAAAAAATGTTCTGTCGCGATGGACTAAAAAATGTTTGATGCAAAATGTAATAAATGCAGTGATGCAAGGTATCAGATGCAGGTTGATATGCAGAATGCAGATGAGTGCTAAGAAAAGAAACGCATGAGTTGTTGTCAAGGAATCTAATCGAACACTAATCAATAAGAATACATTTTGTCTTAAAGTGCACCGTCAAACTGGTAGTCGAAATGAGGTCAATGCTACGCCGCGTCAGTTATAATTTTATCTACTAACAAAATAAACCGCATGTACGTGCATCGTACAGGTGTGAAGTGGGTGTGTAATTTTTTTTTCTTGTCTACCCCATATTTTGGGATACATGAAAAAATTCACGATAGTAGTTCATATGACGAAGTTAAAAGGAAAACTATCACAGCTGAGTAGGCTAAACAAGTTTTTGAGATATAACACATTTTCGAAAACCCCAAATATAACTTTGTCATTCATACGAATACTATGAAAAACAAAGTTATTTTTTTCTGGCAAAAAATGACAGTGGTATTTTTGCTAGGTGTACGTAATCGGTATGTTAAGTGGGTACGGAACCCTTCATGGGCGAGTCCGACTCGAACTTGGCCTATTTTTCATTAATTAAATTAGTAGCGACTACATTTGCGTGGACTGGTGTTAAGTTTTTATTACTACTTCAGTCAAGACATAATATTGCATTTTACGAAAGACATAGAGATTTAATACGAAGAGCGTTAAATGTCGACTCCGATTATAAATTTTCAAGTCATCTTCAACTCAAACATAGTACGTAGAGCTTTTCCAAAAATAGAAAATTGGAAGCCTTCTCTTAAAACTCGATAGTAAACAAAACAGCACCAACCTATAAACCTTGAAAAATGTGCTACATGTCTTTCAACGACGCCTCAAAGAAAAGCCAATTTTAAGGCTTTTCGCGTGTGAATCGCATTCGGCCTTTGAACGCGGTATTTGAAGCTATTTTCGGCTTGTTCAGCGGTGAGCGACGCTTCCGCCTCAATGAATTATTTATTTATTATTATGTGTTTATTATCGCGCCGCCGCACTGCTCATTTAGCTGTCTTTGCCGATTTCTTTGTTTCTATATCGTCCCATAACGGCATTTGTTTGAGTATCCGCAATCAAAATAAAATGAATTACACGGATTCGGTGCCATTTTTGTTTGTACAAACTTAATCACATTAAAAAAAGATGTTAACTTTTCTTCGTTCTGTTGTTTAATTTTTCATTTCCTATGTTATTCGTTAATTTCTGATTGTGGCCCTTCGATCGACAATAACACCTAGGGTGACCTAGGTCTAGCTAGATACATAGTTGGAGTGCGAGTGACAATCATGGCCGAGCGATATACGCCCACTTGAGCGTATATTTATAAGTCTTTTCTGAATAGTTTCTGTCATTTTTGCCGTAAGATAGTAACATTATTAACCTTTTTTCTCCATTTAAAGGTGCCATAGAAAGTTTTGATGTAGTTTATGAGCCTTCATCTACATAGTACTATTGTTGATCTAAGTTGTGAGCCCACAAGAACATACAATACTTCAACTAATGTCAAAGAAAATTCCATGATGTCTGATATACAGGCTAGAATAAATAAATATTTGATACCTACGTGTATTTTACAAAATTTAACGCTTTTTCTTTTCATTAAGAAAGGAAATTTAAATGAGATTAGATTACACGGGTTCGATGTTAATGAGGTGCCTACATTAATTAATTTTACAGGGGAAAAGAATTAAATTTGACTGTTAATCTTGGGCCCCACCTCTCCTGCGTATCACCTCAAGGATGATCTCATGATCTGATGGTTGCTATTAATTAAATTTGGTCTTCCTTGGGGATTATTTTTGTAAATTATTTTTTTACCAAGATATCAACGTAATTAATTAAATTACAATTTCTGAGTAGGTACTTAAATATTAAAATAAATTACGCTCTAAAAAGTATGAAACAAGAAAATATTCTCATCTGAAATTGCCGTGGTCGTATGCCACTTTTCCCTAGAATGAAAATATTGTTTTGTTATAGTAAGGGGCATACGACCACGGCAATTTCAGATGAGAATATTTTCTTGTTTCATACTTTTTAGAGCGTAATTTTTCAGTAGTCGGGTTTTAGTTTTTGAACTTAATTTTTATTTATATTATTTTGGGGTCATAATTTTGCGCTGTGTAGTGCCGGCACATAAAAAGAATAGCACCACAGTTAAAGAAAAGTTGCTTATTCTGTGGCACTACCCTCTCTCTTGTCGTGGGTGTCTTAAGAGGCGAAAGAGGGAAAACTGCATCAGGAGATGGGCAGCAGCGTCTCCATGTAACAGCATGCCATACTGCGATCGCCAACACTTGACAGGCTAGCGTGGCGATAATGGCAACCCCTCCACCCAAAATGGCTTTACTCCAAAAAAATCAGCCCCCTGAAGTCAGCTGAAGAGAGGGGAAGGACTCGATTATTCTGTAATCCGGTAACTTAACCGGGAGGGCGAACAACAGTCCCTAGGTGGTGTCGGGTTCATCGTCCTTCTGGACGGGACTTGTGTCCCTAGTCAACAATGTGATCACCATCGGAAGCGTGTTGCGCAGGGCAGCGTACCTGATACTCAGAATATCGAAGCTATGACATTTATACAAGTATGCGCTCCGACCTAAACACATGACGATGACGAAGTGGAGCCTATGCATGAGGAGGTTTCGAAACCCATGCATAGCTATAAAACACACTACACGGTTGTGATGAGATTTCAATGCTTAGTTGGGGCAACGTTGCGGTGATGAGTTGAGAGTGGGGCAATTTGGATTTGGGGAACGAACCGACAGAGGCCAGATGCTGGCAGACTTCATGGAGAGGAAGAACTTCTTTATGGTGAACTCCTTCTTCAGGAAGCCCGCAAGCCGCAAATGGACCTGGATCAGTTCGAACGGTAAAGTAAAAAACGAGATCGATTTTATCATGTCGACCAAGAAGCACATATTCAATGATGTCAGTGTGATCAACGCTGTTAAGACAGGAAGCGATCACCGCATGGTCAGAGGAACATTGAATATCAACGTTAAGCTTGAAAGATCGCGGCTGATAAATCCAAGCTCCGACCAATACCGGCTCAAATTCAAAACAATGGGTCTTATGCAGCTTAAAAACAACAGGGCGGCGGGCGATGACGGAATCACAACAGAGCTTCTGAGAGCGGGCGGGAAGCCGATACTTAAAGTTCTCCAGAAGCTTTTCAATTCAGTCATCCTCGAGGGCAAAACGCCAAAGGCATGGGACAGAAGCGTTTTTCAAGAAAACTTTTAGAGAGTCTTATCACCCGATAAGACTCCCTTGAAGAACTACAGACCCATCTTGCTTCTGAGCCATATCTATAAGTTATTTTCGAGAGTCATTACGAGTCGTCTCGCTCGCAGGTTTGACGACTTCCAACCTCCCGAACAAGCTGGGATCCAAAAAGACTATAGCACCAAAGACCACATTCATACGCTGCGGCAACTTACAACTTGCCACTTTGCTAGGCGTTCGTAGACTATGAGAAAGCCTTTGATTCGATCGAGACCTGTGGGCGGTGCTGCAGTCTCTACAGTGGTGCCAAGTAGACTATAGGTAGATGAATCGATGTGCTCAGGTACTTATACCAAAATGCCATTATGTCAGTCCGATTACAGAACCAGAGCTCTAATCCTATCCAACTACAGCGAGGTGTGAGACAGTGAGACATCATCTCTCCAAAACTTTTCACAGCTGCGTTGGAGGATATTTTTAAGCTTCTGGATTGGAAAGGATGAGGCATCAACATCAATGGCGAGCACCTAACACACCTACGGTTTGCCGATGATGTAGTTCTTATAGCTGAGACTTTGGAAGACCTGAATACAATGCTCGAAGATCCCAGTAATGCTTCTCAAAGAGTGGGTCTTAAGATGAACATGGATAAGACGAAAATCACGTCCAATGCCCATGTTGCACCCGCTCCAGTTAATGTTGGGAACATTACACTCGAAGTTGTTGACCACTTTGTTTACCTAGGGCAAACGGTCCAGTTAGTTAAGTCCAACTCGAGAAAGGATCACTCGATGAATCCAGCTCGGATGGGCAGTGTTCAGGAAGCTCCGGCATATATTCGCGTCCGAAATACCTCAATGTCTCAAGACGAAAGTCTTTGACCAGGAGCACAGTAAATATATATGCTAGTGCCAGGAGTGTGTTGCCAGTAATGGACGTGAGACTGACCTATAGAAGTCAGATGTGGTCTTTTACTATGTATCTCATAAGAAGGCTCAAAGTCACCCAGCGAGCAATGGAGAGAGCGATGCTTGGTATTTCCTGCTCGATCGAATCAGAAACGATGAGATCCGCAGGAGAACTGAAACAACCGACATCGCTCGAAGGATTGCATCGTTGAAGTGGCAGTGGGCGGGACACATAGCGCGGAGAACCGATGGCCGTTGGTGCGGTAAGGTTCTCGAATGGCGATCGCGTACCGGACGACTTTCTGTGGGCAGGCCCCCTACAGGGTGGACCGACGATCTGGTCAAAGTCGCGGGAAGCCGCTGGATGCGGGCAGCGCAGGATCCATTGTTGTGGAGTTCCTTGGGGGAGGCCTATGCCCAGCCGTCGTTCGGCTGATATGATGAACTAAATTATTACCTATTAATTTAATTCTACCTACCTATTTTCGTCAAACAATGCTGGGGTGAACTATGGAATGCCATAAACATACATTATATTATACAAGGGCCTAATCATGTAGGATAATATTTGCTAGGGGAAATAATCTTATTCCGCTGTACCTGTAAAGATGTCAAAATTCGATTTATGCAAGCAAAGCCGCAAGCAACAACCAATAAAATATATATTTTTGAAACGAGCTCACCAAGAGCTTTCATTTGATACCAAACACGATATTCTATTTTTAAAAAAGTTTTTTAGTTCACAACTTTATGTCGTCTAGAGGGCGCCATATTCAATTTCATGTGACGTGACATAGCCTATAACCAGCAGACAATCGAGAGGCTTCTAACGATACCTCAATTGTGAATATATGATCAGCAGATTAGAAGTTATGCGGGAACAGATGAACATACATACATACATACATACATACATACATACATACATACCGGTCAAACTCATAACCCTCCTTTTTTTGCTTTGCCGTAGTCGGGTAAAAAATAAACCATTTTCTCTGACAACATTTTTGTTGCCTTATAAATACTTATATCTGCCACTTGACTACAATACAATCATCATTATCAGCCATAATAAGTCCCCACTGCTGGGGTACAGCCCGTCCTTACGGATGGATAAGGAGAATGGCTAAGCATGACCCACCACGCGGCCTCAAGGCGGATTGGTGGTTAACAAAACAATGTTTTTGGAAATAAACCCCAAATTCAAAAGCAGCCGTGTGTCAAGGACAGACATCTACCATGTACCTAGCTACTTCATATCGCATTTTCGGTTCTGAAACAGTAACAACTTAACTTGTTACTATGTGGTACAGAAGTCATCTTATCTTCTATCTTGTTTTCAAAATAATATTTGAGTATTGTTCAAGTAATTAAAATAAGGCCCGCTTGATGAGTTAGGGCTGTGAAGATGAATAGTTTATTATTCTCACTGCCAATATTTTATTTGCAACCAGGATATTAAATTATAATACACTAGCGGATCCCCGCGGTTTTACTCGCGTGGCACCCGTTCCCGTGGGAATATCGGGATAAAATATAGCCTATGTTACTCGGGAATAATGTAGCTTTCTAATGGTCAAAGAATTTTCTAAATTAGTCCAGTCAATCAAATCTTTCCACTTTATAATATTAGTATAGATGACCATTGTGGACCCTGTAGGGCACGCAAAAGGTAATGGAAAGAGTAAAGATTATTTATTATAAAGAATGAAACTATGTTTTTTTTATCCACAACAGGGTAGTATTTAACCTTTAACACACGTGAGGTAAACTGGTGATAAGGCTGAAGGTGGAAGCGCACTACTCCCGGATCCTCAGACCTCACCCACTGTGGAACTGGCTGTCTTATCTCTAACTCCCAGAACAAAACAATGCTGAAAACATCGTTGTTATGGCGACATACTGAGATAATATGGTGGTAGCTAGCCAGGCGGACTTAAAACAAGACCTATCACCAAACAAACCAAATACAATATGGAAATCGAACCCGGGACCTCTTGGTCTGATATCGGGGGTATGTACCACTAGACCACAGAAGCAGTTAATAGTAAATACAAAACCTCTGGGGTGTTTTAATAAACAGAATCCAAAAATAAAAAACTTTGCTCAGACAAAACTTATTAAATCTGAGTTCATCAACACCCGACGCCTAATCCGTGATGAAAACTGAGTCTTACATCCCCCTACATGTAGACATAAAATTGCTGTCTAGAAGTCTCATTTGAGAAACTTAGGTATAGATCTCTTGCCATAGCAAGATTTCTGCTTTAGTGTGAGTGACCTCAAAAAGTAGAGTCAGGAGTCGGGCCATAAAAATTATTGAAATATAAAGTTTTAATATTACTTGATAATTAAAAAATATACCCAAATATAAATATTATAATAACAAATCTGCTATACCCTGACCATTGCATCGGCCGAATAATCTGTGTGAAGGAATTCTGCGCGCCTCAGCCCTATAAAACATCTTAAAACTCATTTTTGAGCAAAAGAACATTCTACATATTAAATAGTTTTTGGTATGGGGATAGTTTGGGAGCTGGAACATAAGCTACTTTTTATCCCGGAAAATATCACATTCCCACGGGATGTCCTGTAGTCCACGCGGGCGGAAGCCTAGTTTCTACAAAAACAGAATCACGTTCTACATATTTTAACTCCCATGAGAAGGGGACAAAGTTCTTACTTATTTTGAAACCCAATTCAATTTTTTTTTAACTAAATCACAAATTTATCTTAAAAACAAAATAAATAAAAAACACGGTAATCATTAACGGTAATCACACGGTAAGAATTTTCAATTACTTACCTACTTAGGAGCTAGACATCTAATAAATATGTAGTTTAAAAAACTAAAAAACACACTTTTATAGGAACAGACTAAAAAGTACAAAATAACTGTCTATTCGGTGACTGAAATGAAAAGTTATTTAAATTTTTATTTTCCATTTTTCAATCTTATAAATTGCATTGTGAATGCAAAGATTTTCAGCTATAATCAATTTATTTTCATTATGACGCATATTACTGAGCCAATATTTTAATATAGTAGATTGTACAACAAGTGCATAAAACGTACCATTTTACCCGAGACGTATAAATCCATCCGAGCCGTAGGCGAGGGTGGATAGTCAATTCGAGGGTAAAATGGGTTTTATGTACGAGTTATACACTCTGCTTTTCACTTCGAGTGTGAGGAAAATTTGATAAATAACAATATTGCAAAAAAGAAAAAATAAAGACTTCGCCATATTGGCGGGAAGACTTTCTTTTTTTTATACGTGGCAGTGGCAGCACAGTGATTTTAGCATAGATCGAACTCGTAGTCCATAATGCTCTTGAAATACTTATTTCTTAGAAAACTCATTAATTTTGCCTAAGTAGTTTTATTAATTTAGTAATTTAACATGGATTATGTACAAAATTTAAGAAACAGAATGAAATAACAGGTTTATATAACGAATGTGACTGTTTACCTGACGACCTTTGTCTTAGAATCTGACACTTGACGAAGATTTTACTTTATGCACTAGAGCATAAAAAGCGATTTTATGCAGCCTATACCCAACATACGAACTTTACGAGCATGAGAAGTGAAAAATAATTTTTCAATGTCAATGTGCGCCTGTATTTCATGTTTAGTTTGGTTGAACCCCAATTCAACATTTTTTAACTAAAAAACAGAATTAAGTACTGAAAGTATTTCGAGAACTCTTACCAAACGTAAGACTTCAACCATTTTAAGTATTCTCTCAATAAAGTTATTTGATTCCCGAAAGTCGCCTTTGAAGATAAATTAATAAAGCATTCACGTTATATTCGGCTACAGTAAATAAATTTTGTGATACCACTTCAATCCACGAAAAGACTCCTAAAGTAGAATGACCAGTTATCTAGAAAAAATACAGGATAAATTTCATTATTATTTAACATTAGGTTTTTGATTGATTTATTGATTTATTTATTTAGCATAATAAAAAATACAATTGAGAACTTAAGCTACATTACTAACACAAAAAAACCACATTGGCTTTATAATATGTGTTAGGTTTCTACGTCGAGATCGAAAACAGTTAAAACAATTAATTAAAACACTGTGTGACATACAATGTAGATAAATAAGAATTAATTTAATATTTCTATGTGTGTATGGATTTGATTATTCAATTTACTTTAATAACTTTCTTGGTATATTTATTTTTTGGCAACGTAAATATAAAAATTTCTTGGATTATATTTCCTTTTTACAAGCTTTTTATTAACTCGCCATGTTAGTTAGTTAGTTAATGGGGGACAAATCTTGCAAGCTTAATTTGACCCACTTCCCAGTGTCTGAAATTGTGTATACAGGTTATTTAAATTTTTACTTTTTTGCATTCACAATGCAGACGGGTGCATTGTGAATGCAAAAACGTGAGACGGGTCGATTTTTTTTCTAAATACTTTATTTTCCATTTTCCTTGTGTATACAGGTTTGGTTTAGATGACAATACAATATTTAAGTACAGTCAGCAAAAAAGAAAATGTTTTTTTTTTTTAAACTTATTTCAATATCAATCCCGAATATGTTTGGTCTTAAACTACTACAAACTCCAAGTCAGATAATGTTTTAGAGGGTATGTTTTTTGCTATTTTAATTATAAGTAATCAATTTCACATGTAGCTACCAAAATCTTCTAATATTTAACAGAATACAATTACTTATTTACTAATAATAATGCATTCACAGTGAAATTTTTATTATTGATAATGAAGTATGTACCTATTAGAAAAAATGGACTCGTCCCATCGAAACTAGTTGTGAGACGGGTCGATTTTTCTTCGCTAATACTTCATTTTGAATTTCAATGCATTTAAAATTTCCTGTGAAGCAATGGCCGCTTGGCTGCCCTAGCAAGGTCCTCGTCCAAAGCTCTTGACAAAACAATGGAAACAGGAGTAAGGTTCGTTAGTCCAGACGAGTGGGTCTCGACGACGCCGACCTACAGTAATAATGATTAATGTGTTCTCTTATTTATGTATGATATTAAAAATAATGTGCGTCAAGTTAGCAGCCTCACATGGTTTTGATTGTGTCAAAAAATACTGTATAAATAGTGTTAAATAGTGAGGTATACTATATAAATAGTGATACTTTGATTCAAAAGATATTTGAGTATCTTGGTGAGGCTGCAAACTTAACGTCAAGTAAGCAGGCACCTCAAGAAATACAGTTCGTATCAAATCAATGTGATTTATATGTCAAAAAATACTGGGTAAATAGTGTATCGTATATGCAAAATTTCAATAGGAGTGCTTTAACACAAGCTGAGATATTAAGGTCTCTAAGTGGGCTGCTATCTTGACGTTTCTTGCAATGGCGATTAAAGGGAAACGGGTACAAGTTTTAAATAAGCAAAAACCTTTTGAACCAAAGTATCACTATTTATATAATATACTTCACTATTTAACACTATTTATTTTTGACGACTGATTTGGCGCAGGGGTAAACTACCTGCCTTCTGCGCCAGAGGTCTCGGGTTTGATTCCCGAACAAGACAAATATTTGTGTGCATGAACATGTCTATTTGTCTTGGTCTGGGTGTTTTCTATGTACATTAAGTATGTATATACAAACAAAAAGTATTTAAGTATATATTTATCCGTTATCAAGTTCACGTAGACACAGTTTCTTAAGAAATTAACTACGGGCTTATATAATTGGTGTGATTGTAAGAAAATATTATTTATTTATTATTTATACAGTATTTTCTGTCATGGTCAAAACCATCTAATTTTGTTGAGAGGCTGCTAACTTGACGCACATTAAAAATAACACATTTCATTACAAGCTAAGATTAATTAGAACCAAGTGGGTAGTTACTTACTGTCTACTGGACAATTCGCCTACCCTTATTCATTATTCTCATATGACAAAGTAAAATAATTAATTATCATAAGGCTTCGCTAAAATTCTCTGCTTGGCTTATCTTGTTTGTTTCATAAAGTGCGAGGCAAGTATACAGGTGGAATATTACATGATACCTCGAAAGAAAAAATGGAATGGAATGGAAACAATGGCGAAAGCAAACTTTACTCAAAGGAACCTTTTTTTTTAAGAAACAAAACTGTTTTTCCAAATCCGCTTCCCACACCCAGGAATCAAACCGGCTAAAAATAAAAAACAACAGTAGTTCTGTAGTTTTATCGCATAAATCGATGAGGTAAATAAATAAATAAAATATAATAAAAAATATATTTATTCAACTTGGCTTAATAAATAAGCTCTTTTGAATCGTCAATATTTTCCTACCTCCCATTCAAGACTTTTTTAACTGATAAGAAGAACATGGATCGAATCTCTTCAACTAACATGATAAATTAAATCAAAAGAAAACAATGAAATACTTATCATGGAGCCGATGTTAAGTCGAGTTGGTGTTGTAGGTAATATTCTATGAAATAGCTGTTTTTATTTATTTTATTTTTATTTTATTTTATTGGATAAGGGAAACATACAGCACTATATAATACATTATTATTGAGAAGCATTATGATTGTTCAAAGGCCAACACAGTTTCCACAAAGATAAATTAATGCAAATCATAAGTTGAGTATACACTAGACAATTTTAACGAATCATATAGCTACCAAAAACACAATCAAACCATTAGACACTTATTAAAATTAATTAAAACATAGTTAAATGATAAAAACAATGACACGGTGATCAGCTGTTACATATACTCTTTTTAAACTTAAACAAACTAAGAGAAAAAATATCAATTTGCTGATAGCTCTTATCATAAGAACTACAAGCTCTAACCGAGAAGCGGTTTTTGGCATAATTGGTGCGACAAAAAGGCGGAGCAAAGGTTGTCGAGGATCTCAAGCAAAACCTTTTGCATTTATAAAATATCTTACTGGTAAGATAAATCGATTCAACCATATTGTTTATAATTTTAAAAAGGAAGAATTGATCACGTTGTTCTCTACGCAGCCACAAGGGTGTTATCATGTCCGTACTAAAATTAGGGTATTTATATTTCATGCGTCTGATGAACTTATTCTGGATACGTTCAATAGAGTCAATATGCGTCTTATACTGTGGATTCCAAGCCGTTGATGAGTATTCCAGTACAGATCTTACAAATGCATTATACAATAATACCAGAGTGCTAGGATTTTTAAAATCAGAACCCTGACGAAAGATAAACCCTAACATTTTATAGGCCTTAGCAGTGATTTTATTGATATGCGAGGTAAAATGTAGATCGCTGTCCAGGAGAACCCCCAGGTCACGTGTCTCGATCACTCTATGAAGATTATTACTTAAAAGATTATAACTATAAATTATGGGACTTTTTTTCCTGCTGTATGTTATTATGTGACATTTGTCTACATTTAATTTTAATTTATTATCCAAACAATACTGAGCGAGACGATCTAAATCTTCCTGAAGTAAATGACAATCAGACAAGGTTTTAATTTCACGAAAAATTTTTGTGTCATCTGCATAGAGTAATATTTTTGAATTTTGGAGAACGCTAACAACATCGTTAATGAATATATTAAATAATAATGGACCGAGGTGCGATCCCTGAGGTACGCCCGACGTTATAGGTACATAAGTAGATGTGAAACCTTTAAATGCAACAGCTTGACTACGGTCACGAAGGTAAGATGTGAGCCATCTGAGGAGGTCGCCGTGTATACCGATATATTCAATTTTGGATATTAATAAGCTGTGGGAAATTTTATCAAAAGCTTTAGAATAATCGGTATACACGGCATCCACCTGAGATCCCCCGTCAATGGTAACGAGAACATCCTCAAGAAACTCACCAAGATTTGATTCAGTTGAACGTTTGTCTATAAAACCGTGTTGCTGTGGAACTAAGAGTGGCCTAATAGCGGGGAAAAGCGTATCGTAAACAATTTTCTCGAACAGTTTAGGCATGATGGATAACTTTGATATTCCTCTGTAATTTCTTATGTCATGTTTGTCTCCAGCCTTAAAAATAGGTACTACTAGCGAACGCTTCCAGGACGTAGGCATTATACCATTCGATAAAGATGACACAAACAATTTAGAAATTGGTTCAGCGAGAAGCTCTCGACATCTGGAGATCAATGACGTTCATCATTGCTGGAGATGCTATTTTGTCTATTTTCAAAAATATTTAAGTGAAATTGGCTATCTTCATTATTACGAACATTTTCCCTCCAGTATAATGAAATAATTTCACACTTAGTTCTACTGAAATGTCTCAGTGTTAGCTATATATAGTTAGGTATGTACGAATTTGAAGATCTCAAGTATACAATAGAAAAATATTGCTTACTGATCCAAATCCGTTGGCTTAAAACCACCTTTAGTTAAAATTACTTATCTTTCATCGGTCGGTTTGCTCCAGTCGCTCACTCCTTCTAGAACAAAGCGGGAAATGAACAAAGCATTATGGAACAAGATTGGACCCGATGGACTCGATCAAGAGTGAATGGCGGTGCTGGTAAAATGAACTGGTGAATGAATGAATGAATGAATAAATGGCACAGTTAACTGGCGAGCGAAACGCCTGTCGTAGCTATCGCTATGTATAAGATGTTTAAAGTCGACGTTTAGTCATTTTAACTGGCATTGTCTTAGCGTTGTCTATATAATAAAGCACACTAGTTTTTTTTTTCATTTCTTGAACCCTGGAACTTTCAATTTTGAAGATATGAATGTCTGAAAATAGCAATTGACCGAAATGAAATAAGTCTTCAACCCTCAGAAACTGAAACATAACCTTTCCGCCCCCATGGCAACTGAGTTTCGCAACCAGTTGCGAAAATGGAATTTTTATTCTTTCTTGGCAACTAGTTGCGATATAAGAAGTTTTTTTCTTTATACGCAACCAGTTGCCAACAAAGAATACTTTTGCCGCCATGGCAACTGAGTTTCGCAACCAGTTGCGGAAAAGTAATTTTGGTTTTACTTCCTTTGTTTAACTTTTAAACTAATTCTGGGAATAAATTATCACTGGCAACTACACTCATAGGAACTACTCTGTTTTTTTATCATTTACATGGTAACTCCTATTTACCATATTTAATGATAAAATACAGTATTGACAACACAGTATTATCATACAACACTGAAAAAGAATTCAGCAACAAAAATAATAACAACAACATTAAAGCTGTATCTACCTAAAATAATCAAGTAAGTATTGTTATTTTATCCCGCCCATTGTTATCAATTTCAAAATACATTTACCGCCGGCTGATAACGCGCATCGGACCATTACTCAACAATGGAACACACCACTTTCTAAATTGCTAACGGAGTATAACCGACAAACTTGAAAAGTCGTTAATCATCGTGGCTGAATAACTTTTAAACGTACAGATACTTTTGTGTCGTTATCATGAAAACAATTGGTTTTTACAATACAAAGAGAGCCTTTTTGTTATGAAATTGTTATTTAAAAGCTTTTCAATTTGTAAACGTTTGTACCTAATTGTTTCAGTCCTTAATCGTCTGGTTTACAAATTAATTGTGATCTGACTGTTTAATGTCTGTGTATAACATTAGACTGTTATATGATACAACTAGCTTTCCGCCCGCGGCTTCGCCCGCGTGGACTACACAAGATTATCCCGCCGGAATTTGATACTTTTCCGGGATAAAAAGTAGCCTATGTTCCTCTCCAGGCTACAAAGTATCTATGTCTCAAATTTTAGCCAAATCCGTTCAGCCGTTTTGGCGTGATTGAGTAACAAACATCCAAACATCTAAACTTTCACATTTATAATATTAGTAGGATACTACAAAATCAACTAACAAAAGCACTACATTTGGCGAGCTCAAGTAGAGCTCAATAGTCTTTCATAAAAAGTTGATTAACCAATATGAACTAGTAGTAACAACTCAACAACCTAGTTAATCTCTTTTATACTGCGAACAACAATAAAACTTCTTAACGATCTTAAAAGTTAGGTAACCTACGTACGTAAGTAAGTACTTAACTATAAATAACAATGAAGACATATTCTCAGTAACTTTTATTGCACTTTTGCCGATGATGAGGTTGGAAAAATTGTAATAAAATTATCAAAAATTCATTATTTGCAAGTTATTAAAAAAATTACTTTTTTGCATTCACAATGCAATTTTTATTATTGAAAAATAGAAAATGAAGTAAGTAAGTATTAAAAAAAATCGACCCGTCTCACAACTAGCTAGCTTGTGAGCCGGGTCGATTTTTTACCGACTTCCAAAAAAAGGAGGGAGGTACTCAATTCAACCTGTATTTTTTTTTTTTTTTTGTTTGATGTATGTATACCGATTACTCTGGCGTTAGTGATCCGATTTTAATAGTTGTTTTTTTGTTCGATTGGGTATACTTTCGATTTGGTCCCATATAAGTTTCATTTAGATCCGATAACAATCTTCGGAGATATGGGGCCTGATGTCATGGGAGTCATGAATTATTAGCAGAACGTATAATGTCATCCATGTAAGTAAACGTTAGGTTTTTGTTCTAGCTGAATAGTTTGTTCTTCAAAATAGCGTCAATAAAGTCACACGCGGAAACTATTTATATACTAATTATGTCATAGTATAATGGGTATATGGGTTTCACTTCCAGGACCTCGATTGGTGATGTGGGTTATCACCGCGTTTTGCGATCGTTGCGGTTAAGCAACGTTTGCAAGGGCTGGTCGTAGGATTAAATGAAAAATTACTATCTATACTATTTACCAATTTCAATATTTTTTTTTATTTAAAAGATTATACTCCTGTTTTGGTCTCATTATAACCAAGTCAGGATCTGATGGTAGAATCAAGGGGAACAAGGTAAACCCGAAGATAGATTAGGGTGTTTTGTGTATTTTCTAAAAAATTTCAAGCATATGCATCTGATAGCCATCAGCTCATCATCATGAGCTGGTGATGGAAGATACAACTCCTCATTGGTTAGGAGTTGGAGGATAATTCTTGAATTATTGTTGATACGTAAAAAAATATAGTTGTAATCTTTCAGGTTATTTAGGTGAGCTGATGATGGAAGGTAAAACTCCTTAGGAGTTAGGCATGTTTGGTTACGTACCACCTAGACCTTAAGTTGTATTCTTTCAAGTCTTTTAGGTTAGCTGATGGTGGATGGTGCATAACAAACAACAGAACATTAAAAGAAAAAATAATTTTGTGTTCTGTGTGCATAACAGTTATAACCAAGGAATTTATAAGTACTACGTTATAAATTCCTTGGTTATAACAGAGTTAGAGATGGTGATTCTCACAGAACATACCTAGGTAGTAGAGAGAAAATGTTTCCGTGTTCTGTGGTGATTCTTGTCCGAGATATGGGTTTTAGTAGCTGCTCATTGCGCTACGCTTGCTCATTTTGCGGTTTCTTTTGGTAGCGTTCTTATACTAAAAATGGAAAAATAAAAATTTTTATAAAAAAAATAAACCGCCTTCAAAAAAACTGCAAACAAATTTCGCTTCCCAAAAACACGTAAAAATGAAAAATAAATTAAATCATTCAATTCAAAGGACGAAAGTCCGGGATTTTTTTAAATTAATCTTGGAACTTACTGATCTGATTGAAGTCGGTGACAAGCCCAAAGTAACAATAATAAATACTTAGTTAAAGAATAACACACAAAACCTACTCATGCGCGGAGTGGTGTGAATTGTAACCTATCAAATACATAATATTACATGGCTTGGCACGACTTCAATCAGATCAGTAAGTTCCAAGATTAATTTAAAAAAATCCCGGACTTTCGTCCTTTGAATTGAATGATTTAATTTATTTTTCATTTTTACGTGTTTTTGGGAAGCGAAATTTGTTTGCAGTTTTTTTGAAGGCGGTTTATTTTTTTTATAAAAATTTTTATTTCTCAAATACCTACTTCATTTTCCATTTTTCAATCAATCATTTATTTTGAATTCTAACTACCGAAACAAAGTTATGAAACATTTTTAAACGATTCCCTACAAATTGCTTGTTTAACACACATTTTGATTTGAAAGTTTTCCGTATTTGATTTGGTAGAGCTGAGTTTGGTAGAGTTTGGTAGCTGTAGTATTGGTATTCTAAATAAAGTACCTATTCTAAATAAAGTACGTCTTAATCCTAAATTATTTTTATGTGATTATCTAGCTAGGACATGATAACACAATGTAAACAAAGCCAAAAACAAATGAAGCTTATACGGCACATAAAAACGAACGAACAATCCATACTAATATTATAAATGTGAAAGTGTGTTTGTTTGTTTGTTTGTTTGTTTGTTTGTCCGTCTTTCACCTCAAAACGGAGCCACGGATCGACTCGATTTTTGGTATGGGGATAGTTTGGGAGCTGGAGATTAACATAGGCTACTTTTTATTCCGGAAAATTATAAAATAAAAATGATAATTTTGTATAGAAAATCGATAAACTGTCGTACTATACAAAACTTTCATTTCTACCATAGCCGCTTCCAAAGAGGTATGTCAAAGAGTATTGTAGTCACTGACGTTTTAGCCGCTTTGGATTACCTACTTTTTAATAAGTTAATATGGCAAAACAACGTTTGCCGGGTCAGCTAGTCAAAGAATATAATCAGACGTAGCCGTTTTCCGGAAACAGAAGCAACACCAACAACTGAAAAAGCTCGCGAGACGAACTGGAGTACGTTAGATAAATATTTTAATATCAATATTTACAATAATGGGAGCCGAAAGTCATAAGCCAATAAATGCCATTAGCGTCACTCACAGAAAGCTCAATGTTTGTCGATAAACAATTTGCCATAGCTCGCAAACAAATGTAATTATATAAGGAACCGATAAAACGTTATTGTACAGGAAATAAGAACGCAAACAGCCTCCATAAACATGAAGGTACAAATATTGTGTTCATACTTTTTGTGTTTAAAGAATGTATTGTGGGATCGAGATCCGACTTTAGATCAGCGAAAAAGAAGTGTTATTTTTATGGAAGATCTGCAGGCGAACTTGTATTTTTAAAAGAGGTATTATACTTAATATAATATGCATAATTTTTCTAATGAGTCAAGTTCTTTGTCGGATTATGCCTCAGCAGAATTAATTGTAGTTCTACTAACGGCGAGACCATAAAACCTATCATCACTTGCGGAAAGCTACTAGCCTATACAATATTAACCTGAACTTCATCTGTTCCCTGTATTGGTTAGGCGTAACACATAGACAATGCCGTTTCTATAGACAACATTTAATCAAACAACAAAACCAAAGGTTGTTACGAGACAACCCTAAGATAAACGTAGTATATGTATGTTATCTCCTGAACAAACCCGACCCATCAAACTTCATGTGCGGTAAACTCAGACGTTTCACCAACATAATATAATGCTGCATTAATCTCGCACGCGGCCGCAACATCAATCACAACCATACCGCAACGACTTAAGAATCACTTTTGAACAAACCGCTCATCAATCTCTCCTTAGCTTGAATGAAGTTATCATTTTTGATAGGTACCAGAAAGTTGCGGTTGTTAAAAAAATGTGATGATAAAATCTTTTTTCACACCACATGCTCGATAATGCCCTATTATATATCATGCAAACCTCACCTAAAGCAAGTCATTATTATCCAGCGGTTTATAATGAAATTCAGTACAACATTATGACCCGCTGGTTAATAATGAGATTAGAATTCACAGCAAAAAGAACTTATTTGAATATCGAACTGGCCACTACAAGCCTACGCAAAACAAAGAAATAAAAAGCCGCGAGTGTTGCAAAGCGCTGTAGTAATTTAGCAAGAGGTTGAATTAGATAAATTACAATTTGTACGTTTTTTTTTAAATCAGGTAGGTACTTTAAGTTTTAATAAAACGTTGTTTCTAGTAAGTAGCCTTGCTTTTTAATATCTCGCAAAAGGTGAGAAAAGTAGAGTATTCTCCTTTGGGATAAAGCTGGTTTCGTCTTGGGCGAGCTTGAATCCCTCGCTGCAATCAGGACTCCGTTTTAATTCCCTCGCTTCGCTCAGGAATTAACTCGTAACACCTTCGCTACGCTCGGGAGTTAATCTCGAGTCCCTCATTTGCTCAGGATTCAATATCACGCCCGTGACATAAAACAGTACTTTATCCCCTCGGTGCATAATCTACTATTATTAAACTAAGTTTTGTTTCCAAAAAATCAATCAACAAGATGTTGATGAAAATGACTATAAGTAAATGGAATACATAAAAGTGGGACATTATGAATTTATTTAGACTACAAAAATGCTATGATGTGGTTACTATTAATCGGAATGTTATTATCATTTAAGTAATAAAATAAAATATATAAATATCACATACATTCTTATCTAACAATCCAATTTAAGGAATCTTGTAGAGTCCACTTTAGATAACTCTGCGCGCAACTGGCCCGTTTTTGGCGCTAGTTACAGTACATTTATTTGTTCCAAGGTTAAGGTAAAATATTATAGTATTCGATTTCGACCGCGCGCAGACTTTATCTGGCGCGCACTCTTTTTTCTATTTCTAAACTAGGCCTTTGTGGTCATTATGAACAGCATTCTCATTAACTCGATTTGTGATGAAACCTGTCGATGACACTTACATGTTTTGTGTCTTCTAATTTTTTTTTTTTTTATTGCTATCTTATACCTAATCACCGGAAACCTATTTCGCCATTCCCCGCTCCCGTTAGTGGCATCATAGCTTCCAATCAATTTCCGACGTCCAGATAAACATCAGGAGGGAGTCTTGGACTGCAGACCAATCTAGACCAATATTGGCCGAGTGACGTGTCTTTGGCAGGACGTTAACTGATAGGAAACTATAAAAGTGGATCAATAGTTCCGTTTCCGCTGAGGATTGGGACGTCGGGAGATTTCCGTCTATAACAGTTGCACATTTAAGTGATGACAATCGGATTTGTTTTGAATCGCAGGCGTTTGGCTTGCGAATGTGGAAGTGTCCAAAGTCTATTATCTCGAGGTCTTCCGTTCTTTAGAAGGCTTTAATTCTCAGGTTAATTTGTAGTATTTAACACCCAGCAATCTACATGGGGTTCGCATGGGGTAATTATGGATATGGTCCATCGTTTTTACACATCAAGAAGAAGACCCTTTTTTATCGACAACGGGGTAGCACTTCGCCTTTATCACACCTGAAGTTGAGTCGTGATAAGGCTGAAGGTGGAAGCGTACTACTCCCGGAATCCACAATCACTAAGGAACTGGCTATCTTAACCAATAGATAGAATAAAACGGAAGACACGGACAATGGTGGATTCGCTTTTCATAAAAATAAATAGTGACGCTCCCTAAATACAAAGAGACGAACTATAATATACTTCTTAAGTGATATTTTAAATTTCTTTCTTCTTCTTTACTTATATAATTTTTTTGTGATGTCCCAAATAAATGTATTTTCTTTCTTTTTTTAATTTCGTTTTAAACGTAGCACACGTTCATGTTCTACGAAAGCGTGCCATTTTGCGAATAGGTCACTTTGATTTGCAACATCATTTACTATTTCGCATTGTTGCTTCCAAGAAACCTAGCGTAATCATTTCTACGTCCAATATTCTGGGAAATTACTTATCGCCCGTTAAATATTAGATGGAACCTTCTGTAACCCCAAATCGGTTTGACTCAGTCGATATGGCCCGTCGTTCAGTCGGAAACGAAGACTATGTTAACGATTTTAATCGAATATACCGGTTATTGCGAATATGGCAGATTCTTTTACACAGCACTTTTTCACATATCTGATTGGATCTGTATTCCGAAGCGAGGAATTTCTATTAGGGCTGCCTTCTTGTCATTTTTATTTTATTAAGTTTCTGACTGGATCATGAATCAACATAAATGATCTTCATTTCGATTTATTGTTACTAGGATATAAACTTATGCCCGAATACTCGTACGTTACTTATCTTTGGGAGCGTCTCAAACATCGCCCTGTCACTTTAAATGTTAAACGTATGAAAGAGATGTCATGATGTTTGAGACGCTCCCAAAGATGATTTGCGTACGAGAATTCGGGCGTTAAAGGATTATCTATTCTAATATTATAAAGAGGAAAGATTTGTATTTTTGTATGTAACGAATAAACTCAAAAAGTACTGTGTAACGCCATGAGGTAAATATTAATAAAGCATCTACTTCTCTTATCTTCAGAAGTTTCTTTATAGTAGATGTACATTTGCAAATATGTTAAGGGGGCCATAAATTATCAAACAGTGACAAGTTTCATCCATTAAATTGGTCTTCATTATAAAAAGTGTGACTATTGAATAGGAAACTAAATGTGTTGGCACTTATGGGACAAACTCTCACTAGAAATGACATAATAAATAAAGACGCTAATGTCTTTGCCATGCCTCTTATCCAGTAACAAGACCCTTGTACTAAAAACGACTGCAAACTCAAAAGGGCTTAATTGCTTGTGATTCGGGGAAGCAAAGATAGTAAAGAAATAAGATTTTGGGAAGGGATAGCGGTGACGCTAAAGAAAACAAGCGGGGGTTGAGGATTCGAAGCGAGGACGCGCGTGCGCACAGACGTGAGATCACAAATTAATAGGGTGCCGAATATTAATTAGTTAGGATTAAAAGTTAGTGTTAAGTATATTTGGTCGGAAGGTGCTACGAGTGGGTTAGGAGTTTAGTGCACAACACAAGCTACTCCAGGCCTAGTAACTTCATCTTTTCCCTAACAAACCGGTGAGTTCATCATGAATATTAATATTTGGTTTTTAATGCTTTGCCTGATGTTAGGGCTGACTCTAAGGTGTGTCGCCGCCTTTTGCCAGTTGGCTTGGCGGTTCTTATTAAACATGGGGTGGGGTTTACTAAACAATATGACTTACACACATCCATTACACCTACTTCACAAAGACATATTCTTGGAGTTGGAATGACAGTCAGAGAGAGCATTATGGCTATTGTCCATTCGCGGATTTCTTTAATTTAAATAAGACAGAAGAGGCACGTTGTAATGGGTTGGTGCCATTGGTTACCGCGGATGGCGTTAGAAGTCTAGAAAATATCTAGAATTCTAATGGGCGGGGCGGTAACCCCTCCCCCAAGGGGGAGGCTGCTCAGAGTTTAATATTCGACCTTAGTAGGATCTGTAATTTTTGTCCACTTACAGGGCCTGGGTTAGTGGAGTCGAGTCACATTTTGGTGCCGTGACCAGGATCCCGTCAATATATGTGTTAAAACTATTTGCACAACGGGAATTTAGTATAAAAATGGCATAACGTAAGGGCATTAAAGGCGATCACTGCTAAATAAATAAAATAGGGTATTGAATAACTAAACATTCAAACATTCCGAATGAAATAAAATGGAATTTGCTTGGAACAACAGTCATTGTTAACATTGTTTCGTTTAGCCTAAGATACGGTATAAAAAAAAGGTTGCTCTTTGTAACGTAATTTAGAAAGTAGGTAACAAAAAAAAAGGAATGATGAGCGGTCAAACGTTTAAGACACGTGCAACGTATATTGTATTATATATGGTTGTCCATAAAAAAAAAGCTTTGCGCCAGTTTCACGTGGCTGGGTAACTTGTTATTGTTTTATATAGGTATTATGATGATGAAAAGCAAAACTATAGAAATATCATTTTTTCCAATTGTTGAAATCAAGCACTAAAACTTGTAAGGTTGGGCAAATAAACATTATTTAGTCGTTCAGAATTAAAACCCAAAACCAAATCGGTTATTTCAAAACATGTGCTTTAAATATAGATCCTGAGGGTAAAATAATTATGTAGCGTTACATATCAGCCATACACAAATGGCGTACAAACATTTGAATAGAATAGAATATACTTTATTTGCTCCAAACACGGTATTTAAGTTACATAGTTTAGTAGGTATAACGCGTTTTGCTATAAAATAGCATGCAAATACATATGAAACATTAAATATATTAAGTCACATTAAGTCTAGTCTAAGTAAGAAAATATAGTAAGTCTTAATAAATTAGTCTGCATTAATTTCACATATTGCAATTTATTACTACGAATTTCAATTCTTATACATCAATGACATTAAATATCTTTAAGTTTTATTAAATAAATATACATATTTAATATTAATAACTGGCAGAGAGAGATAGATCTAGTCTTTATATCTGGGAGAGAATTTTGGTTATAAATAAAATTTTATTTCTTTTATTGGATTGGCAGAAGATTTTAGTTTTGAAGTTAGGTGGTAGCTGTTTATTAATTGTGTAATTTTACAGGTTGCTTGAACTTATATACATCTTGAATTTATATACATACTGTGTGACTTTGCAGAATGTAATTAACTTTTGTCTTGTTAGTCGCCTACTGAGAAAATAGTATAGTTACTGATAACAAGTACTATGTCGGATCAGATAGTGACGCGCCGGGGCCGTAAGCGTAAAGCAGGTCAACTGGATTTGAGTACTTAATTTTCAATATTTTTAATTTAAAAATTGCATCGGTATTACAAAACAAAATGTTCAAAATTAAAATAATAATTAACAAGGAAATAATGTTCGGGAAAACACTAGGTCGTGTGTAGAACAAATAGGTTCAGATACATCAAGACAAAGGTTTAGTTTAGAGATTTTTGTCAGGAAATTAGATCAGATAACCAAAAGGCCAAATCCTTAGAAAGCATAAGCGTTGATTGACACCGGTAGTCAAATAACGGGTTTTACGACTGAATTATACAGGTATATCAAAACTCAGGTTGATGTGTTATCTGAAGTGGTGATATAAACTGGTCATGTATAGTGCGTTCGGACCTAAAAGTGAGGGCTTAATACGATCAATTCTATTTGACGTAGGGGTTGTCGATGTCCGAATAGAAATACCTGTTCTAGTTTTGCGGAAATTACTGAGATCTATAATACTAGGGTTTAAATTGGTTAGAGAGGGTTAAAGGCGTGATTAGATGTTGTCCTGACATAAACTTAAAGATTAAACTCTTAGAAGTAATAACGAAGGCTATAATCGGTTCTTGTAATGATACTGAAGGATTGCGAGGAATGTTAAACTATCGAAATAATAGATATACCTAATGAACCCAACGTGCACATGGAAGTTGCGACTTTGGTTTGCGTGGGGAATTATAATAAGACAATGGGGTGTAGTAAACCAGCTGAATTGACGTACGAAGACTTTATTGCTTTTACAAATGAGCGCGGAACATAAAGACCTATTGTTACCGGTATTACAAAAATGTAGATTACTTTACACAAAAGCTCGGGCTAACAATAAATACGTTTACGAGATAAGAAGGACCGTTGAAAACACTTGGTTTTTAAAACATAGCTTTGATGATACGCAGCTGTGTTTCTAAGATTAAGTTAGACTATAGTCTAAAATGTAAGGTACTATGAAGAATTTTGATATAAGTTAGCTAATATGTTATTATTAATCTTCAGTATAGGATTACACACCGTAAAAACATTCTCCGTTCATAAATCTCAAGTTCAATGTTTTCAATTCCATATTGCGGAACCTGGGACTCCCGAGTTGCTGCGGGGACAAATCCCCGATTCCGCTGTGTGATTTCCCGTTGTCACTCCAGCTAGAAACCAGCACCCAGTAAAGGCTATCCCAATGGTGGAAGGCCAGCAGTGGAAGGTCGGCAGAACAAATTGCCGGATATACTTAAGTTAAGTATTCATACTAAAATATGGTTTAATCTTACTCCTGTCCTTAATATGAAAACATTTCATTCTATTAGGCTTGCGATAAGTATTGTTTGGCCACAACGGTCAGTTAAACAAGTTAACGATTTTTAATTATCTATATTCTAGATAACTAGGATTGGATATAGAAGCTACGGGGAGAGATATTGGCATATTAAATATAATTAAAAAAAAAAATGTGTAGATCACATAGATTTATAGTAAAGCTTTTCAGAGTTATAATAATAAAAATGCGGGTTCGAGCCTCGCAAATAGCTAACTGTGTTATTTTAAAGTAAGCTATTATACATCAATTATCTGTCTTATATAATAACCATGTCCATTGTCAGTTGTGTTTAGGAGTTCTACATTTACTGGAAATAAAACCATGCGGTCAAAGGTATCCGATTTACCATTATGAGACAGGTACTTATCTTCTTTAAGTTAGCATAAATTGTACTATTCCAGCAACACAAGTTATGATTGAAGGTGTGTGGATTAAACGTTGGGATTTAATAGAAATAGATAAAGCATTCTTACTGCCACTCATTTGGGAATTCTTTAACAATGCCTAGCTTGTATTGAAAGGGCCACACCACGCTAGCCATTAAACTGGTGCGGTATCCAGATGTTACTCCAAAAATAGGTACAAATAGAAAAAAAGGGATGCATTTATCATTTAGCCTTAAAGAAAAAAAAGGTTGGGTTTTTCGAGTTTCTAAATAATACTTTGATGACCTCCGTGGCCGAGTGGGATACGCACCGGTTTTCAAGGTGCTACTATCTCTGAAGGTCCCGGGTTCGATTCCTGTAGATACGGAAAAAATATTTTGTCTCAAATAAATCATATATTCAGTCGTCGCTTTGATAAAACAACTGTCGTTTCTAAGATAAACTTAAAGTATTAGTTAGGAATGTAAATTACTATTTAGGTTAGGATATAAGTTAGATAATAGATTATTATTAATGTTTAATTAAGGTAGTACACTCAGTAAAAATATTTTTCGAATAAGGAAAATAATATGTCTCAACCACGCTGTTTTCATATGACTCGGGGACGCTGCACGCTGTGTGAGGATAAGTCGTGGGTTTGCTGATGGCAGCTGCGGTTCTGCATCGGTCACATGCCGGCAAATAAGTTAAGTATCGTTATAATTTATTTTAACGTTTCTTGTCTTTGAAGTAGGGAGGCACTACACTTAGGTTGCTATTAGTAATGCTCATCGGTCGCAATGGTTGGGGTTTTGTATGAAAGTTGTAAATTTAAGTATTAAATTTAGTACGTATTATTCAATAAAAGGTTGTTATGTATTTTACAAATTATATGCAACAAAAGGTACCTGCTATCAATATGAAGCAGTGAAATATAAATATAAGACAGTATAGAACACATTAGAGTTATAATAATTACGCATGGATTGATGCAACAAATAGCTACATAAAATAATATTACGAGTTCGATTCTCGTCAGACAAAGTTTGACTGTGTGGCATTAAGTGGAAATTAAGCTATCTTTTCAATTCATCTGTTTTACAAATTATTTATTTTAATGTAAGGTGTAAAAGTTCTACAGTGTTGGGACTTAAAACTACAGACTTGAACTAGCATAAGTCTACTAATATTATAAGTGTGAGAGGTTGAGAGGGTGTTGGTATGTTTGTTACTCTTACAAGCAAAGGAATGTTGTACGGATGAAGCTTACAGTAATATAGATATATTATGTACATTGAATAACACATAGACTATACTGTTGTAACAGTATTCACGTGGAAGCGGGTGCTACAAGAGAAAAATTACGAAGAACGGCTAATAAGTAATATTGCTGTTTCAGCAGTATAATGATAAGGTTGGAGAGATAACAAACCTGCATAAAGCAAAATGCCAGGAAATTATAGACTATAACTAGGTTTACACTTTATGGCAACCCTTGGAGTGATAGAAATGTAAATAGAAATATCTATTGCACAAAATAATAACAGTTGGTGTGAAAATGGTTTCAATTCAGGTTATGTCCAAACAAATACAAATACAAATGGGTTCAAAACATTGATAAACGTAAAGATTGAGAATATTGAAGATGGAAAACGTAAAGATATTTAATAATAGGTTAGTGATATAAAAATATTCTTTTTTAGTTGTAAAGATTTAGGTAATTGTGGGGTTGAACGAAGAAGGAGCTATGGTTATTAGCGTTATTGGGCTACCAGCGTAAACTAACACAAATAAATAAATAAATGATTTCTTACAAGCACACAAAAGTTTTAGGCCTATGTAAATTAGATAAGAATAAGACTGTGTCATGAAGACTCGATAACTAATAAATATATTATACTTCAATACTAAAGTATTTAAGTGTGTGTTATTAAGTTGTAAGTTCTCAAAATAAATATCCGTTTGTATGTAATTTTCATATTACGGCGGTGTGGCACGGCGGTGTGGCACTGGAGCATCATCGTACCACCAGCAGCGCCATAGAGTAGCTGTTGACTGCAGTCGAGCCTAAAGCTGAACACGCAACGTTGTTATCCAGCGCTGATAAAGCAGTATGAACGTTCCTTGTAGATCAAGAACAGAACCAAAAGGCCAGATAAGTTGCATGCTTTGCACTACAATAGTAGCAACTCTCACATCCTTAACAATGTCTCGTTTCGTATAAATCTATTTCTTACAATAGGATAAATCAAAATAATGATTTAACTTAATAATTTAGTTTGGAGTGATCCTATTGGTAGTGGTTGTACAATTATCAGTTGAAACAGGAAGGTAAAAGACTCATAACATATTTTTTTAGAATCCAATACGTACAGATAGGCTGTGGCTTATCATGATAAAAGTGTTTTCATGACTGTTGTTCCATGTGTTAGATTCCATGATGCATCCTCCTAAATGCGTAGGTAGGGAAAAAGCAATTAACTAAATCTGGGTATGAATCATACCATAATTGAACACTATTTTAAGAATTAAAGAATAAGTCTTATGGTTAACTAAACCAATCTATGAATTGTGAAAAATACAAGAGGCTTTGATTTGCAATCCATTTTAAGTAACTCGCTAAACTTACTTACTTGAAGTAATAATAAGGAGTGTATAAAATATCGAGAACGTCTCGTAAGATCTTATAAGAAACATAATACCCCAAGTAATCTTATAAGAATGTATAATTATGTACAAGATTTAAATCTTATAAGTACAAAAAAAAACACGGGTTACAAAAACCTATCTATCCATATACATCCCGAACTTACAGCTGAGACGTACATAGTAGGTATTTTTTTATCTATTTATCAATGATAATGTTTTAACTGGGTGGTGTATCACTTACCGCAATCTTACTATTCTTCTAAACTACAGATTCATTTATGTATAAGAAACGGAATTTTAAATAGATCTCAAATAGCTTTAGTAAAGGTCGATATCATATGAGGTGAAAATCAATTATTTCTATAAATGCAATCAGGAAGTACGAGGGAGATTCATAAAAAAAATGGATATCACTAAATTATTATACACTAGCGAATCCTCCCGTGGGAGTGTCGGGATAGAGTGTGGCCTGTGTGGCTCGGGGGGGAGTGTGGCTTTCTGATGGTCGGGGAAGTTCTTGGGTCGGTCCGGTGGTTCCGGAGCCTATTCGATGCAAACGGACGGGCTGTCGCGTCTTTCCTCTTTGTAGTATTAGTATAGATAAGAAAGTAGTTATGACCAGCAGTGGCCGTCGTTTGGCTGACGTGATGATGAGGGTGATGAAGTAGTTATGACACCTTCCTAATGTATAGGTAATAGGGCACAATGCATTACGCATTTAATCTGGGAATTAAAAAGTAATAATATTTAAAAACTGATGGTCTTTATTTCTATTTGAGAATATTGGTTTTTATGAATTAATTACAGAAATTGCAGATATGAACGTTGGATGTACCGCGTGGTGTTCAACCTAGACAGCCCTACCATAGCGCTCACAACGTGCGCATGGCGCTGAGCGCATCAAAATTACTAAGTGAGATTACTAAATGATATAGTTAGCTACTCAAAATGTCAAAACCACGTAATTATTGTGCAATGTATGGGTGTGGTTCTTTTAATTGGTGAAAGACGAACAATTCAGTTTCTTAGGATTAAGGGATAACGTGCAGCCTATGTCACTTTCCGGCCCATAGGATATCTCCATTCCGGGAATCATTTCGACTCATTGCAGTGTGAAGGAATGAGAAGCCAACGAGCACGCTTCCGCATTGTTAATATGATGATCATATTATTATTAAATTTATATTAGCCTAATTTAAGGCGAAGATATTTTCACTTTGACATAATAACTGTTTAGTAATCTGTGCCGCAAGCCCAACCCTAAACGTAGACAAAAAAAGGGGTTAGGATGTATGCAATAGGAAGAAATGCAGCGTCTGGGTGAATATAACCGTGCGTAATTGGCACCGTACAGGCTGAGACCTACTTTATTGTGTTGGAGTTGGTATTTGTTTGAATGGTTTTACGGAGTGCGGCTGCTGTGCTTGCGCTGTTATTTGTTTTGTGGTACGGCAATAATGACAAGGAGATATTCATTAGGGACTAAATATACCTACATGGTATCATATAGAAATGAGGCATATACATATGTTGTGCAAAGCAAATCGCTATTTGCAAAAGAGTAATTTGATAAATAACAAAGACTTAAATACTGTAGTATTACAACGAGTTACCACAATTCATGGCGATGTTTTAGGACATGAACCTAATTATTATTTGGCGTAAGGCAAATAAGCCTGTTGCCGGAAATAACACGACTAGTTGGTATCTAATTATAGGACAAATAATATCCACATGTAACGACAATATAGGTATTTTATTTGGCTCAAGTTGATTAAGACGTCCAAACTTCCAAGGTATTTAGAAAATATTAAAAGGGTTAAATTCATTGCGTAAGGTTTGATACAAAAAAAAATGCTTCAAATTGCGAATTTATTAAAAGAATATAGCTGTTAATGTATTTACATACGTCCTATCGTGAAAATGCTACTACAGGCATGCCCTCGTCTTATTTTCAGAGGGGGGAATGTAACGCCATGAGGTAAATATTAATAAAGCATCTACTTCTCTTATCTTCAGAAGTTTCTTTATAGTAGATGTACATTTGCAAATATGTTAAGGGGGCCATAAATTATCAAACAGTGACAAGTTTCATCCATTAAATTGGTCTTCATTATAAAAAGTGTGACTATTGAATAGGAAACTAAATGTGTTGGCACTTATGGGACAAACTCTCACTAGAAATGACATAATAAATAAAGACGCTAATGTCTTTGCCATGCCTCTTATCCAGTAACAAGACCCTTGTACTAAAAACGACTGCAAACTCAAAAGGGCTTAATTGCTTGTGATTCGGGGAAGCAAAGATAGTAAAGAAATAAGATTTTGGGAAGGGATAGCGGTGACGCTAAAGAAAACAAGCGGGGGTTGAGGATTCGAAGCGAGGACGCGCGTGCGCACAGACGTGAGATCACAAATTAATAGGGTGCCGAATATTAATTAGTTAGGATTAAAAGTTAGTGTTAAGTATATTTGGTCGGAAGGTGCTACGAGTGGGTTAGGAGTTTAGTGCACAACACAAGCTACTCCAGGCCTAGTAACTTCATCTTTTCCCTAACAAACCGGTGAGTTCATCATGAATATTAATATTTGGTTTTTAATGCTTTGCCTGATGTTAGGGCTGACTCTAAGGTGTGTCGCCGCCTTTTGCCAGTTGGCTTGGCGGTTCTTATTAAACATGGGGTGGGGTTTACTAAACAATATGACTTACACACATCCATTACACCTACTTCACAAAGACATATTCTTGGAGTTGGAATGACAGTCAGAGAGAGCATTATGGCTATTGTCCATTCGCGGATTTCTTTAATTTAAATAAGACAGAAGAGGCACGTTGTAATGGGTTGGTGCCATTGGTTACCGCGGATGGCGTTAGAAGTCTAGAAAATATCTAGAATTCTAATGGGCGGGGCGGTAACCCCTCCCCCAAGGGGGAGGCTGCTCAGAGTTTAATATTCGACCTTAGTAGGATCTGTAATTTTTGTCCACTTACAGGGCCTGGGTTAGTGGAGTCGAGTCACAACTGGACCAATTTAGAAAATTCTTTCACCGTTAGAAAGCTACAGTCTTCCCGAGTGACATAGGCTATACTTAATATTATAAAGAGGAAAGATTTGTATTTTTGTATGTAACGAATAAACTCAAAAAGTACTGGACCGATTTAGAAAATTCTTTCACCGTTAGAAAGCTACAGTCTTCCCGAGTGACATAGGCTATATTTTATCCCGATATTCCCACGGGAACGGGTACCACGCGTGTGAAACCGCAGGCGGCCGCTAGTTCTTAGATATGATGGCGGTAGTTAGCCGGGCGGACTTAAAACAAGTCGAACCAACCAAACGGAATGTAATATGTACCCCTACCGGTAACCGATCCCGGAAACTCTGGGTCTGATGCCGGTGGTGTGTGTGTGACCCCTAGTCCACATAGGCGCATTAAACATGAATGCAACCACAGAACATTAAAATACATTCTTTCTGTGTTCGGTGAAAGAAAGAAAGAAAGAAAGAAAGAAAACACATTTATTTGCACATCACAAGTTCACATTACAAAAGAATACAGATAACAAAGAACACAATTAACAAACAACTAAGTACATAAAAGAAAATAAAAAATAAAATATCTATGTGATGCGCCAATCAGGACCCTGCCTCAGCATATGTTGTTGCTGGGTGTCAAAAATGTCACCCTACAACAACGCTGGTATTCTGGCAGGGCCTGTGCGAGCAACACCAGACGCCACCAAAAAGTCCAAAACAAACATAATAAGTAAAAAACAGTTCCTAACTAAACACATTCAACAAAAAAATAATAAAATAAAAAATAAAGTTGTTACTCAAGAATTGGCAGTATGGCTTAATGTCTTCGCCTGTCCAAAAGGACGAATGGGACGAATTACATGACAGACAATACAATACAATACTTCATTGTTCTGTGGTTTATTTAAAAAGAAAAACTATTGTATTGTAATTTAAAACTTCACATAATTTTATGTCAAACAAAATCCACAAAATACATAGCAAGAAAGAAAGTACATACATAAAAACAACAACAAATACACTTGCTCAATCCTAAATTATTTAGAATAATAGGTGAATGAAACATAACATTTTTAAGGAAAAATTCCCTTACAAAAAATATAATTTTGGCAACCCTATAAAAATATGGGTCAATCAAAGTACGTAGCGCAGTCAAAGAATATATACATGGCGCAGTGCACATTTTCCATTCTCAGTTTCACTTTGTGGCTCTGCGGGCTGAGAGGGGGGGGGGGGGGGGGCTACAAAGAAACTGCATTGTCACTTTGTGAGCGTATTACACTGAGTGTGCCGCCTGAGGGAACGTGTGGCGCAATGTACAGCAAAACCCTTATTTAAAGAGAACACCTAGTTCTATATAAAACTCAAAATACAAAGGCATCGTCATATTACCAAAGGAATATTAATTACGCCAGATAAGTCCGCGTGCGGTCTAAATCGAATAATAAACTTTTCCATAACCTTTAAACAAACAATTCACTGTAACTAGCGCCAAAAACGCCCCAGTCACGGGCAGAGTTATCTGACACGCACTTCTACTCAATACTTAGTCTTGTCTATTTATTTTATATTCTGTGTCTTACAGGACAAAGAATATAGTGCAAAGAGGGTATTTTGCAACTTAAATGACATTGACAAGAGCGCTAGTTGACTTATTGATTAGCAAGCAAAAATTCCTTGGCTAGAAGAGAGTTAGTTCCCGATTTCAACGACGCGCCAAAAGATCTATATATATTTATCTTTCTCTATGCAAAAGATACCTGTCGCACTGACTGACAAGTAAACAGAAAATCAGGTGTAAATTACAATAAATATTCAAATGATGTTATACAAATGTTTATGCAAACAAATACATAATAGGAAAAAGAATCTTGAAGACAATGTTAAATGGAAAGCAAAAAACTCAACGTCTTCGACTGATCCCCTGAGGACAGTGAACAAGAAATTGACGGTGAGGTTAGTTTACAGGTTACAGTAATTAACAGCGTACATAAGTATAGTTTTGGAGCTGGAGAGTGACATAGGCTCAACCCACACGAACCACAACCATAACCACACCACGTGAGCGGGGCGCATGTATTGGAAATCAATAGGCAAATCACACATACCACATTTTGCAGTCAGTATCGACCGCGTGGGTGATACCGGCCACAACGCAACCACCAGTGACGTCTCTGCGAACTAACGGCCGGCCACATCCACATCACAACTACTAGCGACGACATTTTGTCGCACAACCACAACGCAACTGCAAAAAGTTGCGTCGACACTATTCACACGTGCCACATTTTGTTGCTGCGATGTGGTGTGGTTGTACGTGTGGGTCGACACATAGGCTTCTTTCTATCCCGGAAAAACATTAACATTTCCGCGGGATAACGTCGTGTAGTCCACGCGGGCGAAGCCGCGGGTGGAAGGCTAGTAAACATATAAACATTACTCTTGAAGCACTCTTTTGATGAAAACCGTTGCGTAGTTTGGCAGTTCCAAGCGTGCAGACGGCAGGAAGAGACTTTTTAATTCAATGCGTTACTTGGACACTCAATTAGCAGACAATCACATGATTTTCAAATTAGGCGTAACTCTTCCATAGTCTTCTTCCATTCCACCTATTCTGCTAATACGTTAAGCCTGGAATACACATAAATAAATAATAAATAATTAAATAAATATTCCCTTACAATCACACCAATTATCTAAGCGCGAAGTGCAGATATTTTAAAAGCTGTTGATTAATTCTCGCTTGAATCTAAGTCATCCACTCAGTAGTTCCATAATTCGTCCTTTCTTAACTGTTACAAATGTAAAATACATAGACAGACGATAGTTCTCTAATATTACTTAAGGTGAAGTACTTAGCTAATATTAATTCCCAAAACTATTTGGATAAAAACTAAAACATAAGTAACTAAAACATAGTTAATTTCTTAAGAAACTGTGTCTACGTGAACTTGATAACGGATAAATATATACTTAAATACTTTTTGTTTGTAAATACATACTTAATATACATAGAAAACACCTAGACCAAGACAAATAAACATGTTCATGCACACAAAAAATTTGTCTTGTCAGACCTCTGGCGCAGAAGGCGGGTAGTTTACCCCTGCGCCAAATCGGTCGTCAAACACATGCTACATAGTAGCACACAAGCATGCTAGTTTCGAGCAGATGCTACTTAGTAGCAGAAAATTAGCACGTGTATACGAAAAGAGCATGCTCGTTCGGAGAGCTTTGTTATAAAAGAGCGTACCACCTGGTAGCAAACAAACATGCTCTTTTAGTAACATGTGTATTCCAGGCTTTAAGGTATTATATCCACGTTACAGGAAACGCTACCAACAGCAATGCCGCTTAAACGGCAATCGACAGTTAGTTCACACTAAGTCCACAACTTATAGGGTCAGCATTTGCAGGCTACGAAGAACTTTTACGATAGCGCGGGCCGCCTACAAACCGAGTCGTTTAGAGAACCACTTCCCGGGATTACCGCTCCATCAGGATTGAGATTCATTTGAATTTTAAAGGATACGATAGTTTTTATCCTTCTTTTAGTGTTCATTGATGAGCTTTTTTGCAACTTTTTCTGTAGTGGTAGAGGACTATCGTTTTTCTACTTCACTTCTATGTTTTAGTTTTTATCCAAATATTGGGAATTAATATTAGCTAAGTACTTCACCTTAAGTAATATTAGAGAACTATCGTCTGTCTATGTATTTTACATTTGTAACAGTTAAGAAAGGACGAATTATGTAACTACTGAGTGGATGACTTAGATTCAAGCGAGAATTAATCAACAGCTTTTAAAATATCTGCACTTCGCGTTTCGAATCTAAAAAGATTTTTTCTTTCTGTTATTATAAGATTCAGCTACCAACATCGAAGTTTTCCGTCGCGTTTTAAATGACTGTTTCGTTCTATTTAAGATTCCTGAATTTTTTAACTGGTTCGTATTGCCTACCATTGCTATTAAAGTATCCTTCGTAATATTGCATATAAGCAAATATTGTCTACACAAATGGCTACTCTAACAAATGAAATGCGCTGTTGATAAGTTTTAAAATTACTGTTGTTATGGTTGAAATATGAAGGATTTTAACCGGGCACCGAGTCGCGTTAACTCGAGCACTTAACCCTTAGTACTATTATATATTCTGTGAGTTAACCGCGGCTCAGCTGATCTGCGTGCATAATGAGCTCGTTGGGAGATAGTTAGGGAACTAATGCTCTGTTCATATGTTATTCGTTGTAAGAAAGACTATAAAAATCTTATTTTAGGATTCCGCTTTCGTCCGTAATCAGTTAAGTAGTCAACGTTTAAAATTTATACGGTTTATTATTTGAAACTAATATTTTACTACTAGAGCTTGTAGATATTAATTATTTGTTTAAAAACCACTTAGATTTGGATTAGTAAATAACCCATCTTTATATAACCTTTCCTTTAGTTTGCGTAGTAAAGAAATCTCATAAGATCCTAACATCTGAACACTCTCGAAGAAAAGGGCCAGCCCCTTATTTCCCGAAGAATTCCTAAGCCGTCCCAATATTTTTACAGTGCTTCCCTAACTGGTCCACCTATTTAGTCCTTATTCGGGTTCCGTATCTCGAGTGACCAATCTTGAGAAAGGAATCCCCTTGAAAGGGATATCAACACCCCGATTAAAAAGGTCCTGTTCTTAAAATGCTGATTTATATGTCATAGGTTTATATATATGTGGGTATTTATCGGTCGCTATTGAATTAGGTTTTTTATAGTTCGTGGACAATCGAAGTATCGATAGGTATAGTAATATATATATGTGGGTATTTATCGGTCGCTATTGAATTAGGTTTTTTATAATTCGTGGACAATCGAAGTATCGATAGGTATAGTAATACCATAGTCATTCAGATAGATCTCACCCTCATTATGACAAAGGATTTGTAAATCAAAACGTCAGAATACTTTTAATTAATGCTCTTTATTACTATTAATAAATAGACAGATCTTGATTGCGCTCACAAGTGAGTCATGTTGTCGACGCTCATCAGCATTACGTCGCGGTAGGACCTCTTGACCAGGCAGTCGGTGTCGAGGTACGTCAGGTCGTCGCGCTTCATCACCATGTCGGACATATCCATGTCCTTCACCAAGTTTGCGGTGTGCAGGTCCTTCCTGAAGATGAAGATATCGCTGAACTTCATGTTCTTCGTGTAGAACCTGGTCCCGTCAATATGCCTGTCGAACGGATAGCCCAAAGGCATGGTGTCCACACATGTGGTCCAGCGGCAGGAGTGTCGTTCTCTCATGATGTTCATGTCCAAGATCGGGAGGATCAGGCCACTGCGGACTGGGCTGACGATGACGAACATCTGCATTTCCAAACCGCCGCGCCAGCCCATGGGGAGAAGGAGTCTGCTAGGGAAGCCCATGCGAGTCTTCCACCACCAGCTGTCGATCATCTTGACGCCGTCACCCAAACCCTCTAGAGAGCGGTCCCACATGCGGCGAGTCCAAGGTCTCTGCTCGATGACTCCGTGCATCTCGTAGGAGTTGCGGACGATAGTGTTCTTGCCGGTGTCCAGTTTGTATAGGAAGCTGTCGATCTCAACCATATCGAGACGTTTGTCGTTAAGGTTCAGAAGGCGGCCCATGCAGTCGTATTTAGGACCGATGAAGACGCGCACAATGGCGTCGACGGCCTTGTCGGAGACAACATCGATGTTGACCTTGAACGGATGGTGGTTGAGGCGCTGCATGCGTGCAACGTAGATCATGTCGGAACGCTTCTTCTGCATCTCAACCTTGTCGAGGTATAGGGCGTTGGTGATGTCGAGGTCATACTCGTCCATGAAGGTAACGAGTTTGTCAGTCGTGAAGCTTTCGACCTTGACTCCGGGGAAATCGATCTCTTCATAAGTGTACACGGGAAGGAGCTTCTTGAAAAGCACAAACGAGTCGGTGACGCGTTTCATCAGCTTCCAGAAGACAGGGTCACGGAGGCAGGTGGTGTACATGTCCAATGCGGTGGGAATGTAGGTGTACCTTAAAAAAACAACTTATTGAGAATTTTACGTTTTGACACAGGGAGCTACTGCCACTTAATTAAAAAATTATTGTCAATTAACATGACGAAGTCTTCCAAGGCTTAGAGTTACTTTTAATGTTGTAATGATAAATATAATATCATTAACTTACTTGTCAACGTTGTATTTGCTGTAAGTCAGCATCCTCTTGAACAAATTGCTGACGTGGATAATCTTAGCGTGGTCGTATTTCAGACCGTATCCGCCGAGCAGCAGTCTGGCGAGATACTCGATGTCTTCAGCCTTCTTCAGTACCAGAGTGGTTCCATCGCGCTAAAAAACAAATTCAACGTTAAAGAACTCTTTCATATCAGATCTGGTACTGGTACATATTGCTATTATTAAAAAAATATAATAATTATATTTAATACGTACCAGTTCAATGCGTCCCTTTATGATGCCGTCGCGTACAATCCTTTCGATATCGTCGACGAGGATCTTGTCCTTAACATTGTCCTTGGTGACCAAGTATACGTTGTTGCGGCGCATGGGCATCTCTTCGCCGTTGTGCATGCGGATCTTGGGCCAGTAGCCGGTCTTCAGGGGTTCGTTCCACATCAGAGGCTTGATGTCGCACATGCCCTTGGACAGGCGCTCCAATCTCAATCTAGCCAACAGTTGCATCTGGGAGTACATCGTGATCTCACCGCGACGTTCCTTGTTTACGTTGTAGATGTCGTCAGTCATCCAGTAGGGGTAGTTCACATGCAAGTAGTACATGTAGGTGTTAAGGTCAATGTCCTCCGTGAAGTAGGTGATTCTATCGAACTCGGTAAGGGTGTGGCGGACACCCTTACGCCAGTCAATGACGACGATGTTGCTGTCCTTAACCTTGATACCGAAGTAGTCTTTGACGACGGGGTCTAAGGCAGCGTTGGTCATCTTCATCTGGAATGCCTTGTTGATGACGTGGCTGTCGACGAAGAAGTAGGGGTAGATTTCATAGGGGGCAGGGAGAACAATGCCGCGACAATCGGTGCGGTGGAAGCAGGCAACGGTGAGGGCGTAGACGAACATACCGCCGTTGATGCGCTCACGCAGCCAGCAGGCGGTGCGCAAGAACACATCGAAGTCCTTCGCGAAGAAGAGCAGACGGAAGGTCTTGATGGCCTCGTCGAGGTGTTTCTCGTTGGTGTGAACGAACACCTCGCCGCGGGGCAGCATTCCCATCCTGTAGGTCTCGACGAATCGCTGCACGACCTCTACTTTCTGTAAAGGTAATAAGTTATTATGATTGGTTGAATTTGACTTGACTGTAAAATCATTTAAGAGGCACTTTTTAGAAAGTTTTTTTTACCAGGTACTTGTCAACGTTGTCATCGATGACGTACTCGCGGGCGATGTCTCGGATGTCGTCGTACATAGTGGGCTGCAGGATGTGGTTCAGCAGCTTCATTAGGCATAGCTGCTTTGTCTTCACGTCCAAGTTCACTGTAAAGGGAATATTAGATTGTAGGTGATTCTTGCCTGGATTGTGTCAGTGCCCGTTATGGAATACTGAGTACTGTGACATTAAACTCTGAGTGAGCTGTTGTTAAAGTCAATGTCAAAAACTTTTTATTCATGTTGATTAAATAAAATTAATTAATTATAAATCGTCCAACATTTTTTACCTACGTTTTTTACGTTATGGACATTTTTTAACTGACAAGAAAAGCGGTCGAAAAACTCTTGAGCTTTATCAGAAGCAATGCATTTACAAAATAATTCGCTATGTTTGCTAGATAAAATGGTATAATAATAAAAATTATAGAAAAAGCTTATGCTGAAGGAAAATTTTCTCATACTGGAATTGGAATGTTTTCTTTTTATACATTGCAAGTTTTACATCGATGCATTGCGATTCTCTAAACCCTCTACTATGTAATAGCCTTTGCTTGAGAGACTGCAGATTTATGGGTCGGCGAAGACTGCCATTGTTTGAATTATAATGTATCATTCTTCTTAAACTACTTCACATGTTAATAATTGCTGATCAAAGTTTATGTCATTAACATTTAAAACACTTGAACCAAATAGAAAAGGATAACTCGACAATACGATGCTAGTCACTCTTTCTATTTCGGCTTAGAGGAATATAGCCCGAGAGCCAAACTAATTCGCTCTATGGAGACTCAACAATAATTCTATATCAGTAATTTCTTAACATTGAAAATTAGATTATCTAGTTTAATAAATAATTCATTAGTAATCCACCAATATTTATGACAGCGACATTAAAAAAAACAAATACAAAGCTTTAAAAAATCTATAAAAAATAGGCAAAAATGGTATAAGTGTTATTCACTTTACATTTGAATACATTTATTATTATCTTTCGTAAAAGTATATAATCCCCCTATATTTGTAAATGAAAAACAAATAAACTTTAAAAAAATCTCTCTACGTAAACTCAAATTGGGATTACACCTATGTTAAAAATGCTATCAGAAACAACCGACTTCTTCCTAAAGTATTAGTTTCCCGTTTTATATCTTTATGGATTTCGACTTTGGTGCTTAGATATGGTTAACATAAACACATGTTAACGATAAAATTGGTGATAGCATATTTGCTGAAAGAATTGCACCATTTTCGGGGTATAACTTTTTTTTTATACCTTCCAATGCGATATTATGTTGGATTCCAAAATATAGTCTCTTAAAATTATATTTAAGGGCCGTTTACAAAAATTTGGCCTGTTATTGAATTTTTTACAAAAATATCAGATAGCTCTTGGGGTAATAATGTAATTCGAGAAATGGGTAACTTGACGGTGTCTGTCGCACCTTCTACTTCGTCAGGCCTATTTCACTCCCCGTGTCGTGGCGGTGTAAATCCATAGAAATTAGGTCCGCAAAAGAGCTAGATTTACGCGATAGAAAAAGATGCAACGAGTGGCCGTTCGTAATTTGCGCCGTACAAGCTGAATTCTACTTTATTGCGTTATAGTTAGAGTTGCCATTTATTTAAATGACTTAGCGGAGTGAACTATCTGTTACATGTTACTGTGATTTCGTCTAAGTCCAGACTAGTGAATTTCTTTCCAACTCACCCATGGTGTCCTTCTTGAAGATGACGTCAACGAAGTCATCCTTAATGGCCGATGCGGCCGCAAGGGCCAAGCACGCCACGAACACTATCACCCTCATGCTGCTACTGTCGCTCCGAATGTGCCTTCCACAGAGAACACGGCCCGTTTTATACTCCACCTGTTTGTTTTTTTGTCCCCTTATCTCCCGCTGACCGCTGATAACCCTCAGTATAGTTTTAAGTTTTATTGAGTTTAAGGCAGGTCGGGACAACTTTCTATCATACAGAGATAGTTCCAATTATATTTCAGTTTACCCGAATTTAGAAAATTTTTAAAAGCCTTTGCTGCGGATAGAAGCAACAAAAAATACTCAAATCCCTCCAAAAGTAAATCCAAATTGTTTATTAGACTAATCTGAGCACTTTGCTTCTCTGGTAGTAAGAAGAAAGTTAAGTTTAGTATGAAGCACTACCCTAAAGGAAATAGTCTTTTGTTTGGTCAGTTTCAAGCCCGAAACCACAGCTTGTACTCATAAAACTGAACAACTTTCCCCAAGAAACATGGGTCGAAATCTATCTATCTCTATCTATCTACATGCTGTGGTATTGAGCTTGCAACTTACAAGACTAACACTCTGTATAATAAATAATCTTCTCAAGCATTATGGCCTCCAAATTCGTTATTGCCATTTAATTGGCCTTACTTTGAAGTGGAGTATATCATTATTACATCCTACTAATATTATAAATGTGAAAGTTTAGATGTTTGGATGTTTGTATGTTTGTTACTCAATCACGCGAAAACGGCTGAATGGATTTGGCTGAAATTTGGGACACAGATACTTTGTAGCCTGGAGAGGAACATACTTTTTATCCCGGAAAAATATCAAATTCCCGCGGGATAACATCGTGAAGTCCACGCGGGCGAAGCCGCGAGCGGAAAGCTAGTTAGTTAATAAAAGTAACACACTGTTATGTTTCTACCTTATAGCCTAATTTTGCTGTTCAGCATGTTTTGAATGTTTTGAATTGAATGAAGGTATAGTTTCTAAATCTAATATGGAACATCCATGGAACAAATAAGAACTTTATATGTGTTAGAAATAATGTAGAACACACTTAAGTTAATTTATGAAATACCTAATACCTACTAATTTTATAAACTACCGTGAATAGGAGCTAATAAATTTAAAGAGCTGCACTGTAGTGGTAATAAAAATGAAAAATTACTCCCCTGGCTATCGCGTTGGGAAGTTATTCTGCTATTAAATTCCTTATTCTTCTCGTTCATATCCCACCAATACTGTCAGTGATAGGTTAGTATAACTTTCACCAATTTTCTAATATACATTTATCTATTTTTAATCAAGTCAAGGCCATCATTCAAAGTCATCCGGGTTGCTTACCAAGAAGTCTGCCCTGTAGCTATATTTATGAAAAATATATTTTTCGTCTTTTGTTATGATTAATGTGTTTTCATAAGTTGATATCTTTAGTACCGACGGAGATCGCATCAAATATTCACGCCGCAAACTACTGCCAATCCATAACATATAAGTTTAAGAAAATACTTTTTTTAGGGTTCCGTACCCGTACCACCAGGCTGTACTTATTTCATGAACCATGATAACTAGACAGTTGAAATTTTCACAGATGATGTATTTCTGTGGCCGCTTTAGCAACAAATAAGCACTAAAAACATAATAAAATAAATAAGTATTTAAGTGGAGCTCCCATACAACAAACGTGATTTTTGTACGGAACCCTTTGTGCGCAAGTCCGACTCGCACTTGACCGGTTTTTGTATTAGTATGGCTTAAAAACTATATTTCCTACAAGAAACTCACACTGAATTGTCTAACGATGGTATTACAAATTACTTTGTAATTATAGAGAGAAGTTTACTAGTTTATTACCACACTTTTATTAGCTTCACTTGTAACTAAGTCACAATGTAAGAAAATCTTGGAAATCAATTTTAACCTACTTTTAATTGTCGTATTGATTTGAAACTTTGCATCTAGGCCATTTCTCTTCTGTTGACCGTATGCAAAAGATGTATAATAAAATTTGCAAGGGTACAGACATAAATTTATTTGGTAGTCTTGCAGTCTTTTCTAAGTCTGTATCGCTTAAGTTACAGTCTGTGAAATCATGATCACTGCACAAGTGAATTAATTTCGATTCCAAGATTAACAAATCGTAGGACTGTGCAGTTGTCATGTGTTAATGTATTTACAATGTTAAAAAAACCATGTATTGTGTTAAATCTTTTAAACACTCACTTTGCTTAAAATAAGCTAAAATCTGTGTAATTTTTTCAGTTTATTTTTTTTAATTTAATTTTTGTGCATGTCGTGGCAGCCTTTAAGTAAGGCATCACTTTGAAAAGTGTTTCTTAAAGTATGTTTAAGCTAGTAATAAGTGAATGTCTTGTTGGTTGTCCAATAAAGTAAATAAATAAAATGTCTATATGAATCCCATGACAATACTATAATTTGCGACAATCGAGCTGATCTGATGATGGAGTCAAGAGGTGGGCAATAGAACTCTTCAATGGCTGCTAGGAAACTTCTCGAGTTTAGGCTCATTTGTTTTGTTATGATGAGACCTATTCGCTACACTTAATGGTGAGGGTCTGATGATGGAGCAGGGAGGAAGCCAGTGGCACTTCTAAATGACCACTAGGAAACCCCTCGAGCTTAGGCTCCGTTGTTTCGTTCTGACGAGACTTATGAGCTGCACTTGGTGGTGAGGGTCTGATGATGGAGCAGGGAGGAAGCCAGTGGCACTCCTTAATGATCAATAGGAAACACCTTGAGGTCTGGCTCATTTGTTTCGATCTGATAAGACCTATTCGCTACACTTGGTGGTGAGGGTCGGATGATGGAGCAGGGAGGAACTCAGTGGCACTCCTTAATTACCCCTAGGAAACCCCTCGAGTTTGGGCTCATTTGTTTCGTTCTGATGAGACCTTTTCACATCATTTGGTGGTGAGGGTCGGATGATGGAGCAGGGAGGAAGCCAGTGGCACTCCTTAATGACCACTAGGAAACCCCTCGAGTTTGGGCTCATTTGTTTGGTTCTGATGAGACCTATTCGCTACACTTGGTGGTGAGGGTCTGATGATGGAGCAGGGAGGAAGTAATGGTTCGGCTCGCGCATCTGGTAACTAATAGACTCCACTTGAATTTGTAAAAATTAATACATACAATCACGCCTTTGAGTTATAATGTTTACGGGGTGGGCAGACACGTGAATGGACTGTGAAATTGATTACCATCCCCATCCATAGCTTGCCATTTGTTAAACTAAAAAGTAAAAAATAAATATATAGTTTAAAAAACTATAAAAACACACTTTTATAGGAACGGACTAAAAGTACAAAATGACCGTCTATTCAGTAACTGAAATTAAAAAGCGTGGTGCGCCCTTTGCAAAGCATGCATTCAAGTACTTAATATTGACAACGCGCACCACGCTTTTTAATTTCAGTTACTGAATAGACGGTCATTTTGTACTTTTAGTCTGTTCCTATAAAAGTGTGTTTTTATAGTTTTTTAAACTAATTATTTTTTACCTCCGATTGTTGTAGATTGCCTGTAGCTTGTATTTTTAATTATTTTTTTTCTGCAGATCCAATTAATTAAATAAATAATGATCACAAAAACCCACACCAAGTACTTAAAAGAGCTTCACCCTTGGCTTTTTTTTTATAAAAACTGGTTAAGCATTTGACCGCCATCCCAATCCTTATCCCATCGCTTATGCCCAAATAAACCCGTAGGCCTACTCTAATTCGAACGAAAAACGAAACTTAGTTATACCCGTCCTGCTCACTTTCCGGGCATGACAAAATCGAAAGCGGCGTGATTAACGAAGTTTTATTTTTCGTTGAAATAGAGTTGTTTTTGGTAGAAAAAGCTGTCAAATTCCAAACATTTTCCGAGGTTTCCTTAGTTACAATAAAAATAAGATGAAGCGTTCCAATTCCGACCCAAAGTTCATTGGTCACTCTCTTGGGCGATATGCTCGCCAGTGCACTCACACCGCCCGGAGATAACCACAGCTGACAACCACTCCTTATGCAGTCATCTTCTTCTATGTTACGTCAGTCTCTGTCAAGGGCTCAATACTAAGGTCCGGTTGTTCGTACATTACAGTAAAGTAAAAGTTAAAATGTAACTGTTGTCAATTTTGACCTCGGTAAAAGAAAAATACGTTGGTTATCTTAGGGTTAAAAGTGTTGTCTGTACAATTTCATTAACCTTCCCTTAATTACTAATGTCAAAATTTAAGCCACCCCCACCCTGTCGGTTATTTTGACCGCCGTTTAATCTGTAATTTGACTGCTCGTTAAAATAACCGCTGCTTCAACAACGCTTTTTAAATTTGACCGCCGGTTAATTTTACTTTAACCATAATTTAACCCTAAAGTTAACGTAACCAAGCTTCGAGCAACCGGACCTAAGAATACATATTTAACGCTCCCTTTTAATAAAAATAAATAACCTGCATAACGACAGCTGACGACCATTCTCATTGCAGTAATTACGATACGTCAGTCTTAGTATTTACAAGGGCATACAGAACTAAGAATATAAAACGCCCCCTTTTAAGGTGTATCGATGAGCTCAGTGGCGCCGCCAATGGAAATAAATCAATTGCATTTTATTAAAGGCTTGGATTAAAAGTTTCGGTTATTTCGCGCAGGTGAAAGAGTGGAATGCATTTTATAAATATACTTTTGAGAACTCAAACTTACGCAATAAGTCGTGAATCTCAATAGTGCCAAAAGTGGCCACATTTGGCAATATCGAGATCTATAACTTGGTGCTCATATTTGAGGCCATGAAAAAACAATTAAAAATTGCACTTTGCTCTTCTATTTGCGCGAAATAACCGAAACTTTTAATCCAAGCCTTTAATAAAATGCAATTGATTTATTTCCATTGGCGGCGCCACTGATCTCATCGATACACCCAAGTGATCTGCGTCAGTCACTGGCATCACTGTCGATTTCGCAACACTTTTGTCTGTGTATTATGCGCTTAAGTGCAGTCTATTTTAAGCTACTGCTTAGTGGCTTAGGGTGGCACTAACAAAACGGCATTTCTTCGCATAGAACGTGCTCAAAGATCTATTTTAAAGGTTATCATTTTCAAACCCATACGTTTTCATACAAGTGAGCTCTACTCTGAATTTTTAACTGTCAGACAGCTGTTTTTCTGAAAGCTATATTGCGCAGCATGCCTAAACTCCATATGACCCGGGGTTTTCTTTGAGGAAGCGTAGATTTGATAGAGTTTACAAGACGGTACTATGCAGGAATGAGGTGGCAAGACCTCTATATCATTTTATGAGTCCCACACTTTATAACAGGATAAATAAGGTGCCTAACATAATTAATCATAAGGAACATAGGAAGTAGGTACCTACTAGTAATAAATCTTAATTAGTGTTTAGTAATGTATTACTTAAGGAAAGTTACTTTGTTGTTACTCAATTACGCTGATAACGAGACGGCTGAAAACAACTCGCGATGCAGTCATCTCCTATATTTAGTTTTTACACCGAACTAGCTGGAGGACTTGGGGTACGACATCGTTTTCACGTCAAAACGGCTGAACCGATTTTGATCAAATTTGGCATAGAGCTAGTTTGAGACCCTAGGAAGAACATAGGCTACTTTTTATCCCGGAAAACATCACATTCCCACGGGATAGAGTCGTGTAGTCGCGGGCAAAAAGCTAGTTTATAATACCGGCAGCCGGTTCTTCACCTCCTGCGGTCAGTGACGGGACTAACATCTCTAAAATAATTATAACTGAAGAACATGTACATAAGCTGTTGAAGAACCTAGATTCGTCTAAATCAGCTGGTCCTGACGATCTACCAGCTCGTCTCCTTATTAACTGTTCTGAATCGCTAGCCGGGCCAATTACACTCTTATTTATGCGTTCTATTTCCGAGGGTTACATGCCTGCTATTTGGAAGCGTGCATTCATAACGCCGGTTTTTAAAAAGGGTAGCAGAACCTTAATTTCTAATTAAAGACCTATTTCTAAATTGTGCCTGGTAGCCAAGATTTTCGAAAGAATTGTTTATGAACAGATTTATGCGGCGATCTCACACAATCTTAATTCTTTTCAGCACGGCTTTTTAAGGGGGCGTTCAACAGTTTCAAACTTAGTTCTTTTGGATAATTTTGTTGCTGAGGCGATGGATGATGGCTGTCAGGTCGACGTTGTCTATACCGACTATAGCAAAGCGTTCGATAAAATTCAACATTCCATTCTTCTTGATAAGCTCAGCGCAGTCGGTATACATGGAGACCTGCTTAGGTGGTTTACCTCATATGTGGACAATCGTTGCCAAGCTGTTGTGGTGAATAATTACATGTCTGGTTGGGTATCTATCCCTAGTGGAGTCCCTCAGGGCTCTTTGCTCGGTCCTCTCCTTTTCATAATTTTTGTCAATGATATCCACCATTGTTTTGAGAATTCTAACCTTCTATGTTTCGCAGACGACATGAAAGTTTTCAAAATAGTGTCATCCGTTGACGAAGCTTATCTTCTTCAACAAGATTTGGAGCGACTAGAAACTTATTGTAGCATTAACCGACTTGAACTGAATCCGGATAGATGTACGGTATTGACGTTTAGTCGTAAAAAGACTGAGGTAACTTATCCTTATACTCTCCAGCGGGTGACGTTACAACGAGTAAATTCTGTGCGAGATCTAGGTGTGATACATGATTCCAAGTTGCTGTTTAGAGATCACATTGATAGTATCATCTCTAAAGCGACACGAGCCCTTGGTTTTCTCATGCGGAACTCCCAAGATTTTAACAATGCGAAGACTTTAAAGATTCTCTATTGCACGCTTGTTCGCAGCAACTTGGAATATGCTTCACAGGTGTGGAACCCTAGATATGTTACTTACATAGATAGGTTGGAGAACATCCAAAGAAAATTCATACGTTACTTGTGCTACCGGACCTTTACCCATTACAATCGAGAGATATACAACCAGATCTGTAAAAAACACCACTTCAACACGCTCGAAAACCGTCGCTGTATCGCAGACGTCGTTTACCTAATGAAAATTGTCAATGGTTCTTTGGACAGTCCCGAGCTTCTTGAGTTGGTCAACCTGAATGTCCCAAGTAGATTATTTCGTGTTTATAAAACAATTTCATTGCCACGATGTAAAACTAATTCTAAACAGAATTCGTACCTCATACGTGCAGGCAGGTGTTTTAATGATCTTTGTGATAAACTCGACATTGATATCTTTAACACCAGTGTTAATTCGGTGAGACGGCAACTTAATGATTTGTTTTTTAAGGTGTGATGTTTATTGTTATGTTAGCATATTTCTATTGGTATTATATAAATTGTTCATTTTAAGTATTGTTCAGTTTGCTAATACGGCTAGCTAGCCTAGTGTCTTAAGCTCATCGCTTTTGTTTAAGCTATGCTGTTGTATATTGGTGTGGATCTGTAATTGGTTTACTGTAGTTATTTATAATTTCACATTTTGTATTTGTAACTGTTGATCCACCGAATAAATAAAAATAAATAAAATAAATAAATAAATAACAGTAAGATGTGATGACTAATGTTAATTACTTCATATTCAGCTTTAATTATTTGTTTATCCAGCGGGCCAATCGTCGTAATTCCATGCAGCGCGTCTTCATCGCGTTTGGGTCTTGACGTTCGTATTGCCGTAATGACATAACGACGCACACGTCACGCAAACCTATAGTCCTACAATCCTGTCTGATCCGGTGACATCCGTGACAGAGGAACCACTTGCAACACGAAATTAGCTGCCAAAATAGACTGTCGTATGAAAACTGTTTTAGTTCCAAAGATTATCACCGGAACAGAAAACGTTGTCGCACTGTCAAAGCCGCGCGTTATCAAAAACGGTTTTACACGTCAACTGCTCTTCAACTGCACGTATAGTGCGACAAGCTTTTCTGTTCCGGTGATAATCTTGCAAGTTCAGTATTGCAAGCGGCTCCTCTGTCACTGCTGTCACCGGAACAGACAGGTCTTGACTAATGCGTCATAGAATTACCGCGATCGGGGCCCAGTTCTTTTGGTCACCCATCTTAAGTACGACCACACCCTAGACAGCTGCACTTCATTTATTGTTCTGACGAATCCATTCTGTTTGTTCCAGACATTCCGACACGGGTTCCCGTTCTCGCCGACGGCAGTGGCATGGGACCCCATTCAGAAGCTCCTCGCCATCGGTGACAAGGGAGGAAACCTTAGGATGTATCCTTTACAAAATAGATATATGATGTTTAAAATAACTGCGTCAAACTGACTCAAACTTATAGTTCTAAAAGGTAGGTTATCTCTCTTTTCACAAGCTTTTTATTAACTTGCCATGTTAGTTAGTTAGTATGTTTGTTAGTTAGTGGGGGAAAAATCTTGCAAGCTTAATTTGACCCACTTCCCAGTGTGCGATGGAGCTAAAATTTTGTATACAGGTTTGGTTTAGATGATAATACAATATTCAAGTACAGTCAGTAAAAAACCTTGTCATAAAAATGAAATTTTGAAATTTTTGATGGAGTAGAGTAGGAGAAGGAGGGTTTGCAACAACTTTTTTTTTATCCACAACGGGGTAGCACTTAGCCTTCATCACACCTGATGTTAAGTGGTGATAAGGCTGAAGGTGGAAGCGCACTACTCCCGGAATACTCAGTCGCTGAGGAACTGGCTATCTTACCTCTAACTGCAGGAACACAATGATGCTGAAAACATTATTGTTATGGCGTCAGACTTAAATAAAATGGTGGTAGCTAGCCAGGCGCACTAAGAAGTAGTCCTACCACCAACCAAACCGAATACAATATGTTCCCCCACTGGGAATCAAACCCGGGACCTCTGGGTTTGAAATCGGTGGTGTAAACCACTAGACCACAGAGGCGGTTAAACTTATTCTTTATTAACCATGGTTTTAACCGCCTCTTTGGTCTCGTGGTACACTCCACCGGTATCAGACCCAGAGATTCCGGGTTCGATTCGCAGTGGAGGTAGGTGCATATTGTATTTGGTTTGGTTGGTGGTAAGACTTGT